>CM057796.1:0-600000 GCA_030145905.1 Populus davidiana
GGAATTGAAGTCGGAATGCCCCGAAATTCACCGAGTCAAAGTGTTTCCCCGTTTGCGGAAGAAGTCTGATGTAGAACAAGTAGCAGAAGCATACATGCTCAAGAGGGGTCACCCGAAATTCAAAGGCAACTAAATTTCGGCAAATGAGGAATCGAAGTCGGAATGCCGCGAAATTCACCGAGCAAAGCGTTTCCCCGTTTGCGGAAGAAGTCTGATGTAGAACAAGTAGCAGAAGCATACATGCTCAAGAGGGGTCACCCTTCAAAGGCAACTGAATTTCGGCAAAAGGGGAATCGAAGTCGGAATGCCGCGAAACTCACCGACCAAAGCGTTTCCGTGTTTGCGGAAGAAGTGTGATGTAGAACAAGTAGCAGAAGCATACATGCTCAAGAGGTATCACCAGAAATTCAAAGGCAACTGATTTTCGGCAAACGGGGAATCGAAGTCGGAATGCCGCGAAATTCACCGAGTCAAAGCGTTTCCCCGTTTGCGGAAGAAGTCTGATGTAGAACAAGTAGCAGAAGCATACATGCTCAAGAGGGGTCACCCGAAATTCAAAGGCAACTGAATTTCGGCAACTGGGGAATCGAAGTCGGAATGATGCGAAACTCACCGAGGCCAAGCGTTTCGCCATTTGCGGAAGAAGTCTCATGTAGAACAAGTAGCAGAAGCATACATGCTCAAGAGGGATCACCCGAAATTCAAAGGCAACTAAATTTCGGCAACCGGGCATCGATGTCGGAATGCCGCGAAACTCACCGAGTCAAAGCGTTTCCCCGTTTGCGGAAGAAGTCTGATGTAGAACAAGTAGCAGAAGCATACATGCTCAAGAGGGGTCACCCGAAATTCAAAGGCAACTAAATTTCGGCAAACGGGGAATCGAAGTCGGAATGCCGCGAAACTCACCGAGCAAAGTGTTTCCCAATTTGCGGAAGAAGTGTGATGTAGAACAAGTAGCAGAAGCATACATGCTCAAGAGGAGTCACCCGAAATTCAAAGGGAACTGAATTTCGGCAACCGGGGCATCGAAGTCGTAATGCCGCGAAACTCACCCAGTAAAAGCTTTTCGCCATTTGCAGAAGAAGTCAGATTTAGAAGAAGGAGCAGAAGCATACATGCTCAAGAGGGATCACCAGAAATTCAAAGGCAACTAAATTTCGGCAACCGGGGTATCGAAATTGGAATTCCGCGAAACTCATCGAGTAAAAGCGTTTCGCCGTTTGCGGAAGAAGTCTGATATAGAACAAGTAGCAGAAGCATACATGCTCAAGAGGGGTCACCCGAAATTCAAAGGCAACTGAATTTGGGCAAACGGGGAATCGAAGTAGGAATGCCGCGAAATTCACCGAGCAAAGCGTTTCCCCGTTTGCGGAAGAAGTCTGATGTAGAACAAGTTGCAGAAGCATACATGCTCAAGAGGGATCACCGGAAATTCAAAGGCAACTGAATTTGGGCAAACGGGGAATCGAAGTCGGAATGCCGCGAAATTCACCGAGTCAAAGCGTTTCCCCGTTTGCGGAAGAAGTCTGATGTAGAACAAGTAGCAGAAGCATACATGCTCAAGAGGGGTCACCCGAAATTCAAAGGGAACTGAATTTCGGCAACCGGGGCATCGAAGTCGGAATGCCGCGAAACTCACCAAGTCAAAGCGTTTCGCCATTTGCAAAAGAAGTCTGATGTAGAACCAGTAGCCGAAGCATACATGCTCAAGAGGGGTCACCCGAAATTCAAAGGCAACTGAATTGCGGCTACTGGGGCATCGAAGTCGGAATGCCGCGAAACTCACCCAGTAAAAGCTTTTCGCCATTTGCAGAAGAAGTCTGATGTAGAACAAGTAGCCGAAGCATACATGCTCAAGAGGGGTCACCAGAAATTCAAAGGCAACTGAATTTCGGCAAAAACGGGGAATCGAAGTCGGAATGCCGCGAAATTCACCGAGTCAAAGCGTTTCCCCGTTTGCGGAAGAAGTCTCATGTAGAACAAGTAGCAGAAGCATACATGCTCAAGAGGGGTCACCCGAAATTCAAAGGCAACTAAATTTCGGCAAACGAGGAATCGAAGTCGGAATGCCGCGAAATTCACCGAGCAAAGCGTTTCCCCGTTTGCGGAAGAAGTATGATGTAGAACAAGTAGCAGAAGCATACATGCTCAAGAGGGATCACCAGAAATTCAAAGGCAACTGAATTTCGGCAAACGGGGAATTGAAGTCGGAATGCCCCGAAATTCACCGAGTCAAAGCGTTTCCCCGTTTGCGGAAGAAGTCTGATGTAGAACAAGTAGCAGAAGCATACATGCTCAAGAGGGGTCACCCGAAATTCAAAGGGAACTGAATTTCGGCAACCGGGGCATCGAAGTCGGAATGCCGCGAAACTCACCCAGTCAAAGCGTTTCGCCATTTGCAAAAGAAGTCTGATGTAGAACCAGTAGCCGAAGCATACATGCTCAAGAGGGATCACCCGAAATTCAAAGGCAACTAAATTTCGGCAACCGGGCATCGTAATCGGAATGCCGCGAAACTCACCAAGTCAAAGTGTTTCCCCGTTTGCGGAAGAAGTCTGATGTAGAACAAGTAGCAGAAGCATACATGCTCAAGAGGGGTCACCCTTCAAAGGCAACTGAATTTCGGCAAAAGGGGAATCGAAGTCGGAATGCCGCGAAACTCACCGACCAAAACGTTTCCGTGTTTGCGGAAGAAGTGTGATGTAGAACAAGTAGCAGAAGCATACATGCTCAAGAGGTATCACCAGAAATTCAAAGGCAACTGATTTTCGGCAAACGGGGAATCGAAGTCGGAATGCCGCGAAATTCACCGAGTCAAAGCGTTTCCCCGTTTGCGGAAGAAGTCTGATGCAGAACAAGTAGCAGAAGCATACATGCTCAAGAGGGGTCACCCGAAATTCAAAGGCAACTGAATTTCGGCAACTGGGGAATCGAAGTCGGAATGATGCGAAACTCACCGAGGCCAAGCGTTTCGCCATTTGCGGAAGAAGTCTCATGTAGAACAAGTAGCAGAAGCATACATGCTCAAGAGGGATCACCCGAAATTCAAAGGCAACTAAATTTCGGCAACCGGGCATCGATGTCGGAATGCCGCGAAACTCACCGAGTCAAAGCGTTTCCCCGTTTGCGGAAGAAGTCTGATGTAGAACAAGTAGCAGAAGCATACATGCTCAAGAGGGGTCACCCGAAATTCAAAGGCAACTAAATTTCGGCAAACGGGGAATCGAAGTCGGAATGCCGCGAAACTCACCGAGCAAAGTGTTTCCCAATTTGCGGAAGAAGTGTGATGTAGAACAAGTAGCAGAAGCATACATGCTCAAGAGGAGTCACCCGAAATTCAAAGGGAACTGAATTTCGGCAACCGGGGCACCGAAGTCGTAATGCCGCGAAACTCACCCAGTAAAAGCTTTTCGCCATTTGCAGAAGAAGTCAGATTTAGAAGAAGGAGCAGAAGCATACATGCTCAAGAGGGATCACCAGAAATTCAAAGGCAACTAAATTTCGGCAACCGGGGTATCGAAATTGGAATTCCGCGAAACTCATCGAGTAAAAGCGTTTCGCCGTTTGCGGAAGAAGTCTGATATAGAACAAGTAGCAGAAGCATACATGCTCAAGAGGGGTCACCCGAAATTCAAAGGCAACTGAATTTGGGCAAACGGGGAATCGAATTAGGAATGCCGCGAAATTCACCGAGCAAAGCGTTTCCCCGTTTGCGGAAGAAGTCTGATGTAGAACAAGTTGCAGAAGCATACATGCTCAAGAGGGATCACCGGAAATTCAAAGGCAACTGAATTTGGGCAAACGGGGAATCGAAGTCGGAATGCCGCGAAATTCACCGAGTCAAAGCGTTTCCCCTTTTGCGGAAGAAGTCTGATGTAGAACAAGTAGCAGAAGCATACATGCTCAAGAGGGGTCACCCGAAATTCAAAGGGAACTGAATTTCGGCAACCGGGGCATCGAAGTCGGAATGCCGCGAAACTCACCCAGTCAAAGCGTTTCGCCATTTGCAAAAGAAGTCTGATGTAGAACCAGTAGCCGAAGCATACATGCTCAAGAGGGGTCACCCGAAATTCAAAGGCAACTGAATTGCGGCTACTGGGGCATCGAAGTCGGAATGCCGCGAAACTCACCCAGTAAAAGCTTTTCGCCATTTGCAGAAGAAGTCTGATGTAGAACAAGTAGCCGAAGCATACATGCTCAAGAGGGGTCACCAGAAATTCAAAGGCAACTGAATTTCGGCAAAAACGGGGAATCGAAGTCGGAATGCCGCGAAATTCACCGAGTCAAAGCGTTTCCCCGTTTGCGGAAGAAGTCTCATGTAGAACAAGTAGCAGAAGCATACATGCTCAAGAGGGGTCACCCGAAATTCAAAGGCAACTAAATTTCGGCAAACGAGGAATCGAAGTCGGAATGCCGCGAAATTCACCAAGCAAAGCGTTTCCCCGTTTGCGGAAGAAGTATGATGTAGAACAAGTAGCAGAAGCATACATGCTCAAGAGGGATCACCAGAAATTCAAAGGCAACTGAATTTCGGCAAACGGGGAATTGAAGTCGGAATGCTCCGAAATTCACCGAGTCAAAGCGTTTCCCCGTTTGCGGAAGAAGTGTGATGTAGAACAAGTAGCAGAAGCATACATGCTCAAGAGGGGTCACCCGAAATTCAAAGGGAACTGAATTTCGGCAACCGGGGCATCGAAGTCGGAATGCCGCGAAACTCACCAAGTCAAAGTGTTTCCCCGTTTGCGGAAGAAGTCTGATGTAGAACAAGTAGCAGAAGCATACTTGCTCAAAAGGGGTCACCCGAAATTCAAAGGCAACTGAATTTCGGCAACCGGGGCATCGAAGTTGAAATGCCGCGAAAATCACCGAGTCAAAGCGTTTCCCCATTTGCGGAAGAAGTCTGATGTAGAACAAGGAGCAGAAGCATACATGCTCAAGAGGGGTCACCCGAAATTGAAAGGCAACTGAATTTCGGCAACTGGGGAATCGAAGTCGGAATGCCGCGAAATTCACCGAGTCAAAGCGTTTCCCCGTTTGCAGAAGAAGTCTGATGTAGAACAAGTAGCCGAAGCATACATGCTCAAGAGGGATCACCAGAAATTCAAAGGCAACTGAATTTCGGCAAACGGGGAATCGAAGTCGGAATGCCGCGAAATTCACCGAGTCAAAACGTTTCCCCGTTTGCGGAAGAAGTCTGATGTAGAACAAGTAGTAGAAGCATACATGCTCAAGAGGGGTCACCCGAAATTCAAAGGCAACTAAATTTCGGCAAACGAGGAATCGAAGTCGGAATGCCGCGAAATTCACCGAGCAAAGCGTTTCCCCGTTTGCGGAAGAAGTCTGATGTAGAACAAGTAGCAGAAGCATACATGCTCAAGAGGGGTCACCCTTCAAAGGCAACTGAATTTCGGCAAAAGGGGAATCGAAGTCGGAATGCCGCGAAACTCACCGACCAAAGCGTTTCCGTGTTTGCGGAAGAAGTGTGATGTAGAACAAGTAGCAGAAGCATACATGCTCAAGAGGTATCACCAGAAATTCAAAGGCAACTGATTTTCGGCAAACGGGGAATCGAAGTCGGAATGCCGCGAAATTCACCGAGTCAAAGCGTTTCCCCGTTTGCGCAAGAAGTCTGATGTAGAACAAGTAGCCGAAGCATACATGCTCAAGAGGGATCACCAGAAATTCAAAGGCAACTGATTTTCGGCAAACGGGGAATCGAAGTCGGAATGCCACGAAATTCACCGAGTCAAAGCGTTTCCCCATTTGCGGAAGAAGTCTGATGTAGAACAAGTAGCCGAAGTATACATGCTCAAGAGGGATCACCAGAAATTCAAAGGCAATTAATTTTTGGCAAACGGGGAATCGAAGTCGGAATGCAGCGAAATTCACCGAGTCAAAGCGTTTCCCCGTTTGCGGAAGAAGTATGATGTAGAACAAGTAGCAGAAGCATACATGCTCAAGAGGGATCACCAGAAATTCAAAGGCAACTGAATTTCGGCAAACGGGGAATTGAAGTCGGAATGCCCCGAAATTCACCGAGTCAAAGCGTTTCCCCGTTTGCGGAAGAAGTGTGATGTAGAACAAGTAGCAGAAGCATACATGCTCAAGAGGGGTCACCCGAAATTCAAAGGGAACTGAATTTCGGCAACCGGGGCATCGAAGTCGGAATGCCGCGAAACTCACCCAGTCAAAGCGTTTCGCCATTTGCAAAAGAAGTCTGATGTAGAACCAGTAGCCGAAGCATACATGCTCAAGAGGGATCACCAGAAATTCAAAGGCAACTGATTTTCGGCAAACGGGGAATCGAAGTCGGAATGCCACGAAATTCACCGAGTCAAAGCGTTTCCCCATTTGCGGAAGAAGTCTGATGTAGAACAAGTAGCCGAAGTATACATGCTCAAGAGGGATCACCAGAAATTCAAAGGCAATTAATTTTTGGCAAACGGGGAATCGAAGTCGGAATGCAGTGAAATTCACCGAGTCAAAGCGTTTCCCCGTTTGCGGAAGAAGTCTGATGTAGAACAAGTAGCCGAAGCATACATGCTCAAGAGGGATCACCATAAATTCAAAGGCAACTGATTTTCGGCAAACGGGGAATCGAAGTCGGAATGCCGCGAAATTCACCGAGTCAAAGCGTTTCCCCGTTTGCGGAAGAAGTCTGATGTAGAACAAGTAGCAGAAGCATACATGCTCAAGAGGGGTCACCCGAAATTCAAAGGCAACTAAATCTCGGAAAACAAGGAATCGAAGTCGGAATGCCGCGAAATTCACCGAGCAAAGCGTTTCCCCGTTTGCGGAAGAAGTCTGATGTAGAACAAGTAGCACAAGCATACATGCTCAAGAGGGATCACCAGAAATTCAAAGGCAACTAAATTTCGGCAACCGGGCATCGAAGTCGGAATGCCGCGAAACTCACCGAGTCAAAGCGTTTCCCCGTTTGCGGAAGAAGTCTGATGTAGAACAAGTAGCAGAAGCATACATGCTCAAGAGGGGTCACCCTTCAAAGGCAACTGAATTTCGGCAAACGGGTAATCGATGTCGGAATGCCACGAAACTCACCGACCAAAGCGTTTCCGTGTTTGCGGAAGAAGTGTGATGTAGAACAAGTAGCAGAAGCATACATGCTCAAGAGGTATCACCAGAAATTCAAAGGCAACTGATTTTCGGCAATAGGGGAATCGAAGTCGGAATGCCGTGAAATTCACCGAGTCAAAGCGTTTCCCCGTTTGCGGAAGAAGTCTGATGTAGAACAAGTAGCAGAAGCATACATGCTCAAGAGGGGTCACCCAAAATTCAAAGGCAACTGAATTTCGGAAACTGGGGAATCGAAGTCGGAATGCCGCGAAATTCACCGAGTCAAAGCGTGTCCCTGTTTGCGGAAGAAGTCTGATGTAGAACAAGTACCAGAAGCATACATGCTCAAAAGGGGTCACCCGAAATTCAAAGGGAACTGAATTTCGGTAACCGGGGCATTGAAATTGGAATTCCGCGAAACTCACCGAGTCAAAGCGTTTCGCCGTTTGTGGAAGAAGTCTGATGTAGAACAAGTAGCAGAATAATCCAAGCTTAAGTGGGATCACCAGAAATTCAAAGGCAACTGAATTTCGGCAACCGGGGCATCGAAGTCGTAATGCCGCGAAATTAACCTAGTCAAAGCGTTTCCCCGTTTGCGGAAGAAGTCTGATGTAGAACAAGTAGCAGAAGCATACATGCTCAAGAGGGGTCACTCGAAATTCAAAGGCAACTGAATTTCGGCAACCGGGGCATCGAAGTCGGAATGCCGCGAAACTCAACGAGTCAAAATGTTTCGCCATTTGCAGAAGAAGTCTGATTTAGAACAAAGAGCAGAAGCATACATGCTCAAGAGGGATCACCAGAAATTCAAAGGCAACTGAGTTTCGGCAACCGGGGAATCGAAGTCGGAAAGCCGCGAAATTCACCGAGTCAAAGCGTTTCCCCGTTTGCGAAAGAAGTCTGATTAAGAAGAAGGAGCAGAAGCATACATGCTCAAGAGGGATCACCAGAAATTCAAAGGGAACTAAATTTCGGCAACCGGGGCATTGAAATTGGAATTCCGCGAAACTCATCGAGTCAAAGTGTTTCGCCATTTGTGGAAGAAGTCTGATGTAGAACAAGTAGCAGAAGCATCCAAGCTCAAGTGGGATCACAAGAAATTCAAAGGCAACTGAATTTCGGCAGACAGGGAATCGAAGTCGGAATGCCGTGAAATTCACCGAGTCAAAGCGTTTCCCCGTTTGCGGAAGAAGTCTGATGTAGAACAAGTAGCAGAAGCATACATGCTCAAGAGGGGTCACCCGAAATTCAAAGGCAACTGAATTTCGGCAAACGGGGAATCGAAGTCGGAATGCCGCGAAAGTCACCGAGTGAAAGCGTTTCCCCGTTTGCGGAAGAAGTCTGATGTAGAACAAGTAGCAGAAGCATACATGCTCAAGATGGATCACCAGAAATTCAAAGGCAACTGAATTTCGGCAAACGGGGAATCGAAGTAAGAATGCCGCGAAATTCACCGAGTCAAAGCGTTTCCCCGTTTGCGGAAGAAGTCTGATGTAGAACAAGTAGCAGAAGCATACATGCTCAAGAGGGATCACTAGAAATTCAAAGGCAACTGAATTTCGGCAAACGGGGAATCGAAGTCGGAATGCCGTGAAATTCACCGAGTCAAAGCGTGTCTCCGTTTGCGGAAGAAGTCTGATGTAGAACATGTACCAGAAGCATACATGCTCAAGAGGGGTCACCCGAAATTCAAAGGGAACTGAATTTCGGTAACCGGGGCATTGAAATTGGAATTCCGCGAAACTCACCGAGTGAAAGCGTTTCGCCGTTTGTGGAAGAAGTCTGATGTAGAACAAGTAGCAGAAGCATCCAAGCTCAAGTGGGATCACCAGAAATTCAAAGGCAACTGAATTTCGGCAACCGGGGCATCGAAGTCGGAATGCCGCGAAATTAACCTAGTCAAAGCGTTTCCCCGTTTGCGGAAGAAGTCTGATGTAGAACAAGTAGCAGAAGCATACATGCTCAAGAGGGGTCACCCGAAATTCAAAGGCAACTGAATTTCGGCAACCGGGGCATCGAAGTTGGAATGCCGTGAAACTCAACGAGTCAAAGCGTTTCGCCATTTGCAGAAGAAGTCTGATTTAGAACAAGGAGCAGAAGCATACATGCTCAAGAGGGATCACCAGAAATTCAAAGGCAACTGAATTACGGCAAACGGGGAATCGAAGTCGGAATGCCGTGAAATTCAGCGAGTCAAAGCGTTTCCCCGTTTGTGAAAGAAGTCTGATTTAGAAGAAGGAGCAGAAGCATACATGCTCAAGAGGGATCACCAGAAATTCAAAGGGAACTAAATTTCGGCAACCGGGGCATTGAAATTGGAATTCCGCGAAACTCATCGAGTCAAAGCGTTTCGGCATTTGTGGAAGAAGTCTGATGTAGAACAAGTAGCAGAAGCATCCAAGCTCAAGTGGGATCACCAGAAATTCAAAGGCAACTGAATTTCGGCAGACAGGGAATCGAAGTCGGAATGCCGTGAAATTCACCGAGTCAAAGCGTTTCCCCGTTTGCGGAAGAAGTCTGATGTAGAACAAGTAGCAGAAGCATACATGCTCAAGAGGGATCACCAGAAATTCAAAGGCAACTGAATTTCGGCAAACGGGGAATCGAAGTCGGAATGCCGCGAAAGTCACCGAGTCAAAGCGTTTCCCCGTTTGCGGAAGAAGTCTGATGTAGAACAAGTAGCAGAAGCATACATGCTCAAGAGGGGTCACCCGAAATTCAAAGGCAACTGAATTTCGGCAACCGGGGCATCGAAGTTGGAATGCCGCGAAACTCAACGAGTCAAAGCGTTTCGCCATTTGCAGAAGAAGTCTGATTTAGAACAAGGAGCAGAAGCATACATGCTCAAGAGGGATCACAAGAAATTCAAAGGCAACTAAATTTCGGCAAACGGGGAATCGAAGTCGGAATGCCGTGAAATTCAGCGAGTCAAAGTGTTTCCCCCTTTGCGAAAGAAGTCTGATTTAGAAGAAGGAGCAGAAGCATACATGCTCAAGAGGGATCACCAGAAATTCAAAGGCAACTGAATTTCGGCAAACGGGGCATTGAAATCGGAATTCCGCGAAACTCATCGAGTCAAAGCGTTTCGCCGTTTGTGGAAGAAGTCTGATGTAGAACAAGTAGCAGAAGCATCCAAGCTCAAGTGGGATCACCAGAAATTCAAAGGCAACTGAATTTCGGCAGACGGGGAATCGAAGTCGGAATGCCGCGAAATTCACCGAGTCAAAGCGTTTCCCCGTTTGCGGAAGAAGTCTGATGTAGAACAAGTAGCAGAAGCATACATGCTCAAGAGGGGTCACCCGAAATTCAAAGGCAACTGAATTTCGGCAACCGGGGCATCGAAGTTGGAATGCCGCGAAACTCAACGAGTCAAAGCGTTTCGCCATTTGCAGAAGAAGTCTGATTTAGAACAAGGAGCAGAAGCATACATGCTCAAGAGGGATCACCAGAAATTCAAAGGCAACTGAATTTCGGCAAACGGGGAATCGAAGTCGGAATGCCGTGAAATTCAGCGAGTCAAAGCGTTTCCCCGTTTGCGAAAGAAGTCTGATTTAGAAGAAGGAGCAGAAGCATACATGCTCAAGAGGGATCACCAGAAATTCAAAGGGAACTAAATTTCGGCAACCGGGGCATTGAAATCGGAATTCCGCGAAACTCATCGAGTCAAAGCGTTTCGCCGTTTGTGGAAGAAGTCTGATGTAGAACAAGTAGCAGAAGCATCCAAGCTCAAGTGGGATCACCAGAAATTCAAAGGCAACTGAATTTCGGCAAACGGGGAATCAAAGTCGGAATGCCGTGAAATTCAGCGAGTCAAAGCGTTTCCCCCTTTGCGAAAGAAGTCTGATTTAGAAGAAGGAGCAGAAGCATACATGCTCAAGAGGGATCACCAGAAATTCAAAGGCAACTGAATTTCAGCAAACGGGGCATTGAAATCAGAATTCCGCGAAACTCATCGAGTCAAAGCGTTTCGCCGTTTGTGGAAGAAGTCTGATGTAGAACAAGTAGCAGAAGCATCCAAGCTCAAGTGGGATCACCAGAAATTCAAAGGCAACTGAATTTCGGCAAACGGGGAATCGAAGTCGGAATGCCGCGAAAGTCACCGAGTCAAAGCGTTTCCCCGTTTGCGGAAGAAGTCTGATGTAGAACAAGTAGCAGAAGCATACATGCTCAAGAGGGGTCACCCGAAATTCAAAGGCAACTGAATTTCGGCAACCGGGGCATCGAAGTCGGAATTCCGCGAAACTCATCGAGTCAAAGCGTTTCGCCGTTTGTGGAAGAAGTCTGATGTAGAACAAGTAGCAGAAGCATCCAAGCTCAAGTGGGATCACCAGAAATTCAAAGGCAACTGAATTTCGGCAAACGGGGAATCGAAGTCGGAATGCCGTGAAATTCAGCGAGTCAAAGCGTTTCCCCCTTTACGAAAGAAGTCTGATTTAGAAGAAGGAGCAGAAGCATACATGCTCAAGAGGGATCACCAGAAATTCAAAGGCAACTGAATTTCGGCAAACGGGGCATTGAAATCAGAATTCCGCGAAACTCATCGAGTCAAAGCGTTTCGCCGTTTGTGGAAGAAGTCTGATGTAGAACAAGTAGCAGAAGCATCCAAGCTCAAGTGGGATCACCAGAAATTCAAAGGCAACTGAATTTCGGCAGACGGGGAATCGAAGTCGGAATGCCGCGAAATTCACCGAGTCAAAGCGTTTCCCCGTTTGCGGAAGAAGTCTGATGTAGAACAAGTAGCAGAAGCATACATGCTCAAGAGGGGTCACCCGAAATTCAAAGGCAACTGAATTTCGGCAACCGGGGCATCGAAGTTGGAATGCCGCGAAACTCAACGAGTCAAAGCGTTTCGCCATTTGCAGAAGAAGTCTGATTTAGAACAAGGAGCAGAAGCATACATGCTCAAGAGGGATCACCAGAAATTCAAAGGCAACTGAATTTCGGCAAACGGGGAATCGAAGTCGGAATGCCGTGAAATTCAGCGAGTCAAAGCGTTTCCCCGTTTGCGAAAGAAGTCTGATTTAGAAGAAGGAGCAGAAGCATACATGCTCAAGAGGGATCACCAGAAATTCAAAGGGAACTAAATTTCGGCAACCGGGGCATTGAAATCGGAATTCCGCGAAACTCATCGAGTCAAAGCGTTTCGCCGTTTGTGGAAGAAGTCTGATGTAGAACAAGTAGCAGAAGCATCCCAGCTCAAGTGGGATCACCAGAAATTCAAAGGCAACTGAATTTCGGCAGACGGAGAATCGAAGTCGGAATGCCGTGAAATTCACCGAGTCAAAGCGTTTCCCCGTTTGCGGAAGAAGTCTGATGTATAACAAGTAGCAGAAGCATACATGCTCAAGAGTGATCACCAGAAATTCAAAGGCAACTGAATTTCGGCAAACGGGGAATCGAAGTCGGAATGTCGCGAAAGTCACCGAGTCAAAGCGTTTCCCCGTTTGCGGAAGAAGTTTGATGTAGAACAAGTAGCAGAAGCATACATGCTCAAGATGGATCACCAGAAATTCAAAGGCAACTGAATTTCGGCAAACAGGGAATCGAAGTTAGAATGCCGCGAAATTCACCGAGTCAAAGCGTTTCCCCGTTTGCGGAAGAAGTCTGATGTAGAACAAGTAGCAGAAGCATACATGCTCAAGAGGGATCACCAGAAATTCAAAGGCAACTGAATTTCGGCAAACGGGGAATCGAAGTCGGAATGCCGTGAAATTCACCGAGTCAAAGCGTTTCCCCGTTTGCGGAAGAAGTCTGATGTAGAACAAGTAGCAGAAGCATACATGCTCAAGAGGGGTCACCCGAAATTCAAAGGCAACTAAATTGCGGCAAACGAGGAATCGAAGTCGGAATGCCGCGAAATTCACCGAGCAAAGCGTTTCCCCGTTTGCGGAAGAAGTCTGATGTAGAACAAGTAGCACAAGCATACATGCTCAAGAGGGATCACCAGAAATTCAAAGGCAACTAAATTTCGGCAACCGGGCATCGAAGTCGGAATGCCGCGAAACTCACCGAGTCAAAGCGTTTCCCCGTTTGCGGAAGAAGTCTGATGTAGAACAAGTAGCAGAAGCATACATGCTCAAGAGGGGTCACCCTTCAAAGGCAACTGAATTTCGGCAAACGGGGAATCGAAGTCGGAATGCCGCGAAACACACCGACCAAAGCGTTTCCGTGTTTGCGGAAGAAGTGTGATGTAGAACAAGTAGCAGAAGCATACATGCTCAAGAGGTATCACCAGAAATTCAAAGGCAACTGATTTTCGGCAATAGGGGAATCGAAGTCGGAATGCCGCAAAATTCACCGAGTCAAAGCGTTTCCCCGTTTGCGGAAGAAGTCTGATGTAGAACAAGTAGCAGAAGCATACATGCTCAAGAGGGGTCACCCGAAATTCAAAGGCAACTGAATTTCGGCAACCGGGGAATCGAAGTCGGAATACCGCGAAATTCACCGAGCAAAGCGTTTCCCCGTTTGCGGAAGAACTCTGATGTAGAACAAGTTGCAGAAGCATACATGCTCAAGAGGGGTCACCGGAAATTCAAAGGGAACTGAATTTCGGCTACCGGGGCATCGAAGTCGGAATGCCGCGAAATTCACCGAGTCAAAGCGTTTCCCCGTTTGCGGAAGAAGTCTGATGTAGAACAAGTAGCAGAACCATACATGCTCAAGAGGGGTCACCTAAAATTCAAAGGCAACTAAATTTCGGAAACTGGGGAATAGAAGTTGGAATGCCGCGAAATTCACCGAGTCAAAGCGTCTCCCCATTTGCTGAAGAAGTCTGATGTAGAACAAGTAGCAGAAGCATACATGCTCAAGAGGGGTCACCCGAAATTCAAAGGCAACTGAATTTCGGCAACCGGGGCATCGAAGTCGGAATGCCGCGAAACTCAACGAGTCAAAGCGTTTCGCCATTTGCAGAAGAAGTCTGATTTAGAACAAAGAGCAGAAGCATACATGCTCAAGAGGGATCACTAGAAATTCAAAGGCAACTGAATTTCGGCAACTGGGGAATCGAAGTCGGAAAGCCGCGAAATTCACCGAGTCAAAGCGTTTCCCCGTTTGCGAAAGAAGTCTGATTTAGAAGAAGGAGCAGAAGCATACATGCTCAAGAGGGATCACCAGAAATTCAAAGGGAACTAAATTTTGGCAACCGGGGCATCGAAATTGGAATTCCGCGAAACTCATCGAGTCAAAGCGTTTCGCCATTTGTCGAAGAAGTCTGATGTAGAACAAGTAGCAGAAGCATCCAAGCTCAAGTGGGATCACCAGAAATTCAAAGGCAACTGAATTTCGGCAGACAGGGAATCGAAGTCGGAATGCCGTGAAATTCACCGAGTCAAAGCGTTTCCCCGTTTGCGGAAGAAGTCTGATGTAGAACAAGTAGCAGAAGCATACATGCTCAAGAGGGATCACCAGAAATTCAAAGGCAACTGAATTTCGGCAAACGGGGAATCGAAGTCGGAATGCCGCGAAAGTCACCGAGTCAAAGCGTTTCCCCGTTTGCGGAAGAAGTCTGATGTAGAACAAGTAGCAGAAGCATACATGCTCAAGATGGATCACTAGAAATTCAAAGGCAACTGAATTTCGGCAAACGGGGAATCGAAGTAAGAATGCCGCGAAATTCACCGAGTCAAAGCGTTTCCCCGTTTGCGGAAGAAGTCTGATGTAGAACAAGTAGCAGAAGCATACATGCTCAAGAGGGATCACTAGAAATTCAAAGGCAACTGAATTTCGGCAAACAGGGAATCGAAGTCGGAATGCCGTGAAATTCACCGAGTCAAAGCGTGTCCCCATTTGCGGAAGAAGTCTGATGTAGAACAAGTAGCAGAAGCATACATGCTCAAGAGGGGTCACCCGAAATTCAAAGGCAACTGAATTTCGGCAACCGGGGCATCGAAGTCGGAATGCCGCGAAACTCAACGAGTCAAAGCGTTTCGCCATTTGCAGAAGAAGTCTGATTTAGAACAAAGAGCAGAAGCATACATGCTCAAGAGGGATCACCAAAATTCAAAGGCAACTGAATTTCGGCAACTGGGGAATCGAAGTCGGAAAGCCGCGAAATTCACCGAGTCAAAGCGTTTCCCCGTTTGCGAAAGAAGTCTGATTTAGAAGAAGGAGCAGAAGCATACATGCTCAAGAGGGATCACCAGAAATTCAAAGGGAACTAAATTTCGGCAACCGGGGCATTGAAATTGGAATTCCGCGAAACTCATCGAGTCAAAGCGTTTCGCCATTTGTGGAAGAAGTCTGATGTAGAACAAGTAGCAGAAGCATCCAAGCTCAAGTGGGATCACCAGAAATTCAAAGGCAACTGAATTTCGACAGACAGGGAATCGAAGTCGGAATGCCGTGAAATTCACCGAGTCAAAGCGTTTCCCCGTTTGCGGAAGAAGTCTGATGTAGAACAAGTAGCAGAAGCATACATGCTCAAGAGGGATCACCAGAAATTCAAAGGCAACTGAATTTCGGCAAACGGGGAATCGAAGTCGGAATGCCGCGAAAGTCACCGAGTCAAAGCGTTTCCCCGTTTGCGGAAGAAGTCTGATGTAGAACAAGTAGCAGAAGCATACATGCTCAAGATGGATCACCAGAAATTCAAAGGCAACTGAATTTCGGCAAACGGGGAATCGAAGTAAGAATGCCGCGAAATTCACCGAGTCAAAGCGTTTCCCCGTTTGCGGAAGAAGTCTGATGTAGAACAAGTAGCAGAAGCATACATGCTCAAGAGGGGTCACCCGAAATTCAAAGGCAACTGAATTTCGGCAACCGAGGCATCGAAGTTGGAATGCCGCGAAACTCAACGAGTCAAAGCGTTTCGCCATTTGCAGAAGAAGTCTGATTTAGAACAAGGAGCAGAAGCATACATGCTCAAGAGGGATCACAAGAAATTCAAAGGCAACTGATTTTCGG
Source organism: Populus davidiana (assembly GCA_030145905.1). Classification (NCBI taxonomy): domain Eukaryota; kingdom Viridiplantae; phylum Streptophyta; class Magnoliopsida; order Malpighiales; family Salicaceae; genus Populus; species Populus davidiana. The sequence continues at coordinate 15,979 of CM057796.1, forward strand.
CAAACAGGGAATCGAAGTCGGAATGCCGCGAAATTCACCGAGTCAAAGCGTTTCCCCGTTTGCGGAAGAAGTCTGATGTAGAACAAGTAGCAGAAGCATACATGCTCAAGAGGGGTCACCCGAAATTCAAAGGGAACTGAATTTCGGTAACCGGGGCATTGAAATTGGAATTCCGCGAAACTCACCGAGTGAAAGCGTTTCGCCGTTTGTGGAAGAAGTCTGATGTAGAACAAGTAGCAGAAGCATCCAAGCTTAAGTGGGATCACCAGAAATTCAAAGGCAACTGAATTTCGGCAACCGGGGCATCAAAGTCGGAATGCCGCGAAATTAACCTAGTCAAAGCGTTTCCCCGTTTGCGGAAGAAGTCTGATGTAGAACAAGTAGCAGAAGCATACATGCTCAAGAGGGGTCACCCGAAATTCAAAGGCAACTGAATTTCGGCAACCGGGGCATCGAAGTTGGAATGCCGTGAAACTCAACGAGTCAAAGCGTTTCGCCATTTGCAGAAGAAGTCTGATTTAGAACAAGGAGCAGAAGCATACATGCTCAAGAGGGATCACCAGAAATTCAAAGGCAACTGAATTACGGCAAACGGGGAATCGAAGTCGGAATACCGTGAAATTCAGCGAGTCAAAGCGTTTCCCCGTTTGTGAAAGAAGTCTGATTTAGAAGAAGGAGCAGAAGCATACATGCTCAAGAGGGATCACCAGAAATTCAAAGGGAACTAAATTTCGGCAACCGGGGCATTGAAATTGGAATTCCGCGAAACTCATCGAGTCAAAGCGTTTCGCCATTTGTGGAAGAAGTCTGATGTACAACAAGTAGCAGAAGCATCCAAGCTCAAGTGGGATCACCAGAAATTCAAAGGCAACTGAATTTCGGCAGACAGGGAATCGAAGTCGGAATGCCGTGAAATTCACCGAGTCAAAGCGTTTCCCCGTTTGCGGAAGAAGTCTGATGTAGAACAAGTAGACGAAGCATACATGCTCAAGAGGGATCACCAGAAATTCAAAGGCAACTGAATTTCGGCAAACGGGGAATCGAAGTCGGAATGCCGCGAAATTCACCGAGTCAAAGCGTTTCCCCGTTTGCGGAAGAAGTCTGATGTAGAACAAGTAGCAGAAGCATACATGCTCAAGAGGGGTCACTCGAAATTCAAAGGCAACTGAATTTCGGCAACCGGGGAATCGAAGTCGGAATGTCGCGAAATTCACCGAGTGAAAGCGTTTCCCCGTTTGCGGAAGAAGGCTGATGTAGAACAAGTAGCAGAAGCATACATGCTCAAGAGGGGTCACCCGAAATTCAAAGGCAACTGAATTTCGGCAACCGGGGCATCGAAGTTGGAATGCCGCGAAACTCAACGAGTCAAAGCGTTTCGCCATTTGCAGAAGAAGTCTGATTTAGAACAAGGAGCAGAAGCATACATGCTCAAGAGGGATCACAAGAAATTCAAAGGCAACTGATTTTCGGCAACCGGGGCATCGAAGTTGGAATGCCGCGAAACTCAACGAGTCAAAGCGTTTCGCCATTTGCAGAAGAAGTCTGATTTAGAACAAGGAGCAGAAGCATACATGCTCAAGAGGGATCACCAGAAATTCAAAGGCAACTGAATTACGGCAAACGGGGAATCGAAGTCGGAATACCGTGAAATTCAGCGAGTCAAAGCGTTTCCCCGTTTGTGAAAGAAGTCTGATTTAGAAGAAGGAGCAGAAGCATACATGCTCAAGAGGGATCACCAGAAATTCAAAGGGAACTAAATTTCGGCAACCGGGGCATTGAAATTGGAATTCCGCGAAACTCATCGAGTCAAAGCGTTTCGCCATTTGTGGAAGAAGTCTGATGTACAACAAGTAGCAGAAGCATCCAAGCTCAAGTGGGATCACCAGAAATTCAAAGGCAACTGAATTTCGGCAGACAGGGAATCGAAGTCGGAATGCCGTGAAATTCACCGAGTCAAAGCGTTTCCCCGTTTGCGGAAGAAGTCTGATGTAGAACAAGTAGCAGAAGCATACATGCTCAAGAGGGATCACCAGAAATTCAAAGGCAACTGAATTTCGGCAAACGGGGAATCGAAGTCGGAATGCCGCGAAAGTCACCGAGTCAAAGCGTTTCCCCGTTTGCGGAAGAAGTCTGATGTAGAACAAGTAGCAGAAGCATACATGCTCAAGATGGATCACCAGAAATTCAAAGGCAACTGAATTTCGGCAAACGGGGAATCGAAGTAAGAATGCCGCGAAATTCACCGAGTCAAAGCGTTTCCCCGTTTGCGGAAGAAGTCTGATGTAGAACAAGTAGCAGAAGCATACATGCTCAAGAGGGGTCACCCGAAATTCAAAGGCAACTGAATTTCGGCAACCGGGGCATCGAAGTTGGAATGCCGCGAAACTCAACGAGTCAAAGCGTTTCGCCATTTGCAGAAGAAGTCTGATTTAGAACAAGGAGCAGAAGCATACATGCTCAAGAGGGATCACAAGAAATTCAAAGGCAACTGATTTTCGGCAAACAGGGAATCGAATTCGGAATGCCGCGAAATTCACCGAGTCAAAGCGTTTCCCCGTTTGCGGAAGAAGTCTGATGTAGAACAAGTAGCAGAAGCATACATGCTCAAGAGGGGTCACCCGAAATTCAAAGGGAACTGAATTTCGGTAACCGGGGCATTGAAATTGGAATTCCGCGAAACTCACCGAGTGAAAGCGTTTCGCCGTTTGTGGAAGAAGTCTGATGTAGAACAAGTAGCAGAAGCATCCAAGCTTAAGTGGGATCACCAGAAATTCAAAGGCAACTGAATTTCGGCAACCGGGGCATCAAAGTCGGAATGCCGCGAAATTAACCTAGTCAAAGCGTTTCCCCGTTTGCGGAAGAAGTCTGATGTAGAACAAGTAGCAGAAGCATACATGCTCAAGAGGGGTCACCCGAAATTCAAAGGCAACTGAATTTCGGCAACCGGGGCATCGAAGTTGGAATGCCGTGAAACTCAACGAGTCAAAGCGTTTCGCCATTTGCAGAAGAAGTCTGATTTAGAACAAGGAGCAGAAGCATACATACTCAAGAGGGATCACCAGAAATTCAAAGGCAACTGAATTACGGCAAACGGGGAATCGAAGTCGGAATACCGTGAAATTCAGCGAGTCAAAGCGTTTCCCCGTTTGTGAAAGAAGTCTGATTTAGAAGAAGGAGCAGAAGCATACATGCTCAAGAGGGATCACCAGAAATTCAAAGGGAACTAAATTTCGGCAACCGGGGCATTGAAATTGGAATTCCGCGAAACTCATCGAGTCAAAGCGTTTCGCCATTTGTGGAAGAAGTCTGATGTACAACAAGTAGCAGAAGCATCCAAGCTCAAGTGGGATCACCAGAAATTCAAAGGCAACTGAATTTCGGCAGACAGGGAATCGAAGTCGGAATGCCGTGAAATTCACCGAGTCAAAGCGTTTCCCCGTTTGCGGAAGAAGTCTGATGTAGAACAAGTAGCAGAAGCATACATGCTCAAGAGGGATCACCAGAAATTCAAAGGCAACTGAATTTCGGCAAACGGGGAATCGAAGTCGGAATGCCGCGAAAGTCACCGAGTCAAAGCGTTTCCCCGTTTGCGGACGAAGTCTGATGTAGAACAAGTAGCAGAAGCATCCAAGCTGAAGTGGGATCACCAGAAATTCAAAGGCAACTGAATTTCGGCAACCGGGGCATCGAAGTCGGAATGCCGCGAAATTAACCTAGTCAAAGCGTTTCCCCGTTTGCGGAAGAAGTCTGATGTAGAACAAGTAGCAGAAGCATACATGCTCAAGAGGGGTCACCCGAAATTCAAAGGCAATTGAATTTCGGCAACCGGGGCATCGAAGTTGGAATGCCGCGAAACTCAACGAGTCAAAGCGTTTCGCCATTTGCAGAAGAAGTCTGATTTAGAACAAGGAGCAGAAGCATACATGCTCAAGAGGGATCACCAGAAATTCAAAGGCAACTGAATTACGGCAAACGGGGAATCGAAGTCGGAATACCGTGAAATTCAGCGAGTCAAAGCGTTTCCCCGTTTGTGAAAGAAGTCTGATTTAGAAGAAGGAGCAGAAGCATACATGCTTAAGAGGGATCACCAGAAATTCAAAGGGAACTAAATTTCGGCAACCGGGGCATTGAAATTGGAATTCCGCGAAACTCATCGAGTCAAAGCGTTTCGCCATTTGTGGAAGAAGTCTGATGTAGAACAAGTAGCAGAAGCATCCAAGCTCAAGTGGGATCACCAGAAATTCAAAGGCAACTGAATTTCGGCAGACAGGGAATCGAAGTCGGAATGCCGTGAAATTCACCGAGTCAAAGCGTTTCCCCGTTTGCGGAAGAAGTCTGATGTAGAACAAGTAGCAGAAGCATACATGCTCAAGAGGGATCACCAGAAATTCAAAGGCAACTGAATTTCAGCAAACGGGGAATCGAAGTCGGAATGCCGTGAAATTCACCGAGTCAAAGCGTTTCCCCGTTTGCGGAAGAAGTCTGATGTAGAACAAGTACCAGAAGCATACATGCTCAAGAGGGGTCACCCGAAATTCAAAGGGAACTGAATTTCGGTAACCGGGGCATTGAAATTGGAATTCCGCGAAACTCACCGAGTGAAAGCGTTTCGCCGTTTGTGGAAGAAGTCTGATGTAGAACAAGTAGCAGAAGCATCCAAGCTTAAGTGGGATCACCAGAAATTCAAAGGCAACTGAATTTCGGCAACCGGGGCATCGAAGTCGGAATGCCGCGAAATTAACCTAGTCAAAGCGTTTCCCCGTTTGCGGAAGAAGTCTGATGTAGAACAAGTAGCAGAAGCATACATGCTCAAGAGGGGTCACCCAAAATTCAAAGGCAACTGAATTTCAGCAACCGGGGCATCGAAGTTGGAATGCCGAGAAACTCAACGAGTCAAAGTGTTTCGCCATTTGCAGAAGAAGTCTGATTTAGAACAAGGAGCAGAAGCATACATGCTCAAGAGGGATCACCAGATATTCAAAGGCAACTGAATTTCAGCAAACGGGGAATCGAAGTCGGAATGCCGTGAAATTCAGCGAGTCAAAGCGTTTCCCCGTTTGCGAAAGAAGTCTGATTTAGAAGAAGGAGCAGAAGCATACATGCTCAAGAGGGATCACCAGAAATTCAAAGGGAACTAAATTTCGGCAACCGGGGCATTGAAATTGGAATTCCGCGAAACTCATCGAGTCAAAGCGTTTCGCCATTTGTGGAAGAAGTCTGATGTAGAACAAGTAGCAGAAGCATCCAAGCTCAAGTGGGATCACCAGAAATTCAAAGGCAACTGAATTTCGGCAGACAGGGAATCGAAGTCGGAATGCCGTGAAATTCACCGAGTCAAAGCGTGTCCCCATTTACGGAAGAAGTCTGATGTAGAACAAGTACCAGAAGCATACATGCTCAAGAGGGGTCACCCGAAATTCAAAGGGAACTGAATTTCGGTAACCGGGGCATTGAAATTGGAATTCCGCGAAACTCACCGAGTGAAAGCGTTTCGCCGTTTGTGGAAGAAGTCTGATGTAGAACAAGTAGCAGAAGCATCCAAGCTTAAGTGGGATCACCAGAAATTCAAAGGCAACTGAATTTCGGCAACCGGGGCATCAAAGTCGGAATGCCGCGAAATTAACCTAGTCAAAGCGTTTCCCCGTTTGCGGAAGAAGTCTGATGTAGAACAAGTAGCAGAAGCATACATGCTCAAGAGGGGTCACCCGAAATTCAAAGGCAACTGAATTTCGGCAACCGGGGCATCGAAGTTGGAATGCCGCGAAACTCAACGAGTCAAAGCGTTTCGCCATTTGCAGAAGAAGTCTGATTTAGAACAAGGAGCAGAAGCATACATGCTCAAGAGGGATCACCAGAAATTCAAAGGCAACTGAATTACGGCAAACGGGGAATCGAAGTCGGAATGCCGTGAAATTCAGCGAGTCAAAGCGTTTCCCCGTTTGCGAAAGAAGTCTGATTTAGAAGAAGGAGCAGAAGCATACATGCTCAAGAGGGATCACCAGAAATTCAAAGGGAACTAAATTTCGGCAACCGGGGCATTGAAATTGGAATTCCGCGAAACTCATCGAGTCAAAGCGTTTCGCCATTTGTGGAAGAAGTCTGATGTAGAACAAGTAGCTGAAGCATCCAAGCTCAAGTGGGATCACCAGAAATTCAAAGGCAACTGAATTTCGGCAGACAGGGAATCGAAGTCGGAATGCCGTGAAATTCACCGAGTCAAAACGTTTCCCCGTTTGCGGAAGAAGTCTGATGTAGAACAAGTAGCAGAAGCATACATGCTCAAGAGGGATCACCAGAAATTCAAAGGCAACTGAATTTCGGCAAACGGGGAATCGAAGTCGGAATGCCGCGAAAGTCACCGAGTCAAAGCGTTTCCTCGTTTGCGGAAGAAGTCTGATGTAGAACAAGTAGCAGAAGCATACATGCTCAAGAGGGGTCACCCGAAATTCAAAGGCAACTGAATTTCGTCAACCGGGGCATCGAAGTTGGAATGCCGCGAAACTCAACGAGTCAAAGCGTTTCGCCATTTGCAGAAGAAGTCTGATTTAGAACAAGGAGCAGAAGCATACATGCTCAAGAGGGATCACCAGAAATTCAAAGGCAACTGAATTTCGGCAAACGGGGAATCGAAGTCGGAATGCCGTGAAATTCAGCGAGTCAAAGCGTTTCCCCGTTTGCGAAAGAAGTCTGATTTAGAAGAAGGAGCAGAAGCATACATGCTCAAGAGGGATCACCAGAAATTCAAAGGCAACTGAATTTCAGCAAACGGGGAATCGAAGTCGGAATGCCGTGAAATTCAGCGAGTCAAAGCGTTTCCCCGTTTGCGAAAGAAGTCTGATTTAGAAGAAGTAGCAGAAGCATACATGCTCAAGAGGGATCACCAGAAATTCAAAGGCAACTGAATTTCGGCAAACGGGGAATAGAAGTCGGAATGCCGTGAAATTCACCGAGTCAAAGCGTTTCCCCGTTTGCGGAAGAAGTCTGATTTAGAACAAGGAGCAGAAGCATACATGCTCAAGAGGGATCACCAGAAATTCAAAGGCAACTGAATTTCGGCAAACGGGGAATCGAAGTCGGAATGCCGCGAAAGTCACCGAGTTAAAGCGTTTCCCCGTTTGTGGAAGAAGTCTGATGTAGAACAAGTAGCAGAAGCATACATGCTCAAGAGGGGTCACCCGAAATTCAAAGGCAACTGAATTTCGTCAACCGGGGCATCGAAGTTGGAATGCCGCGAAACTCAACGAGTCAAAGCGTTTCGCCATTTGCAGAAGAAGTCTGATTTAGAACAAGGAGCAGAAGCATACATGCTCAAGAGGGATCACCAGAAATTCAAAGGCAACTGAATTTCGGCAAACGGGGAATCGAAGTCGGAATGCCGTGAAATTCAGCGAGTCAAAGCGTTTCCCCGTTTGCGAAAGAAGTCTGATTTAGAAGAAGGAGCAGAAGCATACATGCTCAAGAGGGATCACCAGAAATTCAAAGGGAACTAAATTTCGGCAACCGGGGCATTGAAATCGGAATTCCGCGAAACTCATCGAGTCAAAGCGTTTCGCCGTTTGTGGAAGAAGTCTGATGTAGAACAAGTAGCAGAAGCATCCAAGCTCAAGTGGGATCACCAGAAATTCAAAGGCAACTGAATTTCGGCAGACGGGGAATCGAAGTCGGAATGCCGTGAAATTCACCGAGTCAAAGCGTTTCCCCGTTTGCGGAAGAAGTCTGATGTAGAACAAGTAGCAGAAGCATACATGCTCAAGAGGGATCACCAGAAATTCAAAGGCAACTGAATTTCGGCAAACGGGGAATCGAAGTCGGAATGCCGCGAAAGTCACCGAGTCAAAGTGTTTCCCCGATTGCGGAAGAAGTCTGATGTAGAACAAGTAGCAGAAGCATACATGGTCAAGATGGACCACCAGAAATTCAAAGGCAACTGAATTTCGGCAAACAGGGAATCGAAGTTAGAATGCCGCGAAATTCACCGAGTCAAAGCGTTTCCCCGTTTGCGGAAGAAGTCTGATGTAGAACAAGTAGCAGAAGCATACATGCTCAAGAGGGATCACCAGAAATTCAAAGGCAACTGAATTTCGGCAAACGGGGAATCGAAGTCGGAATGCCGTGAAATTCACCGAGTCAAAGCGTTTCCCCGTTTGCGGAAGAAGTCTGATGTAGAACAAGTAGCAGAAGTATACATGCTCAAGAGGGGTCACCCGAAATTCAAAGGCAACTAAATTTCGGCAAACGAGGAATCGAAGTAGGAATGCCGCGAAATTCACCGAGCAAAGCGTTTCCCCGTTTGCGGAAGAAGTCTGATGTAGAACAAGTAGCACAAGCATACATGCTCAAGAGGGATCACCAGAAATTCAAAGGCAACTAAATTTCGGCAACCGGGCATCGAAGTAGGAATGCCGCGAAACTCACCGAGTCAAAGCGTTTCCCCGTTTGCGGAAGAAGTCTGATGTAGAACAAGTAGCAGAAGCATACATGCTCAAGAGGGGTCACCCTTCAAAGGCAACTGAATTTCGGCAAACGGGGAATCGAAGTCGGAATGCCGCGAAACACACCGACCAAAGCGTTTCCGTGTTTGCGGAAGAAGTGTGATGTAGAACAAGTAGCAGAAGCATACATGCTCAAGAGGTATCACCAGAAATTCAAAGGCAACTGATTTTCGGCAATAGGGGAATCGAAATCGGAATGCCGCGAAATTCACCGAGTCAAAGCGTTTCCCCGTTTGCGCAAGAAGTCTGATGTAGAACAAGTTGCAGAAGCATACATGCTCAAGAGGGGTCACCCGAAATTCAAAGGCAACTGAATTTCGGTAACCGGGGAATCGAAGTCGGAATACCGCGAAATTCACCGAGCAAAGCGTTTCCCCGTTTGCGGAAGAAGTCTGATGTAGAACAAGTTGCAGAAGCATACATGCTCAAGAGGGGTCACCGGAAATTCAAAGGGAACTGAATTTCGGCTACCGGGGCATCGAAGTCGGAATGCCGCGAAATTCACCGAGTCAAAGCGTTTCCCCGTTTGCGGAAGAAGTCTGATGTAGAACAAGTAGCAGAACCATACATGCTCAAGAGGGGTCACCCGAAATTCAAAGGAACTGAATTTCGGCAACCGGGGCATCGAAGTCGGAATGCCGCGAAACTCAACGAGTCAAAGCGTTTCGCCATTTGCAGAAGAAGTCTGATTTAGAACAAGGAGCAGAAGCATACATGCTCAAGAGGGATCACCAAAAATTCAAAGGCAACTGAATTTCGGCAAACGGGGAATCGAAGTCGGAATGCCGCGAAATTCACCGAGTCAAAGCGTCTCCCCGTTTACGAAAGAAGTCTGATGTAGAACAAGTAGCAGAAGCATCCAAGCTTAAGTGGGATCACCAGAAATTCAAAGGCATCTGAATTTCGACAGACGGGGAATCGAAGGCGGAATGCCGTGAAATTCACCGAGTCAATTCGTTTCCCCGTTTGCGGAAGAAGTCTGATGTAGAACAAGTAGCAGAAGCATACATGCTCAAGATGGATCACCCGAAATTCAAAGGCAGCTGAATTTCGGCAAACGGGGAATCGAAGTCAGAATGCCGCGAAATTCACCGAGTCAAAGCGTTTCCCCGTTTGCGGAAGAAGTCTGATGTAGAAGAAGTAGCAGAAGCATACATGCTCAAGAGGGGTCACCCAAAATTCAAAGGCAACTGAATTTCGGAAACTGGGGAATCGAAGTCGGAATGCCGCGAAATTCACCGAGTCAAAGCGTCTCCCCGTTTGCGGAAGAAGTCTGATGTAGAACAAGTAGCAGAAGCATACATGCTCAAGAGGGGTCACCCAAAATTCAAAGGCAACTGAATTTCGGCAACCGGGGCATCGAAGTCGGAATGCCGCGAAATTCACCGAGTCAAAGCGTTTCCCCGTTTGCGGAAGAAGTCTGATGTAGAACAAGTAGCAGAAGCATACATGCTCAAGATGGATCACCCGAAATTCAAAGGCAGCTGAATTTCGGCAAACGGGGAATCGAAGTCAGAATGCCGCGAAATTCACCGAGTCAAAGCGTCTCCCCGTTTGCGAAAGAAGTCTGATGTAGAACAAGTAGCAGAAGCATACATGCTCATGAGGGGTCACCCGAAATTCAAAGGGAACTAAATTTCGGTAACCGGGGCATTGAAATTGGAATTCCGCGAAACTCACCGAGTCAAAGCGTTTCGCCGTTTGTGGAAGAAGTCTGATGTAGAACAAGTAGCAGAAGCATCCAAGCTGAAGTGGGATCACCAGAAATTCAAAGGCAACTGAATTTCGGCAACCGGGGCATCGAAGTCGGAATGCCGCGAAATTAACCTAGTCAAAGCGTTTCCCCGTTTGCGGAAGAAGTCTGATGTAGAACAAGTAGCAGAAGCATACATGCTCAAGAGGGGTCACCCAAAATTCAAAGGCAACTGAATTTCGGCAATTGGGGCATCGAAGTCGGAATGCCGCGAAATTCACCGAGTCAAAGCGTTTCCCCGTTTGCGGAAGAAGTCTGATGTAGAACAAGTAGCAGAAGCATACATGCTCAAGAGGGGTCACCCAAAATCCAAAGACAACTGAATTTCGACAACTGGGGAATCGAAGTCGGAATGCCGCGAAATTCACTGAGTCAAAGCGTCTCCCCGTTTATGAAAGAAGTCTGATGTAGAACAAGTAGCAGAAGCATACATGCTCAAGAGGGGTCAACCGAAATTCAAAGGTAACTTAATTTCGGCAACCGGGGAATCGAAGTCGGAATACCGCGAAATTCACCGAGCAAAGCGTTTCCCCGTTTGCGCAAGAAGTCTGATGTAGAACAAGTAGCAGAAGCATACATGCTCAAGAGGGGTCACCCGAAATTCAAAGGCAACTGAATTTCGGCAACCGGGGAATCGAAGTCGGAATACCGCGAAATTCACCGAGCAAAGCGTTTCCCCGTTTGCGGAAGAAGTCTGATGTAGAACAAGTTGCAGAAGCATACATGCTCAAGAGGGGTCACCGGAAATTCAAAGGGAACTGAATTTCGGCTACCGGGGCATCGAAGTCGGAATGCCGCGAAATTCACCGAGTCAAAGCGTTTCCCCGTTTGCGGAAGAAGTCTGATGTAGAACAAGTAGCAGAACCATACATGCTCAAGAGGGGTCACCCGAAATTCAAAGGAACTGAATTTCGGCAACCGGGGCATCGAAGTCGGAATGCCGCGAAACTCAACGAGTCAAAGCGTTTCGCCATTTGCAGAAGAAGTCTGATTTAGAACAAGGAGCAGAAGCATACATGCTCAAGAGGGATCACCAAAAATTCAAAGGCAACTGAATTTCGGCAAACGGGGAATCGAAGTCGGAATGCCGCGAAATTCACCGAGTCAAAGCGTCTCCCCGTTTATGAAAGAAGTCTGATGTAGAACAAGTAGCAGAAGCATACATGCTCAAGAGGGGTCAACCGAAATTCAAAGGTAACTTAATTTCGGCAACCGGGGAATCGAAGTCGGAATCCCGCGAAATTCACCGAGCAAAGCGTTTCCCCGTTTGCGCAAGAAGTCTGATGTAGAACAAGTAGCAGAAGCATACATGCTCAAGATGGATCACCCGAAATTCAAAGGCAGCTGAATTTCGGCAAACGGGGAATCGAAGTCAGAATGCCGCGAAATTCACCGAGTCAAAGCGTTTCCCCGTTTGCGGAAGAAGTCTGATGTAGAACAAGTAGCAGAAGTATACATGCTCAAGAGGGGTCACCCAAAATTCAAAGGCAACTGAATTTCGGAAACTGGGGAATCGAAGTCGGAATGCCGCGAAATTCACCGAGTCAAAGCGTCTCCCCGTTTGCGGAAGAAGTCTGATGTAGAACAAGTAGCAGAAGCATACATGCTCAAGAGGGGTCGCCCGAAATTCCAAGGGAACTGAATTTCGGTAACCGGGGCATTGAAATTGGAATTCCGCGAAACTCACCGAGTCAAAGCGTTTCGTCGTTTGTGGAAGAAGTCTGATGTAGAAGAAGTAGCAGAAGCATCCAAGCTTAAGTGGGATCACCAGAAATTCAAAGGCAACTGAATTTCGGCAACCGGGGCATCGAAGTCGGAATGCCGCGAAATTAACCTACTCAAAGCGTTTCCCCGTTTGCGGAAGAACTCTGATGTAGAACAAGTAGCAGAAGCATACATGCTCAAGAGGGGTCACCCAAAATTCAAAGGCAACTGAATTTCGACAACCGGGGCATCGAAGTCGGAATGCCGCGAAATTCACCGAGTCAAAGCGTTTCCCCGTTTGCGGAAGAAGTCTGATGTAGAACAAGTAGCAGAAGCATACATGCTCAAGATGGATCACCCGAAATTCAAAGGCAGCTGAATTTCGGCAAACGGGGAATCGAAGTCAGAATGCCGCGAAATTCACCGAGTCAAAGCGTCTCCCCGTTTGCGAAAGAAGTCTGATGTAGAACAAGTAGCAGAAGCATACATGCTCAAGAGGGGTCACCCGAAATTCAAAGGGAACTAAATTTCGGTAACCGGGGCATTGAAATTGGAATTCCGCGAAACTCACCGAGTCAAAGCGTTTCGCCGTTTGTGGAAGAAGTCTGATGTAGAACAAGTAGCAGAAGCATCCAAGCTGAAGTGGGATCACCAGAAATTCAAAGGCAACTGAATTTCGGCAACCGGGGCATCGAAGTCGGAATGCCGCGAAATTAACCTAGTCAAAGCGTTTCCCCGTTTGCGGAAGAAGTCTGATGTAGAACAAGTAGCAGAAGCATACATGCTCAAGAGGGGTCACCCAAAATTCAAAGGCAACTGAATTTCGGCAACTGGGGCATCGAAGTCGGAATGCCGCGAAATTCACCGAGTCAAAGCGTTTCCCCGTTTGCGGAAGAAGTCTGATGTAGAACAAGTAGCAGAAGCATACATGCTCAAGAGGGGTCACCCAAAATCCAAAGACAACTGAATTTCGACAACTGGGGAATCGAAGTCGGAATGCCGCGAAATTCACCGAGTCAAAGCGTCTCCCCGTTTATGAAAGAAGTCTGATGTAGAACAAGTAGCAGAAGCATACATGCTCAAGAGGGGTCAACCGAAATTCAAAGGTAACTTAATTTCGGCAACCGGGGAATCGAAGTCGGAATGCCGCGAAATTCACCGAATCAAAGCGTTTCCCCGTTTGCGGAAGAAGTCTGATGTAGAACAAGTAGCAGAAGCATCCAAGCTTAAGTGGGATCACCAGAAATTCAAAGGCATCTGAATTTCGACAGACGGGGAATCGAAGGCGGAATGCCGTGAAATTCACCGAGTCAATTCGTTTCCCCGTTTGCGGAAGAAGTCTGATGTAGAACAAGTAGCAGAAGCATACATGCTCAAGATGGATCACCCGAAATTCAAAGGCAACTGAATTTCGGCAAACAGGGAATCGAAGTCAGAATGCCGCGAAATTCACCGAGTCAAAGCGTTTCCCCGTTTGCGGAAGAAGTCTGATGTAGAACAAGTAGCAGAAGCATACATGCTCAAGAGGGGTCACCCAAAATTCAAAGGCAACTGAATTTCGGAAACTGGGGAATCGAAGTCGGAATGCCGCGAAATTCACCGAGTCAAAGCGTCTCCCCGTTTGCGGAAGAAGTCTGATGTAGAACAAGTAGCAGAAGCATACATGCTCAAGATGGATCACCCGAAATTCAAAGGCAGCTGAATTTCGGCAAACGGGGAATCGAAGTCAGAATGCCGCGAAATTCACCGAGTCAAAGCGTCTCCCCGTTTGCGAAAGAAGTCTGATGTAGAACAAGTAGCAGAAGCATACATGCTCAAGAGGGATCACCAGAAATTCAAAGGCATTTGAATTTCGGCAAACAGGGAATCTAAGTCGGAATGCCGCGAAATTCACCGAGTCAAAGCGTCTCCCTGTTTACGAAAGAAGTCTGATGTAGAACAAGTAGCAGAAGCATACATGCTCAAGAGGGGTCACCCGAAATTCAAAGGCAACTGAATTTCGGCAACCGGGGAATCGAAGTCGGAATGCCGCGAAATTCACCGACTCAAAGCGTTTCCCCGTTTGCGGAAGAAGTCTGATGTAAAACAAGTAGCCGAAGCATACATGGTCAAGAGGGATCACCAGAGATTCAAAGGCAACTGAATTTCGGCAAACGGGGAATCGAAGTCCAAATGCCGCGAAATTCACCGAGTCAAAGCGTTTCCCCGTTTGCGGAAGAAGTCTGATGTAGAACAAGTAGCAGAAGCATACATGCTCAAGAGGGGTCACCCAAAATTCAAAGGCAACTGAATTTCGGAAACTAGGGAATCGAAGTCGGAATGCCGCGAAATTCACCGAGTCAAAGCGTTTCCCCGTTTTCGGAAGAACTCTGATGTAGAACAAGTAGCCGAAGCATACATGGTCAAGAGGGATCACCAGAAATTCAAAGGCAACTGATTTTCGGCAGACGGGGAATAGAAGTCGGAATGCCGTGAAATTCACCGAGTCAAAGCATTTCCCCGTTTGCGGAAGAAGTCTGATGTAGAACAAGTAGCAGAAGCATACATGCTCAAGAGGGATCACCAGAAATTCAAAGGCAACTGAATTTCGGCAAACGGGGAATCGAAGTCGGAATGCCGCGAAAGTCACCTAGTCAAAGCGTTTCCCCGTTTGCAGAAGAAGTCTGATGTAGAACAAGTAGCAGAAGCATACATGCTCAAGATGGATCACCAGAAATTCAAAGGCAACTGAATTTCGGCAAACGGGGAATCGAAGTCAGAATGCCGCGAAATTCACCGAGTCAAGGCGTCTCCCCGTTTACGAAAGAAGTCTGATGTAGAACAAGTAGCAGAAGCATCCAAGCTTAAGTGGGGTCACCAGAAATTCAAAGGCAACTGAATTTCGGCAACCGGGGCATCGAAGTCGGAATGCCGCGAAATTAACCTACTCAAAGCGTTTCCCCGTTTGCGGAAGAAGTCTGATGTAGAACAAGTAGCAGAAGCATACATGCTCAAGAGGGGTCACCCAAAATTCAAAGGCAACTGAATTTCGGCAACCGGGGCATCGAAGTCGGAATGCCGCGAAATTCATCGAGTCAAAGCGTTTCCCCGTTTGCGGAAGAAGTCTGATGTAGAACAAGTAGCAGAAGCATACATGCTCAAGATGGATCACCCGAAATTCAAAGGCAGCTGAATTTCGGCAAACGGGGAATCGAAGTCAGAATGCCGCGAAATTCACCGAGTCAAAGCGTCTCCCCGTTTGCGAAAGAAGTCTGATGTAGAACAAGTAGCAGAAGCATACATGCTCAAGAGGGGTCACCCGAAATTCAAAGGGAATTAAATTTCGGTAACCGGGGCATTGAAATTGGAATTCCGCGAAACTCACCGAGTCAAAGCGTTTCGCCGTTTGTGGAAGAAGTCTGATGTAGAACAAGTAGCAGAAGCATCCAAGCTGAAGTGGGATCACCAGAAATTCAAAGGCAACTGAATTTCGGCAGCCGGGGCATCGAAGTCGGAACGCCGCGAAATTAACCTAGTCAAAGCGTTTCCCCGTTTGCGGAAGAAGTCTGATGTAGAACAAGTAGCAGAAGCATACATGCTCAAGAGGGGTCACCCAAAATTCAAAGGCAACTGAATTTCGGCAACCGGGGCATCGAAGTCGGAATGCCGCGAAATTCACTGAGTCAAAGCGTTTCCCCGTTTGCGGAAGAAGTCTGATGTAGAACAAGTAGCAGAAGCATACATGCTCAAGAGGGGTCACCCAAAATCCAAAGACAACTGAATTTCGACAACTGGGGAATCGAAGTTGGAATGCCGCGAAATTCACCGAGTCAAAGCGTCTCCCCGTTTACGAAAGAAGTCTTGTAACGACCCAACCTTTTCAAGGCCAAAGTCGCTGGATTTTTTTTTTTTTTCATCATCTCGACTTATTCATCATTTCCATTTTTTTTCTGTTCTATTCTCGTATTACCACGAGTTCATACATTATCATTCGTAATCCATTTCAATATTTAATTACTAGTTTTTACAGAAGGAATCGAATGACTAATTAAGTGATTTACATGTTCGTTCATGCAGAACTCATATCACCCATAATATACGAGTATATAATTCTTTTTCGAATGTGTGTGCCACGAAATGAATCTCCTGATGCCCCATATTGGTATGATGTCCCTGTTCCAACACAAGGTAATAATAAGCATTATAGACCATTGAAGAAATATAGTAAAACAAGATTAAAGTCACATTTCATTCATGGACCAAAAAGCATAATTCTTTAATTTCCCTTTACTTATGTCAACACAAACACCACCGTTAATAATCCGTCAATTAACGAGACAATTTCAATACTCAAACCCGATCATTCCTCTCGAATGTCGTTAGCCGAATTAATGTTTTTCTTTGGTTAAAGCATAACTAGTAGAATGCTTTCATATACTTAGTATATACGAAACGTAGTATACATGACCACGTTAGTTCTTCTTAAAACTAACTCATAAACTCAAATCCGACAATCCTCTTTGGAGGCCATTAGTCGAAGTCAATCATTTCTTCATCTTGCTATCCACTAGGGTTCCATTAACCGTTTCTTCTTCTTCTTCTTTTTCTCTTCTTCTTCTTCTTCCTTTTCTTTTCTTTTTTCATCACGGTCATCCCTTAGGATGCAATTAGCTGAAGCTAGTCATTTCTTCATCCTGATTATCCATTTAGAATGCTATTAGCCAAAGGTAGTAATTTCATTATCCCGATTATCCATTTAGGATGTCATCAGTCGTAATTAATCATTTGTTCACCTTGACTATCCACCTAGGATGTTATTAGTCGAAGCTAGTAATTCATACATCTCGGTTATCCATTTAGGATGCCATATACCAAAGCTAATCATTTATTCATTCTGGTAATTCATATATGGTGCCATTACCATAGCAATTCATTTACTCATTCTGGTAATTCATCTATGGTGTCATTACCATAGTTAAATTTTTCATTTACCAAAGCTAATCATTTATTCATTTTGGTAATACATCTATGGTGCCATTACCATAGCTAATCATTTTTATTCAGCTCGATGATCCTTTTAGGATGCCATTTATCGAATGTAAATCATTTATTCGTTTTGGTAATTCATCTATGGTGTCATTACCATAGTTAGTCATTTATTAATCTCGATGATCCCTTCAGGATGCCATTTATCAAATGTACATCATTTATTCATTTTGGTAATTCATTTATGGTGTCATTACCATAGCTAATCATTCATTAATCTCGATGATCCCTTTAGGATGCCATTTATCGAATGTAAATCATTTATTCATTTTGGTAATTCATTTATGGTGTCATTACCATGGCTAATCATTCATTAATCTCGATGATCCCTTTAGGATGCCATTTATCCAATGTAAATCATTTATTCATTTTGGTAATTCATTTATGGTGTCATTACCATGGCTAATCATTTATTAATTTGATAATTCATCTATGATGTCATTACCATAGTTAATCGTTATCCATTTAGGATGCCACTTACCAAAACTAAGCATTTATTCATCCCAATCATACTTTGGATGCCCATAGTCAGAGCTAATCAATTGTTTACCCCTGACATCCCTTCGGATGTCATTAGCCAAAACTAATTAATCGTTTGTTCCGGTCATCCACTCGGATGCCATTAGCCGAAGCTAATCAATCGTTTGTTTCGGTCATCCATTCGGATGCCATTAGCCGAAGCTAATCAATCGTTTGTTCCGGCCATCCACTCGGATGCCATTAGCCGAAGCTAATCAGTCGTTTGTTCCGGTCATCCACTCGGATGCCATTAGCCGAAGCTAATCATTGTTTTATCAAACAATTCATGACAATTTGACATTCCTTGCAACATCAAAGTAGACCCTTGGGGATACTTGTACCACTGTTTCCTAGTAATTTATCATTCCGTAACACGATGATAGATCCCTTTGTAATGCAAAAACCAAACATCCCACAACAGTTTAGCATTCAATATAACACAACACAACAGTACCCTTTGTATCATTCATCCAACCATTCTTGACAGTTAACGTTCAATGCAACATCATAATAAATCCCCAGTAATACTCACACCACCATTCGTGGTAATTAACCATCAATACGATACAATGATAGGTCTTTCATAACACTCATACAATCAATAAATGATAGATCCTTGGTAACACATTCATCACGATTACATTCAATATAATAAAATAGTAGATCTCTCGTAATACTCATACAATCATTCATCACCATTACATTCAATAAGAATACAAAAGTAGATCCTTTGTACGACACATACTACCATTCATTAGTAGCTCAAATTCATAACAGCCCCTAACATCACATTCGGTTTAGTATTCATCACAACTCAATAAGATGTTCACCTCAAAAGGGTCAGTTTAGAACTCTAACATTTTCACCATTGTTTCAACATTCATCAAGAACTTGTTCGACATTTCATAGTCATTTCGACAATCATCAAGAATTTAATCCAACTCTTCTTCGTCATTTCTTCTTACAACAAGGATTTAATAACATATCATCACAAGTTAACCATTTCAAAACATAAACATCAAAATGAGAAAAAGGTGGAAACCACCTACCTGCTCCACTTGTGGTCTGTCCTTGTCCTGGCAATGGTCCGATTTCGGCCACAACACCTAAGACACCAAAGACCACAATCAATTCATTTGTATCTTCGATTCACATTCATCCCACACTTATTTCAAGAATTCATATGTTCACATTCAAGTGTTCCACATTTTACACCATCATACTATGAGATTGTTACTAGAATTTAAGTCATTTCTGCCTTGTAGAAATCGGCAGCGAGGCAGTGCTGGCTGCCGATATCTGAATCGGCAGCGACGCAGTTTCAGGCTGCCGATATTGGAATCCTTTTTAATGCCTAAAAACATATATCCATTAAATCAACGAACTCAATGTCCCTTCATCCAAATTTCAAAACTTCCCTAACACATTTTACAACACAATTAATCTATAACAACACTAATAACAAGAGCACATTTTACCATTATATCTTACATAAACCCTACACCCACATAATTCTAATTTCATCAAAACATGTAATTAAATCAAGCTTCCTAAATGTTTTACTAAGACTAGCAATAGATTCAAATAGAAACAACTCATCAACCTTTGATTATTTCCTTGAACTCAACGGTCAGAATATATATCATTGTGTTGTGTACAATATATCTCAAAATCAGAATCATCGAACGGTTGGATCTCCATAGATCTGAATAAAACCGAACTAACCTGAAAATGGACGAGCTACTGTTCAACATGAACCAAACCTTGCCGAAGAGTGTGTTTCCGATCTCCACCGTCCAGAATGTAGGTCACATCTAGGTGCAGAACATATCCAAAAATAGGCACGATCCAACGGTGGAAGAGAGAGACATCGGCCGGCGACCAAAACTGCCCTGCAGGTATATTTCCTTTTGTTTTCCAGGACACTTCCGATGATGATGGCTGCTCAATGGATTATGTTCCTTCAAATCCCTCCGGTCCGTTTATATATGAGTGTGAGACGAACCATATATCCAAATATCAACATGATCCAACGGTGGATGCAAGAGATATGGCCACCGAAGAATTATTGGTTCATCCAAATCCTGCACCTCTATGTAACCGAATTCTCTATTGTCCTCCCTTCATCCAAATTTCAAAACTTCCCTAACACATTTTACAACACAATTAATCTATAACAACACTAATAACAAGAGCACATTTTACCATTATATCTTACATAAACCCTATACCCACACAATTCTAATTTCATCAAAACATGTAATTAAATCAAGCTTCCTAAATGTTTTACTAAGACTAGCAATAGATTCAAATAGCAACAACTGATCCACCTTTGATTATTTCCTTGACCTCAACGGTCAGAATATATATCATTGTGTTGTGTACAATATATCTCAAAATCAGAATAATCCAACGGTTTGATCTCCACAGATTTGAATAAAACCGAACTAACATGAAAATGGACGAGCTACTGTTCAACATGAACCAAACCTTGCCGGAGAGTGCGTTTCCGATCTCCACCGTCCAGAATGTAGACCACACCTAGGTTCACCACATATCCAAAAATAGGCACGATCCAACGGTGGAAGAGAGAGAAATCGGCCGGCGACCAAAACTGCCCTGCAGGTATATTTCCTTTTGTTTTCCAGGACACTTCCGATGATGATGGATGCTCAATGGATTATGTTCCTTCAAATCCCTCCGGTCAGTTTATAGAGGAGTGTGAGAAGAACAATATATCCAAAGATAAACATGATCCAACGGTGGATGCAAGACATATGGCCACCGAAGCATTATTGGTTCATCCAAATACTGCACCTCTATGTAACCGAATTCTCTATTGTCTCTCACCCCTTTTCGTTTTTCTTTCTCTTTTTTTTTTTTTTTTAATCTGGTGGCCTTTGCTGTTTTTAAAGGCACCATTGTTTTACTAATTACCTTTATGTCCCTCATTTATGTATTTATATATTATTTGTTTTTTTGTTTTGTTTTGTTTTTTCATGGAAACCATCCGGTTTGTTTCTGCTTAAATCGTTAGTCTTTACCAAACTCTTATTGGGATGATATCTTTCACCAATGTAGGAAAACATATTAATAGACTTCATGCAAAATTCCATCCCAATCCGACGATTGGATTGAGAGCTCTGCTTTCTAATGTAAAATTGGTCAGTTTATGACTTTTCGTCAACTATCCAAATTTTCTTGTTCAATCTTCACATAAAATAATATCAATTATCCTTCTAAACCTTTAAGGTCATTTTATTATTTTGGAATATATTCATTTTGTCATTTCTCTCATTATTTTATTCATCAAAACACGTTTCCAGTTTCTTTGTCTTTATGAATTCTAAAACAAAATTCATTTTATGGAGGTCATCCCCTCCATTATATGTCACTTTCAGTCTTACGTTTACATGGCAGGTTATACATCCGCATATTTAAATCATAAATTTTCTAGGGTTTCACAAGTCTGATGTAGAACAAGTAGCAGAAGCATACATGCTCAAGAGGGGTCAACCGAAATTCAAAGGTAACTTAATTTCGGCAACCGGGGAATCGAAGTCGGAATGCCGCGAAATTCACCGACTCAAAGCGTTTCCCCGTTTGCGGAAGAAGTCTGATGTAAAACAAGTAGCCGAAGCATACATGCTCAAGAGGGATCACCAGAAATTCAAAGGCAACTGAATTTCGGCAAACGGGGAATCGAAGTCAAAATGCCGCGAAATTCACCGAGTCAAAGCTTGTCCCCGTTTGCGGAAGAAGTCTGATGTAGAACAAGTAGCAGAAGCATACATGCTCAAGAGGGGTCACCCAAAATTCAAAGGCAACTGAATTTCGGAAACTAGGGAATCGAAGTCGGAATGCCGCGAAATTCACCGAGTCAAAGCGTCTCCCCGTTTGCGGAAGAAGTCTGATGTAGAACAAGTAGCAGAAGCATACATGCTCAAGAGGTGTCACCCGAAATTCAAAGGGAACTGAATTTCGGTAACCGGGGCATTGAAATTGGAATTCCGCGAAACTCACCGAGTCAAAGCGTTTCGCCGGTTGTGGAAGAAGTCTGATGTAGAACAAGTAGCAGAAGCATCCAAGCTTAAGTGGGATCACCAGAAATTCAAAGGCAACTGAATTTCGGCAACCGGGGCATCGAAGTCGGAATGCCGCGAAATTAACCTAGTCAAAGCGTTTCCCCGTTTGCGGAAGAAGTCTGATGTAGAACAAGTAGCAGAAGCATACATGCTCAAGAGGGGTCACCCAAAATTCAAAGGCAACTGAATTTCGGCAACCGGGGCATCGAAGTCGGAATGCCGCGAAATTCACCGAGTCAAAGCGTTTCCCCGTTTGCGGAAGAAGTCTGATGTAGAACAAGTAGCAGAAGCATACATGCTCAAGACGGGTCACCCAAAATTCAAAGACAACTGAATTTCGGCAACTGGGGAATCAAAGTCGGAATGCCGCGAAATTCACCGAGTCAAAGCGTCTCCCCGTTTGTGAAAGAAGTCTGATGTAGAACAAGTAGCAGAAGCATACATGCTCAAGAGGGGTCACCCGAAATTCAAAGGCAACTGAATTTCGGCAACCGGGGAATCGAAGTCGGAATGCCGCGAAATTCACCGAATCAAAGCGTTTCCTCGTTTGCGGAAGAAGTCTGATGTAAAACAAGTAGCCGAAGCATACATGCTCAAGAGGGATCACCAGAAATTCAAAGGCAACTAAATTTCGGCAGACGGGGAATCGAAGTCGGAATGCCGTGAAATTCACCGAGTCAAAGCGTTTCCCCGTTTGCGGAAGAGGTCTGATGTAGAACAAGTAGAAGAAGCATACATGCTCAAGATGGATCACCAGAAATTCAAAGGCAACTGAATTTCGGCAAACGGGGAATCGAAGTCAAAATCCCGCGAAATTCACCGAGTCAAAGCGTTTCCCCGTTTGCGGAAGAAGTCTGATGTAGAACAAGTAGCAGAAGCATACATGCTCAAGAGGGGTCACCCAAAATTCAAAGGCAACTGAATTTCGGAAACTGGGGAATCGAAGTCGGAATGCCGCGAAATTCACCGAGTCAAAGCGTCTCCCCGTTTGCGGAAGAAGTCTGATGTAGAACAAGTAGCAGAAGCATAAATGCTCAAGAGGGGTCACCCGAAATCAAAAGGGAACTGAATTTCGGTAACCGGGGCATTGAAATTGGAATTCCGCGAAACTCACCGAGTCAAAACGTTTCGCCGTTTGTGGAAGAAGTCTGATGTACAACATGTAGCAGAAGCATCCAAGCTTAAGTGGGATCACCAGAAATTCAAAGGCAACTGAATTTCGGCAACCGGGGCATCGAAGGCGGAATGCCGCGAAATTAACCTAGTCAAAGCGTTTCCCCGTTTGCGGAAGAAGTCTGATGTAGAACAAGTAGCAGAAGCATACATGCTCAAGAGGGGTCACCCGAAATTCAAAGGCAACTGAATTTCGCCAACCGGGGCATCGAAGTCGGAATGACGCGAAACTCAACGAGTCAAAGCGTTTCGCCATTTGCAGAAGAAGTCTGATTTAGAACAACGAGCAGAAGCATACATGCTCAAGAGGGATCACCAGAAATTCAAAGGCAACTGAATTTTGGCAAACGGGGAATAGAAGTCGGAATGCCGTGAAATTCATCGAGTCAAAGCGTTTCCCCGTTTGCGATAGAAGTCTGATTTAGAAGAAGGAGTAGAGGCATACATGCTCAAGAGGGATCACCAGAAATTCAAAGGGAACTAAATTTCGGCAACCGGGGCATTGAAATCGGAATTCCGCGAAACTCATCGAGTCAAAGCGTTTCTCCGTTTGTGGAAGAAGTCTGATGTAGAACAAGTAGCAAATGCATCCAAGCTCAAGTGGGATAACCAGAAATTCAAAGGCAACTGAATTTCGGCAGACGGGGAATCGAAGTCGGAATGCCGTGAAATTCACCGAGTCAAAGCATTTCCCCGTTTGCGGAAGAAGTCTGATGTAGAACAAGTAGCAGAAGCATACATGCTCAAGAGGGATCACCAGAAATTCAAAGGCAACTGAATTTCGGCAAACGGGGAATCGAAGTCGGAATGCCGCGTAAGTCACCGAGTCAAAGCGTTTCCCCGTTTGCGGAAGAAGTCTGATGTAGAACAAGTAGCAGAAGCATACATGCTTAAGAGGGATAACCCGAAATTCAAAGGCAACTGAATTTCGGCAAACGGGGAATCGAAGTCGGAATGCCGCGAAATTCACCGAGTCAAAGCGTTTCCCCGTTTGCGGAAGAAGTCTGATGTAGAACAAGTACCAGAAGCATACATGCTCAAGAGGGGTCACCCAAAATTCAAAGGCAACTGAATTTCGGAAACTAGGGAATCGAAGTCGGAATGCCGCGAAATTCACCGAATCAAAGCCTTTCCCTGTTTGGGGAAGAAGTCTGATGTAAAACAAGTAGCCGAAGCATACATGCTCAAGAGGGATCACCAGAAATTCAAAGGCAACTAAATTTCGGCAGACAGGGAATCGAAGTCGGAATGCCGTGAAATTCACCGAGTCAAAGCGTTTCCCCGTTTGCGGAAGAGGTCTGATGTAGAACAAGTAGAAGAAGCATACATGCTCAAGATGGATCACCAGAAATTCAAAGGCAACTGAATTTCGGCAAACGGGGAATCGAAGTCATAATCCCGCGAAATTCACCGAGTCAAAGCGTTTCCCCGTTTGCGGAAGAAGTCTGATGTAGAACAAGTAGCAGAAGCATACATGCTCAAGAGGGGTCACCCAAAATTCAAAGGCAACTGAATTTCGGAAACCGGGGAATCGAAGTCAGAATGCCGCGAAATTCACCGAGTCAAAGCGTCTCCCCGTTTGCGGAAGAAGTCTGATGTAGAACAAGTAGCAGAAGCATAAATGCTCAAGAGGGGTCACCCAAAATTCAAAGGGAACTGAATTTCGGTAACCGGGGCATTGAAATTGGAATTCCGCGAAACTCACCGAGTCAAAGCGTTTCGCCGTTTGTGGAAGAAGTCTGATGTAGAACAAGTAGCAGAAGCATCCAAGCTTAAGTGGGATCACCAGAAATTCAAAGGCAACTGAATTTCGGCAACCGGGGCATTGAAGTCGGAATGCCGCGAAATTAACCTAGTCAAAGCGTTTCCCCGTTTGCGGAAGAAGTCTGATGTAGAACAAGTAGCAGAAGCATACATGCTCAAGAGGGGTCACCCAAAATTCAAAGGCAACTGAATTTCGGCAACCGGGGCATCGAAGTCGGAATGCCGCGAAATTCACCGAGTCAAAGCGTTTCCCCGTTTGCGGAAGAAGTCTGATGTAGAAGAAGTAGCAGAAGCATACATGCTCAAGAGGGGTCACCCAAAATTCAAAGGCAACTGAATTTCGGCAACCGGGGCATCGAAGTCGGAATGCCGCGAAATTCACCGAGTCAAAGCGTTTCCCCGTTTGCGGAAGAAGTCTGATGTAGAACAAGTAGCAGAAGCATACATGCTCAAGACGAGTCACCCAAAATTCAAAGCCAACTGAATTTCGGCAACTGGGGAATCGAAGTCGGAATGCCGCGAAATTCACCGAGTCAAAGCGTCTCCCCGTTTGCGAAAGAAGTCTGATGTAGAACAAGTAGCAGAAGCATACATGCTCAAGAGGGGTCACATGAAATTCAAAGGCAACTGAATTTCGGAAACCGGGGCATCGAAGTCGGAATGCCGCGAAACTCAACGAGTCAAAGCGTTTCGCCATTTGCAGAAGAAGTCTGATTTAGAACAAGGAGCAGAAGCATACATGCTCAAGAGGGATCACCAAAAATTCAAAGGCAACTGAATTTCGGCAACCGGGGCATCGAAGTCGGAATGCCGCGAAATTAACCTAGTCAAAGCGTTTCCCCGTTTGCGGAAGAAGTCTGATGTAGAACAAGTAGCAGAAGCAATAATGCTCAAGAGGGGTCACCCGAAATTCAAAGGCAACTGAATTTCGGCAACCGGGGCATCGAAGTTGGAATGCCGCGAAACTCAACGAGTCAAAGCGTTTCCTCGTTTGCGATAGAAGTCTGATTTAGAAGAAGGAGTAGAAGCATACATGCTCAAGAGGGATCACCAGAAATTCAAAGGGAACTAAATTTCGGCAACCGGGGCATTGAAATCGGAATTCCGCGAAACTCATCGAGTCAAAGCGTTTCGCCGTTTGTGGAAGAAGTCTGATGTAGAACAAGTAGCAGATGCATACATGCTGAAGAGGGGTCAACCGAAATTCAAAGGTAACTTAATTTCGGCAACCGGGGAATCGAAGTCGGAATGCCGCGAAATTCACCGACTCAAAGCGTTTCCCCGTTTGCGGAAGAAGTCTGATGTAAAACAAGTAGCCGAAGCATACATGCTCAAGAGGGATCACCAGAAATTCAAAGGCAACTGAATTTCGGCAAACGGGGAATCGAAGTCAAAATGCCGCGAAATTCACCGAGTCAAAGCTTGTCCCCGTTTGCGGAAGAAGTCTGATGTAGAACAAGTAGCAGAAGCATACATGCTCAAGAGGGGTCACCCAAAATTCAAAGGCAACTGAATTTCGGAAACTAGGGAATCGAAGTCGGAATGCCGCGAAATTCACCGAGTCAAAGCGTCTCCCCGTTTGCGGAAGAAGTCTGATGTAGAACAAGTAGCAGAAGCATACATGCTCAAGAGGTGTCACCCGAAATTCAAAGGGAACTGAATTTCGGTAACCGGGGCATTGAAATTGGAATTCCGCGAAACTCACCGAGTCAAAGCGTTTCGCCGGTTGTGGAAGAAGTCTGATGTAGAACAAGTAGCAGAAGCATCCAAGCTTAAGTGGGATCACCAGAAATTCAAAGGCAACTGAATTTCGGCAACCGGGGCATCGAAGTCGGAATGCCGCGAAATTAACCTAGTCAAAGCGTTTCCCCGTTTGCGGAAGAAGTCTGATGTAGAACAAGTAGCAGAAGCATACATGCTCAAGAGGGGTCACCCAAAATTCAAAGGCAACTGAATTTCGGCAACCGGGGCATCGAAGTCGGAATGCCGCGAAATTCACCGAGTCAAAGCGTTTCCCCGTTTGCGGAAGAAGTCTGATGTAGAACAAGTAGCAGAAGCATACATGCTCAAGACGGGTCACCCAAAATTCAAAGACAACTGAATTTCGGCAACTGGGGAATCAAAGTCGGAATGGCGCGAAATTCACCGAGTCAAAGCGTCTCCCCGTTTGTGAAAGAAGTCTGATGTAGAACAAGTAGCAGAAGCATACATGCTCAAGAGGGGTCACCCGAAATTCAAAGGCAACTGAATTTCGGCAACCGGGGAATCGAAGTCGGAATGCCGCGAAATTCACCGAATCAAAGCGTTTCCTCGTTTGCGGAAGAAGTCTGATGTAAAACAAGTAGCCGAAGCATACATGCTCAAGAGGGATCACCAGAAATTCAAAGGCAACTAAATTTCGGCAGACGGGGAATCGAAGTCGGAATGCCGTGAAATTCACCGAGTCAAAGCGTTTCCCCGTTTGCGGAAGAGGTCTGATGTAGAACAAGTAGAAGAAGCATACATGCTCAAGATGGATCACCAGAAATTCAAAGGCAACTGAATTTCGGCAAACGGGGAATCGAAGTCAAAATCCCGCGAAATTCACCGAGTCAAAGCGTTTCCCCGTTTGCGGAAGAAGTCTGATGTAGAACAAGTAGCAGAAGCATACATGCTCAAGAGGGGTCACCCAAAATTCAAAGGCAACTGAATTTCGGAAACTGGGGAATCGAAGTCGGAATGCCGCGAAATTCACCGAGTCAAAGCGTCTCCCCGTTTGCGGAAGAAGTCTGATGTAGAACAAGTAGCAGAAGCATAAATGCTCAAGAGGGGTCACCCGAAATCAAAAGGGAACTGAATTTCGGTAACCGGGGCATTGAAATTGGAATTCCGCGAAACTCACCGAGTCAAAACGTTTCGCCGTTTGTGGAAGAAGTCTGATGTACAACATGTAGCAGAAGCATCCAAGCTTAAGTGGGATCACCAGAAATTCAAAGGCAACTGAATTTCGGCAACCGGGGCATCGAAGGCGGAATGCCGCGAAATTAACCTAGTCAAAGCGTTTCCCCGTTTGCGGAAGAAGTCTGATGTAGAACAAGTAGCAGAAGCATACATGCTCAAGAGGGGTCACCCGAAATTCAAAGGCAACTGAATTTCGCCAACCGGGGCATCGAAGTCGGAATGACGCGAAACTCAACGAGTCAAAGCGTTTCGCCATTTGCAGAAGAAGTCTGATTTAGAACAACGAGCAGAAGCATACATGCTCAAGAGGGATCACCAGAAATTCAAAGGCAACTGAATTTTGGCAAACGGGGAATAGAAGTCGGAATGCCGTGAAATTCATCGAGTCAAAGCGTTTCCCCGTTTGCGATAGAAGTCTGATTTAGAAGAAGGAGTAGAGGCATACATGCTCAAGAGGGATCACCAGAAATTCAAAGGGAACTAAATTTCGGCAACCGGGGCATTGAAATCGGAATTCCGCGAAACTCATCGAGTCAAAGCGTTTCTCCGTTTGTGGAAGAAGTCTGATGTAGAACAAGTAGCAAATGCATCCAAGCTCAAGTGGGATAACCAGAAATTCAAAGGCAACTGAATTTCGGCAGACGGGGAATCGAAGTCGGAATGCCGTGAAATTCACCGAGTCAAAGCATTTCCCCGTTTGCGGAAGAAGTCTGATGTAGAACAAGTAGCAGAAGCATACATGCTCAAGAGGGATCACCAGAAATTCAAAGGCAACTGAATTTCGGCAAACGGGGAATCAAAGTCGGAATGCCGCGTAAGTCACCGAGTCAAAGCGTTTCCCCGTTTGCGGAAGAAGTCTGATGTAGAACAAGTAGCAGAAGCATACATGCTTAAGAGGGATAACCCGAAATTCAAAGGCAACTGAATTTCGGCAAACGGGGAATCGAAGTCGGAATGCCGCGAAATTCACCGAGTCAAAGCGTTTCCCCGTTTGCGGAAGAAGTCTGATGTAGAACAAGTACCAGAAGCATACATGCTCAAGAGGGGTCACCCAAAATTCAAAGGCAACTGAATTTCGGAAACTAGGGAATCGAAGTCGGAATGCCGCGAAATTCACCGAATCAAAGCGTTTCCCCGTTTGGGGAAGAAGTCTGATGTAAAACAAGTAGCCGAAGCATACATGCTCAAGAGGGATCACCAGAAATTCAAAGGCAACTAAATTTCGGCAGACAGGGAATCGAAGTCGGAATGCCGTGAAATTCACCGAGTCAAAGCGTTTCCCCGTTTGCGGAAGAGGTCTGATGTAGAACAAGTAGAAGAAGCATACATGCTCAAGATGGATCACCAGAAATTCAAAGGCAACTGAATTTCGGCAAACGGGGAATCGAAGTCATAATCCCGCGAAATTCACCGAGTCAAAGCGTTTCCCCGTTTGCGGAAGAAGTCTGATGTAGAACAAGTAGCAGAAGCATACATGCTCAAGAGGGGTCACCCAAAATTCAAAGGCAACTGAATTTCGGAAACTGGGGAATCGAAGTCAGAATGCCGCGAAATTCACCGAGTCAAAGCGTCTCCCCGTTTGCGGAAGAAGTCTGATGTAGAACAAGTAGCAGAAGCATAAATGCTCAAGAGGGGTCACCCAAAATTCAAAGGGAACTGAATTTCGGTAACCGGGGCATTGAAATTGGAATTCCGCGAAACTCACCGAGTCAAAGCGTTTCGCCGTTTGTGGAAGAAGTCTGATGTAGAACAAGTAGCAGAAGCATCCAAGCTTAAGTGGGATCACCAGAAATTCAAAGGCAACTGAATTTCGGCAACCGGGGCATTGAAGTCGGAATGCCGCGAAATTAACCTAGTCAAAGCGTTTCCCCGTTTGCGGAAGAAGTCTGATGTAGAACAAGTAGCAGAAGCATACATGCTCAAGAGGGGTCACCCAAAATTCAAAGGCAACTGAATTTCGGCAACCGGGGCATCGAAGTCGGAATGCCGCGAAATTCACCGAGTCAAAGCGTTTCCCCGTTTGCGGAAGAAGTCTGATGTAGAATAAGTAGCAGAAGCATACATGCTCAAGAGGGGTCACCCAAAATTCAAAGGCAACTGAATTTCGGCAACCGGGGCATCGAAGTCGGAATGCCGCAAAATTCACCGAGTCAAAGCGTTTCCCCGTTTGCGGAAGAAGTCTGATGTAGAACAAGTAGCAGAAGCATACATGCTCAAGACGAGTCACCCAAAATTCAAAGCCAACTGAATTTCGGCAACTGGGGAATCGAAGTCGGAATGCCGCGAAATTCACCGAGTCAAAGCGTCTCCCCGTTTGCGAAAGAAGTCTGATGTAGAACAAGTAGCAGAAGCATACATGCTCAAGAGGGGTCACATGAAATTCAAAGGCAACTGAATTTCGGAAACCGGGGCATCGAAGTCGGAATGCCGCGAAACTCAACGAGTCAAAGCGTTTCGCCATTTGCAGAAGAAGTCTGATTTAGAACAAGGAGCAGAAGCATACATGCTCAAGAGGGATCACCAAAAATTCAAAGGCAACTGAATTTCGGCAACCGGGGCATCGAAGTCGGAATGCCGCGAAATTAACCTAGTCAAAGCGTTTCCCCGTTTGCGGAAGAAGTCTGATGTAGAACAAGTAGCAGAAGCAATAATGCTCAAGAGGGGTCACCCGAAATTCAAAGGCAACTGAATTTCGGCAACCGGGGCATCGAAGTTGGAATGCCGCGAAACTCAACGAGTCAAAGCGTTTCCTCGTTTGCGATAGAAGTCTGATTTAGAAGAAGGAGTAGAAGCATACATGCTCAAGAGGGATCACCAGAAATTCAAAGGGAACTAAATTTCGGCAACCGGGGCATTGAAATCGGAATTCCGCGAAACTCATCGAGTCAAAGCGTTTCGCCGTTTGTGGAAGAAGTCTGATGTAGAACAAGTAGCAGATGCATACATGCTGAAGAGGGGTCAACCGAAATTCAAAGGTAACTTAATTTCGGCAACCGGGGAATCGAAGTCGGAATGCCGCGAAATTCACCGACTCAAAGCGTTTCCCCTTTTGCGGAAGAAGTCTGATGTAAAACAAGTAGCCGAAGCATACATGCTCAAGAGGGATCACCAGAAATTCAAAGGCAACTGAATTTCGGCAAACGGGGAATCGAAGTCAAAATGCCGCGAAATTCACCGAGTCAAAGCGTTTCCCCGTTTGCGCAAGAAGTCTGATGTAGAACAAGTAGCAGAAGCATACATGCTCAAGAGGGGTCACCCCAAATTCAAAGACAACTGAATTTCGGCAACTGGGAATCGAAGTCGGAATGCCGCGAAATTCACCGAGTCAAAGCGTCTCTCTGTTTACGAAAGAAGTCTGATGTAGAACAAGTAGCAGAAGTATACATGCTCAGGAGGGGTCACCCGAAATTCAAAGGCAATTGAATTTCGGCAACCGGGGAATCGAAGTCGGAATGCCGCGAAATTCACCGAATCAAAGCGTTTCCCCGTTTGGGGAAGAAGTCTGATGTAAAACAAGTAGCCGAAGCATACATGCTCAAGAGGGATCACCAGAAATTCAAAGGCAACTGAATTTCGGCAGACGGGGAATCGAAGTCGGAATGCCGTGAAATTCACCGAGTCAAAGCGTTTCCCCGTTTGCGGAAGAAGTCTGATGTAGAACAAGTAGCAGAAGCATACATGCTCAAGAGGGATCACCAGAAATTCAAAGGCATCTGAATTTCGGCAAACAGGGAATCGAAGTCGGAATGCCGCGAAATTCACCGAGTCAAAGCGTTTCCCCGTTTGCGCAAGAAGTCTGATGTAGAACAAGTAGCAGAAGCATACATGCTCAAGAGGGGTCACCCAAAATTCAAAGGCAACTGAATTTCGAAAACTGGGGCATCGAAGTCGGAATGCCGCGAAATTCACCTAGTCAAAGCGTTTCCCCGTTTGCGAAAGAAGTCTGATTTAGAAGAAGGAGCAGAGGCATACATGCTCAAGAGGGATCACCCGAAATTCAAAGGCAACTGAATTTCGGCAAATGGGGAATCGAATTTGGAATGCCGTGAAATTCACCGAGTCAAAGCGTTTCCCCATTTGCGGAAGAAGTCTGATGTAGAACAAGTAGCAGAAGCATACATGCTCAAGAGGGATCACCACAAATTCAAAGGGAACTGAATTTCGGCAAACGGGGAATCGAAGTTGGAATGCCGCGAAAATCACCGAGTCAAAGCGTTTCCCCATTTGCGGAAGAAGTCTGATGTAGAACAAGTAGCAGAAGCAAACATGCTCAAGAGGGATCACCACAAATTCAAAGGCAACTGATTTTCGGCAAACGGGGAATCGAGGTCGGACTGCCGCGAAATTCACCGAGTCAAAGCGTTTCCCCGTTTGCGGAAGAAGTCTGATGTAGAACAAGTAGCAGAAGCATACATGCTCAAGAGGGGTCACCCGAAATTCAAAGGCAATTGAATTTCGGCAAACGGGGATTCGAAGGCGGAATGCCGTGAAATTCACCGAGTCAAAGCGTTTCCCCGTTTGCGGAAGAAGTCTGATGTAGAACAAGTAGCAGAAGCATACATGCTCAAGAGGGGTTACCCGAAATTCAAAGGCAACTGAATTTCGGCAACCGGGGCATCGAAGTCGGAATGCCGCGAAACTCAACGAGTCAAAGCGTTTCGCCATTTGCAGAAGAAGTCTGATTTAGAACAAGGAGCAGAAGCATACATGCTCAAGAGGGATCACCAGAAATTCAAAGGCAACTGAATTTCGGCAGACGGGGAATCGAAGTCGGAATGCCGTGAAATTCACCGAGTCAAAGCGTTTCCCCGTTTGCGAAAGAAGTCTGATTTAGAAGAAGAAGCAGAAGCATACATGCTCAAGAGGGATCATCAGAAATTCAAAGGGAACTAAATTTCGGCGACCAGGGCATTGAAATTGGAATTCCGCGAAACTCATCGAGTCAAAGCGTTTCGCCGTTTGTGGAAGAAGTCTAATGTAGAACAAGTAGCAGAAGCATCCAAGCTCAAGTGGGATCACCACAAATTCAAAGGCATCTGAATTTCGACAGACGGGGAATCGAAGGCGGAATGCCGTGAAATTCACCAACTCAATTCATTTCCCTGTTTGCGGAAGAAGTCTGATGTAGAACAAGTAGCAGAAGCATACATGCTCAAGATGGATCACCCGAAATTCAAAGGCAGCTGAATTTCGGCAAACGGGGAATCGAAGTCAGAATGCCGCGAAATTCACAGAGTCAAAGCGTTTCCCCGTTTGCGGAAGACGTCTGATGTAGAACAAGTAGCAGAAGCATACATGCTCAAGAGGGGTCACCCAAAATTCAAAGGCACCTCAATTTCGGAAACTGGGGAATCGAAGTCAGAATGCCCCGAAATTCACCGAGTCAAAGCGTCTCCCCGTTTGCGGAAGAAGTCTGATGTACAACAAGTAGCAGAAGCATACATGCTCAAGAGGGGTCACCCGAAATTCAAAGGCAACTGAATTTCGGCAACCGGGGAATCGAAGTCGGAATGCCGCGAAATTCACCGAATCAAAGAGTTTCCCCGTTTGCGGAAGAAGTCTGATGTAAAACAAGTAGTCAAAGCATACATGCTCAAGAGGGATCACCAGAAATTCAAAGGCAACTGATTTTCGGCAAACGAGGAATCGAAGTCGGACTGCCGCGAAATTCACCGTGTCAAAGCGTTTCCCCGTTTGCGGAAGAAGTCTGATGTAGAACAAGTAGCAGAAGCATACATGCTCAAGAGGGGTCACCCGAAATTCAAAGGCAATTGAATTTCGGCAAACGGGGATTCGAAGGCGGAATGCCGCGAAATTCACCGAGTCAAAGCGTTTCCCCGTTTGCGGAAGAAGTCTGATGTAGAACAAGTAGCAGAAGCATACATGCTCAAGAGGGATCACCACAAATTCAAAGGCAACTGAATTTCGGCAAACGGGGAATCGAAGTCGGAATGCCGCGAAATTCACCGAGTCAAAGCGTTTCCCCGTTTGCGGAAGAAGTCTGATGTAGAACAAGTAGCAGAAGCATACATGCTCAAGAGGGGTCACCCGAAATTCAAAGGAAACTGAATTTCGGCAACCGGGGCATCGAAGTCGGAATGCCGCGAAACTCAACGAGTCAAAGCGTTTCGCCATTTGCAGAAGAAGTCTGATTTAGAACAAGGAGCAGAAGCATACATGCTCAAGAGGGATTACCAAAAATTCAAAGGCAACTGAATTTCGGCAAACGGGGAATCGAAGTCGGAATGCCGTGAAATTCACCGAGTCAAAGCGTTTCCCCGTTTGCGAAAGAAGTCTGATTTAGAAGAAGGAGCAGAAGCATACATGCTCAAGAGGGATCACCCGAAATTCAAAGGCAACTGAATTTCGGCAAACGGGGAATCGAAGTCGGAATGTCGCGAAATTCACCGAGTCAAAGCGTTTCCCCGTTTGCGCAAGAAGTCTGATGTAGAACAAGTAGCAGAAGCATACATGCTCAAGAGGGGTCACCCCAAATTCAAAGACAACTGAATTTCGGGAACTGGGAATCGAAGTCGGAATGCCGCGAAATTCACCGAGTCAAAGCGTCTCACCGTTTACGAAAGAAGTCTGATGTAGAACAAGTAGCAGAAGCATACATGCTCAAGAGGGGTCACCCGAAATTCAAAGGCAACTGAATTTCGGCAACCGGGGAATCGAAGTCGGAATGCCGCGAAATTCACCGAATCAAAGCGTTTCCCTGTTTGGGGAAGAAGTCTGATGTAAAACAAGTAGCCGAAGCATACATGCTCAAGAGGGATCACTAGAAATTCAAAGGCAACTGAATTTCGGCAACCGGGGAATCGAAGTCGGAATGCCGCGAAATTCACCGAATCAAAGCGTTTCCCTGTTTGGGGAAGAAGTCTGATGTAAAACAAGTAGCCGAAGCATACATGCTCAAGAGGGATCACTAGAAATTCAAAGGCAACTGAATTTCGGCAAACAGGGAATCGAAGTCGGAATGCCGCGAAATTCAACGAGTCAAAGCGTTTCCCCGTTTGCGCAAGAAGTCTGATGTAGAACAAGTAGCAGAAGCATACATGCTCAAGAGGGGTCACCCAAAATTCAAAGGCAACTGAATTTCGAAAACTGGGGCATCGAAGTCGGAATGCCGCGAAATTCACCTAGTCAAAGCGTTTCCCCGTTTGCGAAAGAAGTCTGATTTAGAAGAAGGAGCAGAGGCATACATGCTCAAGAGGGATCACCAGAAATTCAAAGGGAACTAAATTTCGGCGAACGGGGAATCGAATTTGGAATTCCGCGAAATTCACCGAGTCAAAGCGTTTCCCCGTTTGTGGAAGAAGTCTAATGTAGAACAAGTAGCAGAAACATACATGCTCAAGTGGGATCACCACAAATTCAAAGGCATCTGAATTTCGATAGACGGGGAATCGAAGGCGGAATGCCGTGAAATTCACCGAGTCAATTCATTTCCCTGTTTGCGGAAGAAGTCTGATGTAGAACAAGTAGCAGAAGCATACATGCTCAAGATGGATCACCCGAAATTCAAAGGCAGCTGAATTTCGGCAAACGGGGAATCGAAGTCAGAATGCCCCAAAATTCACCGAGTCAAAGCGTTTCCCCGTTTGCGGAAGAAGTCTGATGTAGAACAAGTAGCAGAAGCATACATGCTCAAGAGGGGTCACCCAAAATTCAAAGGAAACTGAATTTCGGCAAACGGGGAATCGAAGTCGGAATGCCGCGAAATTCACCGAGTCAAAGCGTTTCCCCGTTTGCGGAAGAAGTCTGATGTAGAACAAGTAGCAGAAGCATACATGCTCAAGAGGGGTCACCCGAAATTCAAAGGAAACTGAATTTCGGCAACCGGGGCATCGAAGTCGGAATGCCGCGAAACTCAACGAGTCAAAGCGTTTCGCCATTTGCAGAAGAAGTCTGATTTAGAACAAGGAGCAGACGCATACATGCTCAAGATGGATCACCAGAAATTCAAAGGCAACTGAATTTCGGCAAACAGGGAATCGAAGTCAGAATGCCGCGAAATTCACCGAGTCAAAGCGTTTCCCCGTTTGCGGAAGAAGTCTGATGTAGAACAAGTAGCAGAAGCATACATGCTCAAGAGGGATCACCACAAATTCAAAGGCATCTGAATTTCGGCAAACAGGGAATCGAAGTCGGAATGCCGCGAAATTCACCGAGTCAAAGCGTTTCCCCGTTTGCGCAAGAAGTCTGATGTAGAACAAGTAGCAGAAGCATACATGGTCAAGAGGGGTCACCCAAAATTCAAAGGCAACTGAATTTCGAAAACTGGGGCATCGAAGTCGGAATGCCGCGAAATTCACCTAGTCAAAGCGTTTCCCCGTTTGCGAAAGAAGTCTGAATTAGAAGAAGGAGCAGAGGCATACATGCTCAAGAGGGATCACCAGAAATTCAAAGGGAACTAAATTTCGGCGAACGGGGAATCGAATTTGGAATTCCGCGAAATTCACCGAGTCAAAGCGTTTCCCCATTTGTGGAAGAAGTCTAATGTAGAACAAGTAGCAGAAACATACATGCTCAAGTGGGATCACCACAAATTCAAAGGCATCTGAATTTCGATAGACGGGGAATCGAAGGCGGAATGCCGTGAAATTCACCGAGTCAATTCATTTCCCTGTTTGGGGAAGAAGTCTGATGTAAAACAAGTAGTCAAAGCATACATGCTCAAGAGGGATCACAAGAAATTCAAAGGCAACTGATTTTCGGCAAACGGGGAATCGAAGTCGGACTGCCGCGAAATTCACCGAGTCAAAGCGTTTCCCCGTTTGCGGAAGAAGTCTGATGTAGAACAAGTAGCAGAAGCATACATGCTCAAGAGGGGTCACCCGAAATTCAAAGGCAATTGAATTTCGGCAAACGGGGATTCGAAGGCGGAATGCCGCGAAATTCACCGAGTCTAAGCGTTTCCCCGTTTGCGGAAGAAGTCTGATGTAGAACAAGTAGCAGAAGCATACATGCTCAAGAGGGATCACCACAAATTCAAAGGCAACTGAATTTCGGCAAACGGGGAATCGATGTCGGAATGCCGCGAAATTCACCGAGTCAAAGCGTTTCCCCATTTGCGGAAGAAGTCTGATGTAGAACAAGTAGCAGAAGCATACATGCTCAAGAGGGATGACCAAAAATTCAAAGGCAACTGAATTTCGGCAAACGGGGAATCGCAGTCGGAATGCCGTGAAATTCACCGAGTCAAAGCGTTTCCCCGTTTGCGAAAGAAGTCTGATTTAGAAGAAGGAGCAGAGGCATACATGCTCAAGAGGGATCACCAGAAATTCAAAGGGAACTAAATTTCGGCGAACGGGGAATCGAATTTGGAATTCCGCGAAATTCACCGAGTCAAAGCGTTTCCCCATTTGTGGAAGAAGTCTAATGTAGAACAAGTAGCAGAAACATACATGCTCAAGTGGGATCACCACAAATTCAAAGGCATCTGAATTTCGATAGACGGGGAATCGAAGGCGGAATGCCGTGAAATTCACCGAGTCAATTCATTTCCCTGTTTGGGGAAGAAGTCTGATGTAAAACAAGTAGTCAAAGCATACATGCTCAAGAGGGATCACAAGAAATTCAAAGGCAACTGATTTTCGGCAAACGGGGAATCGAAGTCGGACTGCCGCGAAATTCACCGAGTCAAAGCGTTTCCCCGTTTGCGGAAGAAGTCTGATGTAGAACAAGTAGCAGAAGCATACATGCTCAAGAGGGGTCACCCGAAATTCAAAGGCAATTGAATTTCGGCAAACGGGGATTCGAAGGCGGAATGCCGCGAAATTCACCGAGTCTAAGCGTTTCCCCGTTTGCGGAAGAAGTCTGATGTAGAACAAGTAGCAGAAGCATACATGCTCAAGAGGGATCACCACAAATTCAAAGGCAACTGAATTTCGGCAAACGGGGAATCGATGTCGGAATGCCGCGAAATTCACTGAGTCAAAGCGTTTCCCCGTTTGCGGAAGAAGTCTGATGTAGAACAAGTAGCAGAAGCATACATGCTCAAGAGGGGTCACCCGAAATTCAAAGGAAACTGAATTTCGGCAACCGGGGCATCGAAGTCGGAATGCCGCGAAACTCAATGAGTCAAAGCGTTTCGCCATTTGCAGAAGAAGTCTGATTTAGAACAAGGAGCAGAAGCATACATGCTCAAGAGGGATCACCAAAAATTCAAAGGCAACTGAATTTCGGCAAACGGGGAACCCCAGTCGGAATGCCGTGAAATTCACCGAGTCAAAGCGTTTCCCCGTTTGCGAAAGAAGTCTGATTTAGAAGAAGAAGCAGAAGCATACATGCTCAAGAGGGATCACCAGAAATTCAAAGGGAACTAAATTTCGGCGACCAGGGCATTGAAATTGGAATTCCGCGAAACTCATCGAGTCAAAGCGTTTCGCCGTTTGTGGAAGAAGTCTAATGTAGAACAAGTAGCAGAAGCATCCAAGCTCAAGTGGGATCACCACAAATTCAAAGGCATCTGAATTTCGACAGACGGGGAATCGAAGGCGGAATGCCGTGAAATTCACCGAGTCAATTCATTTCCCTGTTTGCGGAAGAAGTCTGATGTAGAACAAGTAGCAGAGGCATACATGCTCAAGAGGGATCACCAAAAATTCAAAGGCAACTGAATTTCGGCAAACGGGGAATCCCAGTCGGAATGCCGTGAAATTCACCGATTCAAAGCGTTTCCCCGTTTGCGGAAGAAGTCTGATGTAGAACAAGTAGTAGAAGCATCCAAGCTCAAGTGGGATCACCACAAATTCAAAGGCATCTGAATTTCGACAGACGGGGAATCGAAGGCGGAATGCCGTGAAATTCACCGAGTCAATTCATTTCCCTGTTTGCGGAAGAAGTCTGATGTAGAACAAGTAGCAGAGGCATACATGCTCAAGAGGGATCACCAAAAATTCAAAGGCAACTGAATTTCGGCAAACGGGGAATCCCAGTCGGAATGCCGTGAAATTCACCGATTCAAAGGGTTTCCCCGTTTGCGAAAGAAGTCTGATTTAGAAGAAGGAGCAGAAGCATACATGCTCAAGAGGGATCACCCGAAATTCAAAGGCAACTGAATTTCGGCAAACGGGGAATCGAATTTGGAATGCCGTGAAATTCACCGAGTCAAAGCGTTTCCCCATTTGCGGAAGAAGTCTGATGTAGAACAAGTAGCAGAAGCATACATGCTCAAGAGGGATCACCACAAATTCAAAGGGAACTGAATTTCGGCAAACGGGGAATCGAAGTTGGAATGCCGCGAAATTCACCGAGTCAAAGCGTTTCCCCATTTGCGGAAGAAGTCTGATGTAGAACAAGTAGCAGAAGCATACATGCTCAAGAGGGATGACCAAAAATTCAAAGGCAACTGAATTTCGGCAAACGGGGAATCGCAGTCGGAATGCCGTGAAATTCACCGAGTCAAAGCGTTTCCCCGTTTGCGAAAGAAGTCTGATTTAGAAGAAGGACCAGAAGCATACATGCTCAAGAGGGATCACCCGAAATTCAAAGGCAACTGAATTTCGGCAAACGGGGAATCGAAGTTGGAATGCCGCGAAATTCACCGAGTCAAAGCGTTTCTCCATTTGCGGAAGAAGTCTGATGTAGAACAAGTAGCAGAAGCATACATGCTCAAGAGGGATCACCACAAATTCAAAGGCAACTGAATTTCGGCAAACGGGGAATCGAAGTCGGAATGCCGCGAAATTCACTGAGTCAAAGCGTTTCCCCGTTTGCGGAAGAAGTCTGATGTAGAACAAGTAGCAGAAGCATACATGCTCAAGAGGGGTCACCCGAAATTCAAAGGAAACTGAATTTCGGCAACCGGGGCATCGAAGTCGGAATGCCGCGAAACTCAATGAGTCAAAGCGTTTCGCCATTTGCAGAAGAAGTCTGATTTAGAACAAGGAGCAGAAGCATACATGCTCAAGAGGGATCACCAAAAATTCAAAGGCAACTGAATTTCGGCAAACGGGGAATCCCAGTCGGAATGCCGTGAAATTCACCGATTCAAAGCGTTTCCCCGTTTGCGAAAGAAGTCTGATTTAGAACAAGTAGCAGAAGCATACATGCTCAAGAGGGGTCACCCGAAATTCAAAGGCAATTGAATTTCGGCAAACGGGGATTCGAAGGCGGAATGCCGTGAAATTCACCGAGTCAAAGTGTTTCCCCGTTTGCGGAAGAAGTCTGATGTAGAACAAGTAGCAGAAGCATACATGCTCAAGAGGGGTTACCCGAAATTCAAAGGCAACTGAATTTCGGCAACCGGGGCATCGAAGTCGGAATGCCGCGAAACTCAACGAGTCAAAGCGTTTCGCCATTTGCAGAAGAAGTCTGATTTAGAACAAGGAGCAGAAGCATACATGCTCAAGAGGGATCACCAGAAATTCAAAGGCAACTGAATTTCGGCACACGGGGAATCGAAGTCGGAATGCCGTGAAATTCACCGAGTCAAAGCGTTTCCCCGTTTGCGAAAGAAGTCTGATTTAGAAGAAGAAGCAGAAGCATACATGCTCAAGAGGGATCACCTGAAATTCAAAGGCAACTGAATTTCGGCAAACGGGGAATCGAATTTGGAATGCCGCGAAATTCACCGAGTCAAAGTGTTTCCCCATTTGCGGAAGAAGTCTGATGTAGAACAAGTAGCAGAAGCATACATGCTCAAGAGGGATCACCACAAATTCAAAGGGAACTGAATTTCGGCAAACGGGGAATCGAAGTTGGAATGCCGCGAAATTCACCGAGTCAAAGCGTTTCCCCGTTTGCGGAAGAAGTCTGATGTAGAACAAGTAGCAGAAGCATACATGCTCAAGAGGGGTCACCCGAAATTCAAAGGCAATTGAATTTCGGCAAACGGGGATTCGAAGGCGGAATGCCGCGAAATTCACCGAGTCAAAGCGTTTCCCCGTTTGCGGAAGAAGTCTGATGTAGAACAAGTAGCAGAAGCATACATGCTCAAGAGGGGTCACCCGAAATTCAAAGGAAACTGAATTTCGGCAACCGGGGCATCGAAGTCGGAATGCCGCGAAACTCAATGAGTCAAAGCGTTTCGCCATTTGCAGAAGAAGTCTGATTTAGAACAAGGAGCAGAAGCATACATGCTCAAGAGGGATCACCAAAAATTCAAAGGCAACTGAATTTCGGCAAACGGGGAATCCCAGTCGGAATGCCGTGAAATTCACCGATTCAAAGCGTTTCCCCGTTTGCGAAAGAAGTCTGATTTAGAACAAGTAGCAGAAGCATACATGCTCAAGAGGGGTCACCCGAAATTCAAAGGCAATTGAATTTCGGCAAACGGGGATTCGAAGGCGGAATGCCGTGAAATTCACCGAGTCAAAGTGTTTCCCCGTTTGCGGAAGAAGTCTGATGTAGAACAAGTAGCAGAAGCATACATGCTCAAGAGGGGTTACCCGAAATTCAAAGGCAACTGAATTTCGGCAACCGGGGCATCGAAGTCGGAATGCCGCGAAACTCAACGAGTCAAAGCGTTTCGCCATTTGCAGAAGAAGTCTGATTTAGAACAAGGAGCAGAAGCATACATGCTCAAGAGGGATCACCAGAAATTCAAAGGCAACTGAATTTCGGCACACGGGGAATCGAAGTCGGAATGCCGTGAAATTCACCGAGTCAAAGCGTTTCCCCGTTTGCGAAAGAAGTCTGATTTAGAAGAAGAAGCAGAAGCATACATGCTCAAGAGGGATCCCCTGAAATTCAAAGGCAACTGAATTTCGGCAAACGGGGAATCGAATTTGGAATGCCGCGAAATTCACCGAGTCAAAGTGTTTCCCCATTTGCGGAAGAAGTCTGATGTAGAACAAGTAGCAGAAGCATACATGCTCAAGAGGGATCACCACAAATTCAAAGGGAACTGAATTTCGGCAAACGGGGAATCGAAGTTGGAATGCCGCGAAATTCACCGAGTCAAAGCGTTTCCCCGTTTGCGGAAGAAGTCTGATGTAGAACAAGTAGCAGAAGCATACATGCTCAAGAGGGGTCACCCGAAATTCAAAGGCAATTGAATTTCGGCAAACGGGGATTCGAAGGCGGAATGCCGCGAAATTCACCGAGTCAAAGCGTTTCCCCGTTTGCGGAAGAAGTCTGATGGAGAACAAGTAGCAGAAGCATACATGCTCAAGAGGGATCACCACAAATTCAAAGGCAACTGAATTTCGGCAAACGGGGAATCGAAGTCGGAATGCCGCGAAATTCACCGAATCACAGTGTTTCCCCGTTTGCGGAACAAGTCTGATGTAGAACAAGTAGCAGAAGCATACATGCTCAAGAGGGGTCACCCGAAATTCAAAGGAAACTGAATTTCGGCAACCGGGGCATCGAAGTCGGAATGCCGCGAAACTCAATGAGTCAAAGCGTTTCGCCATTTGCAGAAGAAGTCTGATTTAGAACAAGGAGCAGAAGCATACATGCTCAAGAGGGATCACCAAAAATTCAAAGGCAACTGAATTTCGGCAAACGGGGAATCCCAGTCGGAATGCCGTGAAATTCACCGATTCAAAGCGTTTCCCCGTTTGCGAAAGAAGTCTGATTTAGAAGAAGGAGCAGAAGCATACATGCTCAAGAGGGATCACCCGAAATTCAAAGGCAACTGAATTTCGGCAAACGGGGAATCGAATTTGGAATGCCGCGAAATTCACCGAGTCAAAGCGTTTCCCCATTTGCGGAAGAAGTCTGATGTAGAACAAGTAGCAGAAGCATACATGCTCAAGAGGGATCACCACAAATTCAAAGGGAACTGAATTTCGGCAAACGGGGAATCGAAGTTGGAATGCCGCGAAATTCACCGAGTCAAAGCGTTTCCCCATTTGCGGAAGAAGTCTGATGTAGAACAAGTAGCAGAAGCAAACATGCTCAAGAGGGATCACCACAAATTCAAAGGCAACTGATTTTCGGCAAACGAGGAATCGAAGTCGGACTGCCG
Organism: Populus davidiana; assembly: GCA_030145905.1. NCBI lineage: Eukaryota > Viridiplantae > Streptophyta > Magnoliopsida > Malpighiales > Salicaceae > Populus > Populus davidiana. Next base: position 58,357 of record CM057796.1, read on the forward strand.
CGAAATTCACCGAGTCAAAGCGTTTCCCCGTTTGCGGAAGAAGTCTGATGTAGAACAAGTAGCAGAAGCATACATGCTCAAGAGGGGTCACCCGAAATTCAAAGGCAATTGAATTTCGGCAAACGGGGATTCGAAGGCGGAATGCCGTGAAATTCACCGAGTCAAAGTGTTTCCCCGTTTGCGGAAGAAGTCTGATGTAGAACAAGTAGCAGAAGCATACATGCTCAAGAGGGGTTACCCGAAATTCAAAGGCAACTGAATTTCGGCAACCGGGGCATCGAAGTCGGAATGCCGCGAAACTCAACGAGTCAAAGCGTTTCGCCATTTGCAGAAGAAGTCTGATTTAGAACAAGGAGCAGAAGCATACATGCTCAAGAGGGATCACCAGAAATTCAAAGGCAACTGAATTTCGGCACACGGGGAATCGAAGTCGGAATGCCGTGAAATTCACCGAGTCAAAGCGTTTCCCCGTTTGCGAAAGAAGTCTGATTTAGAAGAAGAAGCAGAAGCATACATGCTCAAGAGGGATCACCTGAAATTCAAAGGCAACTGAATTTCGGCAAACGGGGAATCGAATTTGGAATGCCGCGAAATTCACCGAGTCAAAGTGTTTCCCCATTTGCGGAAGAAGTCTGATGTAGAACAAGTAGCAGAAGCATACATGCTCAAGAGGGATCACCACAAATTCAAAGGTAACTGAATTTCGGCAAACGGGGAATCGAAGTTGGAATGCCGCGAAATTCACCGAGTCAAAGCGTTTCCCCGTTTGCGGAAGAAGTCTGATGTAGAACAAGTAGCAGAAGCATACATGCTCAAGAGGGGTCACCCGAAATTCAAAGGCAATTGAATTTCAGCAAACGGGGATTCGAAGGCGGAATGCCGCGAAATTCACCGAGTCAAAGCGTTTCCCCGTTTGCGGAAGAAGTCTGATGGAGAACAAGTAGCAGAAGCATACATGCTCAAGAGGGATCACCACAAATTCAAAGGCAACTGAATTTCGGCAAACGGGGAATCGAAGTCGGAATGCCGCGAAATTCACCGAGTCACAGTGTTTCCCCGTTTGCGGAAGAAGTCTGATGTAGAACAAGTAGCAGAAGCATACATGCTCAAGAGGGGTCACCCGAAATTCGAAGGAAACTGAATTTCGGCAACCGGGGCATCGAAGTCGGAATGCCGCGAAACTCAACGAGTCAAAGCGTTTCGCCATTTGCAGAAGAAGTCTGATTTAGAACAAGGAGCAGAAGCATACATGCTCAAGAGGGATCACCACAAATTCAAAGGCAACTGAATTTCGGCAAACGGGGAATCGCAGTCGGAATGCCGTGAAATTCACCGAGTCAAAGCGTTTCCCCGTTTGCGAAAGAAGTCTGATTTAGAAGAAGGAGCAGAAGCATACATGCTCAAGAGGGATCACCCGAAATTCAAAGGCAACTGAATTTCGGCAAACGGGGAATCGAAGTTGGAATGCCGCGAAATTCACCGAGTCAAAGCGTTTCTCCATTTACGGAAGAAGTCTGATGTAGAACAAGTAGCAGAAGCATACATGCTCAAGAGGGATCACCACAAATTCAAAAGCAACTGAATTTCGGCAAACGGGGAATCGAAGTCGGAATGCCGTGAAATTCACCGAGTCAAAGCGTTTCCCCGTTTGCGAAAGAAGTCTGATTTAGAAGAAGGAGCAGAAGCATACATGCTCAAGAGGGATCACCAGAAATTCAAAGGGAACTCAATTTCGGCAACCGGGGCATTGAAATTGGAATTCAGCGAAACTCATCGAGTCAAAGCGTTTCGCCGTTTGTGGAAGAAGTCTGATGTAGAACAAGTAGCAGAAGCATCCAAGCTCAAGTGGGATCACCAGAAATTCAAAGGCAACTGAATTTTGGCAGACGGGGAATCGAAGTCGGAATGCCGTGAAATTCACCGAGTCAAAGCGTTTCCCCGTTTGCAGAAGAAGTCTGATGTAGAACAAGTAGCAGAAGCATACATGCTCAAGAGGGGTCACCAAAAATTCAAAGGCAACGGAATTTCGGAAACTGGGGAATCGAAGTCGGAATGCCGCGAAATTCACCGAGTCAAAGCGTCTCCCCGTTTGCGGAAGAAGTCTGATGTAGAACAAGTAGCAGAAGCATACATGCTCAAGAGGGGTCACCCGAAATTCAAAGGCAACTGAATTTCAGCAACCGGGGAATCGAAGTCGGAATGCCGCGAAATTCACCGAATCAAAGAGTTTCCCCGTATGCGGAAGAAGTCTGATGTAAAACAAGTAGTCAAAGCATACATGCTCAAGAGGGATCACAAGAAATTCAAAGGCAACTGATTTTCGGCAAACGGGGAATCGAAGTCGGACTGCCGCGAAATTCACCGTGTCAAAGCGTTTCCCCGTTTGCGGAAGAAGTCTGATGTAAAACAAGTAGTCGAAGCATACATGCTCAAGAGGGATCACAAGAAATTCAAAGGCAACTGATTTTCGGCAAACGGGGAATCGAAGTCGGACTGCCGCGAAATTCACCGAGTCAAAGCGTTTCCCCGTTTGCGGAAGAAGTCTGATGTAGAACAAGTAGCAGAAGCATACATGCTCAAGATGGATCACCAGAAATTCAATGGCAACTGAATTTCGGCAAACGGGGAATCGAAGTCTGAATGCCGCGAAATTCACCGAGTCAAAGCGTTTCCCCGTTTGCGGAAGAAGTCTGATGTAGAACAAGTAGCAGAAGCATACATGCTCAAGAGGGGTCACCCGAAATTCAAAGGAAACTGAATTTCGGCAACCGGGGCATCGAAGTCGGAATGCCGCGAAACTCAACGAGTCAAAGCGTTTCGCCATTTGCAGAAGAAGTCTGATTTAGAACAAGGAGCAGAAGCATACATGCTCAAGAGGGATCACCAAAAATTCAAAGGCAACTGAATTTCGGCAAACGGGGAATCCCAGTCGGAATGCCGTGAAATTCACCGATTCAAAGCGTTTCCCCGTTTGCGAAAGAAGTCTGATTTAGAAGAAGGAGCAGAAGCATACATGCTCAAGAGGGATCACCCGAAATTCAAAGGCAACTGAATTTCGGCAAACGGGGAATCGAATTTGGAATGCCGCGAAATTCACCGAGTCAAAGCGTTTCCCCATTTGCGGAAGAAGTCTGATGTAGAACAAGTAGCAGAAGCATACATGCTCAAGAGGGATCACCACAAATTCAAAGGGAACTGAATTTCGGCAAACGGGGAATCGAAGTTGGAATGCCGCGAAATTCACCGAGTCAAAGCGTTTCCCCATTTGCGGAAGAAGTCTGATGTAGAACAAGTAGCAGAAGCAAACATGCTCAAGAGGGATCACCACAAATTCAAAGGCAACTGAATTTCGGCAAACGGGGAATCGAAGTTGGAATGCCGCGAAATTCACCGAGTCAAAGCGTTTCTCCATTTACGGAAGAAGTCTGATGTAGAACAAGTAGCAGAAGCATACATGCTCAAGAGGGATCACCACAAATTCAAAAGCAACTGAATTTCGGCAAACGGGGAATCGAAGTCGGAATGCCGTGAAATTCACCGAGTCAAAGCGTTTCCCCGTTTGCGGAAGAAGTCTGATGTAGAACAAGTAGCAGAAGCAAACATGCTCAAGAGGGATCACCACAAATTCAAAGGCAACTGATTTTCGGCAAACGAGGAATCGAAGTCGGACTGCCGCGAAATTCACCGAGTCAAAGCGTTTCCCCGTTTGCGGAAGAAGTCTGATGTAGAACAAGTAGCAGAAGCATACATGCTCAAGAGGGGTCACCCGAAATTCAAAGGCAATTGAATTTCGGCAAACGGGGATTCGAAGGCGGAATGCCGTGAAATTCACCGAGTCAAAGTGTTTCCCCGTTTGCGGAAGAAGTCTGATGTAGAACAAGTAGCAGAAGCATACATGCTCAAGAGGGGTTACCCGAAATTCAAAGGCAACTGAATTTCGGCAACCGGGGCATCGAAGTCGGAATGCCGCGAAACTCAACGAGTCAAAGCGTTTCGCCATTTGCAGAAGAAGTCTGATTTAGAACAAGGAGCAGAAGCATACATGCTCAAGAGGGATCACCAGAAATTCAAAGGCAACTGAATTTCGGCACACGGGGAATCGAAGTCGGAATGCCGTGAAATTCACCGAGTCAAAGCGTTTCCCCGTTTGCGAAAGAAGTCTGATTTAGAAGAAGAAGCAGAAGCATACATGCTCAAGAGGGATCACCTGAAATTCAAAGGCAACTGAATTTCGGCAAACGGGGAATCGAATTTGGAATGCCGCGAAATTCACCGAGTCAAAGTGTTTCCCCATTTGCGGAAGAAGTCTGATGTAGAACAAGTAGCAGAAGCATACATGCTCAAGAGGGATCACCACAAATTCAAAGGTAACTGAATTTCGGCAAACGGGGAATCGAAGTTGGAATGCCGCGAAATTCACCGAGTCAAAGCGTTTCCCCGTTTGCGGAAGAAGTCTGATGTAGAACAAGTAGCAGAAGCATACATGCTCAAGAGGGGTCACCCGAAATTCAAAGGCAATTGAATTTCAGCAAACGGGGATTCGAAGGCGGAATGCCGCGAAATTCACCGAGTCAAAGCGTTTCCCCGTTTGCGGAAGAAGTCTGATGGAGAACAAGTAGCAGAAGCATACATGCTCAAGAGGGATCACCACAAATTCAAAGGCAACTGAATTTCGGCAAACGGGGAATCGAAGTCGGAATGCCGCGAAATTCACCGAGTCACAGTGTTTCCCCGTTTGCGGAAGAAGTCTGATGTAGAACAAGTAGCAGAAGCATACATGCTCAAGAGGGGTCACCCGAAATTCGAAGGAAACTGAATTTCGGCAACCGGGGCATCGAAGTCGGAATGCCGCGAAACTCAACGAGTCAAAGCGTTTCGCCATTTGCAGAAGAAGTCTGATTTAGAACAAGGAGCAGAAGCATACATGCTCAAGAGGGATCACCACAAATTCAAAGGCAACTGAATTTCGGCAAACGGGGAATCGCAGTCGGAATGCCGTGAAATTCACCGAGTCAAAGCGTTTCCCCGTTTGCGAAAGAAGTCTGATTTAGAAGAAGGAGCAGAAGCATACATGCTCAAGAGGGATCACCCGAAATTCAAAGGCAACTGAATTTCGGCAAACGGGGAATCGAAGTTGGAATGCCGCGAAATTCACCGAGTCAAAGCGTTTCTCCATTTACGGAAGAAGTCTGATGTAGAACAAGTAGCAGAAGCATACATGCTCAAGAGGGATCACCACAAATTCAAAAGCAACTGAATTTCGGCAAACGGGGAATCGAAGTCGGAATGCCGTGAAATTCACCGAGTCAAAGCGTTTCCCCGTTTGCGAAAGAAGTCTGATTTAGAAGAAGGAGCAGAAGCATACATGCTCAAGAGGGATCACCAGAAATTCAAAGGGAACTCAATTTCGGCAACCGGGGCATTGAAATTGGAATTCAGCGAAACTCATCGAGTCAAAGCGTTTCGCCGTTTGTGGAAGAAGTCTGATGTAGAACAAGTAGCAGAAGCATCCAAGCTCAAGTGGGATCACCAGAAATTCAAAGGCAACTGAATTTTGGCAGACGGGGAATCGAAGTCGGAATGCCGTGAAATTCACCGAGTCAAAGCGTTTCCCCGTTTGCAGAAGAAGTCTGATGTAGAACAAGTAGCAGAAGCATACATGCTCAAGAGGGGTCACCAAAAATTCAAAGGCAACGGAATTTCGGAAACTGGGGAATCGAAGTCGGAATGCCGCGAAATTCACCGAGTCAAAGCGTCTCCCCGTTTGCGGAAGAAGTCTGATGTAGAACAAGTAGCAGAAGCATACATGCTCAAGAGGGGTCACCCGAAATTCAAAGGCAACTGAATTTCAGCAACCGGGGAATCGAAGTCGGAATGCCGCGAAATTCACCGAATCAAAGAGTTTCCCCGTATGCGGAAGAAGTCTGATGTAAAACAAGTAGTCAAAGCATACATGCTCAAGAGGGATCACAAGAAATTCAAAGGCAACTGATTTTCGGCAAACGGGGAATCGAAGTCGGACTGCCGCGAAATTCACCGTGTCAAAGCGTTTCCCCGTTTGCGGAAGAAGTCTGATGTAAAACAAGTAGTCGAAGCATACATGCTCAAGAGGGATCACAAGAAATTCAAAGGCAACTGATTTTCGGCAAACGGGGAATCGAAGTCGGACTGCCGCGAAATTCACCGAGTCAAAGCGTTTCCCCGTTTGCGGAAGAAGTCTGATGTAGAACAAGTAGCAGAAGCATACATGCTCAAGATGGATCACCAGAAATTCAATGGCAACTGAATTTCGGCAAACGGGGAATCGAAGTCTGAATGCCGCGAAATTCACCGAGTCAAAGCGTTTCCCCGTTTGCGGAAGAAGTCTGATGTAGAACAAGTAGCAGAAGCATACATGCTCAAGAGGGGTCACCCGAAATTCAAAGGAAACTGAATTTCGGCAACCGGGGCATCGAAGTCGGAATGCCGCGAAACTCAACGAGTCAAAGCGTTTCGCCATTTGCAGAAGAAGTCTGATTTAGAACAAGGAGCAGAAGCATACATGCTCAAGAGGGATCACCAAAAATTCAAAGGCAACTGAATTTCGGCAAACGGGGAATCCCAGTCGGAATGCCGTGAAATTCACCGATTCAAAGCGTTTCCCCGTTTGCGAAAGAAGTCTGATTTAGAAGAAGGAGCAGAAGCATACATGCTCAAGAGGGATCACCCGAAATTCAAAGGCAACTGAATTTCGGCAAACGGGGAATCGAATTTGGAATGCCGCGAAATTCACCGAGTCAAAGCGTTTCCCCATTTGCGGAAGAAGTCTGATGTAGAACAAGTAGCAGAAGCATACATGCTCAAGAGGGATCACCACAAATTCAAAGGGAACTGAATTTCGGCAAACGGGGAATCGAAGTTGGAATGCCGCGAAATTCACCGAGTCAAAGCGTTTCCCCATTTGCGGAAGAAGTCTGATGTAGAACAAGTAGCAGAAGCAAACATGCTCAAGAGGGATCACCACAAATTCAAAGGCAACTGAATTTCGGCAAACGGGGAATCGAAGTTGGAATGCCGCGAAATTCACCGAGTCAAAGCGTTTCTCCATTTACGGAAGAAGTCTGATGTAGAACAAGTAGCAGAAGCATACATGCTCAAGAGGGATCACCACAAATTCAAAAGCAACTGAATTTCGGCAAACGGGGAATCGAAGTCGGAATGCCGTGAAATTCACCGAGTCAAAGCGTTTCCCCGTTTGCGAAAGAAGTCTGATTTAGAAGACGGAGCAGAAGCATACATGCTCAAGAGGGATCACCAGAAATTCAAAGGGAACTCAATTTCGGCAACCGGGGCATTGAAATTGGAATTCAGCGAAACTCATCGAGTCAAAGCGTTTCGCCGTTTGTGGAAGAAGTCTGATGTAGAACAAGTAGCAGAAGCATCCAAGCTCAAGTGGGATCACCAGAAATTCAAAGGCAACTGAATTTTGGCAGACGGGGAATCGAAGTCGGAATGCCGTGAAATTCACCGAGTCAAAGCGTTTCCCCGTTTGCAGAAGAAGTCTGATGTAGAACAAGTAGCAGAAGCATACATGCTCAAGAGGGGTCACCAAAAATTCAAAGGCAACTGAATTTCGGAAACTGGGGAATCGAAGTCGGAATGCCGCGAAATTCACCGAGTCAAAGCGTCTCCCCGTTTGCGGAAGAAGTCTGATGTAGAACAAGCAGCAGAAGCATACATGCTCAAGAGGGGTCACCCGAAATTCAAAGGCAACTGAATTTCGGCAACCGGGGAATCGAAGTCGGAATGCCGCGAAATTCACCGAATCAAAGAGTTTCCCCGTATGCGGAAGAAGTCTGATGTAAAACAAGTAGTCAAAGCATACATGCTCAAGAGGGATCACAAGAAATTCAAAGGCAACTGATTTTCGGCAAACGGGGAATCGAAGTCGGACTGCCGCGAAATTCACCGTGTCAAAGCGTTTCCCCGTTTGCGGAAGAAGTCTGATGTAAAACAAGTAGTCGAAGCATACATGCTCAAGAGGGATCACAAGAAATTCAAAGGCAACTGATTTTCGGCAAACGGGGAATCGAAGTCGGACTGCCGCGAAATTCACCGAGTCAAAGCGTTTCCCCGTTTGCGGAAGAAGTCTGATGTAGAACAAGTAGCAGAAGCATACATGCTCAAGATGGATCACCAGAAATTCAATGGCAACTGAATTTCGGCAAACGGGGAATCGAAGTCTGAATGCCGCGAAATTCACCGAGTCAAAGCGTTTCCCCGATTGCGGAAGAAGTCTGATGTAGAACAAGTAGCAGAAGCATACATGCTCAAGAGGGGTCACCCGAAATTCAAAGGAAACTGAATTTCGGCAACCGGGGCATCGAAGTCGGAATGCCGCGAAACTCAACGAGTCAAAGCGTTTCGCCATTTGCAGAAGAAGTCTGATTTAGAACAAGGAGCAGAAGCATACATGCTCAAGAGGGATCACCAAAAATTCAAAGGCAACTGAATTTCGGCAAACGGGGAATCCCAGTCGGAATGCCGTGAAATTCACCGATTCAAAGCGTTTCCCCGTTTGCGAAAGAAGTCTGATTTAGAAGAAGGAGCAGAAGCATACATGCTCAAGAGGGATCACCCGAAATTCAAAGGCAACTGAATTTCGGCAAACGGGGAATCGAATTTGGAATGCCGCGAAATTCACCGAGTCAAAGCGTTTCCCCATTTGTGGAAGAAGTCTGATGTAGAACAAGTAGCAGAAGCATACATGCTCAAGAGGGATCACCACAAATTCAAAGGGAACTGAATTTCGGCAAACGGGGAATCGAAGTTGGAATGCCGCGAAATTCACCGAGTCAAAGCGTTTCCCCATTTGCGGAAGAAGTCTGATGTAGAACAAGTAGCAGAAGCAAACATGCTCAAGAGGGATCACCACAAATTCAAAGGCAACTGATTTTCGGCAAACGAGGAATCGAAGTCGGACTGCCGCGAAATTCACCGAGTCAAAGCGTTTCCCCGTTTGCGGAAGAAGTCTGATGTAGAACAAGTAGCAAAAGCATACATGCTCAAGAGGGGTCATCCGAAATTCAAAGGGAATTGAATTTCGGCAAACGGGGATTCGAATGCGGAATGCCGTGAAATTCACCGAGTCAAAGCGTTTCCCCGTTTGCGGAAGAAGTCTGATGTAAAACAAGTAGTCAAAGCATACATGCTCAAGAGGGATCACAAGAAATTCAAAGGCAACTGATTTTCGGCAAACGGGGAATCGAAGTCGGACTGCCGCGAAATTCACCGTGTCAAAGCGTTTCCCCGTTTGCGGAAGAAGTCTGATGTAAAACAAGTAGTCGAAGCATACATGCTCAAGAGGGATCACAAGAAATTCAAAGGCAACTGATTTTCGGCAAACGGGGAATCGAAGTCGGACTGCCGCGAAATTCACCGAGTAAAAGCGTTTCCCCGTTTGCGGAAGAAGTCTGATTTAGAACAAGGAGCAGAAGCATACATGCTCAAGAGGGATCACCAGAAATTCAAAGGCAACTGAATTTCGGCACACAGGGAATCGAAGTCGGAATGCCGTGAAATTCACCGAGTCAAAGCGTTTCCCCGTTTGCGAAAGAAGTCTGATTTAGAAGAAGAAGCAGAAGCATACATGCTCAAGAGGGATCACCAGAAATTCAAAGGGAACTAAATTTCGCCGACCAGGGCATTGAAATTGGAATTCCGCGAAACTCATCGAGTAAAAGCGTTTCGCCGTTTGTGGAAGAAGTCTAATGTAGAACAAGTAGCAGAAGCATCCAAGCTCAAGTGGGATCACCACAAATTCAAAGGCATCTGAATTTCGACAGACGGGGAATCGAAGGCGGAATGCCGTGAAATTCACCGAGTCAATTCATTTCCCTGTTGCGGAAGAAGTCTGATGTAGAACAAGTAGCAGAAGCATACATGCTCAAGATGGTCACCTGAAATTCAAAGGCAGCTCAATTTCGGCAAACGGGGAATCGAAGTCAGAATGCCGCGAAATTCACCGAGTCAAAGCGTTTCCCCGTTTGCGGAAGAAGTCTGATGTAGAACAAGTAGCAGAAGCATACATGCTCAAGAGGGGTCACCCAAAATTCAAAGGCAACTGAATTTCGGAAACTGGGGAATCGAAGTCGGAATGCCGCGAAATTCACCGAGTCAAAGCGTCTCCCCGTTTGCGGAAGAAGTCTGATGTAGAACAAGTAGCAGAAGCATACATGCTCAAGAGGGGTCACCCGAAATTCAAAGGCAACTGAATTTCGGCAACCGGGGAATCGAAGTCGGAATGCCGCGAAATTCACTGAATCAAAGAGTTTCCCCGTTTGCGGAAGAAGTCTGATGTAAAACAAGTAGTCAAAGCATACATGCTCAAGAGGGATCACAAGAAATTCAAAGGCAACTGATTTTCGGCAAACGGGGAATCGAAGTCGGACTGCCGCGAAATTCACCGACTCAAAGCGTTTCCCCGTTTGCGGAAGAAGTCTGATGTAGAACAAGTAGCAGAAGCATACATGCTCAAGAGGGGTCACCCGAAATTCAAAGGCAATTGAATTTCGGCAAACGGGGATTCGAAGGCGGAATGCCGCGAAATTCACCGAGTCAAAGCGTTTCCCCGTTTGCGGAAGAAGTCTGATGTAGAACAAGTAGCAGAAGCATACATGCTCAAGAGGGATCACCACAAATTCAAAGGCAACTGAATTTCGGCAAACGGGGAATCGAAGTCGGAATGCCGCGAAATTCACCGAGTCAAAGCGTTTCCCCGTTTGCGGAAGAAGTCTGATGTAGAACAAGTAGCAGAAGCATACATGCTCAAGAGGGGTCACCCAAAATTCAAAGGAAACTGAATTTCGGCAACCGGGGCATCGAAGTCGGAATGCCGCGAAACTCAACGAGTCAAAGCGTTTCGCCATTTGCAGAAGAAGTCTGATTTAGAACAAGGAGCAGAAGCATACATGCTCAAGAGGGATCACCACAAATTCAAAGGCAACTGAATTTCGGCAAACGGGGAATCGCATTCGGAATGCCGTGAAATTCACCGAGTCAAAGCGTTTCCCCGTTTGCGAAAGAAGTCTGATTTAGAAGAAGGAGCAGAAGCATACATGCTCAAGAGGGATCACCCGAAATTCAAAGGCAACTGAATTTCGGCAAACGGGGAATCGAAGTTGGAATGCCGCGAAATTCACCGAGTCAAAGCGTTTCTCCATTTGCGGAAGAAGTCTGATGTAGAACAAGTAGCAGAAGCATCCAAGCTCAAGTGGGATCACCAGAAATTCAAAGGCAACTGAATTTTGGCAGACGGGGAATCGAAGTCGGAATGCCGTGAAATTCACCGAGTCAAAGCGTTTCCCCGTTTGCAGAAGAAGTCTGATGTAGAACAAGTAGCAGAAGCATACATGCTCAAGAGGGGTCACCAAAAATTCAAAGGCAACTGAATTTCGGAAACTGGGGAATCGAAGTCGGAATGCCGCGAAATTCACCGAGTCAAAGCGTCTCCCCGTTTGCGGAAGAAGTCTGATGTAGAACAAGTAGCAGAAGCATACATGCTCAAGAGGGGTCACCCGAAATTCAAAGGCAACTGAATTTCGGCAACCGGGGAATCGAAGTCGGAATGCCGCGAAATTCACCGAATCAAAGAGTTTCCCCGTTTGCGGAAGAAGTCTGATGTAAAACAAGTAGTCAAAGCATAAATGCTCAAGAGGGATCACAAGAAATTCAAAGGCAACTGATTTTCGGCAAACGGGGAATCGAAGTCGGACTGCCGCGAAATTCACCGTGTCAAAGCGTTTCCCCGTTTGCGGAAGAAGTCTGATGTAAAACAAGTAGTCGAAGCATACATGCTCAAGGGGGATCACAAGAAATTCAAAGGCAACTGATTTTCGGCAAACGGGGAATCGAAGTCGGACTGCCGCGAAATTCACCGAGTCAAAGCGTTTCCCCGTTTGCGGAAGAAGTCTGATGTAGAACAAGTAGCAGAAGCATACATGCTCAAGATGGATCACCAGAAATTCAAAGGCAACTGAATTTCGGCAAACGGGGAATCGAAGTCTGAATGCCGCGAAATTCACCGAGTCAAAGCGTTTCCCCGTTTGCGGAAGAAGTCTGATGTAGAACAAGTAGCAGAAGCATACATGCTCAAGAGGGGTCACCCGAAATTCAAAGGAAACTGAATTTCGGCAACCGGGGCATCGAAGTCGGAATGCCGCGAAACTCAACGAGTCAAAGCGTTTCGCCATTTGCAGAAGAAGTTAGATTTAGAACAAGGAGCAGAAGCATACAAGCTCAAGAGGGATCACCAAAAATTCAAAGGCAACTGAATTTCGGCAAACGGGGAATCGCAGTAGGAATGCCGTGAAATTCACCGAATCAAAGAGTTTCCCCGTTTGCAGAAGAAGTCTGATGTAAAACAAGTAGTCAAAGCATACATGCTCAAGAGGGATCACAAGAAATTCAAAGGCAACTGAATTTCGGCAAACGGGGAATCGAAGTTGGAATGCCGCGAAATTCACCGAGTCAAAGCGTTTCCCCGTTTGCGGAAGAAGTCTGATGTAAAACAAGTAGTCAAAGCATACATGCTCAAGAGGGATCACAAGAAATTCAAAGGCAACTGAATTTCAGCAAACGGGGAATCGAAGTTGGAATGCCGCGAAATTCACCGAGTCAAAGCGTTTCTCCATTTGCGGAAGAAGTCTGATGTAGAACAAGTAGCAGAAGCATACATGCTCAAGAGGGATCACCACAAATTCAAAAGCAACTGAATTTTGGCAAACGGGGAATCGAAGTCGGAATGCCGTGAAATTCACCGAGTCAAAGCGTTTCCCCGTTTGCGAAAGAAGTCTGATTTAGAAGAAGGAGCAGAAGCATACATGCTCAAGAGGGATCACCAGAAATTCAAAGGGAACTCAATTTCGGCAACCGGGGCATTGAAATTGGAATTCAGCGAAACTCATCGAGTCAAAGCGTTTCGCCGTTTGTGGAAGAAGTCTGATGTAGAACAAGTAGCAGAAGCATCCAAGCTCAAGTGGGATCACCAGAAATTCAAAGGCAACTGAATTTTGGCAGACGGGGAATCGAAGTCGGAATGCCGTGAAATTCACCGAGTCAAAGCGTTTCCCCGTTTGCAGAAGAAGTCTGATGTAGAACAAGTAGCAGAAGCATACATGCTCAAGAGGGGTCACCAAAAATTCAAAGGCAACTGAATTTCGGAAACTGGGGAATCGAAGTCGGAATGCCGCGAAATTCACCGAGTCAAAGCGTCTCCCCGTTTGCGGAAGAAGTCTGATGTAGAACAAGTAGCAGAAGCATACATGCTCAAGAGGGGTCACCCGAAATTCAAAGGCAACTGAATTTCGGCAACCGGGGAATCGAAGTCGGAATGCCGCGAAATTCACCGAATCAAAGAGTTTCCCCGTTTGCGGAAGAAGTCTGATGTAAAACAAGTAGTCAAAGCATACATGCTCAAGAGGGATCACAAGAAATTCAAAGGCAACTGATTTTCGGCAAACGGGGAATCGAAGTCGGACTGCCGCGAAATTCACCGTGTCAAAGCGTTTCCCCGTTTCCGGAAGAAGTTTGATGTAAAACAAGTAGTCGAAGCATACATGCTCAAGAGGGATCACAAGAAATTCAAAGGCAACTGATTTTCGGCAAACGGGGAATCGAAGTCGGACTGCCGCGAAATTCACCGAGTCAAAGCGTTTCCCCGTTTGCGGAAGAAGTCTGATGTAGAACAAGTAGCAGAAGCATACATGCTCAAGATGGATCACTAGAAATTCAAAGGCAACTGAATTTCGGCAAACGGGGAATCGAAGTCTGAATGCCGCGAAATTCACCGAGTCAAAGCGTTTCCCCGTTTGCGGAAGAAGTCTGATGTAGAACAAGTAGCAGAAGCATACATGCTCAAGAGGGGTCACCCGAAATTCAAAGGAAACTGAATTTCGGCAACCGGGGCATCGAAGTCGGAATGCCGCGAAACTCAACGAGTCAAAGCGTTTCGCCATTTGCAGAAGAAGTTAGATTTAGAACAAGGAGCAGAAGCATACAAGCTCAAGAGGGATCACCAAAAATTCAAAGGCAACTGAATTTCGGCAAACGGGGAATCGCAGTAGGAATGCCGTGAAATTCACCGAGTCAAAGCGTTTCCCCGTTTGCGGAAGAAGTCTGATGTAGAACAAGTAGCAGAAGCATACATGCTCAAGAGGGATCACCCGAAATTCAAAGGCAACTGAATTTCGGCAACCGGGGCATCGAAGTCGGAATGCCGCGAAACTCAACGAGTCAAAGCGTTTCGCCATTTGCAGAAGAAGTCTGATTTAGAACAAGTAGCAGAAGCATACATGCTCAAGAGGGATCACCAGAAATTCAAAGGCAACTGAATTTCGGCAAACGAGGAATCGAAGTCGGAATGCCGCGAAATTCACCGAGTCAAAGCGTTACCCCGTTTGCGGAAGAAGTCTGATGTAGAACAAGTAGCAGAAGCATACATGCTCAAGATGGATCACCAGAAATTCAAAGGCAACTGAATTTCGGCAAACGAGGAATCGAAGTCTGAATGCCGCGAAATTCACCGAGTCAAAGCGTTTCCCCGTTTGCGGAAGAAGTCTGATGTAGAACAAGTAGCAGAAGCATACATGCTCAAGAGGGGTCACCCGAAATTCAAAGGAAACTGAATTTCGGCAACCGGGGCATCGAAGTCGGAATGCCGCGAAACTCAACGAGTCAAAGCGTTTCGCCATTTGCAGAAGAAGTCTGATTTAGAACAAGGAGCAGAAGCATACAAGCTCAAGAGGGATCACCAAAAATTCAAAGGCAACTGAATTTCGGCAAATGGGGAATCGCAGTCGGAATGCCGTGAAATTCACCGAGTCAAAGCGTTTCCCCGTTTGCGGAAGAAGTCTGATGTAGAACAAGTAGCAGAAGCATACATGCTCAAGAGGGATCACCCGAAATTCAAAGGCAACTGAATTTCGGCAACCGGGGCATCGAAGTCGGAATGCCGCGAAACTCAACGAGTCAAAGCGTTTCGCCATTTGCAGAAGAAGTCTGATTTAGAACAAGGAGCAGAAGCATACATGCTCAAGAGGGATCACCAAAAATTCAAAGGCAACTGAATTTCGGCAAACGGGGAATCGCAGTCGAAATGCCGTGAAATTCACCGAGTCAAAGCGTTTCCCCGTTTGCGAAAGAAGTCTGATTTAGAAGAAGGAGCAGAAGCATACATGCTCAAGAGGGATCACCCGAAATTCAAAGGCAACTGAATTTCGGCAAACGGGGAATCGAAGTGGGAATGCCGCGAAATTCACCGAGTCAAAGCGTTTCTCCATTTGCGGAAGAAGTCTGATGTAGAACAAGTAGCAGAAGCATACATGCTCAAGAGGGATCACCACAAATTCAAAAGCAACTGAATTTCGGCAAACGGGGAATCGAAGTCGGAATGCCGTGAAATTCACCGAGTCAAAGCGTTTCCCCGTTTGCGAAAGAAGTCTGATTTAGAAGAAGGAGAAGAAGCATACATGCTCAAGAGGGATCACCAGAAATTCAAAGGGAACTCAATTTCGGCAACCGGGGCATTGAAATTGGAATTCAGCGAAACTCATCGAGTCAAAGCGTTTCGCCGTTTGTGGAAGAAGTCTGATGTAGAACAAGTAGCAGAAGCATCCAAGCTCAAGTGGGATCACCAGAAATTAAAAGGCAACTGAATTTTGGCAAACGGGGAATAGAAGTTGGAATGCCGTGAAATTCACCGAGTCAAAGCGTCTCCCCGTTTGCGGAAGAAGTCTGATGTAGAACAAGTAGCAGAAGCATACATGCTCAAGAGGGGTCACCCGAAATTCAAAGGCAACTGAATTTCAGCAACCGGGGAATCGAATTTGGAATGCCGCGAAATTCACAGAGTCAAAGCGTTTCCCCATTTGCGGAAGAAGTCTGATGTAGAACAAGTACTAGAAGCATGCATGCTCAAGAGGGATCACCAAAAATTCAAAGGCAACTGAATTTCGGCAAACGGGGAATAGAAGTTGGAATGCCGCGAAATTCACCGAGTCAAAGCGTTTCCCCATTTGCGGAAGAAGTCTGATGTAGAACAAGTAGCAGAAGCATACTTGCTCAAGAGGGATCACCACAAATTCAAAGGCAACTGAATTTTGGCAAACGGGGAATCGAAGTCGGAATGCCGCGAAATTCACCGAGTCAAAGCGTTTCCACGTTTGCGGAAGAAGTCTGATGTAGAACAAGTAGCAGAAGCATACATGCTCAAGAGGGGTCACCCGAAATTCAAAGGCAACTGAATTTCGGCAACCGGGGCATCGAAGTCGGAATGCCGCGAAACTAAACGAGTCAAAGCGTTTCGCCATTTGCAGAAGAAGTCTGATTTAGAATAAGGAGCAGAAGCATACATGCTCAAGAGGGATCACCAGAAATACAAAGGCAACTGAATTTCAGCAAACGGGGCATTGAAATTGGAATTCCGCGAAACTCATCGAGTCAAAGCGTTTTGCCGTTTGTGGAAGAAGTCTGATGTAGAACAAGTAGCAGAAGCATACAAGCTCAAGTGGGATCACCAGAAATTCAAAGGCAACTGAATTTCGGCAAACGGGGAATCGAATTTGGAATGCCGCGAAATTCACCGAGTCAAAGCGTTTCCCCGTTTGCAGAAGAAGTCTGATGTAGAACAAGTAGCAGGAGCATACATGCTCAAGATGGATCACCAGAAATTCAAAGGCAACTGAATTTCGGCAACCGGGGAATCGAAGTAGGAATGCCGCGAAATTCACCGAGTCAAAGCGTTTCCCCGTTTGCGGAAGAAGTCTGATGTAAAACAAGTAGTCGAAGCATACATGCTCAAGAGGGATCACAAGAAATTGAAAGGCAACTGATTTTCGGAAAACGGGGAATCGAAGTCGGAATGCCGCGAAATTCACCGAGTCAAAGCGTTTCCCCGTTTGTGGAAGAAGTCTGATGTAGAACAAGTAGCAGAAGCATACATGCTCAAGATGGATCACCAGAAATTCAAAGGCAACTGAATTTCGGCAAACGGGGAATCGAAGTCGGAATGCCGCGAAACTCAACGAGTTAAAGCGTTTCGCCATTTGCAGAAGAAGTCTGATTTAGAACAAGGAGCAGAAGCATACATGCTCAAGAGGGATCACCCGAAATTCAAAGGCAACTGAATTTCGGCAAACGGGGAATCGAATTTGGAATGCCGCGAAATTCACCAAGTCAAAGCGTTTCCCCATTTGCGGAAGAAGTCTGATGTAGAACAAGTAGCAGAAGCATACATGCTCAAGAGGGATCACCAAAAATTCAAAGGCAACTGAATTTCGGCAAACGGGGAATAGAAGTTGGAATGCCGCGAAATTCACCGAGTCAAAGCGTTTCCCCATTTGCGGAAGAAGTTTGATGTAGAACAAGTAGCAGAAGCATACATACTCAAGAGGGATCACCACAAATTCAAAGGCAACTCAATTTCGGCAAACGGGGAATCGAAGTCGGAATGCCGCGAAATTCACCGAGTCAAAGCGTTTCCCCGTTTGCGGAAGAAGTCTGATGTAGAACAAGTAGCGGAAGCATACATGCTCAAGAGGGGTCACCCGAAATTCAAAGGCAACTGAATTTCGGCAACCGGGGCATCGAAGTCGGAATGCCGCGAAACTAAACGAGTCAAAGCGTTTCACCATTTGCAGAACAAGTCTGATTTAGAATAAGGAGCAGAAGCATACATGCTCAAGAGGGATCACCAGAAATTCAAAGGCAACTGAATTTGGGCAAACGGGGAATCGAATTTGGAATGCCGCGACATTCACCGAGTCAAAGCGTTTCCCCGTTTGCAGAAGAAGTCTGATGTAGAACAAGTACCAAAAGCATACATGCTTAAGATGGATCACCCGAAATTCAAAGGCAACTGAATTTCGACAAACGGGGAATCGAAGTCAGAATGCCGCGAAATTCACCGAGTCAAAGCGTTTCCCCGTTTGCGGAAGAAGTCTGATGTAGCACAAGCAGCAGGAGCATACATGCTCAAGAGGGGTCACCCGAAATTCAAAGGCAACTGAATTTCGGCAACCGGGGCATCGAAGTCGGAATGCCGCGAAACTAAACGAGTCAAAGCGTTTCACCATTTGCAGAACAAGTCTGATTTAGAATAAGGAGCAGAAGCATCCAAGCTCAAGTGGGATCACCAGAAATTCAAAGGCAACTGAATTTTGGCAGACGGGGAATCGAAGTCGGAATGCCGTGAAATTCACCGAGTCAAAGCGTTTCCCCGTTTGCGGAAGAAGCCTGATGTAGAACAAGTAGCAGAAGCATACATGCTCAAGATTGATCACCAGAAATTCATAGGCAACTGAATTTCGGCAAACGGGGAATCGAAGTCTGAATGCCGCGAAATTCATCGAGTCAAAGCGTTTCCCCGTTTGCGGAAGAAGTCTGTTGTAGAACAAGTAGCAGAAGCATACATGCTCCAGAGGGGTCACCCGAAATTCAAAGGCAACTGAATTTCAGCAACCGGGGCATCGAAGTCGGAATGCCGCGAAACTAAACGAGTCAAAGCGTTTCACCATTTGCAGAACAAGTCTGATTTAGAATAAGGAGCAGAAGCATCCAAGCTCAAGTGGGATCACCAGAAATTCAAAGGCAACTGAATTTTGGCAGACGGGGAATCGAAGTCGGAATGCCGTGAAATTCACCGAGTCAAAGCGTTTCCCCGTTTGCAGAAGAAGTCTGATGTAGAACAAGTAGCAGAAGCATACATGCTCAAGAGGGGTCACCCAAAATTCAAAGGCAACTGAATTTCGGAAACTGGGGAATCGAAGTCGGAATGCCGCGAAATTCACCATGTCAAAGCGTCTCCCCGTTTGCGGAAGAAGTCTGATGTAGAACAAGTAGCAGAAGCATACATGCTCAAGAGGGGTCACCAGAAATTCAAAGGCAACTGAATTTCGACAACCGGGGAATCGAAGTCGGAATGCCGCGAAATTCACCGGATCAAAGCGTTTCCCCGTTTGCGGAAGAAGTCTGATGTAAAACAAGTAGTCGAAGCATACATGCTCAAGAGGGATCACAAGAAATTCAAAGGCAACTGATTTTCGTCAAACGGGGAATCGAAGTCGGACTGCCGCGAAATTCACCGAGTAAAAGCGTTTCCCCGTTTGCGGAAGAAGCCTGATGTAGAACAAGTAGCAGAAGCATACATGCTCAAGATTGATCACCAGAAATTCATAGGCAACTGAATTTCGGCAAACGGGGAATCGAAGTCTGAATGCCGCGAAATTCATCGAGTCAAAGCGTTTCCCCGTTTGCGGAAGAAGTCTGATGTAGAACAAGTAGCAGAAGCATACATGCTCCAGAGGGGTCACCCGAAATTCATAGGCAACTGAATTTCAGCAACCGGGGCATCGAAGTCGGAATGCCGCGAAACTCAACGAGGCAAAGCGTTTCCCCGTTTGCGGAAGAAGTCTGATGTAGAACAAGTAGCAGAAGCATACATGCTCAAGAGGGATCACCACAAATTCAAAGGCAACTGAATTTCGGCAAACGGGGAATCGAAGTCGGAATGCCGCGAAATTCACCGAGTCAAAGCGTTTCCCCGTTTGCGGAAGAAGTCTGATGTAGAACAAGTAGCAGAAGCATACATGCTCAAGAGGGATCACCCGAAATTCAAAGGCAACTGAATTTCGGCAAACGGGGAATCGAAGTTGGAATGCCGCGAAATTCACCGAGTCAAAGCGTTTCTCCATTTGCGGAAGAAGTCTGATGTAGAACAAGTAGCAGAAGCATACATTCTCAAGAGGGATCACCACAAATTCAAAGGCAACTGAATTTCGGCACACGGGGAATCGAAGTCGGAATGCCGTGAAATTCACCGACGCAAAGCGTTTCCCCGTTTGCGAAAGAAGTCTGATTTAGAAGAAGGAGCAGAAGCATACATGCTCAAGAGGGATCACCCGAAATTCAAAGGCAACTGAATTTCGGCAAACGGGGAATCGAAGTTGGAATGCCGCGAAATTCACCGAGTCAAAGCGTTTCTCCATTTGCGGAAGAAGTCTGATGTAGAACAAGTAGCAGAAGCATTCATTCTCAAGAGGGATCACCACAAATTCAAAGGCAACTGAATTTCGGAAACTGGGGAATCGAAGTCGGAATGCCGCGAAATTCACCGAGTCAAAGCGTCTCCCCGTTTGCGGAAGAAGTCTGATGTAGAACAAGTAGCAGAAGCATACATGCTCAAGAGGGGTCACCAGAAATTCAAAGGCAACTGAATTTCGACAACCGGGGAATCGAAGTCGGAATGCCGCGAAATTCACCGGATCAAAGCGTTTCCCCGTTTGCGGAAGAAGTCTGATGTAAAACAAGTAGTCGAAGCATACATGCTCAAGAGGGATCACAAGAAATTCAAAGGCAACTGATTTTCGGCAAACGGGGAATCGAAGTCGGACTGCCGCGAAATTCACCGAGTAAAAGCGTTTCCCCGTTTGCGGAAGAAGCCTGATGTAGAACAAGTAGCAGAAGCATACATGCTCAAGATTGATCACCAGAAATTCATAGGCAACTGAATTTCGGCAAACGGGGAATCGAAGTCTGAATGCCGCGAAATTCATCGAGTCAAAGCGTTTCCCCGTTTGCGGAAGAAGTCTGTTGTAGAACAAGTAGCAGAAGCATACATGCTCCAGAGGGGTCACCCGAAATTCAAAGGCAACTGAATTTCAGCAACCGGGGCATCGAAGTCGGAATGCCGCGAAACTAAACGAGTCAAAGCGTTTCACCATTTGCAGAACAAGTCTGATTTAGAATAAGGAGCAGAAGCATCCAAGCTCAAGTGGGATCACCAGAAATTCAAAGGCAACTGAATTTTGGCAGACGGGGAATCGAAGTCGGAATGCCGTGAAATTCACCGAGTCAAAGCGTTTCCCCGTTTGCAGAAGAAGTCTGATGTAGAACAAGTAGCAGAAGCATACATGCTCAAGAGGGGTCACCCAAAATTCAAAGGCAACTGAATTTCGGAAACTGGGGAATCGAAGTCGGAATGCCGCGAAATTCACCGAGTCAAAGCGTCTCCCCGTTTGCGGAAGAAGTATGATGTAGAACAAGTAGCAGAAGCATACATGCTCAAGAGGGGTCACCAGAAATTCAAAGGCAACTGAATTTCGACAACCGGGGAATCGAAGTCGGAATGCCGCGAAATTCACCGGATCAAAGCCTTTCCCCGTTTGCGGAAGAAGTCTGATGTAAAACAAGTAGTCGAAGCATACATGCTCAAGAGGGATCACAAGAAATTCAAAGGCAACTGATTTTCGGCAAACGGGGAATCGAAGTCGGACTGCCGCGAAATTCACCGAGTAAAAGCGTTTCCCCGTTTGCGGAAGAAGCCTGATGTAGAACAAGTAGCAGAAGCATACATGCTCAAGATTGATCACCAGAAATTCATAGGCAACTGAATTTCGACAAACGGGGAATCGAAGTCAGAATGCCGCGAAATTCACCGAGTCAAAGCGTTTCCCCGTTTGCGGAAGAAGTCTGTTGTAGAACAAGTAGCAGAAGCATACATGCTCCAGAGGGGTCACCCGAAATTCAAAGGCAACTGAATTTCAGCAACCGGGGCATCGAAGTCGGAATGCCGCGAAACTAAACGAGTCAAAGCGTTTCACCATTTGCAGAACAAGTCTGATTTAGAATAAGGAGCAGAAGCATCCAAGCTCAAGTGGGATCACCAGAAATTCAAAGGCAACTGAATTTTGGCAGACGGGGAATCGAAGTCGGAATGCCGTGAAATTCACCGAGTCAAAGCGTTTCCCCGTTTGCAGAAGAAGTCTGATGTAGAACAAGTAGCAGAAGCATACATGCTCAAGAGGGGTCACCCAAAATTCAAAGGCAACTGAATTTCGGAAACTGGGGAATCGAAGTCGGAATGCCGCGAAATTCACCGACTCAAAGCGTCTCCCCGTTTGCGGAAGAAGTCTGATGTAGAACAAGTAGCAGAAGCATACATGCTCAAGAGGGGTCACCAGAAATTCAAAGGCAACTGAATTTCGACAACCGGGGAATCGAAGTCGGAATGCCGCGAAATTCACCGGATCAAAGCCTTTCCCCGTTTGCGGAAGAAGTCTGATGTAAAACAAGTAGTCGAAGCATACATGCTCAAGAGGGATCACAAGAAATTCAAAGGCAACTGATTTTCGGCAAACGGGGAATCGAAGTCTGAATGCCGCGAAATTCATCGAGTCAAAGCGTTTCCCCGTTTGCGGAAGAAGTCTGTTGTAGAACAAGTAGCAGAAGCATACATGCTCCAGAGGGGTCACCCAAAATTCAAAGGCAACTGAATTTCAGCAACCGGGGCATCGAAGTCGGAATGCCGCGAAACTAAACGAGTCAAAGCGTTTCACCATTTGCAGAACAAGTCTGATTTAGAATAAGGAGCAGAAGCATCCAAGCTCAAGTGGGATCACCAGAAATTCAAAGGCAACTGAATTTTGGCAGACGGGGAATCGAAGTCGGAATGCCGTGAAATTCACCGAGTCAAAGCGTTTCCCCGTTTGCAGAAGAAGTCTGATGTAGAACAAGTAGCAGAAGCATACATGCTCAAGAGGGGTCACCCAAAATTCAAAGGCAACTGAATTTCGGAAACTGGGGAATCGAAGTCGGAATGCCGCGAAATTCACCGAGTCAAAGCGTCTCCCCGTTTGCGGAAGAAGTCTGATGTAGAACAAGTAGCAGAAGCATACATGCTCAAGAGGGGTCACCAGAAATTCAAAGGCAACTGAATTTCGACAACCGGGGAATCGAAGTCGGAATGCCGCGAAATTCACCGGATCAAAGCCTTTCCCCGTTTGCGGAAGAAGTCTGATGTAAAACAAGTAGTCGAAGCATACATGCTCAAGAGGGATCATAAGAAATTCAAAGGCAACTGATTTTCGGCAAACGGGGAATCGAAGTCGGACTGCCGCGAAATTCACCGAGTAAAAGCGTTTCCCCGTTTGCGGAAGAAGCCTGATGTAGAACAAGTAGCAGAAGCATACATGCTCAAGATTGATCACCAGAAATTCATAGGCAACTGAATTTCGGCAAACGGGGAATCGAAGTCTGAATGCCGCGAAATTCATCGAGTCAAAGCGTTTCCCCGTTTGCGGAAGAAGTCTGTTGTAGAACAAGTAGCAGAAGCATACATGCTCCAGAGGGGTCACCCGAAATTCAAAGGCAACTGAATTTCAGCAACCGGGGCATCGAAGTCGGAATGCCGCGAAACTAAACGAGTCAAAGCGTTTCACCATTTGCAGAACAAGTCTGATTTAGAATAAGGAGCAGAAGCATCCAAGCTCAAGTGGGATCACCAGAAATTCAAAGGCAACTGAATTTTGGCAGACGGGGAATCGAAGTCGGAATGCCGTGAAATTCACCGAGTCAAAGCGTTTCCCCGTTTGCAGAAGAAGTCTGATGTAGAACAAGTAGCAGAAGCATACATGCTCAAGAGGGGTCACCCAAAATTCAAAGGCAACTGAATTTCGGAAACTGGGGAATCGAAGTCGGAATGCCGCGAAATTCACCATGTCAAAGCGTCTCCCCGTTTGCGGAAGAAGTCTGATGTAGAACAAGTAGCAGAAGCATACATGCTCAAGAGGGGTCACCAGAAATTCAAAGGCAACTGAATTTCGACAACCGGGGAATCGAAGTCGGAATGCCGCGAAATTCACCGGATCAAAGCGTTTCCCCGTTTGCGGAAGAAGTCTGATGTAAAACAAGTAGTCGAAGCATACATGCTCAAGAGGGATCACAAGAAATTCAAAGGCAACTGATTTTCGTCAAACGGGGAATCGAAGTCGGACTGCCGCGAAATTCACCGAGTAAAAGCGTTTCCCCGTTTGCGGAAGAAGCCTGATGTAGAACAAGTAGCAGAAGCATACATGCTCAAGATTGATCACCAGAAATTCATAGGCAACTGAATTTCGGCAAACGGGGAATCGAAGTCTGAATGCCGCGAAATTCATCGAGTCAAAGCGTTTCCCCGTTTGCGGAAGAAGTCTGATGTAGAACAAGTAGCAGAAGCATACATGCTCCAGAGGGGTCACCCGAAATTCATAGGCAACTGAATTTCAGCAACCGGGGCATCGAAGTCGGAATGCCGCGAAACTAAACGAGTCAAAGCGTTTCACCATTTGCAGAACAAGTCTGATTTAGAATAAGGAGCAGAAGCATACATGCTCAAGAGGGATCACCCGAAATTCAAAGGCAACTGAATTTCGGCAAACGGGGAATCGAAGTTGGAATGCCGCGAAATTCACCGAGTCAAAGCGTTTCTCCATTTGCGGAAGAAGTCTGATGTAGAACAAGTAGCAGAAGCATACATGCTCAAGAGGGGTCACCCAAAATTCAAAGGCAACTGAATTTCGGAAACTGGGGAATCGAAGTCGGAATGCCGCGAAATTCACCGAGTCAAAGCGTCTCCCCGTTTGCGGAAGAAGTCTGATGTAGAACAAGTAGCAGAAGCATACATGCTCAAGAGGGGTCACCAGAAATTCAAAGGCAACTGAATTTCGACAACCGGGGAATCGAAGTCAGAATGCCGCGAAATTCACCGGATCAAAGTGTTTCCCCGTTTGCGGAAGAAGTCTGATGTAAAACAAGTAGTCGAAGCATACATGCTCAAGAGGGATCACAAGAAATTCAAAGGCAACTGATTTTCGTCAAACGGGGAATCGAAGTCGGACTGCCGCGAAATTCACCGAGTAAAAGCGTTTCCCCGTTTGCGGAAGAAGCCTGATGTAGAACAAGTAGCAGAAGCATACATGCTCAAGATTGATCACCAGAAATTCATAGGCAACTGAATTTCGGCAAACGGGGAATCGAAGTCTGAATGCCGCGAAATTCATCGAGTCAAAGCGTTTCCCCGTTTGCGGAAGAAGTCTGATGTAGAACAAGTAGCAGAAGCATACATGCTCCAGAGGGGTCACCCGAAATTCATAGGCAACTGAATTTCAGCAACCGGGGCATCGAAGTCGGAATGCCGCGAAACTCAACGAGGCAAAGCGTTTCCCCGTTTGCGGAAGAAGTCTGATGTAGAACAAGTAGCAGAAGCATACATGCTCAAGAGGGATCACCATAAATTCAAAGGCAACTGAATTTCGGCAAACGGGGAATCGAAGTCGGAATGCCGCGAAATTCACCGAGTCAAAGCGTTTCCCCGTTTGCGGAAGAAGTCTGATGTAGAACAAGTAGCAGAAGCATACATGCTCAAGAGGGATCACCCGAAATTCAAAGGCAACTGAATTTCGGCAAACGGGGAATCGAAGTTGGAATGCCGCGAAATTCACCGAGTCAAAGCGTTTCTCCATTTGTGGAAGAAGTCTGATGTAGAACAAGTAGCAGAAGCATACATTCTCAAGAGGGATCACCACAAATTCAAAGGCAACTGAATTTCGGCACACGGGGAATCGAAGTCGGAATGCCGTGAAATTCACCGACGCAAAGCGTTTCCCCGTTTGCGAAAGAAGTCTGATTTAGAAGAAGGAGCAGAAGCATACATGCTCAAGAGGGATCACCCGAAATTCAAAGGCAACTGAATTTCGGCAAACGGGGAATCGAAGTTGGAATGCCGCGAAATTCACCGAGTCAAAGCGTTTCTCCATTTGCGGAAGAAGTCTGATGTAGAACAAGTAGCAGAAGCATTCATTCTCAAGAGGGATCACCACAAATTCAAAGGCAACTGAATTTCGGAAACTGGGGAATCGAAGTCGGAATGCCGCGAAATTCACCGAGTCAAAGCGTCTCCCCGTTTGCGGAAGAAGTCTGATGTAGAACAAGTAGCAGAAGCATACATGCTCAAGAGGGGTCACCAGAAATTCAAAGGCAACTGAATTTCGACAACCGGGGAATCGAAGTCGGAATGCCGCGAAATTCACCGGATCAAAGCGTTTCCCCGTTTGCGGAAGAAGTCTGATGTAAAACAAGTAGTCGAAGCATACATGCTCAAGAGGGATCACAAGAAATTCAAAGGCAACTGATTTTCGGCAAACGGGGAATCGAAGTCGGACTGCCGCGAAATTCACCGAGTAAAAGCGTTTCCCCGTTTGCGGAAGAAGCCTGATGTAGAACAAGTAGCAGAAGCATACATGCTCAAGATTGATCACCAGAAATTCATAGGCAACTGAATTTCGGCAAACGGGGAATCGAAGTCTGAATGCCGCGAAATTCATCGAGTCAAAGCGTTTCCCCGTTTGCGGAAGAAGTCTGTTGTAGAACAAGTAGCAGAAGCATACATGCTCAAGAGGGGTCACCAGAAATTCAAAGGCAACTGAATTTCGACAACCGGGGAATCGAAGTCGGAATGCCGCGAAATTCACCGGATCAAAGCGTTTCCCCGTTTGCGGAAGAAGTCTGATGTAAAACAAGTAGTCGAAGCATACATGCTCAAGAGGGATCACAAGAAATTCAAAGGCAACTGATTTTCGGCAAACGGGGAATCGAAGTCGGACTGCCGCGAAATTCACCGAGTAAAAGCGTTTCCCCGTTTGCGGAAGAAGCCTGATGTAGAACAAGTAGCAGAAGCATACATGCTCAAGATTGATCACCAGAAATTCATAGGCAACTGAATTTCGGCAAACGGGGAATCGAAGTCTGAATGCCGCGAAATTCATCGAGTCAAAGCGTTTCCCCGTTTGCGGAAGAAGTCTGTTGTAGAACAAGTAGCAGAAGCATACATGCTCCAGAGGGGTCACCCGAAATTCAAAGGCAACTGAATTTCAGCAACCGGGGCATCGAAGTCGGAATGCCGCGGAACTCAACGAGTCAAAGCGTTTCCCCGTTTGCGGAAGAAGTCTGATGTAGAACAAGTAGCAGAAGCATACATGCTCAAGAGGGATCACCAAAAATTCAAAGGCAACTGAATTTCGGCAAACGGGGAATCGCAGTCGGAATGCCGTGAAATTCACCGAGTCAAAGCGTTTCCCCGTTTGCGAAAGAAGTCTGATTTAGAAGAAGGAGCAGAAGCATACATGCTCAAGAGGGATCACCCGAAATTCAAAGGCAACTGAATTTCGGCAAACGGGGAATCGAAGTGGGAATGCCGCGAAATTCACCGAGTCAAAGCGTTTCTCCATTTGCGGAAGAAGTCTGATGTAGAACAAGTAGCAGAAGCATACATGCTCAAGAGGGATCACCACAAATTCAAAAGCAACTGAATTTCGGCAAACGGGGAATCGAAGTCGGAATGCCGTGAAATTCACCGAGTCAAAGCGTTTCCCCGTTTGCGAAAGAAGTCTGATTTAGAAGAAGGAGAAGAAGCATACATGCTCAAGAGGGATCACCAGAAATTCAAAGGGAACTCAATTTCGGCAACCGGGGCATTGAAATTGGAATTCAGCGAAACTCATCGAGTCAAAGCGTTTCGCCGTTTGTGGAAGAAGTCTGATGTAGAACAAGTAGCAGAAGCATCCAAGCTCAAGTGGGATCACCAGAAATTCAAAGGCAACTGAATTTTGGCAAACGGGGAATAGAAGTTGGAATGCCGTGAAATTCACCGAGTCAAAGCGTCTCCCCGTTTGCGGAAGAAGTCTGATGTAGAACAAGTAGCAGAAGCATACATGCTCAAGAGGGGTCACCCGAAATTCAAAGGCAACTGAATTTCGGCAACCGGGGAATCGAATTTGGAATGCCGCGAAATTCACAGAGTCAAAGCGTTTCCCCATTTGCGGAAGAAGTCTAATGTAGAACAAGTACCAGAAGCATGCATGCTCAAGAGGGATCACCAAAAATTCAAAGGCAACTGAATTTCGGCAAACGGGGAATAGAAGTTGGAATGCCGCGAAATTCACCGAGTCAAAGCGTTTCCCCATTTGCGGAAGAAGTCTGATGTAGAACAAGTAGCAGAAGCATACTTGCTCAAGAGGGATCACCACAAATTCAAAGGCAACTGAATTTTGGCAAACGGGGAATCGAAGTCGGAATGCCGCGAAATTCAACGAGTCAAAGCGTTTCCTCGTTTGCGGAAGAAGTCTGATGTAGAACAAGTAGCAGAAGCATACATGCTCAAGAGGGGTCACCCGAAATTCAAAGGCAACTGAATTTCGGCAACCGGGGCATCGAAGTCGGAATGCCGCGAAACTAAACGAGTCAAAGCGTTTCGCCATTTGCAGAAGAAGTCTGATTTAGAATAAGGAGCAGAAGCATACATGCTCAAGAGGGATCACCAGAAATACAAAGGCAACTGAATTTCAGCAAACGGGGCATTGAAATTGGAATTCCGCGAAACTCATCGAGTCAAAGCGTTTTGCCGTTTGTGGAAGAAGTCTGATGTAGAACAAGTAGCAGAAGCATACAAGCTCAAGTGGGATCACCAGAAATTCAAAGGCAACTGAATTTCGGCAAACGGGGAATCCAATTTGGAATGCCGCGAAATTCACCGAGTCAAAGCGTTTCCCCGTTTGCAGAAGAAGTCTGATGTAGAACAAGTAGCAGGAGCATACATGCTCAAGATGGATCACCAGAAATTCAAAGGCAACTGAATTTCGGCAACCGGGGAATCGAAGTCGGAATGCCGCGAAATTCACCGAGTCAAAGCGTTTCCCCGTTTGCGGAAGAAGTCTGATGTAAAACAAGTAGTCGAAGCATACATGCTCAAGAGGGATCACAAGAAATTGAAAGGCAACTGATTTTCGGAAAACGGGGAATCGAAGTCGGAATGCCGCGAAATTCACCGAGTCAAAGCGTTTCCCCGTTTGTGGAAGAAGTCTGATGTAGAACAAGTAGCAGAAGCATACATGCTCAAGATGGATCACCAGAAATTCAAAGGCAACTGAATTTCGGCAAACGGGGAATCGAAGTCGGAATGCCGCGAAACTCAACGAGTTAAAGCGTTTCGCCATTTGCAGAAGAAGTCTGATTTAGAACAAGGAGCAGAAGCATACATGCTCAAGAGGGATCACCAGAAATTCAAAGGCAACTGAATTTCGGCAAACGGGGAATCGAAGTCGGAATGCCGTGAAATTCACCAAGTCAAAGCATTTCCGCTTTTGCGAAAGAAGTCTGATTTAGAAGAAGGAGTAGAAGCATACATGCTCAAGAGGGATCACCCGAAATTCAAAGGCAACTGAATTTCGGCAAACGGGGAATCGAATTTGGAATGCCGCGAAATTCACCAAGTCAAAGCGTTTCCCCATTTGCGGAAGAAGTCTGATGTAGAACAAGTAGCAGAAGCATACATGCTCATGAGGGATCACCAAAAATTCAAAGGCAACTGAATTTCGGCAAACGGGGAATAGAAGTTGGAATGCCGCGAAATTCACCGAGTCAAAGCGTTTCCCCATTTGCGGAAGAAGTTTGATGTAGAACAAGTAGCAGAAGCATACATACTCAAGAGGGATCACCACAAATTCAAAGGCAACTCAATTTCGGCAAACGGGGAATCGAAGTCGGAATGCCGCGAAATTCACCGAGTCAAAGCGTTTCCCCGTTTGCGGAAGAAGTATGATGTAGAACAAGTAGCGGAAGCATACATGCTCAAGAGGGGTCACCCGAAATTCAAAGGCAACTGAATTTCGGCAACCGGGGCATCGAAGTCGGAATGCCGCGAAACTAAACGAGTCAAAGCGTTTCACCATTTGCAGAACAAGTCTGATTTAGAATAAGGAGCAGAAGCATACATGCTCAAGAGGGATCACCAGAAATTCAAAGGCAACTGAATTTCGGCAAACGGGGAATCGAATTTGGAATGCCGCGACATTCACCGAGTCAAAGCGTTTCCCCGTTTGCAGAAGAAGTCTGATGTAGAACAAGTAGCAAAAGCATACATGCTTAAGATGGATCACCCGAAATTCAAAGGCAACTGAATTTCGACAAACGGGGAATCGAAGTCAGAATGCCGCGAAATTCACCGAGTCAAAGCGTTTCCCCGTTTGCGGAAGAAGTCTGATGTAGCACAAGCAGCAGGAGCATACATGCTCAAGATGGATCACCAGAAATTCAAAGGCAACTGAATTTCGGCAACCGGGGAATCGAAGTCGGAATGCCGCGAAATTCACCGAGTCAAAGCGTTTCCCCGTTTGCGGAAGAAGTCTGATGTAAAACAAGTAGTCGAAGCATACATGCTCAAGAGGGATCACAAGAAATTGAAAGGCAACTGATTTTCGGAAAACGGGGAATCGAAGTCGGAATGCCGCGAAATTCACCGAGTCAAAGCGTTTCCCCGTTTGCGGAAGAAGTCTGATGTAGAACAAGTAGCAGAAGCATACATGCTCAAGATGGATCACCAGAAATTCAAAGGCAACTGAATTTCGGCAAACGGGGAATCGAAGTCGGAATGCCGCGAAACTCAACGAGTCAAAGCGTTTCGCCATTTGCAGAAGAAGTCTGATTTAGAACAAGGAGCAGAAGCATACATGCTCAAGAGGGATCACCAGAAATTCAAAGGCAACTGAATTTCGGCAAACGGGGAATCGAAGTCGGAATGCCGTGAAATTCACCGAGTCAAAGCGTTTCCCCGTTTGCGAAAGAAGTCTGATTTAGAAGAAGGAGCAGAAGCATACATGCTCAAGAGGGATCACCAGAAATTCAAAGGGAACTAAATTTCGGCAACCGGGGCATTGAAATTGGAATTCAGCGAAACTCATCGAGTCAAAGCGTTTCGCCGTTTGTGGAAGAAGTCTGATGTAGAACAAGTAGCAGAAGCATCCAAGCTCAAGTGGGATCACCAGAAATTCAAAGGCAACTGAATTTTGGCAGACGGGGAATCGAAGTCGGAATGCCGTGAAATTCACCGAGTCAAAGCGTTTCCCCGTTTGCAGAAGAAGTCTGATGTAGAACAAGTAGCAGAAGCATACATGCTCAAGAGGGGTCACCCAAAATTCAAAGGCAACTGAATTTCGGAAACTGGGGAATCGAAGTCGGAATGCCGCGAAATTCACCGAGTCAAAGCGTCTCCCCGTTTGCGGAAGAAGTCTGATGTAGAACAAGTAGCAGAAGCATACATGCTCAAGAGGGGTCACCAGAAATTCAAAGGCAACTGAATTTCGACAACCGGGGAATCGAAGTCGGAATGCCGCGAAATTCACCGGATCAAAGCGTTTCCCCGTTTGCGGAAGAAGTCTGATGTAAAACAAGTAGTCGAAGCATACATGCTCAAGAGGGATCACAAGAAATTCAAAGGCAACTGATTTTCGTCAAACGGGGAATTGAAGTCGGACTGCCGCGAAATTCACCGAGTAAAAGCGTTTCCCCGTTTGCGGAAGAAGCCTGATGTAGAACAAGTAGCAGAAGCATACATGCTCAAGATTGATCACCAGAAATTCATAGGCAACTGAATTTCGGCAAACGGGGAATCGAAGTCTGAATGCCGCGAAATTCATCGAGTCAAAGCGTTTCCCCGTTTGCGGAAGAAGTCTGATGTAGAACAAGTAGCAGAAGCATACATGCTCCAGAGGGGTCACCCGAAATTCATAGGCAACTGAATTTCAGCAACCGGGGCATCGAAGTCGGAATGCCGCGAAACTCAACGAGTCAAAGCGTTTCCCCGTTTGCGGAAGAAGTCTGATGTAGAACAAGTAGCAGAAGCATACATGCTCAAGAGGGATCACCACAAATTCAAAGGCAACTGAATTTCGGCAAACGGGGAATCGAAGTCGGAATGCCGCGAAATTCACCGAGTCAAAGCGTTTCCCCGTTTGCGGAAGAAGTCTGATGTAGAACAAGTAGCAGAAGCATACATGCTCAAGAGGGATCACCCGAAATTCAAAGGCAACTGAATTTCGGCAAACGGGGAATCGAAGTTGGAATGCCGCGAAATTCACCGAGTCAAAGCGTTTCTCCATTTGCGGAAGAAGTCTGATGTAGAACAAGTAGCAGAAGCATACATTCTCAAGAGGGATCACCACAAATTCAAAGGCAACTGAATTTCGGCACACGGGGAATCGAAGTCGGAATGCCGTGAAATTCACCGACGCAAAGCGTTTCCCCGTTTGCGAAAGAAGTCTGATTTAGAAGAAGGAGCAGAAGCATACATGCTCAAGAGGGATCACCCGAAATTCAAAGGCAACTGAATTTCGGCAAACGGGGAATCGAAGTTGGAATGCCGCGAAATTCACCGAGTAAAAGCGTTTCCCCGTTTGCGGAAGAAGCCTGATGTAGAACAAGTAGCAGAAGCATACATGCTCAAGATTGATCACCAGAAATTCATAGGAAACTGAATTTCGGCAAACGGGGAATCGAAGTCTGAATGCCGCGAAATTCATCGAGTCAAAGCGTTTCCCCGTTTGCGGAAGAAGTCTGATGTAGAACAAGTAGCAGAAGCATACATGCTCCAGAGGGGTCACCCGAAATTCATAGGCAACTGAATTTCAGCAACCGGGGCATCGAAGTCGGAATGCCGCGAAACTCAACGAGTCAAAGCGTTTCCCCGTTTGCGGAAGAAGTCTGATGTAGAACAAGTAGCAGAAGCATACATGCTCAAGAGGGATCACCACAAATTCAAAGGCAACTGAATTTCGGCAAACGGGGAATCGAAGTCGGAATGCCGCGAAATTCACCGAGTCAAAGCGTTTCCCCGTTTGCGGAAGAAGTCTGATGTAGAACAAGTAGCAGAAGCATACATGCTCAAGAGGGATCACCCGAAATTCAAAGGCAACTGAATTTCGGCAAACGGGGAATCGAAGTTGGAATGCCGCGAAATTCACCGAGTCAAAGCGTTTCTCCATTTGCGGAAGAAGCCTGATGTAGAACAAGTAGCAGAAGCATACATGCTCAAGATTGATCACCAGAAATTCATAGGAAACTGAATTTCGGCAAACGGGGAATCGAAGTCTGAATGCCGCGAAATTCATCGAGTCAAAGCGTTTCCCCGTTTGCGGAAGAAGTCTGATGTAGAACAAGTAGCAGAAGCATACATGCTCCAGAGGGGTCACCCGAAATTCATAGGCAACTGAATTTCAGCAACCGGGGCATCGAAGTCGGAATGCCGCGAAACTCAACGAGTCAAAGCGTTTCCCCGTTTGCGGAAGAAGTCTGATGTAGAACAAGTAGCAGAAGCATACATGCTCAAGAGGGATCACCACAAATTCAAAGGCAACTGAATTTCGGCAAACGGGGAATCGAAGTCGGAATGCCGCGAAATTCACCGAGTCAAAGCGTTTCCCCGTTTGCGGAAGAAGTCTGATGTAGAACAAGTAGCAGAAGCATACATGCTCAAGAGGGATCACCCGAAATTCAAAGGCAACTGAATTTCGGCAAACGGGGAATCGAAGTTGGAATGCCGCGAAATTCACCGAGTCAAAGCGTTTCTCCATTTGCGGAAGAAGTCTGATGTAGAACAAGTAGCAGAAGCATACATTCTCAAGAGGGATCACCACAAATTCAAAGGCAACTGAATTTCGGCAAACGGGGAATCGAAGTTGGAATGCCGCGAAATTCACCGAGTAAAAGCGTTTCCCCGTTTGCGGAAGAAGCCTGATGTAGAACAAGTAGCAGAAGCATACATGCTCAAGATTGATCACCAGAAATTCATAGGCAACTGAATTTCGGCAAACGGGGAATCGAAGTCTGAATGCCGCGAAATTCATCGAGTCAAAGCGTTTCCCCGTTTGCGGAAGAAGTCTGATGTAGAACAAGTAGCAGAAGCATACATGCTCCAGAGGGGTCACCCGAAATTCATAGGCAACTGAATTTCAGCAACCGGGGCATCGAAGTCGGAATGCCGCGAAACTCAACGAGTCAAAGCGTTTCCCCGTTTGCGGAAGAAGCCTGATGTAGAACAAGTAGCAGAAGCATACATGCTCAAGATTGATCACCAGAAATTCATAGGCAACTGAATTTCGGCAAACGGGGAATCGAAGTCTGAATGCCGCGAAATTCATCGAGTCAAAGCGTTTCCCCGTTTGCGGAAGAAGTCTGATGTAGAACAAGTAGCAGAAGCATACATGCTCCAGAGGGGTCACCCGAAATTCATAGGCAACTGAATTTCAGCAACCGGGGCATCGAAGTCGGAATGCCGCGAAACTCAACGAGTCAAAGCGTTTCCCCGTTTGCGGAAGAAGTCTGATGTAGAACAAGTAGCAGAAGCATACATGCTCAAGAGGGATCACCACAAATTCAAAGGCAACTGAATTTCGGCAAACGGGGAATCGAAGTCGGAATGCCGCGAAATTCACCGAGTCAAAGCGTTTCCCCGTTTGCGGAAGAAGTCTGATGTAGAACAAGTAGCAGAAGCATACATGCTCAAGAGGGATCACCCGAAATTCAAAGGCAACTGAATTTCGGCAAACGGGGAATCGAAGTTGGAATGCCGCGAAATTCACCGAGTCAAAGCGTTTCTCCATTTGCGGAAGAAGTCTGATGTAGAACAAGTAGCAGAAGCATACATTCTCAAGAGGGATCACCACAAATTCAAAGGCAAGTGAATTTCGGCACACGGGGAATCGAAGTCGGAATGCCGTGAAATTCACCGACGCAAAGCGTTTCCCCGTTTGCGAAAGAAGTCTGATTTAGAAGAAGGAGCAGAAGCATACATGCTCAAGAGGGATCACCAGAAATTCAAAGGGAACTCAATTTCGGCAACCGGGGCATTGAAATTGGAATTCAGCGAAACTCATCGAGTCAAAGCGTTTCGCCGTTTGTGGAAGAAGTCTGATGTAGAACAAGTAGCAGAAGCATCCAAGCTCAAGTGGGATCACCAGAAATTCAAAGGCAACTGAATTTTGGCAAACGGGGAATAGAAGTTGGAATGCCGTGAAATTCACCGAGTCAAAGCGTCTCCCCGTTTGCGGAAGAAGTCTGATGTAGAACAAGTAGCAGAAGCATACATGCTCAAGAGGGGTCACCCGAAATTCAAAGGCAACTGAATTTCGGCAAACGGGGAATCGAAGTCGGAATGCCGCGAAATTCACCGAGTCAAAGCGTTTCTCCATTTGCGGAAGAAGTCTGATGTAGAACAAGTAGCAGAAGCATACATGCTCAAGAGGGATCACCAGAAATTCAAAAGCAACTGAATTTCGGCAAACGGGGAATCGAAGTCAGAATGCCGTGAAATTCACCGAGTCAAAGCGTTTCCCCGTTTGCGAAAGAAGTCTGATTTAGAAGAAGGAGCAGAAGCATACATGCTCAAGAGGGATCACCAGAAATTCAAAGGGAACTCAATTTCGGCAACCGGGGCATTGAAATTGGAATTCAGCGAAACTCATCGAGTCAAAGCGTTTCGCCGTTTGTGGAAGAAGTCTGATGTAGAACAAGTAGCAGAAGCATCCAAGCTCAAGTGGGATCACCAGAAATTCAAAGGCAACTGAATTTTGGCAAACGGGGAATAGAAGTTGGAATGCCGTGAAATTCACCGAGTCAAAGCGTCTCCCCGTTTGCGGAAGAAGTCTGATGTAGAACAAGTAGCAGAAGCATACATGCTCAAGAGGGGTCACCCGAAATTCAAAGGCAACTGAATTTCGGCAAACGGGGAATCGAAGTCGGAATGCCGCGAAATTCACCGAGTCAAAGCGTTTCTCCATTTGCGGAAGAAGTCTGATGTAGAACAAGTAGCAGAAGCATACATGCTCAAGAGGGATCACCAGAAATTCAAAAGCAACTGAATTTCGGCAAACGGGGAATCGAAGTCGGAATGCCGTGAAATTCACCGAGTCAAAGCGTTTCCCCGTTTGCGAAAGAAGTCTGATTTAGAAGAAGGAGCAGAAGCATACATGCTCAAGAGGGATCACCAGAAATTCAAAGGGAACTCAATTTCGGCAACCGGGGCATTGAAATTGGAATTCAGCGAAACTCATCGAGTCAAAGCGTTTCGCCGTTTGTGGAAGAAGTCTGATGTAGAACAAGTAGCAGAAGCATCCAAGCTCAAGTGGGATCACCAGAAATTCAAAGGCAACTGAATTTTGGCAAACGGGGAATAGAAGTTGGAATGCCGTGAAATTCACCGAGTCAAAGCGTCTCCCCGTTTGCGGAAGAAGTCTGATGTAGAACAAGTAGCAGAAGCATACATGCTCAAGAGGGGTCACCCGAAATTCAAAGGCAACTGAATTTCGGCAAACGGGGAATCGAAGTGGGAATGCCGCGAAATTCACCGAGTCAAAGCGTTTCTCCATTTGCGGAAGAAGTCTGATGTAGAACAAGTAGCAGAAGCATACATGCTCAAGAGGGATCACCAGAAATTCAAAAGCAACTGAATTTCGGCAAACGGGGAATCGAAGTCGGAATGCCGCGAAACTCAACGAGTCAAAGCGTTTCCCCGTTTGCGGAAGAAGTCTGATGTAGAACAAGTAGCAGAAGCATACATGCTCAAGAGGGATCACCACAAATTCAAAGGCAACTGAATTTCGGCAAACGGGGAATCGAAGTCGGAATGCCGCGAAATTCACCGAGTCAAAGCGTTTCCCCGTTTGCGGAAGAAGTCTGATGTAGAACAAGTAGCAGAAGCATACATGCTCAAGATGGATCACCAGAAATTCAAAGGCAACTGAATTTCGGCAAACGGGGAATCGAAGTCGGAATGCCGCGAAACTCAACGAGTCAAAGCGTTTCGCCATTTGCAGAAGAAGTCTGATTTAGAACAAGGAGCAGAAGCATACATGCTCAAGAGGGATCACCAGAAATTCAAAGGCAACTGAATTTCGGCAAACGGGGAATCGAAGTCGGAATGCCGTGAAATTCACCGAGTCAAAGCGTTTCCCCGTTTGCGAAAGAAGTCTGATTTAGAAGAAGG
Organism: Populus davidiana; assembly: GCA_030145905.1. Lineage (NCBI taxonomy): Eukaryota > Viridiplantae > Streptophyta > Magnoliopsida > Malpighiales > Salicaceae > Populus > Populus davidiana. The sequence continues at coordinate 95,018 of CM057796.1, forward strand.
AGCAGAAGCATACATGCTCAAGAGGGATCACCCGAAATTCAAAGGCAACTGAATTTCGGCAAACGGGGAATCGAAGTTGGAATGCCGCGAAATTCACCGAGTCAAAGCGTTTCTCCATTTGCGGAAGAAGTCTGATGTAGAACAAGTAGCAGAAGCATTCATTCTCAAGAGGGATCACCACAAATTCAAAGGCAACTGAATTTCGGAAACTGGGGAATCGAAGTCGGAATGCCGCGAAATTCACCGAGTCAAAGCGTCTCCCCGTTTGCGGAAGAAGTCTGATGTAGAACAAGTAGCAGAAGCATACATGCTCAAGAAGGGTCACCAGAAATTCAAAGGCAACTGAATTTCGACAACCGGGGAATCGAAGTCGGAATGCCGCGAAATTCACCGGATCAAAGCGTTTCCCCGTTTGCGGAAGAAGTCTGATGTAGAACAAGTAGCAGAAGCATACATGCTCCAGAGGGGTCACCCGAAATTCATAGGCAACTGAATTTCAGCAACCGGGGCATCGAAGTCGGAATGCCGCGAAACTCAACGAGTCAAAGCGTTTCCCCGTTTGCGGAAGAAGTCTGATGTAGAACAAGTAGCAGAAGCATACATGCTCAAGATTGATCACCAGAAATTCATAGGCAACTGAATTTCGGCAAACGGGGAATCGAAGTCTGAATGCCGCGAAATTCATCGAGTCAAAGCGTTTCCCCGTTTGCGGAAGAAGTCTGATGTAGAACAAGTAGCAGAAGCATACATGCTCCAGAGGGGTCACCCGAAATTCATAGGCAACTGAATTTCAGCAACCGGGGCATCGAAGTCGGAATGCCGCGAAACTCAACGAGTCAAAGCGTTTCCCCGTTTGCGGAAGAAGTCTGATGTAGAACAAGTAGCAGAAGCATACATGCTCAAGAGGGATCACCACAAATTCAAAGGCAACTGAATTTCGGCAAACTGGGAATCGAAGTCGGAATGCCGCGAAATTCACCGAGTCAAAGCGTTTCCCCGTTTGCGGAAGAAGTCTGATGTAGAACAAGTAGCAGAAGCATACATGCTCAAGAGGGATCACCCGAAATTCAAAGGCAACTGAATTTCGGCAAACGGGGAATCGAAGTTGGAATGCCGCGAAATTCACCGAGTCAAAGCGTTTCTCCATTTGCGGAAGAAGTCTGATGTAGAACAAGTAGCAGAAGCATACATTCTCAAGAGGGATCACCACAAATTCAAAGGCAACTGAATTTCGGCACACGGGGAATCGAAGTCGGAATGCCGTGAAATTCACCGACGCAAAGCGTTTCCCCGTTTGCGAAAGAAGTCTGATTTAGAAGAAGGAGCAGAAGCATACATGCTCAAGAGGGATCACCCGAAATTCAAAGGCAACTGAATTTCGGCAAACGGGGAATCGAAGTTGGAATGCCGCGAAATTCACCGAGTAAAAGCGTTTCCCCGTTTGCGGAAGAAGCCTGATGTAGAACAAGTAGCAGAAGCATACATGCTCAAGATTGATCACCAGAAATTCATAGGCAACTGAATTTCGGCAAACGGGGAATCGAAGTCTGAATGCCGCGAAATTCATCGAGTCAAAGCGTTTCCCCGTTTGCGGAAGAAGTCTGATGTAGAACAAGTAGCAGAAGCATACATGCTCCAGAGGGGTCACCCGAAATTCATAGGCAACTGAATTTCAGCAACCGGGGCATCGAAGTCCGAATGCCGCGAAACTCAACGAGTCAAAGCATTTCCCCGTTTGCGGAAGAAGGCTGATGTAGAACAAGTAGCAGAAGCATACATGCTCAAGAGGGATCACCACAAATTCAAAGGCAACTGAATTTCGGCAAACGGGGAATCGAAGTCGGAATGCCGCGAAATTCACCGAGTCAAAGCGTTTCCCCGTTTGCGGAAGAAGTCTGATGTAGAACAAGTAGCAGAAGCATACATGCTCAAGAGGGATCACCCGAAATTCAAAGGCAACTGAATTTCGGCAAACGGGGAATCGAAGTTGGAATGCCGCGAAATTCACCGAGTCAAAGCGTTTCTCCATTTGCGGAAGAAGTCTGATGTAGAACAAGTAGCAGAAGCATACATTCTCAAGAGGGATCACCACAAATTCAAAGGCAAGTGAATTTCGGCACACGGCGAATCGAAGTCGGAATGCCGTGAAATTCACCGACGCAAAGCGTTTCCCCGTTTGCGAAAGAAGTCTGATTTAGAAGAAGGAGCAGAAGCATACATGCTCAAGAGGGATCACCCGAAATTCAAAGGCAACTGAATTTCGGCAAACGGGGAATCGAAGTTGGAATGCCGCGAAATTCACCGAGTAAAAGCGTTTCCCCGTTTGCGGAAGAAGCCTGATGTAGAACAAGTAGCAGAAGCATACATGCTCAAGATTGATCACCAGAAATTCATAGGCAACTGAATTTCGGCAAACGGGGAATCGAAGTCTGAATGCCGCGAAATTCATCGAGTCAAAGCGTTTCCCCGTTTGCGGAAGAAGTCTGATTTAGAAGAAGGAGTAGAAGCATACATGCTCAAGAGGGATCACCAGAAATTCAAAGGGAACTCAATTTCGGCAACCGGGGCATTGAAATTGGAATTCAGCGAAACTCATCGAGTCAAAGCGTTTCGCCGTTTGCCGTTTGTGGAAGAAGTCTGATGTAGAACAAGTAGCAGAAGCATCCAAGCTCAAGTGGGATCACCAGAAATTCAAAGGCAACTGAATTTTGGCAAACGGGGAATAGAAGTTGGAATGCCGTGAAATTCACCGAGTCAAAGCGTCTCCCCGTTTGCGGAAGAAGTCTGATGTAGAACAAGTAGCAGAAGCATACATGCTCAAGAGGGGTCACCCGAAATTCAAAGGCAACTGAATTTCGGCAAACGGGGAATCGAAGTGGGAATGCCGCGAAATTCACCGAGTCAAAGCGTTTCTCCATTTGCGGAAGAAGTCTGATGTAGAACAAGTAGCAGAAGCATACATGCTCAAGAGGGATCACCAGAAATTCAAAAGCAACTGAATTTCGGCAAACGGGGAATCGAAGTCGGAATGCCGTGAAATTCACCGAGTCAAAGCGTTTCCCCGTTTGCGAAAGAAGTCTGATTTAGAAGAAGGAGCAGAAGCATACATGCTCAAGAGGGATAACCAGAAATTCAAAGGGAACTCAATTTCGGCAACCGGGGCATTGAAATTGGAATTCAGCGAAACTCATCGAGTCAAAGCGTTTCGCCGTTTGTGGAAGAAGTCTGATGTAGAACAAGTAGCAGAAGCATCCAAGCTCAAGTGGGATCACCAGAAATTCAAAGGCAACTGAATTTTGGCAAACGGGGAATAGAAGTTGGAATGCCGTGAAATTCACCGAGTCAAAGCGTCTCCCCGTTTGCGGAAGAAGTCTGATGTAGAACAAGTAGCAGAAGCATACATGCTCAAGAGGGGTCACCCGAAATTCAAAGGCAACTGAATTTCGGCAAACGGGGAATCGAAGTCGGAATGCCGCGAAATTCACCGAGTCAAAGCGTTTCTCCATTTGCGGAAGAAGTCTGATGTAGAACAAGTAGCAGAAGCATACATGCTCAAGAGGGATCACCAGAAATTCAAAAGCAACTGAATTTCGGCAAACGGGGAATCGAAGTCGGAATGCCGTGAAATTCACCGAGTCAAAGCGTTTCCCCGTTTGCGAAAGAAGTCTGATTTAGAAGAAGGAGCAGAAGCATACATGCTCAAGAGGGATCACCAGAAATTCAAAGGGAACTCAATTTCGGCAACCGGGGCATTGAAATTGGAATTCAGCGAAACTCATCGAGTCAAAGCGTTTCGCCGTTTGTGGAAGAAGTCTGATGTAGAACAAGTAGCAGAAGCATCCAAGCTCAAGTGGGATCACCAGAAATTCAAAGGCAACTGAATTTTGGCAAACGGGGAATAGAAGTTGGAATGCCGTGAAATTCACCGAGTCAAAGCGTCTCCCCGTTTGCGGAAGAAGTCTGATGTAGAACAAGTAGCAGAAGCATACATGCTCAAGAGGGGTCACCCGAAATTCAAAGGCAACTGAATTTCGGCAAACGGGGAATCGAAGTGGGAATGCCGCGAAATTCACCGAGTCAAAGCGTTTCTCCATTTGCGGAAGAAGTCTGATGTAGAACAAGTAGCAGAAGCATACATGCTCAAGAGGGATCACCAGAAATTCAAATGCAACTGAATTTCGGCAAACGGGGAATCGAAGTCGGAATGCCGCGAAACTCAACGAGTCAAAGCGTTTCCCCGTTTGCGGAAGAAGTCTGATGTAGAACAAGTAGCAGAAGCATACATGCTCAAGAGGGATCACCACAAATTCAAAGGCAACTGAATTTCGGCAAACGGGGAATCGAAGTCGGAATGCCGCGAAATTCACCGAGTCAAAGCGTTTCCCCGTTTGCGGAAGAAGTCTGATGTAGAACAAGTAGCAGAAGCATACATGCTCAAGATGGATCACCAGAAATTCAAAGGCAACTGAATTTCGGCAAACGGGGAATCGAAGTCGGAATGCCGCGAAACTCAACGAGTCAAAGCGTTTCGCCATTTGCAGAAGAAGTCTGATTTAGAACAAGGAGCAGAAGCATACATGCTCAAGAGGGATCACCAGAAATTCAAAGGCAACTGAATTTCGGCAAACGGGGAATCGAAGTCGGAATGCCGTGAAATTCACCGAGTCAAAGCGTTTCCCCGTTTGCGAAAGAAGTCTGATTTAGAAGAAGGAGCAGAAGCATACATGCTCAAGAGGGATCACCCGAAATTCAAAGGCAACTGAATTTCGGCAAACGGGGAATCGAAGTTGGAATGCCGCGAAATTCACCGAGTCAAAGCGTTTCTCTATTTGCGGAAGAAGTCTGATGTAGAACAAGTAGCAGAAGCATTCATTCTCAAGAGGGATCACCACAAATTCAAAGGCAACTGAATTTCGGAAACTGGGGAATCGAAGTCGGAATGCCGCGAAATTCACCGAGTCAAAGCGTCTCCCCGTTTGCGGAAGAAGTCTGATGTAGAACAAGTAGCAGAAGCATACATGCTCAAGAGGGGTCACCAGAAATTCAAAGGCAACTGAATTTCGACAACCGGGGAATCGAAGTCGGAATGCCGCGAAATTCACCGGATCAAAGCGTTTCCCCGTTTGCGGAAGAAGTCTGATGTAAAACAAGTAGTCGAAGCATACATGCTCAAGAGGGATCACAAGAAATTCAAAGGCAACTGATTTTCGGCAAACGGGGAATCGAAGTCGGACTGCCGCGAAATTCACCGAGTAAAAGCGTTTCCCCGTTTGCGGAAGAAGCCTGATGTAGAACAAGTAGCAGAAGCATACATGCTCAAGATTGATCACCAGAAATTCATAGGCAACTGAATTTCGGCAAACGGGGAATCGAAGTCTGAATGCCGCAAAATTCATCGAGTCAAAGCGTTTCCCCGTTTGCGGAAGAAGTCTGTTGTAGAACAAGTAGCAGAAGCATACATGCTCCAGAGGGGTCACCCGAAATTCAAAGGCAACTGAATTTCAGCAACCGGGGCATCGAAGTCGGAATGCCGCGGAACTCAACGAGTCAAAGCGTTTCCCCGTTTGCGGAAGAAGTCTGATGTAGAACAAGTAGCAGAAGCATACATGCTCAAGAGGGATCACCAAAAATTCAAAGGCAACTGAATTTCGGCAAACGGGGAATCGCAGTCGGAATGCCGTGAAATTCACCGAGTCAAAGCGTTTCCCCGTTTGCGAAAGAAGTCTGATTTAGAAGAAGGAGCAGAAGCATACATGCTCAAGAGGGATCACCCGAAATTCAAAGGCAACTGAATTTCGGCAAACGGGGAATCGAAGTGGGAATGCCGCGAAATTCACCGAGTCAAAGCGTTTCTCCATTTGCGGAAGAAGTCTGATGTAGAACAAGTAGCAGAAGCATACATGCTCAAGAGGGATCACCAGAAATTCAAAAGCAACTGAATTTCGGCAAACGGGGAATCGAAGTCGGAATGCCGGGAAATTCACCGAGTCAAAGCGTTTCCCCGTTTGCGAAAGAAGTCTGATTTAGAAGAAGGAGCAGAAGCATACATGCTCAAGAGGGATCACCAGAAATTCAAAGGGAACTCAATTTCGGCAACCGGGGCATTGAAATTGGAATTCAGCGAAACTCATCGAGTCAAAGCGTTTCGCCATTTGTGGAAGAAGTCTGATGTAGAACAAGTAGCAGAAGCATCCAAGCTCAAGTGGGATCACCAGAAATTCAAAGGCAACTGAATTTTGGCAAACGGGGAATAGAATTTGGAATGCCGTGAAATTCACCGAGTCAAAGCGTCTCCCCGTTTGCGGAAGAAGTCTGATGTAGAACAAGTAGCAGAAGCATACATGCTCAAGATGGATCACCAGAAATTCAAAGGCAACTGAATTTCGGCAAACGGGGAATCGAAGTCGGAATGCCGCGAAACTCAATGAGTCAAAGCGTTTCGCCATTTGCAGAAGAAGTCTGATTTAGAACAAGGAGCAGAAGCGTACATGCTCAAGAGGGATCACCAGAAATTCAAAGGCAACTGAATTTCGGCAGACGTGGAATCGAAGTCGGAATGCCGTGAAATTCACCGAGTCAAAGCGTTTCCCCGTTTGCAGAAGAAGTCTGATGTAGAACAAGTAGCAGAAGCATACATGCTCAAGATGGATCACCCGAAATTCAAAGGCAACTGAATTTCGACAAACGGGGAATCGAAGTCAGAATGCCGCGAAATTCACCGAGTCAAAGCGTTTCCCCGTTTGCGGAAGAAGTCTGATGTAGAAGAAGTAGCAGAAGCATACATGCTGAAGATGGATCACCAGAAATTCAAAGGCAACTGAATTTCGGCAACCGGGGAATCGAAGTCGGAATGCCGCGAAATTCACCGGATCAAAGCGTTTCCCCGTTTGCGGAAGAAGTCTGATGTAAAACAAGTAGTCGAAGCATAAATGCTCAAGAGGGATCACAAGAAATTCAAAGGCAACTGATTTTCGGCAAACGAGGAATCGAAGTCGGACTGCCGCGAAATTCACCGAGTCAAAGCGTTTCCCCGTTTGCGGAAGAAGTCTGATGTAGAACAAGTAGCAGAAGCATCCAAGCTCAAGTGGGATCACCAGAAATTCAAAGGCAACTGAATTTGGGCAGACGGGGAATCGAAGTCGGAATGCCGTGAAATTCACCGAGTCAAAGCGTTTCCCCGTTTGCAGAAGAAGTCTGATGTAGAACAAGTAGCAGAAGCATACATGCTCAAGAGGGGTCACCCAAAATTCAAAGGCAACTGAATTTCGGAAACTGGGGAATCGAAGTCGGAATGCCGCGAAATTCACCGAGTCAAAGCGTCTCCCCGTTTGCGGAAGAAGTCTGATGTAGAACAAGTAGCAGAAGCATACATGCTCAAGAGGGGTCACCAGAAATTCAAAGGCAACTGAATTTCGGCAACCGGGAAATCGAAGTCGGAATGCCGCGAAATTCACCGGATCAAAGCGTTTCCCCGTTTGCGGAAGAAGTCTGATGTAAAACAAGTAGTCGAAGCATACATGCTCAAGAGGGATCACAAGAAATTCAAAGGCAACTGATTTTCGGCAAACGAGGAATCGAAGTCGGACTGCCGCGAAATTCACCGAGTCAAAGCGTTTCCCCGTTTGCGGAAGAAGTCTGATGTAGAACAAGTAGCAGAAGCATACATGCTCAAGATGGATCACCAGAAATTCAAAGGCAACTGAATTTCGGCAAACGGGGAATCGAAGTCGGAATGCCGCGAAACTCAATGAGTCAAAGCGTTTCGCCATTTGCAGAAGAAGTCTGATTTAGAACAAGGAGCAGAAGCATACATGCTCAAGAGGGATCACCAGAAATTCAAAGGCAACTGAATTTCGGCAGACGTGGAATCGAAGTCGGAATGCCGTGAAATTCACCGAGTCAAAGCGTTTCCCCGTTTGCGGAAGAAGTCTGATGTAGAAGAAGTAGCAGAAGCATACATGCTCAAGATGGATCACCAGAAATTCAAAGGCAACTGAATTTCGGCAACCGGGGAATCGAAGTCGGAATGCCGCGAAATTCACCGGATCAAAGCGTTTCCCCGTTTGCGGAAGAAGTCTGATGTAAAACAAGTAGTCGAAGCATAAATGCTCAAGAGGGATCACAAGAAATTCAAAGGCAACTGATTTTCGGCAAACGAGGAATCGAAGTCGGACTGCCGCGAAATTCACCGAGTCAAAGCGTTTCCCCGTTTGCGGAAGAAGTCTGATGTAGAACAAGTAGCAGAAGCATCCAAGCTCAAGTGGGATCACTAGAAATTCAAAGGCAACTGAATTTTGGCAGACGGGGAATCGAAGTCGGAATGCCGTGAAATTCACCGAGTCAAAGCGTTTCCCCGTTTGCAGAAGAAGTCTGATGTAGAACAAGTAGCAGAAGCATACATGCTCAAGAGGGGTCACCCAAAATTCAAAGGCAACTGAATTTCGGAAACTGGGGAATCGAAGTCGGAATGCCGCGAAATTCACCGAGTCAAAGCGTCTCCCCGTTTGCGGAAGAAGTCTGATGTAGAACAAGTAGCAGAAGCATACATGCTCAAGAGGGGTCACCAGAAATTCAAAGGCAACTGAATTTCGGCAACCGGGAAATCGAAGTCGGAATGCCGTGAAATTCACCGGATCAAAGCGTTTCCCCGTTTGCGGAAGAAGTCTGATGTAGAAGAAGTAGCAGAAGCATACATGCTCAAGATGGATCACCAGAAATTCAAAGGCAACTGAATTTCGGCAACCGGGGAATCGAAGTCGGAATGCCGCGAAATTCACCGGATCAAAGCGTTTCCCCGTTTGCGGAAGAAGTCTGATGTAAAACAAGTAGTCGAAGCATAAATGCTCAAGAGGGATCACAAGAAATTCAAAGGCAACTGATTTTCGGCAAACGAGGAATCGAAGTCGGACTGCCGCGAAATTCACCGAGTCAAAGCGTTTCCCCGTTTGCGGAAGAAGTCTGATGTAGAACAAGTAGCAGAAGCATACATGCTCAAGATGGATCACCAGAAATTCAAAGGCAACTGAATTTCGGCAAACGGGGAATCGAAGTCGGAATGCCGCGAAATTCACCGAGTCAAAGCGTTTCCCCGTTTGCGGAAGAAGTCTGATGTAGCACAAGTAGCAGGAGCATACATGCTCAAGATGGATCACCCGAAATTCAAAGGCAACTGAATTTCGACAAACGGGGAATCGAAGTCAGAATGCCGCGAAAGTCACCGAGTCAAAGCGTCTCCCCGTTTGCGGAAGAAGTCTGATGTAGAACAAGTAGCAGAAGCATACATGCTCAAGAGGGGTCACTCGAAATTCAAAGGCAACTGAATTTCGGCAACCGGGGAATCGAAGTCGGAATGCCGCGAAATTCACCGGATCAAAGCGTTTCCCCGTTTGCGGAAGAAGTCTGATGTAGAACAAGTAGCAGAAGCATACATGCTCAAGACGGGTCACCCAAAATTCAAAGGCAACGGAATTTCGGTAACCGGGGCATCGAAGTTTGAATGCCGCGAAACTCAACGAGTCAAAGCGTTTCGCCATTTGCAGAAGAAGTCTGATTTAGAACAAGGAGCAGAAGCATACATGCTCAAGAGGGATCACCAGAAATTCAAAGGCAACTGAATTTCGGCAAACGGGGAATCGAAGTCGGAATGCCGTGAAATTCACCGAGTCAAAGCGTTTCCCCGTTTGCGAAAGAAGTCTGATTTAGAAGAAAGAGCAGAAGCATACATGCTCTAGAGGGATCACCCGAAATTCAAAGGCAACTGAATTTCGGCAAACGGGGAATCGAAGTTGGAATGCCGCGAAATTCACCGAGTCAAAGCGTTTCTCCATTTGCGGAAGAAGTCTGATGTAGAACAAGTAGCAGAAGCATACATTCTCAAGAGGGATCACCACAAATTCAAAGGCAACTGAATTTCGGCAAATGGGGAATCGAAGTCGGAATGCCGCGAAATTCACCGAGTCAAAGCGTTTCCCCGTTTGCGGAAGAAGTCTGATGTAGAACAAGTAGCAGAAGCATACATGCTCAAGAGGGGTCACTCGAAATTCAAAGGCAACTGAATTTCGGCAACCGGGGAATCGAAGTCGGAATGCCGCGAAATTCACCGGATCAAAGCGTTTCCCCGTTTGCGGAAGAAGTCTGATGTAAAACAAGTAGTCGAAGCATACATGCTCAAGAGGGATCACAAGAAATTCAAAGGCAACTGAATTTCGGCAAACGGGGAATCGAAGTCGGACTGCCACGAAATTCACCGAGTCAAAGCGTTTCCCCGTTTGCGGAAGAAGTCTGATGTAGAACAAGTAGCAGAAGCATACATGCTCAAGAGGGGTCACCCAAAATTCAAAGGCAACTGAATTTCAGAAACTGGGGAATTGAAGTCGGAATGCCGCGAAATTCACCGCGTCAAAGCGTCTCCCCGTTTGCGGAAGAAGTCTGATGTAGAACAAGTAGCAGAAGCATACATGCTCAAGAGGGGTCACCCGAAATGCAAAGGCAACTGAATTTTGGCAACCGGGGAATCGAAGTCGGAATGCCGCGAAATTCACCGGATCAAAGCGTTTCCCCGTTTGCGGAAGAAGTCTGATGTAAAACAAGTAGTCAAAGCATACATGCTCAAGAGGGATCACAAGAAATTCAAAGGCAACTGAATTTCGGCAAACGGGGAATCGAAGTCGGAATGCCGCGAAATTCACCGAGTCAAAGCGTTTCCCCGTTTGCGGAAGAAGTCTGATGTAGAACAAGTAGCAGAAGCATACATGCTCAAGAGGGGTCACCAGAAATTCAAAGGCAACTGAATTTCGGCAAACGGGGAATCGAAGTCGGAATGCTGTGAAATTCACCGAGTCAAAGCGTTTCCCCGTTTGCGGAAGAAGTCTGATGTAGAACAAGTAGCAGAAGCATACATGCTCAAGACGGGTCACCCAAAATTCAAAGGCAACGGAATTTCGGCAACCGGGGCATCGAAGTTTGAATGCCGCGAAACTCAACGAGTCAAAGCGTTTCGCCATTTGCAGAAGAAGTCTGATTTAGAACAAGGAGCAGAAGCATACATGCTCAAGAGGGATCACCAGAAATTCGAAGGCAACTGAATTTCGGCAAACGGGGAATCGAAGTCGGAATGCCGTGAAATTCACCGAGTCAAAGCGTTTCCCCGTTTGCCGAAGAAGTCTGATTTAGAAGAAAGAGCAGAAGCATACATGCTCAAGAGGGGTCACCCGAAATTCAAAGGCAACTGAATTTCGGCAACCGGGGCATCGAAGTCGGAATGCCGCGAAACTCAACGAGTCAAAGCGTTTCGCCATTTGCAGAAGAAGTCTGATTTAGAACAAGGAGCAGAAGCATACATGCTCAAGAGGGATCACCAGAAATTCAAAGGCAACTGAATTTCAGCAAACGGGGAATCGAAGTCGGAATGCCGTGAAATTCACCGAGTCAAAGCGTTTCCCCGTTTGCGAAAGAAGTCTGATTTAGAAGAAGGAGCAGAAGCATACATGCTCAAGAGGGATCACCCGAAATTCAAAGGCAACTGAATTTCGGCAACCGGGGAATCGAAGTCGGAATGCCGCGAAATTCACCGGATCAAAGCGTTTCCCCGTTTGCAGAAGAAGTCTGATGTAAACCGAGTAGTCAAAGCATACATGCTCAAGAGGGATCACAAGAAATTCAAAGGCAACTGAATTTCGGCAAACGGGGAATCGAAGTTGGAATGCCGCGAAATTCATCGAGTCAAAGCGTTTCTCCATTTGCGGAAGAAGTCTGATGTAGAACAAGTAGCAGAAGCATACATTCTCAAGAGGGATCACCACAAATTCAAAGGCAACTGAATTTCGGCAAATGGGGAATCGAAGTCGGAATGCCGCGAAATTCACCGAGTCAAAGCGTTTCCCCGTTTGCGGAAGAAGTCTGATGTAGAACAAGTAGCAGAAGCATACATGCTCAAGAGGGGTCACCCGAAATTCAAAGGCAACGGAATTTCGGCAACCGGGGCATCGAAGTCGGAATGCCGCGAAACTCAACGAGTCAAAGCGTTTCGCCATTTGCAGAAGAAGTCTGATTTAGAACAAGGAGCAGAAGCATACATGCTCAAGAGGGCTCACCAGAAATTCAAAGGCAACTGAATTTCGGCAAACGGGGAATCGAAGTCGGAATGCCGTGAAATTCACCGAGTCAAAGCGTTTCCCCATTTGCGAAAGAAGTCTGATTTAGAAGAAGGAGCAGAAGCATACATGCTCTAGAGGGATCACCCGAAATTCAAAGGCAACTGAATTTCGGCAAACGGGGAATCGAAGTTGGAATGCCGCGAAATTCACCGAGTCAAAGCATTTCTCCATTTGCGGAAGAAGTCTGATGTAGAACAAGTAGCAGAAGCATACATTCTCAAGAGGGATCACCACAAATTGAAAGGCAACTGAATTTCGGCAAATGGGGAATCGAAGTCGGAATGCCGCGAAATTCACCGAGTCAAAGCGTTTCCCCGTTTGCGGAAGAAGTCTGATGTAGAACAAGTAGCAGAAGCATACATGCTCAAGAGGGATCACCCGAAATTCAAAGGCAACTGAATTTCGGCAAACGGGGAATCGAATTTGGAATGCCGCGAAATTCACCGAGTCAAAGCGTTTCCCCATTTGCGGAAGAAGTCTGATGTAGAACAAGTAGCAGAAGCATACATTCTCAAGAGGGATCACCACAAATTCAAAGGCAACTGAATTTCGGCAAATGGGGAATCGAAGTCGGAATGCCGCGAAATTCACCGAGTCAAAGCGTTTCCCCGTTTGCGGAAGAAGTCTGATGTAGAACAAGTAGCAGAAGCATACATGCTCAAGAGGGATCACCCGAAATTCAAAGGCAACTGAATTTCGGCAAACGGGAATCGAATTTGGAATGCCGCGAAATTCACCGATTCAAAGCGTTTCCCCATTTGCGGAAGAAGTCTGATGTAGAACAAGTAGCAGAAGCATACATTCTCAAGAGGGATCACCACAAATTCAAAGGCAACTGAATTTCGGCAAATGGGGAATCGAAGTCGGAATGCCGCGAAATTCACCGAGTCAAAGCGTTTCCCCGTTTGCGGAAGAAGTCTGATGTAGAACAAGTAGTAGAAGCATACATGCTCAAGAGGGGTCACCCGAAATTCAAAGGCAACTGAATTTCGGCAACCGGGGCATCGAAGTCGGAATGCCGCGAAACTCAAAGAGTCAAAGCGTTTCGCCATTTGCGAAAGAAGTCTGATTTAGAAGAAGGAGCAGAAGCATACATGCTCAAGAGGGCTCACCAGAAATTCAAAGGCAACTGAATTTCGGCAAACGGGGAATCGAAGTCGGAATGCCGTGAAATTCACCGAGTCAAAGCGTTTCGCCGTTTGCGAAAGAAGTCTGATTTAGAAGAAGGAGCAGAAGCATACATGCTCTAGAGCGATCACCCGAAATTCAAAGGCAACTGAATTTCGGCAAACGGGGAATCGAAGTTGGAATGCCGCGAAATTCACCGAGTCAAAGCATTTCTCCATTTGCGGAAGAAGTCTGATGTAGAACAAGTAGCAGAAGCATACATTCTCAAGAGGGATCACCACAAATTGAAAGGCAACTGAATTTCGGCAAATGGGGAATCGAAGTCGGAATGCCGTGAAATTCACCGAGTCAAAGCGTTTCCCCATTTGCGAAAGAAGTCTGATTTAGAAGAAGGAGCAGAAGCATACATGCTCAAGAGGGATCACCCGAAATTCAAAGGCAATTGAATTTCGGCAAACGGGGAATCGAATTTGGAATGCCGCGAAATTCACCGATTCAAAGCGTTTCCCCATTTGCGGAAGAAATCTGATGTAGAAAAAGTAGCAGAAGCATACATGCTCAAGAGGGATCACCACAAATTCAAAGGCAACTGAATTTCGGCAAACGGGGAATAGAAGTTGGAATGCCGCGAAATTCACCGAGTCATAGCGTTTCCCCATTTGCGGAAGAAGTCTGATGTAGAACAAGTAGCAGAAGCATACATGCTCAAGAGGGATCACCACAAATTCAAAGGCAACTGAATTTCGGCAAACGGGGAATCGAAGTCAGAATGCCGCGAAATTCACCGAGTCAAAGCGTTTCCCCGTTTGCGGAAGAAGTCTGATGTAGAACAAGTAGTAGAAGCATACATGCTCAAGAGGGGTCACCCGAAATTCAAAGGCAACTGAATTTCGGCAACCGGGGCATCGAAGTCGGAATGCCGCGAAACTCAAAGAGTCAAAGCGTTTCGCCATTTGCGAAAGAAGTCTGATTTAGAAGAAGGAGCAGAAGCATACATGCTCAAGAGGGATCACCAGAAATTCAAAGGGAACTAAATTTCGGCAACCGGGGCATTGAAATTGGAATTCCGCGAAACTCATCGAGTCAAAGCGTTTCGCCGTTTGTGGAAGAAGTCTGATGTAGAACAAGTAGCAGAAGCATCCAAGCTCAAGTGGGATCACCAGAAATTCAAAGGCAACTGAATTTTGGCAGACGGGGAATCGAAGTCGGAATGCCGTGAAATTCACCGAGTCAAAGTGTTTCCCCGTTTGCGAAAGAAGTCTGATTTAGAAGAACGAGCAGAAGCATACATGCTCAAGAGGGATCACCCGAAATTCAAAGGCAACTGAATTTCGGCAACCGGGGAATCGAATTTGGAATGCCGCGAAATTCACCGAGTCAAAGCGTTTCCCCATTTGCGGAAGAAGTCTGATGTAGAACAAGTAGCAGAAGCATACATGCTCAAGAGGGATCACCCGAAATTCAAAGGCAACTGAATTTCGGCAAACGGGGAATCGCATTTGGAATGCCGCGAAATTCACCGAGTCAAAGCGTTTCCCCATTTGCGGAAGAAGTCTGATGTAGAACAAGTAGCAGAAGCATACATTCTCAAGAGGGATCACCACAAATTCAAAGGCAACTGAATTTCGGCAAATGGGGAATCGAAGTCGGAATGCCGCGAAATTCACCGAGTCAAAGCATTTCCCCGTTTGCGGAAGAAGTCTGATGTAGAACAAGTAGCAGAAGCATACATGCTCAAGAGGGGTCACCCGAAATTCAAAGGCAACGGAATTTCGGCAACCGGGGCATCGAAGTCGGAATGCCGCGAAACTCAACGAGTCAAAGCGTTTCGCCATTTGCAGAAGAAGTCTGATTTAGAACAAGGAGCAGAAGCATACATGCTCAAGAGGGCTCACCCGAAATTCAAAGGCAACTGAATTTCGGCAAACGGGGAATCGAAGTCGGAATGCCGTGAAATTCACCGAGTCAAAGCGTTTCCCCATTTGCGAAAGAAGTCTGATTTAGAAGAAGGAGCAGAAGCATACATGCTCTAGAGGGATCACCCGAAATTCAAAGGCAACTGAATTTCGGCAAACGGGGAATCGAAGTTGGAATGCCGCGAAATTCACCGAGTCAAAGCATTTCTCCATTTGCGGAAGAAGTCTGATGTAGAACAAGTAGCAGAAGCATACATTCTCAAGAGGGATAACCACAAATTGAAAGGCAACTGAATTTCGGCAAATGGGGAATCGAAGTCGGAATGCCGCGAAATTCACCGAGTCAAAGCGTTTCCCCGTTTGCGGAAGAAGTCTGATGTAGAACAAGTAGCAGAAGCATACATGCTCAAGAGGGGTCACCCGAAATTCAAAGGCAACGGAATTTCGGCAACCGGGGCATCGAAGTCGGAATGGCGCGAAACTCAACGAGTCCAAGCGTTTCGCCATTTGCAGAAGAAGTCTTATTTAGAACAAGGAGCAGAAGCATACATGCTCAAGAGGGATCACCAGAAATTCAAAGGCAACTGAATTTCGGCAAACGGGGAATCGAAGTCGGAATGCCGTGAAATTCACCGAGTCAAAGCGTTTCCCCGTTTGCGAAAGAAGTCTGATTTAGAAGAAGGAGCAGAAGCATACATGCTCAAGAGGGATCACCCGAAATTCAAAGGCAATTGAATTTCGGCAAACGGGGAATCGAATTTGGAATGCCGCGAAATTCACCGATTCAAAGCGTTTCCCCATTTGCGGAAGAAATCTGATGTAGAAAAAGTAGCAGAAGCATACATGCTCAAGAGGGATCACCACAAATTCAAAGGCAACTGAATTTCGGCAAACGGGGAATAGAAGTTGGAATGCCGCGAAATTCACCGAGTCAAAGCGTTTCCCCATTTGCGGAAGAAGTCTGATGTAGAACAAGTAGCAGAAGCATACATGCTCAAGAGGGATCACCACAAATTCAAAGGCAACTGAATTTCGGCAAACGAGGAATCGAAGTCAGAATGCCGCGAAATTCACCGAGTCAAAGCGTTTCCCCGTTTGCGGAAGAAGTCTGATGTAGAACAAGTAGTAGAAGCATACATGCTCAAGAGGGGTCACCCGAAATTCAAAGGCAACTGAATTTCGGCAACCGGGGCATCGAAGTCGGAATGCCGCGAAACTCAAAGAGTCAAAGCGTTTCGCCATTTGCGAAAGAAGTCTGATTTAGAAGAAGGAGCAGAAGCATACATGCTCAAGAGGGATCACCAGAAATTCAAAGGGAACTAAATTTCGGCAACCGGGGCATCGAAGTCGGAATTCCACGAAACTCATCGAGTCAAAGCGTTTCGCCGTTTGTGGAAGAAGTCTGATGTAGAACAAGTAGCAGAAGCATCCAAGCTCAAGTGGGATCACCTGAAATTCAAAGGCAACGGAATTTCGGCAGACGGGGAATCGAAGGCGGAATGCCGTGAAATTCACCGAGTCAAAGCGTTTCCCCATTTGCGGAAGAAGTCTGATATAGAACAAGTAGCAGAAGCATACATGCTCAAGAGGGATCACCACAAATTCAAAGGCAACTGAATTTCGGCTAACGGGGAATCGAAGGCGGAATGCCGTGAAATTCACCGAGTCAAAGCGTTTCCCGTTTGCGAAAGAAGTCTGATTTAGAAGAAGGAGCAGAAGCATACAAGCTCAAGAGGGATCACCCCGAAATTCAAAGGCAACTGAATTTCGGCAAACGGGGAATCGAAGTCGGAATGCCGTGAAATTCACCGAGTCAAAGCGTTTCCCCGTTTGCGAAAGAAGTCTGATTTAGAAGAAGGAGCAGAAGCATACATGCTCAAGAGGGATCACCAGAAATTCAAAGGGAACTAAATTTCGGCAACCGGGGCATTGAAATTGGAATTCCGCGAAACTCATCGAGTCAAAGCGTTTCACCGTTTGTGGAAGAAGTCTGATGTAGAACAAGTAGCAGAAGCATCCAAACTCAAGTGGGATCACCAGAAATTCAAAGGCAACTGAATTTTGGTAGACGGGGAATCGAAGTCGGAATGCCGTGAAATTCACCGAGTCAAAGCGTTTCCCGTTTGCGAAAGAAGTCTGATTTAGAAGAAGGAGCAGAAGCATACATGCACAAGAGGGATCACCCCGAAATTCAAAGGCAACTGAATTTCGGCAAACGGGGAATCGAAGTCGGAATGCCGTGAAATTCACCGAGTCAAAGCGTTTCCCCGTTTGCGAAAGAAGTCTGATTTAGAACAAGGAGCAGAAGCATACATGCTCAAGAGGGATCACCCCGAAATTCAAAGGCAACTGAATTTCGGCAAACGGGGAATCGAAGTCGGAATGCCGTGAAATTCACCGAGTCAAAGCGTTTCCCCGTTTGCGAAAGAAGTCTGATTTAGAAGAAGGAGCAGAAGCATACATGCTCAAGAGGGATCACCAGAAATTCAAAGGGAACTAAATTTCGGCAACCGGGGCATTGAAATTGGAATTCCGCGAAACTCATCGAGTCAAAGCGTTTCGCCGTTTGTGGAAGAAGTCTGATGTAGAACAAGTAGCAGAAGCATCCAAGTTCAAGTGGGATCACCAGAAATTCAAAGGCAACTGAATTTTGGTAGACGGGGAATCGAAGTCGGAATGCCGTGAAATTCACCGAGTCAAAGCGTTTCCCCGTTTGCGGAAGAAGTCTGATGTAGAACAAGTAGCAGAAGCATACATGCTCAAGATGGATCACCCGAAATTCAAAGGCAACTGAATTTCGGCAAACGGGGAATCGAAGTCAGAATGCCGCGAAATTCACCGAGTCAAAGCATTTCCCCGTTTCCGGAAGAAGTCTGATGTAGAACAAGTAGCAGAAGCATACATGCTCAAGAGGGGTCACTAGAAATTCAAAGGCAACTGAATTTCGGAAACTGGGGAATCGAAGTCGGAATGCCGCGAAATTCACCGAGTCAAGGCGTCTCCCCGTTTGCGGAAGAAGTCTGATGTAGAACAAGTAGCAGAAGCATACATGCTTAAGATGGATCACCCGAAATTCAAAGGCAACTGAATTTCGGCAAACGGGGAATCGAAGTCAGAATGCCGCGAAATTCACCGAGTCAAAGCATTTCCCCGTTTCCGGAGAAAGTCTGATGTAGAACAAGTAGCAGAAGCATACATGCTCAAGAGGGGTCACCAGAAATTCAAAGGCAACTGAATTTCGGAAACTGGGGAATCGAAGTCGGAATGCCGCGAAATTCACCGAGTCAAGGCGTCTCCCCGTTTGCGGAAGAAGTCTGATGTAGAACAAGTAGCAGAAGCGTACATGCTCAAGACGGGTCACCCGAAATTCAAAGGCAACTGAATTTCGGCAACCGGGGAATCGAAGTCGGAATGCCGCGAAATTCACCGGATCAAAGCGTTTCCCCGTTTGCGGAAGAAGTCTGATGTAAAACAAGTAGTCGAAGCATACATGCTCAAGAGGGATCACAATAAATTCAAAGGCAACTGATTTTCGGAAAACGGGGAATCGAAGGCGGAATGCCGTGAAATTCACCGAGTCAAAGCGTTTCCCGTTTGCGAAAGAAGTCTGATTTAGAAGAAGGAGCAGAAGCATACAAGCTCAAGAGGGATCACCCCGAAATTCAAAGGCAACTGAATTTCGGCAAACGGGGAATCGAAGTCGGAATGCCGTGAAATTCACCGAGTCAAAGCGTTTCCCCGTTTGCGAAAGAAGTCTGATTTAGAAGAAGGAGCAGAAGCATACATGCTCAAGAGGGATCACCAGAAATTCAAAGGGAACTAAATTTCGGCAACCGGGGCATTGAAATTGGAATTCCGCGAAACTCATCGAGTCAAAGCGTTTCACCGTTTGTGGAAGAAGTCTGATGTAGAACAAGTAGCAGAAGCATCCAAACTCAAGTGGGATCACCAGAAATTCAAAGGCAACTGAATTTTGGTAGACGGGGAATCGAAGTCGGAATGCCGTGAAATTCACCGAGTCAAAGCGTTTCCCGTTTGCGAAAGAAGTCTGATTTAGAAGAAGGAGCAGAAGCATACATGCTCAAGAGGGATCACCCCGAAATTCAAAGGCAACTGAATTTCGGCAAACGGGGAATCGAAGTCGGAATGCCGTGAAATTCACCGAGTCAAAGCGTTTCCCCTTTTGCGAAAGAAGTCTGATTTAGAACAAGGAGCAGAAGCATACATGCTCAAGAGGGATCACCCCGAAATTCAAAGGCAACTGAATTTCGGCAAACGGGGAATCGAAGTCGGAATGCCGTGAAATTCACCGAGTCAAAGCGTTTCCCCGTTTGCGAAAGAAGTCTGATTTAGAAGAAGGAGCAGAAGCATACATGCTCAAGAGGGATCACCAGAAATTCAAAGGGAACTAAATTTCGGCAACCGGGGCATTGAAATTGGAATTCCGCGAAACTCATCGAGTCAAAGCGTTTCACCGTTTGTGGAAGAAGTCTGATGTAGAACAAGTAGCAGAAGCATCCAAACTCAAGTGGGATCACCAGAAATTCAAAGGCAACTGAATTTTGGTAGACGGGGAATCGAAGTCGGAATGCCGTGAAATTCACCGAGTCAAAGCGTTTCCCTGTTTGCGGAAGAAGTCTGATGTAGAACAAGTAGCAGAAGCATACATGCTCAATATGGATAACCCGAAATTCAAAGGCAACTGAATTTCGGCAAACGGGGAATCGAAGTCAGCATGCCGCGAAATTCACCGAGTCAAAGCGTTTCCCCGTTTGCGGAAGAAGTCTGATGTAGAACAAGTAGCAGAAGCATACATGCTCAAGAGGGATCACCAGAAATTCAAAGGCAACTGAATTTCGGCAACCGGGGCATAGAAATCGGAATGCTGCGAAACTCAACGAGTCAAAGCGTTTCGCCATTTGCGGAAGAAGTCTGATGTAGAACAAGTAGCAGAAGCATACATGCTCAAGAGGGATCACCAGAAATTCAAAGGCAACTGAATTTCGGCAAACGGGGAATCGAGGTGGGAATGCCGCGAAATTCACCGAGTCCAAGCGTCTCCCTGTTTGCGGATGAAATCTGATGTAGAAGAAGTAGCAGAAGCATACATGCTCAAGAGGGATCACCAGAAATTCAAAGGCAACTGAATTTCGGCAACTTGGGAATCGAAGTCGGAATACCGCGAAATTCACCGAGTCAAAGCGTTTCACCGTTTGCGGAAGAAGTCTGATGTAGAACAAGTAGCAGAAGCATACATGCTCAAGAGGGATAACCCGAAATTCAAAGGCAACTGAATTTCGGCAAACGGGGAATCGAAGTCGGAATGCCGCGAAATTCACCGAGTCAAAGCGTTTCCCCGTTTGCGGAAGAAGTCTGATGTAGAACAAGTAGCAGAAGCATACATGCTCAAGAGGGATAACCACAAATTCAAAGGCAACTGAATTTCGGCAAAAGGGGAATCGAAGTCGGAATGCCGCGAAATTCACCGAGTCAAAGCGTTTCCCCGTTTGCGGAAGAAGTCTGATGTAGAAGAAGTAGCAGAAGCATACATGCTCAAGAGGGATCACCAGAAATTCAAAAGCAACTGAATTTTGGCAACCGGGGCATCGAAGTCGGAATTCCACGAAACTCATCGAGTCAAAGCGTTTCGCCGTTTGTGGAAGAAGTCTGATGTAGAACAAGTAGCAGAAGCATTCAAGCTCAAGTGGGATCACCTGAAATTCAAAGGCAACGGAATTTCGGCAGACGGGGAATCGAAGGCGGAATGCCGTGAAATTCACCGAGTCAAAGCGTTTCCCCATTTGCGGAAGAAGTCTGATGTAGAACAAGTAGCAGAAGCATACATGCTCAAGAGGGATCACCCCGAAATTCAAAGGCAACTGAATTTCGGCAAACGGGGAATCGAAGTCGGAATGCCGTGAAATTCACCGAGTCAAAGCGTTTCCCCGTTTGCGAAAGAAGTCTGATTTAGATGAAGGAGCAGAAGCATACATGCTCAAGAGGGATCACCAGAAATTCAAAGGGAACTAAATTTCGGCAACTGGGGCATTGAATTTGGAATGCCGCGAAATTCACCGAGTCAAAGCGTTTCCCCATTTGCGGAAGAAGTCTGATGTAGAACAAGTAGCAGAAGCATACATGCTCAAGAGGGCTCACCACAAATTCAAAGGCAACTGAATTTCGGCAAACGGGGAATCGAAGTTGGAATGCCGTGAAATTCACCGAGTCAAAGCGTTTCCCCATTTGCGGAAGAAGTCTGATATAGAACAAGTAGCAGAAGCATACATGCTCAAGAGGGATCACCACAAATTCAAAGCCAACTGAATTTCGGCAAACGGGGAATCGAAGGCGGAATGCCGTGAAATTCACCGAGTCAAAGCGTTTCCCCATTTGCGGAAGAAGTCTGATGTAGAACAAGTAGCAGAAACATACATGCTCAAGAGGGATCACCAGAAATTCAAAGGCAACTGAATTTCGGCAACCGGGGCATCGAAGTCGGAATGCCGCAAAACTCAACGAGTCAAAGCGTTTCGCCATTTGCAGAAGAAGTCTGATTTAGAACAAGGAGCAGAAGCATACATACTCAAGAGGGATAACCAGAAATTCAAAGGCAACTGAATTTTGGCAAACGGGGAATCGAAGTCGGAATGCCATGAAATTCACCGAGTCAAAACGTTTCCCCGTTTGCGGAAGAAGTCTGATGTAGAACAAGTAGCAGAAGCATACATGCTCAAGAGGGGTCACCCAAAATTCAATGGCAACTGAATTTCGGTAACCAGGGAATCAAAGTCGGAATGCCGCGAAATTCACCGAGTCAAAGCGTCTCCCCGTTTGCGGAAGAAGTCTGATGTAGAACAAGTAGCAGAAGCATACATGCTCAAGAGGGATCACCAGAAATTCAAAGGCAACTGAATTTCGGCAACCGGGGCATCGAAATCCGAATGCTGCGAAACTCAACGAGTCAAAGCGTTTCGCCATTTGCGGAAGAAGTCTGATGTAGAACAAGTAGCAGAAGCATACATGCTCAAGAGGGATCACCAGAAATTCAAAGGCAACTGAATTTCGGCAAACGGGGAATCGAGGTGGGAATGCCGTGAAATTCACCGAGTCCAAGCGTCTCCCCGTTTGCGGATGAAATCTGATGTAGAAGAAGTAGCAGAAGCATACATGCTCAAGAGGGATCACCAGAAATTCAAAGGCAACTGAATTTTGGCAAACGGGGAATCGAAGTCAGAATGCCGCGAAATTCACCGAGTCAAAGCATTTCCCCGTTTGCGGAAGAAGTCTGATGTAGAAGAAGTAACAGAAGCATACATGCTCAAGAGGGATCACCAGAAATTCAAAAGCAACTGAATTTTGGCAAACGGGGAATCGAAGTCGGAATGCCGTGAAATTCACCGAGTCAAAGCGTTTCCCCGTTTGCGGAAGAAGTCTGATGTAGAACAAGTAGCAGAAGCATACATGCTCAAGAGGGATCACCACAAATTCTAAGGCAACTGAATTTCGGCAACCGGGGCATCGAAGTCGGAATGCCGCGAAACTCAACGAGTCAAAGAGTTTCGCCATTTGCAGAAGAAGTCTGATTTAGAACAAGGAGCAGAAGCATACATGCTCAAGAGGGATGACCCAAAATTCAAAGGCAACTGAATTTGGGCAACCGGGGTGTCGAAATTGGAATTCCGCGAAACTCACCGAGTCAAACAGTTTCCCCGTTTGCGGAAGAAGTCTGATGTAGAACAAGTAGCAGAAGCATACATGCTCAAGAGGGATCACCAGAAATTCAAAGGCAACTGAATTTCGGCAACTTGGGAATCGAAGTCGGAATACCGCGAAATTCACCGAGTCAAAGCGTTTCCCCGTTTGCGGAAGAAGTCTGATGTAGAACAAGTAGCAGAAGCATACATGCTCAAGAGGGATCACCCGAAATTCAAAGGCAACTGAATTTCGGCAAACGGGGAATCGAAGTCGGAATGCCGCGAAATTCACCGAGTCAAAGCGTTTCCCCGTTTGCGGAAGAAGTCTGATGTAGAACAAGTAGCAGAAGCATACATGCTCAAGAGGGATCACCACAAATTCAAAGGCAACTGAATTTCGGCAAAAGGGGAATCGAAGTCGGAATGCCGCGAAATTCACCGAGTCAAAGCGTTTCCCCGTTTGCGGAAGAAGTCTGATGTAGAACAAGTAGCAGAAGCTTACATGCTCAAGAGGGGTCACCCGAAATTCAAAGGCAACTGAATTTCGGCAACCGGGGCATCGAAGTCGGAATGCCGCGAAACTCAACGAGTCAAAGCGTTTCGCCATTTGCCGAAGAAGTCTGATTTAGAACAAGGAGCAGAAGCATACATGCTCAAGAGGGATCACCACAAATTCAAAGGCAACTGAATTTCGGCAAAAGGGGAATCGAAGTCGAAATGCTGCGAAATTCACCGAGTCAAAGCGTTTCCCCGTTTGCGGAAGAAGTCTGATGTAGACCAAGTAGCAGAAGCATACATGCTCAAGAGGGATCACCAGAAATTCAAAGGCAACTGAATTTCGGCAACCGGGGCATCGAAGTCGGAATGCCGCGAAACTGAACGAGTCAAAGCGTTTCGCCATTTGCAGAAGAAGTCTGATTTAGAACAACAAGCAGAAGCATACATGCTCAAGAGGGATCACCAGAAATTCAAAGGCAACTGAATTTTGGCAAACGGGGAATCGAAGTCGGAATGCCGCGAAATTCACCGAGTCAAAGCGTTTCCCCGTTTGCGAAAGAAGTCTGATTTAGAAGAAGGAGCAGAAGCATACATGCTCAAGAGGGATCACCAGAAATTCAAATGGAACTAAATTTCAGCAAACGGGGAATCGAAGTCGGAATGCCGCGAAATTCACCGAGTCAAAGCGTTTCCCCGTTTGCGGATGAAGTCTGATGTAGAACAAGTAGCAGAAGCATACATGCTCAAGAGGGATCACCCGAAATTCAAAGGCAACTGAATTTCGGCAAACGGGGAATCGAAGTCGGAATGCCGCGAAATTCACCGAGTCAAAGCGTCTCCCCGTTTGCGGAAGAAGTCTGATGTAGAAGAAGTAGCAGAAGCATACATGCTCAAGAGGGATCACCAGAAATTCAAAGGCAACTGAATTTCGGCAACCGGGGCATCGAAGTCGGAATGCCGCGAAAGTCACCGAGTCAAAGTGTCTCCCTGTTTGCGGAAGAAATTTGATGTAGAAGAAGTAGCAGAAGCATACTTGCTCAAGAGGGATCACCAGAAATTCAAAGGCAACTGAATTTCGGCAACTTGGGAATCGAAGTCGGAATGCCGCGAAACTCAAGAGTCAAAGCGTTTCGCCATTTGCGGAAGAAGTCTGATGTAGAACAAGTAGCAGAAGCATACATGCTCAAGAGGGATCACCAGAAATTCAAAGGCAACTGAATTTCAGCAAACGGGGAATCGAAGTCGGAATGCCGCAAAATTCACCGAATCAAAGCGTCTCCCCGTTTGCGGAAGAAGTCTGATGTAGAAGAAGTAGCAGAAGCATACATGCTCAAGAGGGATCACCAGAAATTCAAAGGCAACTGAATTTCGGCAACCGGGGCATCGAAGTCGGAATGCCGCGAAATTCACCGAGTCAAAGTGTCTCCCCGTTTGCGGAAGAAGTCTGATGTAGAATAAGTAGCAGAAGCATACATTCTCAAGAGGGATCACCAGAAATTCAAAGGCAACTGAATTTCGGCAACTTGGGAATCGAAGTCGGAATGCCGCGAAATTCACCGAGTCAAAGCGTTTCCCCGTTTGCGGAAGAAGTCTGATGTAGAACAAGTAGCAGAAGCATACATGCTCAGGAGGGATCACCAGAAATTCAAAGGCAACTGAATTTCGGCAAACGGGGAATCGAAGTCGGAATGCCGCGAAAGTAGCAGAAGCATCACCGAGTCAAAGCGTCGAAGTCGGAATGCCCGTTTTCGGAAGAAGTCTGATGTAGAAGAAGTAGCAGAAGCATACATGCTCAAGAGGGATCACCAGAAATTCAAAGGCAACGGAATTTCGGCAACCGGGGCATCGAAGTCGGAATGCCGCGAAAGTCACCGAGTCAAAGTGTCTCCCCGTTTGCGGAAGAAGTTTGATGTAGAAGAAGTAGCAGAAGCATACTTGCTCAAGAGGGATCACCAGAAATTCAAAGGCAACTGAATTTCAGCAACTTGGGAATCGAAGTCGGAATGCCGCGAAATTCAAGAGTCAAAGCGTTTCGCCATTTGCGGAAGAAGTCTGATGTAGAACAAGTAGCAGAATCATACATGCTCAAGAGGGATCACCAGAAATTCAAAGGCAACTGAATTTCAGCAAACGTGGAATCGAAGTCGGAATGCCGCAAAATTCACTAAGTCAAAGCGTCTCCCCGTTTGCGGAAGAAGTCTGATGTACAAGAAGTAGCAGAAGCATACATGCTCAAGAGGGATCACCAGAAATTCAAAGGCAACTGAATTTCGGCAACCGGGGCTTCAAAGTCGGAATGCCGCGAAATTCACCGAGTCAAAGTGTCTCCCCGTTTGTGGAAGAAGTCTGATGTAGAATAAGTAGCAGAAGCATACATTCTCAAGAGGGATCACCAGAAATTCAATGGCAACTGAATTTCGGCAACTTGGGAATCGAAGTCGGAATGCCGCGAAATTCAACGAGTCAAAGCGTTTCCCCGTTTGCGGAAGAAGTCTGATGTAGAACAAGTAGCAGAAGCATACATGCTCAAGAGGGATCACCAGAAATTCAAAGGCAACTGAATTTCGGCAAACGGGGAATCGAAGTCGGAATGCCGCGAAATTCACCGAGTCAAAGTGTTTCCCCGTTTGCGGAAGAAGTCTGATGTAGAACAAGTAGCAGAAGCATACATGCTCAAGAGGGGTCACCCGAAATTCAAAGGCAACTGAATTTCGGCAAACGGGGAATCGAAGTCGGAATGCCGCGAAATTCACCAAGTCAAAGCGTCTCCCCGTTTGCGGAAGAAGTCTGATGTAGAAGAAGTAGCAGAAGCATACATGCTCAAGAGGGATCACCAGAAATTCAAAGGCAACTGAATTTCGGCAACCGGGGCATCGAAGTCGGAATGCCGCGAAATTCACCGAGTCAAAGTGTCTCCCCGTTTGCGGAAGAAGTCTGATGTAGAACAAGTAGCAGAAGCATACATTCTCAAGAGGGATCACCAGAAATTCAAAGGCAACTGAATTTCGGCAACTTGGGAATCGAAGTCGGAATGCCGCGAAATTCACCGAGTCAAAGCGTTTCCCCGTTTGCGTAAGAAGTCTGATGTAGAACAAGTAGCAGAAGCATACATGCTCAAGAGGGATCACCAGAAATTCAAAGGCAACTGAATTTCGGCAAACGGGGAATCGAAGTCGGAATGCCGCGAAATTCACCGAGTCAAAGCGTTTCCCCGTTTGCGGAAGAAGTCTGATATAGAAGAAGTAGCAGAAGCATACATGCTCAAGAGGGGTCACCCGAAATTCAAAGGCAACTGAATTTCGGCAAACGGGGAATCCAAGTCGGAATGCCGCGAAATTCACCGAGTCAAAGCGTTTCCCCGTTTGCGGAAGAAGTCTGATGTAGAAGAAGTAGCAGAAGCATACATGCTCAAGAGGGGTCACCCGAAATTCAAAGGCAACTGAATTTCGGCAAACGGGGAATCGAAGTCGGAATGCCGCGAAATTCACCAAGTCAAAGCGTCTCCTCGTTTGCGGAAGAAGTCTGATGTAGAAGAAGTAGCAGAAGCATACATGCTCAAGAGGGATCACCAGAAATTCAAAGGCAACTGAATTTCGGCAACCGGGGCATCGAAGTCGGAATGCCGCGATAGTCACCGAGTCAAAGTGTCTCCCCGTTTGCGGAAGAAATTTGATGTAGAAGAAGTAGCAGAAGCATACTTGCTCAAGAGGGATCACCAGAAATTCAAAGGCAACTGAATTTCGGCAACTTGGGAATCGAAGTCGGAATGCCGCGAAACTCAAGAGTCAAAGCGTTTCGCCATTTGCGGAAGAAGTCTGATGTAGAACAAGTAGCAGAAGCATACATGCTCAAGAGGGATCACCAGAAATTCAAAGGCAACTGAATTTCAGCAAACGGGGAATCGAAGTCGGAATGCCGCAAAATTCACCGAGTCAAAGCGTCTCCCCGTTTGCGGAAGAAGTCTGATGTAGAAGAAGTAGCAGAAGCATACATGCTCAAGAGGGATCACCAGAAATTCAAAGGCAACTGAATTTCGGCAACCGGGGCATCGAAGAAGGAATGCCGCGAAATTCACCGAGTCAAAGTGTCTCCCCGTTTGCGGAAGAAGTCTGATGTAGAATAAGTAGCAGAAGCATACATTCTCAAGAGGGATCACCAGAAATTCAAAGGCAACTGAATTTCGGCAAACGGGGAATCGAAGTCGGAATGCCGCGAAATTCACCAAGTCAAAGCGTCTCCCCGTTTGCGGAAGAAGTCTGATGTAGAAGAAGTAGCAGAAGCATACATGCTCAAGAGGGATCACCAGAAATTCAAAGGCAACTGAATTTCGGCAACCGGGGCATCGAAGTCGGAATGCCGCGAAAGTCACCGAGTCAAAGTGTCTCCCCATTTGCGGAAGAAATTTGATGTAGAAGAAGTAGCAGAAGCATACTTGCTCAAGAGGGATCACCAGAAATTCAAAGGCAACTGAATTTCGGCAACTTGGGAATCGAAGTCGGAATGCCGCGAAACTCAAGAGTCAAAGCGTTTCGCCATTTGCGGAAGAAGTCTGATGTAGAACAAGTAGCAGAAGCATACATGCTCAAGAGGGATCACCAGAAATTCAAAGGCAACTGAATTTCGGCAACTTGGGAATCGAAGTCGGAATGCCGCGAAACTCAAGAGTCAAAGCGTTTCGCCAT
Source organism: Populus davidiana (assembly GCA_030145905.1). Classification (NCBI taxonomy): domain Eukaryota; kingdom Viridiplantae; phylum Streptophyta; class Magnoliopsida; order Malpighiales; family Salicaceae; genus Populus; species Populus davidiana. Next base: position 123,091 of record CM057796.1, read on the forward strand.
TTGCGGAAGAAGTCTGATGTAGAACAAGTAGCAGAAGCATACATGCTCAAGAGGGATCACCAGAAATTCAAAGGCAACTGAATTTCAGCAAACGGGGAATCGAAGTCGGAATGCCGCAAAATTCACCGAGTCAAAGCGTCTCCCCGTTTGCGGAAGAAGTCTGATGTAGAAGAAGTAGCAGAAGCATACATGCTCAAGAGGGATCACCAGAAATTCAAAGGCAACTGAATTTCGGCAACCGGGGCATCGAAGTCGGAATGCCGCGAAATTCACCGAGTCAAAGTGTCTCCCCGTTTGCGGAAGAAGTCTGATGTAGAATAAGTAGCAGAAGCATACATTCTCAAGAGGGATCACCAGAAATTCAAAGGCAACTGAATTTCGGCAACTTGGGAATCGAAGTCGGAATGCCGCGAAATTCACCGAGTCAAAGCGTTTCCCCGTTTGCGTAAGAAGTCTGATGTAGAACAAGTAGCAGAAGCATACATGCTCAAGAGGGATCACCAGAAATTCAAAGGCAACTGAATTTCGGCAAACGGGGAATCGAAGTCGGAATGCCGCGAAATTCACCGAGTCAAAGCGTTTCCCCGTTTGCAGAAGAAGTCTGATGTAGAACAAGTAGCAGAAGCATACATGCTCAAGAGGGATCACCAGAAATTCAAAGGCAACTGAATTTCAGCAAACGGGGAATCGAAGTCGGAATGCCGCCAAATTCACCGAGTCAAAGCGTCTCCCCGTTTGCGGAAGAAGTCTGATGTAGAAGAAGTAGCAGAAGCATACATGCTCAAGAGGGATCACCAGAAATTCAAAGGCAACTGAATTTCGGCAACCGGGGCATCGAAGAAGGAATGCCGCGAAATTCACCGAGTCAAAGTGTCTCCCCGTTTGCGGAAGAAGTCTGATGTAGAATAAGTAGCAGAAGCATACATTCTCAAGAGGGATCACCAGAAATTCAAAGGCAACTGAATTTCGGCAAACGGGGAATCGAAGTCGGAATGCCGCGAAATTCACCAAGTCAAAGCGTCTCCCCGTTTGCGGAAGAAGTCTGATGTAGAAGAAGTAGCAGAAGCATACATGCTCAAGAGGGATCACCAGAAATTCAAAGGCAACTGAATTTCGGCAACCGGGGCATCGAAGTCGGAATGCCGCGAAAGTCACCGAGTCAAAGTGTCTCCCCATTTGCGGAAGAAATTTGATGTAGAAGAAGTAGCAGAAGCATACTTGCTCAAGAGGGATCACCAGAAATTCAAAGGCAACTGAATTTCGGCAACTTGGGAATCGAAGTCGGAATGCCGCGAAACTCAAGAGTCAAAGCGTTTCGCCATTTGCGGAAGAAGTCTGATGTAGAACAAGTAGCAGAAGCATACATGCTCAAGAGGGATCACCAGAAATTCAAAGGCAACTGAATTTCGGCAACTTGGGAATCGAAGTCGGAATGCCGCGAAACTCAAGAGTCAAAGCGTTTCGCCATTTGCGGAAGAAGTCTGATGTAGAACAAGTAGCAGAAGCATACATGCTCAAGAGGGATCACCAGAAATTCAAAGGCAACTGAATTTCAGCAAACGGGGAATCGAAGTCGGAATGCCGCAAAATTCACCGAGTCAAAGCGTCTCCCCGTTTGCGGAAGAAGTCTGATGTAGAAGAAGTAGCAGAAGCATACATGCTCAAGAGGGATCACCAGAAATTCAAAGGCAACTGAATTTCGGCAACCGGGGCATCGAAGTCGGAATGCCGCGAAATTCACCGAGTCAAAGTGTCTCCCCGTTTGCGGAAGAAGTCTGATGTAGAATAAGTAGCAGAAGCATACATTCTCAAGAGGGATCACCAGAAATTCAAAGGCAACTGAATTTCGGCAACTTGGGAATCGAAGTCGGAATGCCGCGAAATTCACCGAGTCAAAGCGTTTCCCCGTTTGCGTAAGAAGTCTGATGTAGAACAAGTAGCAGAAGCATACATGCTCAAGAGGGATCACCAGAAATTCAAAGGCAACTGAATTTCGGCAAACGGGGAATCGAAGTCGGAATGCCGCGAAATTCACCGAGTCAAAGCGTTTCCCCGTTTGCGGAAGAAGTCTGATGTAGAAGAAGTACCAAAAGCATACATGCTCAAGAGGGGTCACCCGAAATTCAAAGGCAACTGAATTTCGGCAAACGAGGAATCGAAGTCGGAATGCCGCGAAATTCACCGAGTCAAAGCGTTTCCCCGTTTGCGGAAGAAGTCTGATGTAGAAGAAGTAGCAGAAGCATACATGCTCAAGAGGGGTCACCCGAAATTCAAAGGCAACTGAATTTCGGCAAACGGGGAATCGAAGTCGGAATGCCGCGAAATTCACCAAGTCAAAGCGTCTCCCCGTTTGCGGAAGAAGTCTGATGTAGAAGAAGTAGCAGAAGCATACATGCTCAAGAGGGATCACCAGAAATTCAAAGGCAACTGAATTTCGGCAACCGGGGCATCGAAGTCGGAATGCCGCGAAAGTCACCGAGTCAAAGTCTCTCCACGTTTGCGGAAGAAATTTGATGTAGAAGAAGTAGCAGAAGCATACTTGCTCAAGAGGGATCACCAGAAATTCAAAGGCAACTGAATTTCGGCAACTTGGGAATCGAAGTCGGAATGCCGCGAAACTCAAGAGTCAAAGCGTTTCGCCATTTGCGGAAGAAGTCTGATGTAGAACAAGTAGCAGAAGCATACATGCTCAAGAGGGATCACCAGAAATTCAAAGGCAACTGAATTTCGGCAACCGGGGCATCGAAGTCGGAATGCCGTGAAATTCACCGAGTCAAAGTGTCTCCCCGTTTGCGGAAGAAGGCTGATGTAGAATAAGTAGCAGAAGCATACATTCTCAAGAGGGATCACCAGAAATTCAAAGGCAACTGAATTTCGGCAACTTGGGAATCGAAGTCGGAATGCCGCGAAATTCACCGAGTCAAAGCGTCTCCCCGTTTGCGGAAGAAGTCTGATGTAGAAGAAGAAGCAGAAGCATACATGCTCAAGAGGGATCACCAGAAATTCAAAGGCAACTGAATTTCGGCAACCGGGGCATCGAAGTCGGAATGCCGCGAAATTCACCGAGTCAAAGGGTCTCCCCGTTTGCGGAAGAAGTCTGATGTAGAATAAGTAGCAGAAGCATACATTCTCAAGAGGGATCACCAGAAATTCAAAGGCAACTGAATTTCGGCAACTTGGGAATCGAAGTCGGAATGCCGCGAAATTCACCGAGTCAAAGCGTTTCCCCGTTTGCGGAAGAAGTCTGATGTAGAACAAGTAGCAGAAGCATACATGCTCAAGAGGAATCACCAGAAATTCAAAGGCAACTGAATTTCGGCAAACGGGGAATCGAAGTCGGAATGCCGCGAAATTCACCGAGTCAAAGCGTTTCCCCGTTTGCGGAAGAAGTCTGATGTAGAACAAGTAGCAGAAGCATACATGCTCAAGAGGGATCACAAGAAATTCAAAGGCAACTGAATTTCGGCAACCGGGGCATCGAAGTCGGAATGCCGCGAAAGTCACCGAGTCAAAGTGTCTCCCCGTTTGCGGAAGAACTTTGATGTAGAAGAAGTAGCAGAAGCATACTTGCTCAAGAGGGATCACCAGAAATTCAAATGCAACTGAATTTCGGCAACTTGGGAATCGAAGTCGGAATGCCGCGAAATTCACCGAGTCAAAGCGTTTCCCCGTTTGCGGAAGAAGTCTGATGTAGAACAAGTAGCAGAAGCATACATGCTCAAGAGGGATCACCAGAAATTCAAAGGCAACTGAATTTCGGCAAACGGGGAATCGAAGTCGGAATGCCGAGAAATTCACCGAGTCAAAGCGTTTCCCCGTTTGCGGAAGAAGTCTGATGTAGAACAAGTAGCAGAAGCATACATGCTCAAGAGGGGTCACCCGAAATTCAAAGGCAACTGAATTTCGGCAAACGGGGAATCGATGTCGGAATGCCTCGAAATTCACCGAGTCAAAGCGTCTCCCCGTTTGCGGAAGAAGTCTGATGTAGAACAAGTAGCAGAAGCATACATGCTCAAGAGGGGTCACCCAAAATTCAAAGGCAACTGAATTTCGGCAACTGGGGAATCGAAGTCGGAATGCCGCGAAATTCACCGAGTCAAAGCGTGTCCCTGTTTGCGGAAGAAGTCTGATGTAGAACAAGTAGCAGAAGCATACATGCTCAAGAGGGATCACCCGAAATTCAAAGGCAACTGAATTTCGGCAAACGCGGAATCGAAGTCGGAATGCCGCGAAATTCACCGAGTCAAAGCGTTTCCCCGTTTGCGGAAGAAGTCTGATGTAGAACAAGTAGTAGAAGCATACATGCTCAAGAGGGATCACCACAAATTTAAAGGCAACTGAATTTCGGCAAAAGGGGAATCGAAGTCGGAATGCCGCGAAATTCACAGAGTCAAAGTATTTCCCCGTTTTCGGAAGAAGTCTGATGTAGAACAAGTAGCAAAAGCATACATGCTCAAGAGGGGTCACCCGAAATTCAAAGGCAACTGAATTTCGGTAACCGGGGCATTGAAATTGGAATTCCGCGAAACTCACCGAGTCAAAGCGTTTCGCCGTTTGTGGAAGAAGTCTTATGTAGAACAAGTAGCAGAAGCATCCAAGCTTAAGTGGGATCACCAGAAATTCAAAGGCAACTGAATTACGGCTACCGGGGCATCGAAGTTGGAATGCCGCGAAATTCACCTAGTCAAAGAGTTTCCCCGTTTGCGGAAGAAGTCTGATGTAGAACAAGTAGCAGAAGCATACATGCTCAAGAGGGGTCACCCGAAATTCAAAGGCAACTGAATTTCGGCAAACGGGGAATCGATGTCGGAATGCCACGAAATTCACCGAGTCAAAGCGTCTCCCCGTTTGCGCAAGAAGTCTGATGTAGAACAAGTAGCAGAACCATACATGCTCAAGAGGGGTCACCCAAAATTCAAAGGCAACTGAATTTCGGCAACTGGGGAATCGAAGTCGGAATGCCGCGAAATTCACCGAGTCAAAGCGTGTCCCTGTTTGCGGAAGAAGTCTGATGTAGAACAAGTAGCAGAAGCATACATGCTCAAGAGGGATCACCCGAAATTCAAAGGCAACTGAATTTCGGCAAACGGGGAATCGAAGTCGGAATGCCGCGAAATTCACCGAGTCAAAGCGTTTCCCCGTTTGCGGAAGAAGTCTGATGTAGAACAAGGAGGAGAAGCGTACATGCTCAAGAGGGATCACCCCAAATTCAAAGGCACCCGAATTTCGGCAACTGGGGAATCGAAGTCGGAATGCCGCGAAATTCACCGAGTCAAAGCGTGTCCCTGTTTGCGGAAGAAGTCTTATGTAGAACAAGTAGCAGAAGCATAAATGCTCAAGAGGGATCACCCGAAATTCAAAGGCAACTGAATTTCGGCAAACGCGGAATCGAAGTCGGAATGCCGCGAAATTCACCGAGTCAAAGCGTTTCCCCGTTTGCGGAAGAAGTCTGATGTAGAACAAGTAGTAGAAGCATACATGCTCAAGAGGGATCACCACAAATTCAAAGGCAACTGAATTTCGGCAAAAGGGGAATCGAAGTCGGAATGCCGCGAAATTCACAGAGTCAAAGTGTTTCCCCGTTTTCGGAAGAAGTCTGACGTAGAACAAGTAGCAAAAGCATACATGCTCAAGAGGGGTCACCCGAAATTCAAAGGCAACTGAATTTCGGTAACCGGGGCATTGAAATTGGAATTCCGCGAAACTCACCGAGTCAAAGCGTTTCGCCGTTTGTGGAAGAAGTCTTATGTAGAACAAGTAGCAGAAGCATCGAAGCTTAAGTGGGATCACCAGAAATTCAAAGGCAACTGAATTACGGCAACCGGGGCATCGAAGTTGGAATGCCGCGAAATTCACCTAGTCAAAGAGTTTCCCCGTTTGCGGAAGAAGTCTGATGTAGAACAAGTAGCAGAAGCATACATGCTCAAGAGGGGTCACCCGAAATTCAAAGGCAACTGAATTTCGGCAAACGGGGAATCGAAGGCGGAATGCCGCGAAATTCACCAAGTCAAAGCGTCTCCCCGTTTGCGGAAGAAGTCTGATGTAGAACAAGTAGTAGAAGCATACATGCTCAAGAGGGATCACCACAAATTCAAAGGCAACTGAATTTCGGCAAAAGGGGAATCGAAGTCGGAATGCCGCGAAATTCACCGCGTAAAAGGGTTGCCCCGTTTGCGGAAGAAGTCTGACGTAGAACAAGTAGCAGAAGCATACATGCTCAAGAGGGGTCACCCGAAATTCAAAGGCAACTGAATTTTGGTAGACGGGGAATCGAAGTCGGAATGCCGTGAAATTCACCGAGTCAAAGCGTTTCCCTGTTTGCGGAAGAAGTCTGATGTAGAACAAGTAGCAGAAGCATCCAAGCTTAAGTGGGATCACCAGAAATTCAAAGGCAACTGAATTTCGGCAACCGGGGCATCGAAGTTGGAATTCCGCGAAATTCACCTAGTCAAAGAGTTTCCCCGTTTGCGGAAGAAGTCTGATGTAGAACAAGTAGCAGAAGCATACATGCTCAAGAGGGGTCACCCGAAATTCAAAGGCAACTGAATTTCGGCAAACAGGGAATCGAAGTCGGAATGCTGCGAAATTCACCAAGTCAAAGCGTCTCCCCGTTTGCGGAAGAAGTCTGATGTAGAAGAAGTAGCAGAAGCATACATGCTCAAGAGGGGTCACCCGAAATTCAAAGGCAACTGAATTTCGGCAAACGGGGAATCGAAGTCGGAATGCCGCAAAATTCACCGAGTCAAAGCGTTTCCCCGTTTGCGGAAGAAGTCTGATGTAGAACAAGTAGTAGAAGCATACATGCTCAAGAGGGATCCCAAGAAATTCAAAGGCAACAGAATTTCGGCAAACAGGGAATCGAAGTCGGAATGCTGCGAAATTCACCAAGTCAAAGCGTTTCCCCGTTTGCGGAAGAAGTCTGATGTAGAACAAGTAGCAGAAGCATACATGCTCAAGAGGGGTCACCCGAAATTCAAAGGCAACTGAATTTCGGCAAACGGGGAATCGAAGTCGGAATGCCGCAAAATTCACCGAGTCAAAGCGTTTCCCCGTTTGCGGAAGAAGTCTGATGTAGAACAAGTAGTAGAAGCATACATGCTCAAGAGGGATCCCAAGAAATTCAAAGGCAACAGAATTTCGGCAACTGGGGAATCGAAGTCGGAATGCCACGAAATTCACCGAGTCAAAGCGTTTCCCCGTTTGCGGAAGAAGTCTGATGTAGAACAAGTAGCAGAAGCATACATGCTCAAGAGGGATCACCACAAATTCAAAGGCAACTGAATTTCGGCTAAAGGGGAATCGAAGTCGGAATGCCGCGAAATTCACCGAGTCAAAGCGTTTTCCCGTTTGCGCAAGAAGTCTGATGTAGAACAAGTAGCAGAAGCATACATGCTCAAGTGGGGTCACCCGAAATTCAAAGGGAACTGAATTTCGGTAACCGGGGCATTGAAATTGGAATTCCGCGAAACTCACAGAGTCAAAGCATTTCGCCGTTTGTGGAAGAAGTCTGATGTAGAACAAGTAGCAGAAGCATCCAAGCTTAAGTGGGATCACCAGAAATTCAAAGGCAACTGAATTTCGGCAACCGGGGCATCGAATTCGGAATGCCGCGAAATTCACCGAGTCAAAGCGTCTCCCCGTTTGCGGAAGAAGTCTGATGTAGAAGAAGTAGCAGAAGCATACATGCTCAAGAGGGATCACCCGAAATTCAAAGGCAACTGAATTTCGGCAAACGGGGAATCGAAGTCGGAATGCCGCAAAAATCACCGAGTCAAAGCGTTTCCCCGTTTGCGGAAGAATTCTGATGTAGAACAAGTAGCAGAAGCATACATGCTCAAGAGGGATCACCACAAATTCAAAGGCAACTGAATTTCGGCAAAAGGGGAATCGAAGTCGGAATGCCGCGAAATTCACCGAGTCAAAGCGTTTCCCCGTTTGCGCAAGAAGTCTGATGTAGAACAAGTAGCAGAAGCATACATGCTCAAGAGGGGTCACCCGAAATTCAAAGGGAACTGAATTTCGGTAACCGGGGCATTGAAATTGGAATTCCGCGAAACTCACCGAGTCAAAGCATTTCGCCGTTTGTGGAAGAAGTCTGATGTAGAACAAGTAGCAGAAGCATCCAAGCTTAAGTGGGATCACCAGAAATTCAAAGGCAACTGAATTTCGGCAACCGGGGCATCGAATTCGGAATGCCGCGAAATTCACCGAGTCAAAGCGTCTCCCCGTTTGCGGAAGAAGTCTGATGTAGAAGAAGTAGCAGAAGCATACATGCTCAAGAGGGATCACCAGAAATTCAAAGGCAACTGAATTTCGGCAACTTGGGAATCGAAGTCGGAATGCCACGAAATTCACCCAGTCAAAGCGTTTCCCCGTTTGCGGAAGAAGTCTGATGTAGAACAAGTAGCAGAAGCATACATGCTCAAGAGGGATCACCAGAAATTCAAAGGCAACTGAATTTCGGCAAACGGGGAATCGAAGTCGGAATGCCACGAAATTCACCGAGTCAAAGCGTCTCCCCGTTTGTGCAAGAAGTCTGATGTAGAACAAGTAGCAGAAGCATACATGCTCAAGAGGGGTCACCCAAAATTCAAAGGCAATTGAATTTGGGCAACTGGGGAATCGAAGTCGGAATGCCGCGAAATTCACCGAGTCAAAGCGTGTCCCTGTTTGCGGAACAAGTCTGATGTAGAACAAGTAGCAGAAGCATACATGCTCAAGAGGGATCACCCGAAATTCAAAGGCAACTGAATTTCGGCAAACGGGGAATCGAAGTCCGAATGCCGCGAAATTCACCGAGTCAAAGCGTTTCCCCGTTTGCGGAAGAAGTCTGATGTAGAACAAGTAGCAGAAGCATACATGCTCAAGAGGGATCACTAGAAATTCAAAGGCAACTGAATTTCGGCAACTGGGGAATCGAAGTCGGAATGCCGCGAAATTCACCTAGTCAAAGCGTTTCCCCGTTTGCGGAAGAAGTCTGATGTAGAACAAGTAGTAGAAGCATACATGCTCAAGAGGGATCACCCGAAATTCAAAGGCAACTGAATTTCGGCAAACGGGGAATCGAAGTCGGAATGCCGCGAAATTCACCGAGTCAAAGCATTTCCCCGTTTGCGGAAGAAGTCTGATGTAGAACAAGTAGCAGAACCATACATGCTCAAGAGGGATCACAAGAAATTCAAAGGCAACAGAATTTCGGCAACTGGGGAATCGAAGTCGGAATGCCGCAAAATTCAACGAGTCAAAGCGTTTCCCCGTTTGCGGAAGAAGTCTGATGTAGAACAAGTAGCAGGAGCATACATGCTCAAGAGGGGTCACCCGAAATTCAAAGGCAACTAAATTTCAGCAACTGGGGAATCGAAGTTGGAATGCCGCGAAATTCACCGAGTCAAAGCGTTTCCCCGTTTGTGGAAGAAGTCTGATGTAGAACAAGTAGCAGAAGCATACATGCTCAAGAGGGATCACAAGAAATTCAAAGGTAACAGAATTTCGGCAACTGGGGAATCGAAGTCGGAATGCCGTGAAATTCAACGAGTCAAAGCGTTTCCCTGTTTGCGGAAGAAGTCTGATGTAGAACAAGTAGCAGGAGCATCCATGCTCAAGAGGGGTCACCCCAAAATTCAAAGGCAACTGAATTTCGGCAATTAGGGAATCGAAGTCGGAATGCCGCGAAATTCAATGAGTCAAAGCGTTTCCCCGTTTGCGGAAGAAGTCTGATGTAGAACAAGTAGCAGAAGCATACATGCTCAAGAGGGATCACCAGAAATTCAAAGGCAACTGAATTTTGGCAAACGGGGAATCGAAGTCGGAATGCCGCAAAATTCACCGAGTCAAAGCGTTTCCCCGTTTGCGGAAGAAGTCTGATGTATAACAAGTAGTAGAAGCATACATGCTCAAGAGGGATCCCAAGAAATTCAAAGGCAACAGAATTTCGGCAACTGGGGAATCGAAGTCGGAATGCCACGAAATTCACCGAGTCAAAGCGTTTCCCCGTTTGCGGAAGAAGTCTGATGTAGAACAAGTAGCAGAAGCATACATGCTCAAGAGGGATCACCCGAAATTCAAAGGCAACTGAATTTCGGCAAACGGGGAATCGAAGTCGGAATGCCGCAAAAATCACCGAGTCAAAGCGTTTCCCCGTTTGCGGAAGAATTCTGATGTAGAACAAGTAGCAGAAGCATACATGCTCAAAAGGGATCACCACAAATTCAAAGGCAACTGAATTTCGGCAAAAGGGGAATCGAAGTCGGAATGCCGCGAAATTCACCGAGTCAAAGCGTTTCCCCGTTTGCGGAAGAAGTCTGATGTAGAACAAGTAGCAGAAGCATACATGCTCAAGAGGGATCACCAGAAATTCAAAAGCAACTGAATTTCGGCAAACGGGGAATCGAAGTCGGAATGCCACGAAATTCACCGAGTCAAAGCGTCTCCCCGTTTGTGCAAGAAGTCTGATGTAGAACAAGTAGCAGAAGCATACATGCTCAAGAGGGGTCACCCAAAATTCAAAGGCAACTGAATTTCGGCAAACGGGGAATCGAAGTCCGAATGCCACGAAATTCACCGAGTCAAAGCGTTTCCCCGTTTGCGGAAGAAGTCTGATGTAGAACAAGTAGCAGAAGCATACATGCTCAAGAGGGATCACTAGAAATTCAAAGGCAACTGAATTTCGGCAACTGGGGAATCGAAGTCGGAATGCCGCGAAATTCACCGAGTCAAAGCGTTTCCCCGTTTGCGGAAGAAGTCTGATGTAGAACAAGTAGCAGAAGCATACATGCTCAAGAGGGATCACCCGAAATTCAAAGGCAACTGAATTTCGGCAAACGGGGAATCGAAGTCGGAATGCCGCGAAATTCACCGAGTCAAAGCGTTTCCCTGTTTGTGGAAGAAGTCTGATGTAGAACAAGTAGCAGAAGCATACATGCTCAAGAGGGATCACCCGAAATTCAAAGGCAACTGAATTTTGGCAAATGAGGAATCGAAGTCGGAATGCCGCGAAATTCACCGAGCCAAAGCATTTCCCCGTTTGCGGAAGAAGTCTGATGTAGAACAATTAGCAGAAGCATACATGCTCAAGAGGGATCACCACAAATTCAAAGGCAACTGAATTTCGGCAAAAGGGGAATCGAAGTCGGAATGCCGCGAAATTCACCGAGTCAAAGTGTTTCCCCGTTTGCAGAAGAAGTCTGACGTAGAACAAGTAGCAGAAGCATACATGCTCAAGAGGGGTCACCCGAAATTCAAAGGCAACTCAATTTCGGTAACCGGGGCATTGAAATTGGAATTCCGCGAAATTCACAGAGTCAAAGCGTTTCGCCGTTTGTGGAAGAAGTCTGATGTAGAACAAGTAGCAGAAGCATCCAAGCTTAAGTGGGATCACCAGAAATTCAAAGGCAACTGAATTTCGGCAACCGAGGAATCGAAGTCGGAATGCCGCGAAATTCACCTAGTCAAAGAGTTTCCCTGTTTGCGGAAGAAGTCTGATGTAGAACAAGTAGCAGAAGCATACATGCTCAAGAGGGGTCACCTGAAATTCAAAGGCAACTGTATTTCGGCAACCGGGGAATCGAAGTCGGAATGCCTCGAAATTCGCCGAGTCAAAGCGTTTCCCCGTTTACGGAAGAAGTCTGATGTAGAACAAGTAGCAGAACCATACATGCTCAAGAGGGATCACAAGAAATTCAAAGGCATCTGAATTTCGGCAACTGGGGAATCGAAGTCGGAATGCCGCGAAATTCACCAAGTCAAAGCGTCTCCCCGTTTGCGGAAGAAGTCTGATGTAGAACAAGTAGCAGAAGCATACATGCTCAAGAGGGGTCACCCGAAATTCAAAGGCAACTGAATTTCAGCAACTGGGGAATCGAAGTTGGAATGCCGCGAAATTCACCGAGTCAAAGCGTTTCCCCTTTGCGGAAGAAGTCTGATGTAGAACAAGTAGCAGAAGCATACATGCTCAAGAGGGATCACAAGAAATTCAAAGGCAACAGAATTTCGGCAACTTGGGAATCGAAGTCGGAATGCCGCAAAATTCAACGAGTCAAAGCGTTTCCCCGTTTGCGGAAGAAGTCTGATGTAGAACAAGTAGCAGGAGCATACATGCTCAAGAGGGGTCACCCGAAATTCAAAGGCAACTAAATTTCAGCAACTGGGGAATCGAAGTTGGAATGCCGCGAAATTCACCGAGTCAAAGCGTTTCCCCGTTTGCGGAAGAAGTCTGATGTAGAACAAGTAGCAGAAGCATACATGCTCAAGAGGGATCACCCGAAATTCAAAGGCAACTGAATTTCGGCAACCGAGGAATCGAAGTCGGAATGCCGTGAAATTCAACGAGTCAAAGCGTTTCCCTGTTTGCGGAAGAAGTCTGATGTAGAACAAGTAGCAGGAGCATCCATGCTCAAGAGGGGTCACCCCAAAATTCAAAGGCAACTGAATTTCGGCAACTAGGGAATCGAAGTCAGAATGCCGCGAAATTCAATGAGTCAAAGCGTTTCCCCGTTTGCGGAAGAAGTCTGATGTAGAACAAGTAGCAGAAGCATACATGCTCAAGAGGGATCACCAGAAATTCAAAGGCAACTGAATTTTGGCAAACGGGGAATCGAAGTCGGAATGACGCGAAATTCACCGAGTCAAAGCGTTTCCCCGTTTTCACAAGAAGTCTGATGTAGAACAAGTAGCAGAAGCATACATGCTCAAGAGGGGTCACCCAAAATTCAAAGGCAACTGAATTTCGGCAACTGGGGAATCGAAGTCGGAATGCCGCGAAATTCACCGAGTCAAAGCGTCTCCCTGTTTGCGGAAGAAGTCTGATGTAGAACAAGTAGCAGAAGCATACATGCTTAAGAGGGATCACCAGAAATTCAAAGGCAACTGAATTTCGGCAACCGGGGCATCGAAGTTGGAATGCCGCGAAATTCACCGAGTCAAAGCGTTTCCCCGTTTGCGGAAGAAGTCTGATGTAGAACAAGTAGCAGAAGCATACATGCTAAAGACGGATCACCAGAAATTCAAAGGCAACTGAATTTCGGCAAACGGGGAATTGAAGTCGGAATGCCGCAAAATTCACCGAGTCAAAGCGTCTCCCCGTTTGCGGAAGAAGTCTGATGTAGAAGAAGTAGCAGAAGCATACATGCTCAAGAGGGATCACCAGAAATTCAAAGGCAACTGAATTTCGGCAACTGGGGAATCGAAGTCGGAATGCCGCGAAATTCACCGAGTCAAAGCGTTTCCCCGTTTGCGGAAGAAGTCTGATGTAGAAGAAGTAGCAGAAGCATACATGCTCAAGAGGGATCACCAGAAATTCAAAGGCAACTGAATTTCGGCAACTTGGGAATCGAAGTCGGAATGCCGCGAAATTCACCGAGTCAAAGCGTTTCCCCGTTTGCGGAAGAAGTCTGATGTAGAACAAGTAGCAGAAGCATACATGCTCAAGAGGGGTCACCCGAAATTCAAAGGCAACTGAATTTCAGCAACTGGGGAATCGAAGTTGGAATGCCGCGAAATTCACCGAGTCAAAGCGTTTCCCCTTTGCGGAAGAAGTCTGATGTAGAACAAGTAGCAGAAGCATACATGCTCAAGAGGGATCACAAGAAATTCAAAGGCAACTGAATTTTGGAAACTGGGGAATCGATGTCGGAATGCCGCGAAATTCACCGAGTCAAAGCGTCTCCCCGTTTGCGGAAGAAGTCTGATGTAGAAGAAGTAGTAGAAGCATACATGCTCAAGAGGGGTCACCCGAAATTCAAAGGCAACTGAATTTCAGCAACTGGGGAATCGAAGTTGGAATGCCGCGAAATTCACCGAGTCAAAGCGTTTCCCCGTTTGTGGAAGAAGTCTGATGTAGAACAAGTAGCAGAAGCATACATGCTCAAGAGGGATCACAAGAAATTCAAAGGCAACAGAATTTTGGCAACTGGGGAATCGAAGTCGGAATGCCGTGAAATTCAACGAGTCAAAGCGTTTCCCTGTTTGCGGAAGAAGTCTGATGTAGAACAAGTAGCAGGAGCATCCATGCTCAAGAGGGGTCACCCCAAAATTCAAAGGCAACTGAATTTCGGCAACTAGGGAATCGAAGTCAGAATGCCGCGAAATTCAATGAGTCAAAGCGTTTCCCCGTTTGCGGAAGAAGTCTGATGTAGAACAAGTAGCAGAAGCATACATGCTCAAGAGGGATCACCAGAAATTCAAAGGCAACTGAATTTTGGCAAACGGGGAATCGAAGTCGGAATGACGCGAAATTCACCGAGTCAAAGCGTTTCCCCGTTTTCACAAGAAGTCTGATGTAGAAGAAGTAGCAGAAGCATACATGCTCAAGAGGGGTCACCCAAAATTCAAAGGCAACTGAATTTCGGCAACTGGGGAATCGAAGTCGGAATGCCGCGAAATTCACCGAGTCAAAGCGTCTCCCTGTTTGCGGAAGAAGTCTGATGTAGAACAAGTAGCAGAAGCATACATGCTTAAGAGGGACCACCAGAAATTCAAAGGCAACTGAATTTCGGCAACCGGGGCATCGAAGTTGGAATGCCGCGAAATTCACCGAGTCAAAGCGTTTCCCCGTTTGCGGAAGAAGTCTGATGTAGAACAAGTAGCAGAAGCATACATGCTAAAGAGGGATCACCAGAAATTCAAAGGCAACTGAATTTCGGCAAACGGGGAATTGAAGTCGGAATGCCGCAAAATTCACCGAGTCAAAGCGTCTCCCCGTTTGCGGAAGAAGTCTGATGTAGAAGAAGTAGCAGAAGCATACATGCTCAAGAGGGATCACCAGAAATTCAAAGGCAACTGAATTTCGGCAACTGGGGAATCGAAGTCGGAATGCCGCGAAATTCACCGAGTCAAAGCGTTTCCCCGTTTGCGGAAGAAGTCTGATGTAGAAGAAGTAGCAGAAGCATACATGCTCAAGAGGGATCACCAGAAATTCAAAGGCAACTGAATTTCGGCAACTTGGGAATCGAAGTCGGAATGCCGCGAAATTCACCGAGTCAAAGCGTTTCCCCGTTTGCGGAAGAAGTCTGATGTAGAACAAGTAGCAGAAGCATACATGCTCAAGAGGGATCACCCGAAATTCAAAGGCAACTGAATTTCGGCAAACGGGGAATCGAAGTCGGAATGCCGCGAAATTCACCGAGTCAAAGCGTTTCCCCGTTTGTGGAAGAAGTCTGATGTAGAACAAGTAGCAGAAGCATACATGCTCAAGAGTGATCACCACAAATTCAAAGGCAACTGAATTTCGGCAAAAGGGGAATCGAAGGCGGAATGCCGCGAAATTCACCGAGTCAAAGCGTTTCCCCGTTTGTGCAAGAAGTCTGATGTAGAACAAGTAGCAGAAGCATACATGCTCAAGAGGCGTCACCCGAAATTCAAAGGGAACTGAATTTCGGTAACCGGGGCATTTAAATTGGAATTCCGCGAAACTCACCGAGTCAAAGCGTTTCGCTGTTTGTGGAAGAAGTCTGATGTAGAACAAGTAGCAGAAGCATCCAAGCTTAAGTGGGATCACCAGAAATTCAAAGGCAACTGAATTTCGGCAACCGGGGCATCGAAGTCGGAATGCCGCGAAATTCACCGAGTCAAAGCGTCTCCCCGTTTGCGGAAGAAGTCTGATGTAGAAGAAGTAGCAGAAGCATACATGCTCAAGACGGATCACCAGAAATTCAAAGGCAACTGAATTTCGGCAACTTGGGAATCGAAGTCGGAATGCCGCGAAATTCACCGAGTCAAAGCGTTTCCCCGTTTGCGGAAGAAGTCTGATGTAGAAAAAGTAGCAGAACCATACATGCTCAAGAGGGATCACAAGAAATTCAAAGGCAACTGAATTTTGGCAACTGGGGAATCGATGTCGGAATGCCGCGAAATTCACCGAGTCAAAGCGTCTCCCCGTTTGCGGAAGAAGTCTGATGTAGAAGAAGTAGTAGAAGCATACATGCTCAAGAGGGGTCACCCGAAATTCAAAGGCAACTGAATTTCGGCAACTAGGGAATCGAAGTCGGAATGCCGCGAAATTCACCGAGTCAAAGCGTCTCCCCGTTTGCGGAAGAAGTCTGATGTAGAAGAAGTAGTAGAAGCATACATGCTCAAGAGGGGTCACCCGAAATTCAAAGGCAACTGAATTTCGGCAACTAGGGAATCGAAGTCGGAATGCTGCGAAATTCATCGAGTCAAAGCGTTTCCCCGTTTGCGGAAGAAGTATGATGTAGAACAAGTAGCAGAAGCATACATGCTTAAGAGGCGTCACCCGAAATTCAAAGAGAACTAAATTTCGGTAACCGGGGCATTGAAATTGGAATTCCGCGAAACTCACCGAGTCAAAGCGTTTCGCCGTTTGTGGAAGAAGTCTGATGTAGAACAAGTAGCAGAAGCATCCAAGCTTAAGTGGGATCACCAGAAATTCAAAGGCAACTGAATTTCGGCAATCAGGGCATCGAAGTCGGAATGCCGCGAAATTCACCTAGTCAAAGCGTTTCCCAATTTGCGGAAGAAGTCTGATGTAGAACAAGTAGCAGAAGCATACATGCTCAAGAGGTGTCACCCGAAATTCAAAGGCAACTGAATTTCGGCAACCGGGGCATCGAAGTC
Organism: Populus davidiana; assembly: GCA_030145905.1. Classification (NCBI taxonomy): domain Eukaryota; kingdom Viridiplantae; phylum Streptophyta; class Magnoliopsida; order Malpighiales; family Salicaceae; genus Populus; species Populus davidiana. The sequence goes on from CM057796.1 coordinate 139,660, forward strand.
GGAATGCCGCGAAACTCAACGATGCCCCAAATTAAAGCGTTTCGCCATTTGCAGAAGAAGTCTAATTTAGAACAATAGCATTCGAATGTGAATGAGACTTGTTTAGGATCAACATTACATTTTTGGATTTATTATTGTGTTGAACATTGCATGCTTTAATTTGGGATAGATAATATCTTATAAAGCAAGATATAGCATACTTTTTTTTAAGATTATTGAAGTACATCTTTCCTTGTAAAAGTTGTGTGAGTTGTGTGATTATGCATGAAAGATGAGTGTGATGCTTTACTTGTGATTATCCCTTTTGATCTAGTCCTAAACAAGGTTTAAGTAAATAAAGTAATAATTATTACACAAATAAATAAATAAATGTGTACAAAGTTCTATCTACTCCAATGTTTTGAGTTGCTCAGTAACTAGGGGTATTCATCACAAATGTTTATCTTTACGTCAAAAGGCAACTTGAAATATGAGTATGCAAAAGCACTTTAAGTTTGTGACTTTGTGAGTAACCGGGTGCATTCATCACAAATGTTTGTATTCGCGTCAAAAGGGAAGTGACCACTTAAAGAAAAAGAATAAATAATATCTTCAAAAAAAAAAAAGATGAAAAAAAAAGGAAAAAATATATATAGATATTTCTTTAGTTTGCTACCTTGTTTGTAGTAGTGAAAAGGGAAGATTACAAGTTGAGTTTTCGCGTGAATCAATTATGTTGGTTGCATGATAAATACGATTGAATTTGGAATTTTGTATGGATGTTTGACTTAGAGAATGTGAGTATGCTTATTTTTCTTTATTTGCTATTGTGTGCACCAAGTTAAAGATACCAATGTTTGCATGATAGGTCCTTTAAGTGTGATGAGTCCAGCCTAATTATGTTATTATTATTGTTTTTATTTTAAAGGTTTTATGTTTTGTTTTGCTTGAGGACTAGCAAAATCTAAGTTGGGGAGTGTGATTGTGCATCAAAAGTATCATTAAGTCTTTTATTTTACATATGTATTTATTGTTTTTATTTGGGTTTTTATAATAAGTGATGTGCATTTTAGTAATGAAGTTTCTTTTAATGTTTCGATAGGTTTTTGGAGCTTAAATGAATTATTTCAGAAAATTCAACGTCAGAATTCGGAACAAAGAATTGAAGAGAAATTTAGTTGAAGATTGAAGCAAATCTTGGTTCAAATTAGTGCTCTAAATTTGCCCCAAAAATCAATTCTATTCCAATTCTAGAAAAGAATATCATATGATCTATTTCAAGCCCAAACTTGCCTTATGTTGTGTGCAAACTTCAACCATCAAACACTCAAGGTTTCAATGTCAATCTTAGCCCAAATAATATGTACATTTGTATACTTATTTGATGCTCAAATTCAGCCCCAAATCAGCCCCAAATCAGCCTCCAAATCAGCCCAAGCACAATCCATGATCCTACATGTCCACACAACAAATAACATTTGATTTTTTTGGGTAATTCATTGATCCAAGAGGGCAAGCACATGGATGGAAAGCTGGAGGGAACATTGTGACATTATTTTGGGTCAAAAAGAAGAAAGAGACAGCTCATAAAGGAGGAAGAAAAACGTGCACCAAAGTGTTCTCCAAGCTGGTCTGATTTGATTTTCCAGAACACCTTTCGGTGTTTTGCCCATAACTTTTGTCTCAGATGTCCAAATGCGCGTTTCTTTACTGATCTGGAAACCTAACAGAATTGCCTATAAATATGTCTCTAATAGCCATCTCCAGAAGAGGCTTCGAAGAGGGTCTAATTGCTGTCCAAAGTTAGAGTCAGATTTGTGTCCGAATTTTTACTGAAATTCTGTTGTGTTCTTCTTTGTAGATTTCGGTTCTTTAGTTTGTAAAACTTATTATTTCAGTTTGATTCAAGTTATTTCATGTTTATTAAAGTGTTCTTATATATAATCATGGTTGGCTAATCTCTTTCTTGGATCCAAATCAAGGATGATGGTGATTGAGGTGAGTTCTTTAAGATATGAATGAATCTTAATGTTTATCTTCTCATCTTCTTCATGAATGTTTTATTATTGCAAAGAAATTTTAGAAATCATTTAGGTAATGTTATAATCTTGAATTTTTATGCACAAACCTTAGTTTTGGTATAGAGATTGCTTGATTCAATGTCTTACTTAATTTGAAAGTACTTGTTCATTCTTAAGCAATAATTAATCTTCATCTTTTTAAACTTCATTGTAATATCTTCCGATCTAATATCACCATCGTTGATATTAGGTTGAGTTATCTTATATATGTTGAAGAAATCACCAATACATCACCATTAAAATTGATTTGGACCAAGACTTACTTTTTCTTGTCTTTTAAAATCTATTTACACTTTTTCATCTTTGAAAACAAATCCATCAATTATTTTCAACCAAGTTATTGTTAATTTAATTTCTCTTGAGTTTTTTTTGTTGTTACCTAGCTTAATTCCAGATCTAGCTCTCTGTGGATATGACCTCGATCTTACCGAGTTAATTGCTACATCGCACACTCGTGCACTTGCGAGTTTAAACAAGCCGATCATAAAAAGCGGTCAAGCAATTTTGGCCCCGTTGCCGGGGAGCTAGCAAGCGAAGGTAACAAATTTATATTTGATTATTGAAAAATAAAAAAAAATTCATATAAATAAAAAATCAAATGGCTGGTTTTACCGCCTAAAAAAAAAAAAAATTTGACCTCAACTTTTTGGATATTGGACTATTAATTGTTGGATTTTGGTTGGTTCAACCATTTTTCTTTTATTGTTTATTCTAGTTAGTTTCTAATATTTATTGTTTATATTATAAGGCTGGTTTTACCGCCTCTTGTTTATTTTATTTTGTTGTTGTTATTTCTCTTATATTTATTGTCTAAAGTGCTTGGCCGGTATTACCGCCTCTTGTTTATTTTATTTTGTTGTTATTTATTGTTATTATTTCTTTTATATTTATTGTCTAAAGTGTTTGGCCGGTATTACCGCCTCTTGTTTATTTTATTTTGTTGTTATTTATTGTTGTTATTTCTTTTATATTTATTGTCTAAAGTGCTTGGCCGTTTATTTTGTTGTTATTTATTGTTATTATTTCTTTTATATTTATTGTTTGAAGTGCTTGGCCGGTATTACCGCCTCTTTATTCATGCTTGTTATACTTATCTTTTAATGTTTATTGTTGTTAATATTGTTTATTAGTTGGAGAGTGAATTTCTTAATTTGTTGTATTTTTATTTTTGAGTCATTACTTTATCTTGTACGTTTCATTTACTTTTATTTGCAATCTTTTTTTTGTTTTTGTTTTTTTTTTCTCTCCTTTCCTTTCGTATTCATATAATTGTTATTTTATTATTATTATTATTATTTTATCATGGCTAATGTTGAAGATGTAGAGGGTGAAGGGAGTGTTCAAGGTAATGGACCTCCACAATTTAATGATCAACCTAATTTTCGAACTCTTAGAGAGTATCTTCACCCGGCTAGACAAAGTACACCTTCGTGTATTATCTTGCCTCTTAACCAACAAGCTTTCAATTTGAAACCGGGCATGATTCAACTTCTTCCCACATTTCACGGTATGGATTCTGAAAATCCATACATACACATTAAGGACTTTGAAGAGGTATGTAATACTTTTATAGATAGAACATGCACTGAGGAAACTATTCGGCTTAAATTGTTCCCATTCTCTCTAAAGGATAAAGCCAAGCTTTGGCTAAACTCCTTACGTCCTAGGTCTATAGGTACATGGAGAGAAATGCAAGCTGAATTTTTGAAAAAATACTTCCCCACTCATAGGACGGCAGCCTTACAACGTCATTTCACCAAGCTTGGGAAAGGTTTAAAGACTTGTTAAATGCATGCCCCCACCATGGTTTTGAGATGTGGAGGTTAGTGAGTTTCTTCTACGACTCTCTTACCGCAGATTTTAAAAAGCTAGTGTCAACCATGTGTAATGGTGAGTTTTATGACAAAGAACCAAGTGAAGCCTTTGATTTTTTTGATCAATTGGCTGAAAACACAAAGCAATGGGAGACTTCTCTCCCACTTCATGTTGAGTCTAGAAACACCATTTCTCATTCAAGTGGGAAGTTCTAATTAAAAGAGACTGATGATCTTAATGCTAGATTAGCCTCATTGGCTAGGAAAGTAGAGTCTCTTGAGATTAAAAAAGTGCATGTCATGAGTGAACAACAAGAGGAAAGTTGTGTTGTTTGTGAGAGCAAAGGGCATAGGACAACTGAGTGTCCTACCATTCCAGCCTTCAAGGAAGTGCTATATGGCCAAACTTCTGATTCAAGTAATGTTAGAAAGCCATTTTCAAACCAAGTAGGCAATCCCTACTCTGAGACCTATAATCCTGGATGGAGGAACCACCCAAATTTTGGATGGAGAAATGAGGGCTCTTCAGTACCTCAAACATTTCAACCTCCACCCCAACCATTTCATGCTCCCACACATAACACGTACCAACCACCTCATAAGAGATCCCTAGAGGATACTCTTCAACAATTCATGCAAACACAAGGAGGAATCAACAACCAAGCTTACAAATTTCAAGACCAGACCAATAGGACCTTAGATGACATTCGAAGTCAACTCACCAAGTTGACTCAATCACTAAGCATTCAAGAGAAGGGAAAGATCCCAGCTCAACCAATGCCAAATCCTAGAGGTCAGGTACACATGAGTGAATCCTCACTTAGTGAACCTTCAAACCATGAACAAGTTCAAGCCATCACTACCCTTAGAAGTGGAAAGATTGTTGACAAAGATATAGGTTTTGGGATTCCTAAAGGTATTGTGGAGGAGAAATCTAGGGAGAGTGAAGAGGGAATCAAAACACAAGTGACAAATGAGAGTTTGAGTGACAAAGAAGGCGAGATAAATGAGAAAGAGATGAGTGAGAAAGGAGATGATTCAAGAAAAATTGGAGTCAAAGTGAGTGATTTAGAATTTGTTCCTAGAGCACCATTTCCACAGAGGTTAGGGAAACCTAAACATGATCTTGTGAACTCGGAAATCTATGAATTGTTCAAACAAGTGAAAGTCAACATTCCACTCCTTGATGCAATTAAACAAGTCCCATCTTATGCAAAGTTCCTTAAGGACTTATGCACAGTTAAAAGGAGATTGAATGTGAAAGAAAGAGCCTTTCTAACTGAGCATGCTAGTGCCATCATCCAGTTTAAGACCCCTCCCAAATACAAAGATCCTGGTTGTCCTACCATTTCATGCATTATTGGAAGTCATAAGATAGACCAAGCTTTGTTGGATTTAGGAGCAAGTGTGAATTTGATACCCTACACTGTTTACGAACAGTTAGGTTTAGGAGAAATCAAGCCTACTCGAATCACCCTTCAATTAGCTGATAGGTCAATCAAGATTCCTAGGGGTATTGTTGAGGATGTGTTGGTCCAAGTAGATAAATTCTACTTTCCTGTTGATTTTGTAGTGTTAGACACCGCACCTATTCAAGGTTCTAATGCTCTCATCCCAGTCATCTTAGGTAGACCTTTCCTAGCTACATCCAATGCTTTAATTAACTGTAGGAATGGGGTGATGAAATTGTCTTTTGGGAATATGACTGTGGAGATGAACATATTCAATGTCTCCAAACAAATTGGTGAACATGAGGACATTAGAGAGGTAGATTTGATCCAAACAATTTGTCAAGAACACTTTGAGAGAGAATGGGTAAAGGATCCATTGGAAAGAACTTTAATTCATGATGAAAGACTTTATTCTTTGGAATGTGTTGATGAGGAAGTAAAAGAACTCGAGACTTATCTGGATCCAATGCCTATTATGTCAATAGGTCAATGGACCCCATCGTTTGAGCCTTTGATTTCACCCCAAGTGAAAGTTGAGGCATCTCTTGTCCAACCTTATAAACCAGAAAGGAAGCCTTTACCGAGTGATCTTAAGTATGCATTTCTAGGGGAATATGAATCATATCCTATTGTGATTTCATCAAAACTTAGCATAGAGCAAGAACAAGAACTTTTGAGAGTGGTGAAAAAACACAAGAAAGCAATTGGGTGGACAATCACTGACTTGAAAGGAATTAGCCCTCTTTTATGTACACATAGAATTTATCTTGAAGAAGAGGCTAAATCTATGAGGCAAATGCAAAGACGACTAAACCCAAACATGAAGGAAGTAATGAGAGGTGAAGTGCTTAAGCTACTTGATGCGGGTATCATTTACCCCATTGCAAACTCAAAATGGGTTAGTCCAACCCAAGTTGTCCCAAAAAAATCTGGAGTCACTGTCGTAAAAAATGAAAATAATGAGCTAGTACCAACTAGAATCCAAACTGGATGGCGTATGTGCATTGATTATCGTAAGTTGAACATGGTGACTAGGAAGGACCATTTTCCGCTTCCATTTTTAGAACAAGTGCTTGAAAGAGTAGCCGGAAGAGCTTTCTATTGTTTTCTTGATGGATACTCAGGTTACAACCAAATTGAGATTTCTTTAGAAGACCAAGAAAAAACCACTTTCACTTGTCCTTTTGGTACCTATGCTTATAGAAGAATGCCTTTTGGCTTGTGTAATGCACCAGCCACTTTTCAAAGGTGTATGATGAGTATCTTTAGTGACATGGTGGAAATTTTTTTGGAAGTTTTCATGGATGATTTTTCAGTTTATGGGGATTCTTATGAGTTGTGTCTAATGCATTTAGAAAAAGTTCTTGAAAGATGTGAAGAGAGCAATCTTGTACTTAATTGGGAGAAGTGTCATTTTATGGTGACACATGGCATTGTCTTAGGTCACATTGTCTCTTCAAAAGGGATAGAGGTGGATAAGTCAAAAGTTGAAGTCATTCAAAAATTACCTACCCCTAGGACTGTGAAAGATGTGAGATCCTTTTTAGGACACGTTGGTTTCTATCGAAGATTCATTCATTCTTTTAGTACCATTGCCAAACCATTGTGTAACTTGTTGTCACAAGACGTCCAATTTGATTGGACATCAAAATGTCAAGAAGCTTTTGAAAAGCTTAAAGGGTTGTTGACCACTGCACCAATCATGCAAGCTCCTGATTGGTCTTTACCATTTGAACTGATGTGTGATGCTAGTGATTTTGCGGTAGGGGCTGTTTTAGGGCAAAGAAAAGATAAGAAGCCTCATGTCGTTTATTATGCTAGCAAGACTTTGAATGATGCTCAATTGAATTACACTACAACCGAAAAAGAACTCTTAACTGTGGTCTTTGCATTAGACAAGTTTAGGTCTTATTTGGTTGGATCTCTTGTTATTGTTTTCACTGATCATGCAGCATTGAAATACTTGCTCACAAAACAGGATGCCAAGCCACGTTTGATTCGATGGATCCTCCTACTCCAAGAGTTTAACCTTGAAATTCGAGATAAAAAGGGAGTAGAGAATGTAGTGGCTGATCATTTGTCCCGTCTTTCAAGCTATGAGACCATAATTGATGAATCTCCAATAAATGAATTCTTTGCTGATGAAAATTTATTTTGTGCAGGTACTGTTTCCTACATTGGCTCTCCATGGTATGCTGACATAGCAAATTACCTAGCCACAAGTCAGATTCCTTCTCATTGGTCTAAACTTGATAAACAAAAATTCTTGCGCAACGTGCGTACTTTTTTTTGGGATGACCCCTACCTATTTAAATATTGCCCTGACCAAATTGTTAGGCGGTGCATCCCTGATCATGAAATTCCAAGTGTCATTAATTTTTGTCATGCATTAGCTTGTGGTGGGCATTTCTCTTCCAAGGAAACCACTGCCAAGATCTTGCAGTGTGGTTTTTATTGGCCCACTATGTTCAAAGATGTCCATGCCTTCTGTGTTGCATGTGACCGATGCCAACGACTAGGTAACCTCACTAGGCGTAACATGATGCCCCTTAACCCCATTCTTGTTTTGGAAATATTTGATTGTTGGGGGATTGATTTCATGGGACCTTTTCCAAGTTCATTTGGCTACCACTTCATCCTTGTAGCTGTTGATTATGTGTCTAAATGGGTTGAGGCCATTGCATCTCGCACCAATGACCATCGAGTTGTTGTCAAATTCTTGAAAGAAAATATTTTCTCTCGTTTTGGCATGCCCCGGGCTATGATTAGTGATGGGGGAAAGCATTTTTGTAACAAGCCCGTTGGGATGTTGATGAGAAAATATGGTGTAATTCACAAGGTCAGTACCCCATATCACCCACAGACTAGTGGCCAAGCTGAGTTGGCAAATAAGGAGATCAAGAACATTTTAGAGAAAACAGTCAATCCAAACCGTAAGGATTGGTCCCTACGACTAGTTGATGCTTTGTGGGCATATCGCACTGCTTACAAGACCTCTTTAGGAATGTCTCCTTATAGGCTAGTTTATGGAAAACCTTGTCATCTCCCTGTTGAGATTGAGCATCGTGCATATTGGGCCATCCGGCAATTCAATGACAATGAAAACGAGGTTGAAAAAAATAGAAAGCTTCAATTGGATGAATTAGAGGAGCTGAGAAATGATGCATTTGAAAATGTAAAAATTTCAAAACATAAGATGAAAGCTTTGCATGATAAACATATTTTTAGAAAATCCTTTCATATTGGTCAAAAGGTTCTCTTGTATAATTCACGATTACATCTCTTTCCTGGGAAGTTGAGGACAAAATGGATTGGTCCATTTGTGATTAAATCCATCTCTGAGCATGGTGCATTTGAGGTAGAAAATCCTAAGAATGGAAATGTTTTCAAAGTAAATGGTCATCGATTGAAACCTTATCTTGAAAACGTTGAGGCTGAAGTTGAGACATTGGATCTTGAAGATCCAATACCATTGTAGTATCAGGAGTAATGAGTTTTTATTTTTATTTTTTTTCATTTTCATTTTTATTTTTATTTTTATTTTCTTTCTTCCATCTCTTATATTTTCTTGTTCATGCATTAGGGACAATGCATTATTTTAAGTTGGGGGGGGGGTGTGAGGTTCTTTATTTTCACAAAAAAAAAAATCAATGTTTTCTTTTAGTTGTGATATGCAGGTTAAAAAAAAAATCAAGCAAGAAGTCAGCTCATGTCCAAGTCAATCAGACATTCATCCTTGAAAACAAAAGGGGAGTAACAGTTTTCTAATCGTTATACTTTTCTTCTCTTTCTTTTTTACATTGAGGATAATGTAAAACTTAATTTTAGATATTTGATTATGTTAAATGCTTGAGATAACCATGCTTGTTTAAAAAAAAAAAAAAAAAAACTTGCATTCGAATGTGAATGAGACTTGTTTAGGATCAACATTACATTTTTGGATTTATTATTGTGTTGAACATTGCATGCTTTAATTTGGGATAGATAATATCTTATAAAGCAAGATATAGCATACTTTTTTTTAAGATTATTGAAGTACATCTTTCCTTGTAAAAGTTGTGTGAGTTGTGTGATTATGCATGAAAGATGAGTGTGATGCTTTACTTGTGATTATCCCTTTTGATCTAGTCCTAAACAAGGTTTAAGTAAATAAAGTAATAATTATTACACAAATAAATAAATAAATGTGTACAAAGTTCTATCTACTCCAATGTTTTGAGTTGCTCAGTAACTAGGGGTATTCATCACAAATGTTTATCTTTACGTCAAAAGGCAGCTTGAAATATGAGTATGCAAAAGCACTTTAAGTTTGTGACTTTGTGAGTAACCGGGTGCATTCATCACAAATGTTTGTATTCGCGTCAAAAGGGAAGTGACCACTTAAAGAAAAAGAATAAATAATATCTTCAAAAAAAAAAAAAAAAAAAGAAAAAAAAAAGGAAAAAATATATATAGATATTTCTTTAGTTTGCTACCTTGTTTGTAGTAGTGAAAAGGGAAGATTACAAGTTGAGTTTTCGCGTGAATCAATTATGTTGGTTGCATGATAAATACGATTGAATTTGGAATTTTGTATGGATGTTTGACTTAGAGAATGTGAGTATGCTTATTTTTCTTTATTTGCTATTGTGTGCACCAAGTTAAAGATACCAATGTTTGCATGATAGGTCCTTTAAGTGTGATGAGTCCAGCCTAACTATGTTATTATTATTGTTTTTATTTTAAAGGTTTTATGTTTTGTTTTGCTTGAGGACTAGCAAAATCTAAGTTGGGGAGTGTGATTGTGCATCAAAAGTATCATTAAGTCTTTTATTTTACATATGTATTTATTGTTTTTATTTGGGTTTTTATAATAAGTGATGTGCATTTTAGTAATGAAGTTTCTTTTAATGTTTCGATAGGTTTTTGGAGCTTAAATGAATTATTTCAGAAAATTCAACGTCAGAATTCGGAACAAAGAATTGAAGAGAAATTTAGTTGAAGATTGAAGCAAATCTTGGTTCAAATTAGTGCTCTAAATTTGCCCCAAAAATCAATTCTATTCCAATTCTAGAAAAGAATATCATATGATCTATTTCAAGCCCAAACTTGCCTTATGTTGTGTGCAAACTTCAACCATCAAACACTCAAGGTTTCAATGTCAATCTTAGCCCAAATAATATGTACATTTGTATACTTATTTGATGCTCAAATTCAGCCCCAAATCAGCCTCCAAATCAGCCCAAGCACAATCCATGATCCTACATGTCCACCCAACAAATAACATTTGATTTTTTTGGGTAATTCATTGATCCAAGAGGGCAAGCACATGGATGGAAAGCTGGAGGGAACATTGTGACATTATTTTGGGTCAAAAAGAAGAAAGAGACAGCTCATAAAGGAGGAAGAAAAACGTGCACCAAAGTGTTCTCCAAGCTGGTCTGATTTGATTTTCCAGAACACCTTTCGGTGTTTTGCCCATAACTTTTGACTCATATGTCCAAATGCGCGGTTCCTTACTGATCTGGAAAGCTAACAGAATTGCCTATAAATATGTCTCTAATAGCCATCTCCAGAAGAGGCTTCGAAGAGGGTCGAATTTCTGTCCAAAGTTAGAGTCAGATTTGTGTCCGAATTTTTACTGAAATTCTGTCGAAAGTACTTGTTCATTCTTAAGCAATAATTAATCTTCATCTTTTTAAACTTCATTGTAATATCTTCCGATCTAATATCACCATCGTTGATATTAAGTTGAGTTATCTTATATATGTTGAAGAAATCACCAATACATCACCATTAAAATTGATTTGGACCAAGACTTACTTTTTCTTGTCTTTTAAAATCTATTTACACTTTTTCATCTTTGAAAACAAATCCATCAATTATTTTCAACCAAGTTATTGTTAATTTAATTTCTCTTGAGTTTTTTTTGTTGTTACCTAGCTTAATTTCCAGATCTAGCTCTCTATGGATATGACCTCGATCTTACCGAGTTAATTGCTACATCGCACACTCGTGCACTTGCGAGTTAAAACAAGCCGATCATAAAAAGCGGTCAAGCAATGCTCAAGAGGGATCCCCAGAAATTCAAAGGCAACTGAATTTCGGCAAACGGGGAATCGAAGTCGGAATGCCGCGAAATTCACCGCGTAAAAGCGTTTCCCCGTTTGCGAAAGAAGTCTAATTTAGAACAAGTAGCAGAAGCATACATGCTCAAGAGGGGTCACCCGAAATTCAAAGGCAACTGAATTTCGGCAACCGGGGAATCGAAGTCGGAATGCCGCGAAATTCACCGAGTCAAAGCGTTTCCCCGTTTGCGGAAGAAGTCTGATGTAGAACAAGTAGCAGAAGCATACATGCTCAAGAGGGATCACAAGAAATTCAAAGGCAACTGAATTTCGGCAACTGGGGAATCGAAGTCGGAATACCACGAAATTCAACGAGTCAAAGCGTTTCCCCGTTTGCGGAAGAAGTTTGATGTAGAACAAGTAGCAGAAGCATACATGCTCAAGAGGGATCACTAGAAATTCAAAGGCAACTGAATTTCGGCAAACGGGGAATCGAAGTCGGAATGCCGCGAAATTCACCGAGTCAAAGCGTTTCCCCGTTTGCGGAAGAAGTCTGATGTAGAACAAGTAGCAGAAGCATACATGCTCAAGAGGGATCACAAGAAATTCAAAGGCAACTGAATTTCGGCAACTTGGGAATCGAAGTCGGAATGCCGCGAAATTCACCGAGTCAAAGCGTTTCCCCGTTTGCGGAAGAAGTCTGATGTAGAACAAGTAGCAGAAGCATACATGCTCAAGAGGGATCACAAGAAATTCAAAGGCAACTGAATTTCGGCAACTGGGGAATCGAAGTCGGAATGCCGCGAAATTCAACGAGTCAAAGCGTTTCCCCGTTTGCGGAAGAAGTTTGATGTAGAACAAGTAGCAGAAGCATACATGCTCAAGAGGGATCACCAGAAATTCAAAGGCAACTGAATTTCGGCAAACGGGGAATCGAAGTCGGAATGCCGCGAAATTCACCGAGTCAAAGCGTTTCCCCGTTTGCGGAAGAAGTCTGATGTAGAACAAGTAGCAGAAGCATACATGCTCAAGAGGGATCACAAGAAATTCAAAGGCAACTGAATTTCGGCAACTTGGGAATCGAAGTCGGAATGCCGCGAAATTCACCGAGTCAAAGCGTTTCCCCGTTTGCGGAAGAAGTCTGATGTAGAACAAGTAGCAGAAGCATACATGCTCAAGAGGGATCACCAGAAATTCAAAGGCAACTGAATTTCGGCAAACGGGGAATCGAAGTCGGAATGTCGCGAAATTCATCGAGTCAAAGCGTTTCCCCGTTTGCGGAAGAAGTCTGATGTAGAACAAGTAGCAGAAGCATACATGCTCAAGAGGTGTCACCCGAAATTCAAAGGCAACTGAATTTTGGCAAACGAGGAATCGAAGTCAGAATGCCGCGAAACTCACCGTGGCAAAGCGTTTCGCCGTTTGAGGAAGAAGTCTGATGTAGAACAAGTAGCAGAAGCATACATGCTCAAGAGGGGTCACCCGAAATTCAAAGGCAACTGAATTTCGGCAAACGGGGAATCGAAGTCGGAATGCCGCGAAATTCATCGAGTCAAAGCGTTTCCCCGTTTGCGGAAGAAGTCTGATGTAGAACAAGTAGCAAAAGCATACATGCTCAAGAGGGGTCACCAGAAATTCAAAGGCAAATGAATTTCGGCAACCGGGGCATCGAAGTCGGAATGCCGCGAAACTCAACGAGTGAAAACGTTTCGCCATTTGCAGAAGAAGTCTGATTTAGAACAAGGAGCAGAAGCATACATGCTCAAGAGGGGTCACCCGAAATTCAAAGGCAACTGAATTTCGGAATTTCCGTAACCGGGGAATCGAAGTCGGAATGCCGCGAAACTCACCGTGGCAAAGCGTTTCGCCGTTTCAGGAAAAAGTCTGATGTAGAACAAGTAGCAGAAGCATACATGGTCAAGAGGGGTCACCCGAAATTCAAAGGCAACTAAATTTCGGAAAACGGGGAATCGAAGTCGGAATGCCGTAAAATTAACCAATTTAAAGCGTTTCCCCGTTTGCGGAAGAAGTCTGATGTAGAACAAGTAGCAGAAGCATACATTCTCAAGAGGGGTCATCCGAAATTCAAAGGCAACTGAATTTCGGTAACCGGGGCATCGAAGTCGGAATGCCGCGAAACTCACCGAGTCAAAGCGTATCGCCATTTGCGGAAGAAGTCTCATTTAGAACAAGTAGTAGAAGCATACATGCTCAAAAGGCATCACCCGAAATCCAAAGGCAAATGTATTTCGGTAACCGGGGCATCGAAGTCGGAATGGCGCGAAATTCATCGTGGCAAAGCGTTTCGCCGTTTGAGGAAGAAGTCTGATGTAGAACAAGTAGCAGAAGCATACATGCTCAAGAGGGCTCCCCGAAATCCAAAGGCAACTGAATTTCGGCAAACAGGGAATCGAAGTCGGAATGCCGCGAAATTCACCGAGTCAAAGCGTGTCCCCGTTTGCGGAAGAAGTCTGATGTAGAACAAGTAGCAGAAGCATACATGCTAAAGAGGGGTCACCCGAAATTCAAAGGCAACTGAATTTTGGCAGACGGGGAATCGACGTCGGTATGCCGTGAAATTCACCGAGTCAAAGCGTTTCCCCGTTTGCGGAAGAAGTCTGATGTAGAACAAGTATCAGAAGCATACATGCTCAAGATGGATCACCAGAAATTCAAAGGCAACTGAATTTCGGCAAACGGGGAATCGAAGTCAGAATGCCGCGAAATTCACCGAGTCAAAGCGTTTCCCCGTTTGCGGAAGAAGTCTGATGTAGAACAAGTAGTAGAAGCATACATTCTCAAGAGGGGTCACCCGAAATTCAAAGGCAACTGAATTTCGGTAACCGGGGCATCGAAGTCGGAATGCCGCGAAACTCACCGAGTCAAAGCGTATCGCCATTTGCGGAAGAAGTCTCATTTAGAACAAGTAGCAGAAGCATACATGCTCAAAAGGCATCACCCAAAATCCAAAGGCAAATGTATTTCGGTAACCGAGGCATCGAAGTCGGAATGCCGCGAAATTCATCGTGGCAAAGCGTTTCGCCGTTTGAGGAAGAAGTCTGATGTAGAACAAGTAGCAGAAGCTTACATGCTCAAGTGGCATCACCCGAAATCCAAAGGCAACTGAATTTCAGAAAACAGGGAATCGAAGTCGGAATGCCGCGAAATTCACTGATTTAAATCGTTTCCCCGTTTGCGGAAGAAGTCTGATGTAGAACAACTAGCGGAAGCATACATGCTCAAGAGGGCTCCCCGAAATCCAAAGGCAACTGAATTTCGGCAAACAGGGAATCGAAGTCGGAATGCCGCGAAATTCACCGAGTCAAAGCGTTTCCCCGTTTGCGGAAGAAGTCTGATGTAGAACAAGTAGCAGAAGCATACATGCTCAAGAGGGATCACAAGAAATTCAAAGGCAACTGAATTTCGGCAACTGGGGAATCGAAGTCGGAATGCCACGAAATTCAACGAGTCAAAGCGTTTCCCCGTTTGCGGAAGAAGTTTGATGTAGAACAAGTAGCAGAAGCATACATGCTCAAGAGGGATCACCAGAAATTCAAAGGCAACTGAATTTCGGCAAACGGGGAATCGAAGTCGGAATGCCGCGAAATTCACCGAGTCAAAGCGTTTCCCCGTTTGCGGAAGAAGTCTGATGTAGAACAAGTAGCAGAAGCATACATGCTCAAGAGGGATCACAAGAAATTCAAAGGCAACTGAATTTCGGCAACTTGGGAATCGAAGTCGGAATGCCGCGAAATTCACCGAGTCAAAGCGTTTCCCCGTTTGCGGAAGAAGTCTGATGTAGAACAAGTAGCAGAAGCATACATGCTCAAGAGGGATCACAAGAAATTCAAAGGCAACTGAATTTCGGCAACTGGGGAATCGAAGTCGGAATGCCGCGAAATTCAACGAGTCAAAGCGTTTCCCCGTTTGCGGAAGAAGTTTGATGTAGAACAAGTAGCAGAAGCATACATGCTCAAGAGGGATCACCAGAAATTCAAAGGCAACTGAATTTCGGCAAACGGGGAATCGAAGTCAGAATGCCGCGAAACTCACCGTGGCAAAGCGTTTCGTCGTTTGAGGAAGAAGTCTGATGTAGAACAAGTAGCAGAAGCATACATGCTCAAGAGGGGTCACCCGAAATTCAAAGGCAACTGAATTTCGGTAACCGGGGAATCGATGTCGGAATGCCGCGAAACTCACCATGGCAAAGCGTTTCGCCGTTTCAGGAAAAAGTCTGATGTAGAACAAGTAGCATAAGCATACATTCTCAAGAGGTGTCACCCGAAATTCAAAGGCAACTGAATTTCGGCAAACGGGGAATCGAAGTCGGAATGCCGCGAAACTCACCGTGGCAAAGCGTTTCGCCGTTTGAGGAAGAAGTCTGATGTAGAACAAGTAGCAGAAGCATAGATGCTCAAGAGGGGTCACCCGAAATTCAAAGGCAACTGAATTTCGGCAACAGGGGAATCGAAGTCGGAATGCCGCGAAATTCAACTATTGAAAGCGTTTCCCCGTTTGCGGAAGAAGTCTGATGTAGAACAAGTAGCAGAAGCATACATGCTCAAGAGGGGTCACCTGAAATTCAAAGGCAACTGAATTCCGACAAACGGGGAATCGAAGTCGGAATGCCGTGAAATTCACCGAGTCAAAGCGTTTCCCCGTTTGCGGAAGAAGTCTGATGTAGAACAAGTAGCAGAAGCATACATGCTCAAGAGGTGTCACCCGAAATTCAAAGGCAACTGAATTTCGGCAACCGGGGAATCGAAGTCGGAATGCCGCGAAATTCAACTATTGAAAGCGTTTCCCCGTTTGCGGAAGAAGTCTGATGTAGAACAAGTAGCAGAAGCATACATGCTCAAGAGGGGTCACCTGAAATTCAAAGGCAACTGAATTCCGACAAACGGGGAATCGAAGTCGGAATGCCGTGAAATTCACCGAGTCAAAGCGTTTCCCCGTTTGCGGAAGAAGTCTGATGTAGAACAAGTAGCAGAAGCATACATGCTCAAGAGGTGTCACCCGAAATTCAAAGGCAACTGAATTTTGGCAAACGGGGAATCGAAGTCAGAATGCCGCGAAATTCACCGTGGCAAAGCATTTCGCCGTTTGAGGAAGAAGTCTGATGTAGAACAAGTAGCAGAAGCATACATGCTCAAGAGGGGTCACCCGAAATTCAAAGGCAACTGAATTTCGGTAACCGGGGAATCGAAGTCGGAATGCCGCGAAACACATCGTGGCAAATCGTTTCGCCGTTTCAGGAAAAAGTCTGATGTAGAACAAGTAGCAGAAGCATACATGGTCAAGAGGGGTCACCCGAAATTCAAAGGCAACTGAATTTCGAAAAAACGGGGAATCGAAGTCGGAATGCCGCGAAATTCACCGTGTCAAAGTGTTTCCCCGTTTGCGGAAGAAGTCTGATGTAGAAAAGTAGCAGAAGCATACATGCTCAAGAGGGGTCACCCGAAATTCAAAGGCAACTGAATTTCGGGAAACGGGGAATCGAAGTCGGAATGCCGCGAAATTCACCGAGTCAAAGAGTTTCCCCATTTGCGGAAGAAGTCTGATGTAGAACAAGTAGCAGAAGCATACATGCTCAAGAGGGATCACCCGAAATTCAAAGGCAACTGAATTTCGGCAAACGGGGCACTGAAGTCGGAATGCCGCGAAACTCAACAGAGTCAAAGCGTTTCGCTATTTGCGGAAGAAGTCTGATGTAGAACAAGTAGCGGAAGCATACATGTTCAAGAAGGCTCACCCGAAATCCAAAGGCAATTGAATTTCGGCAAACGGGGAATCGAAGTCGGAATGCCGCGAAATTCACCAATTTAAAGTGTTTCCTCATTTGCGGAAAACGTCTGATGTAGAACAAGTAACAGAAGCATACATGCTCAAAAGGGGTCACCCGAAATTCAAAGGCAACTGAATTTCGGCAAACGGGGAATCGAAGTCGGAATGCCGCGAAATTCACCGAGTCAAAGAGTTTCCCCGTTTGCGGAAGAAGTTTGATGTAGAACAAGTAGTAGAAGCATACATGGTCAAGACGGGTCACCCGAAATTCAAAGGCAACTGAATTTCGGCAAACGGGGAATCGAAGTCGGAATGCCGCGAAATTCACCAATTTAGAGTGTTTCCTCATTTGCGGAAGACGTCTGATGTAGAACAAGTAACAGAAGCATACATGCTCAAAAGGGGTCACCCGAAATTCAAAGGCAACTGAATTTCGGCAAACGGGGAATCGAAGTCGGAATGCCGCGAAATTCACCGAGTCAAAGAGTTTCCCCGTTTGCGGAAGAAGTTTGATGTAGCACAAGTAGCAGAAGCATACATGCTCAAGAGGGATCACCAGAAATTCAAAGGCAACTGAATTTCGGTAAACGGGGAATCGAAGTCGGAAAGCCTCGAAATTCACTGAGTCAAAGCGTTTCCCCGTTTGCGGAAGAAGTCTGATGTTGAACAAGTAGCAGAAGCATACATGCTCAAGAGGGGTCACCTGAAATTCAAAGGCAACTGAATTTCGGCAACCGGGGAATCGAAATCGGAATGCCTCGAAATTCACCGAGTCAAAGCGTTTCCCCGTTTACGGAAGAAGTCTGATGTAGAACAAGTAGCAGAAGCATACATGCTCAAGAGGGATCACCAGAAATTCAAAGGCAACTGAATTTCGGCAAACGGGGAATCGAAGTCGGAATGCCGCAAAATTCACCTAGTCAAAGCGTTTCCCCGTT
Source organism: Populus davidiana (assembly GCA_030145905.1). Taxonomy (NCBI): domain Eukaryota; kingdom Viridiplantae; phylum Streptophyta; class Magnoliopsida; order Malpighiales; family Salicaceae; genus Populus; species Populus davidiana. The sequence goes on from CM057796.1 coordinate 157,754, forward strand.
TGCGGAAGAAGTCTGATGTAGAACAAGTAGCAGAAGCATACATGCTCAAGAGGGGTCACCCGAAATTCAAAGGCAACTGAATTTCGGGAAACGGGGAATCGAAGTCGGAATACCGCGAAATTCACCGTGTCAAAGCGTTTCCCCGTTTGCGGAAGAAGTCTGATGTAGAACAAGTAGCGGAAGCATACATGCTCAAGAGGGGTCACCCGAAATTCAAAGGCAACTGAATTTCGGCAAACGGGGAATCGACGTCGGAATGCCGCGAAATTCACCGAGTCAAAGAGTTTCCCCGTTTGCGGAAGAAGTCTGATGTAGAACAAGTAGCAGAAGCATACATGCTCAAGAGGGGTCACCCGAAATTCAAAGGCAACTGAATTGCGGCAAAAGGGGAATCGACGTCGGAATGCCGCGAAATTCACCGAGTCAAAGAGTTTCCCCGTTTGCGGAAGAAGTCTGATGTAGAACAAGTAGCAGAAGCATACATGGTCAAGAGGGGTCACTCGAAATTCAAAGGCAACTGAATTTTGGAAAACAGGGAATCGAAGTCGGAATGCCGCGAAATTCACCGAGTCAAAGCGTTTCCCCGTTTGGGGAAGAAGTCTGATGTAGAACAAGTAGCGGAAGCATACATGCTCAAGAGGGCTCACCCGAAATCCAAAGGCAATTGAATTTCGGCAAATGGGGAATCGAAGTCGGAATGCCGTGAAATTCACCGAGTCAAAGCGTTTCCCCGTTTGCGGAAGAAGTCTGATGTAGAACAAGTAGCGGAAGCATACATGCTCAAGAGGGCTCACCCGAAATCCAAATGCAATTGAATTTCGGCAAAAGGGGAATCGAAGTCGGAATGCCGTGAAATTCACCGAGTCAAAGCGTTTCCCCGTTTGCGGAAGAAGTCTGATGTAGAACAAGTAGCCGAAGCATACATGCTCAAGAGGGGTCACCCGAAATTCAAAGGCAACTGAATTTCGGCAACCGGTGCATCGAAGTCGGAATGCCGTGAAACTCAACGAGTAAAAGCGTTTCGCCATTTGCAGAAGAAGTCTGATTTAGAACAAGGAGCAGAAGCATACATGGTCAAGAGGGGTCACCCGAAATTCAAAGGCAACTGAATTTTGGAAAACGGGGAATCGAAGTCGGAATGCCGCGAAATTAACCAATGTAAAGTGTTTCCCCGTTTGCGGAAGAAGTTTGATGTAGAAGAAGTAGCAGGAGCATACATGCTCAATAGGGGTCACCTGAAATTCAAAGGCAACTAAATTTCGGCAACCGGGGAATCGAAGTCGGAATGCCGCGAAGTTCACCGAGTCAAAGCGTTTCCCCGTTTACGGAAGAAGTCTAATGTAGAACAAGTAGTGGAAGCATACATGCTCAAGAGGGCTCACCCGAAATCCAAAGGCAACTGAATTTCGGCAACCGGTGCATCGAAGTCGGAATGTCGTGAAACTCAACGAGTCAAAGCGTTTCGCCATTTGCAGAAGAAGTCTGATTTAGAACAAGGAGCAGAAGCATACATGGTCAAGAGGGGTCACCCGAAATTCAAAGGCAACTGAATTTTGGAAAACGGGGAATCGAAGTCGGAATGCCGCGAAATTAACCAATGTAAAGTGTTTCCCCGTTTGGGGAAGAAGTTTGATGTAGAAGAAGTAGCAGAAGCATACATGTTCAATAGGGGTCACCTGAAATTGAAAGGCAACTAAATTTCGGCAACCGGGGAATCGAAGTCGGAATGCCGCGAAATTCACCGAGTCAAAGCGTTTCCCCGTTTACGGAAGAAGTCTGATGTAGAACAAGTAGTGGAAGCATACATGCTCAAGAGGGCTCACCCGAAATCCAAAGGCAATTGAATTTCGGCAAACGGGGAATCGAAGTCAGAATGCCGAGAAATTCACCGAGTCAAAGCGTTTCCCGTTTGCGGAAGAAGTCTGATGTAGAACAAGTAGCCAAAGCATACATGCTCAAGAGGGGTGACCCGAAATTCAAAGGCAACTGAATTTCGGCCACAGGGGCATCGAAGTCGGAATGCCGCAAAATTCACCAATTTAAAGCGTTTCCCCGTTTGCGGAAGAAGTGTGATGTAGAACAAGTAGCAGAGGCATACATGCTCAAGAGGGGTCACCCGAAACTCAAAGGCAACTGAATTTCGGAAAACGGGGAATCGAAGTCGGAATGCCGCGAAATTCACCAATTTAAAGCGTTTCCCCGCTTGCGGAAGAAGTCTGATGTAGAACAAGTAGCAGAAGCCTACATGCTCAAGAGGGATCACCAGAGATTCAAAGGCAACTGAATTTCGGCAAATGGGGAATCGAAGTCGGAATGCCGCCAAATTCACCGAGTCAAAGCGTTTCCCCGTTTGCGGAAGAAGTCTGATGTAGAACAAGTAGCGGAAGCATACATGCTCAAGAGGGGTCACCCGAAACTCAAAGGCAACTGAATTTCGGCAAACGGGGAATCGAATTCTTAATGCCTCGAAATTCACCGAGTGAAAGCGTTTTCCCGTTTGCGGACGAAGTCTGATGTACAACAAGTAGCTGAAGCATACATTATCAAGAGGGGTCACCCGAAATTCAAAGGCCACTGAATTTCGGCAACCGGGGAATCGAAGTCGGAATGCCGCGAAATTCACCGAGTCAAAGCGTTTCCCCGTTTGCGGAAGAAGTCTGATGTAGAACAAGTAGCAGAAGCATACATGCTCAAGAGGGGTCACCCGAAATTCAAAGGCAACTGAATTTTGGAAAACAAGGAATCGAAGTCGGAATGCCGCGAAATTCACCGAGTCAAAGCGATTCCCCGTTTGGGGAAGTAGTCTGATGTAGAACAAGTAGCGGAAGCATACATGCTCAAGAGGGCTCACCCGAAATCCAAAGGCAATTGAATTTCGGCAAATGGGGAATCGAAGTCGGAATGCCGTGAAATTCACCGAGTCAAAGCGTTTCCCCGTTTGCGGAAGAAGTCTGATGTAGAACAAGTAGCCGAAGCATACATGCTCAAGCGGGGTCACCCGAAATTCAAAGGCAACTGAATTTCGGCAACCGGTGCATCGAAGTCGGAATGCCGTGAAACTCAACGAGTCAAAGCGTTTCGCCATTTGCAGAAGAAGTCTGATTTAGAAGAAGGAGCAGAAGCATACATGGTCAAGAGGGGTCACCCGAAATTCAAAGGCAACTGAATTTCATAAAACGGGGAATCGAAGTCGGAATGCCGCGAAATTAACCAATGTAAAGTGTTTCCCCGTTTGCGGAAGAAGTCTGATGTAGAAGAAGTAGCAGAAGCATACATGCTCAATAGGGGTCACCTGAAATTCAAAGGCAACTAAATTTCGGCAACCGGGGAATCGAAGTCGGAATGCCGCGAAATTCACCGAGTCAAAGCGTTTCCCCGTTTACGGAAGAAGTCTGATGTAGAACAAGTAGGGGAAGCATACATGCTCAAGAGGGCTCACCCGAAATCCAATGGCAATTGAATTTCGGCAAACGGAGAATCGAAGTCGGAATGCCGAGAAATTTACCGAGTCATTGCGTTTCCCGTTTAAGGAAGAAGTCTGATGTAGAACAAGTAGCAGAAGCATACATGCTCAAGAGGGCTCACCCGAAATCCAAAGGCAATTGAATTTCGGCAAATGGGGAATCGAAGTCTGAATGCCGCGAAATTCACCGAGTCATATCGTTTCCCCGTTTGGGGAAGAAGTCTGATGTAGAACAAGTAGCGGAAGCATACATGCTCAAGAGGGCTCACCCGAAATCCAAAGGCAATTGAATTTCGGCAAATGGGGAATCGAAGTCGGAATGCCGTGAAATTCACCGAGTCAAAGCGTTTCCCCGTTTGCGGAAGAAGTCTGATGTAGAACAAGTAGCCGAAGCATACATGCTCAAGAGGGGTCACCCGAAATTCAAAGGCAACTGAATTTCGGCAACCGGTGCATCGAAGTCGGAATGCCGTGAAACTCAACGAGTCAAAGCGTTTCGCCATTTGCAGAAGAAGTCTGATTTAGAACAAGGAGCAGAAGCATACATGGTCAAGAGGGGTCACCCGAAATTCAAAGGCAACTGAATTTTGGAAAACGGGGAATCGAAGTCGGATTGCCGCGAAATTAACCAATGTAAAGTGTTTCCCCGTTTGCGGAAGAAGTTTGATGTAGAAGAAGTAGCAGAAGCATACATGCTCAATAGGGGTCACTTGAAATTCAAAGGCAACTAAATTTCGGCAACCGGGGAATCGAATTCGGAATGCCGCGAAATTCACCGAGTCAAAGCGTTTCCCCGTTTACGGAAGAAGTCTGATGTAGAACAAGTAGCCGAAGCATACATGCTCAAGAGGGGTCACCCGAAATTCAAAGGCAACTGAATTTCGGCAACCGGTGCATCGAAGTCGGAATGCCGTGAAACTCAAGGAGTCAAAGCGTTTCGCCATTTGCAGAAGAAGTCTGATTTAGAACAAGGAGCAGAAGCATACATGGTCAAGAGGGGTCACCCGAAATTCAAAGGCAACTGAATTTTGGAAAACGGGGAATCGAAGTCGGAATGCCGCGAAATTAACCAATGTAAAGTGTTTCCCCGTTTGCGGAAGAAGTTTGATGTAGAAGAAGTAGCAGGAGCATACATGCTCAATAGGGGTCACCTGAAATTCAAAGGCAACTAAATTTCGGCAACCGGGGAATCGAAGTCGGAATGCCGCGAAATTCACCGAGTCAAAGCGTTTCCCCGTTTACGGAAGAAGTCTGATGTAGAACAAGTAGTGGAAGCATACATGCTCAAGAGGGCTCACCCGAAATCCAAAGGCAACTGAATTTCGGCAACCGGTGCATCGAAGTCGGAATGCCGTGAAACTCAACGAGTCAAAGCGTTTCGCCATTTGCAGAAGAAGTCTGATTTAGAACAAGGAGCAGAAGCATACATGGTCAAGAGGGGTCACCCGAAATTCAAAGGCAACTGAATTTTGGAAAACGGGGAATCGAAGTCGGAATGCCGCGAAACTCAACAGAGTCAAAGCGTTTCGCCATTTGCGGAAGAAGTCTGATGTAGAACAAGTAGCAGAAGCATACATGGTCAAGAGGGGTCAACCGAAATTCAAAGGCAACTGAATTTTGGAAAACAGGGAATCGAAGTCGGAATGCCGCGAAATTCACCGAGTCAAAGCGTTTCCCGGTTTGGTGAAGAAGTTTGATGTAGAACAAGTAGTGGAAGCATACATGCTCAAGAGGGCTCACCCGAAATCCAAAGGCAATTGAATTTCGGCAAACGGGGAATCGAAGTCGGAATGCCGGGAAATTCACCGAGTCATTGCGTTTCCCGTTTGCGGAAGAAGTCTGATGTAGAACAAGTAGCGGAAGCATACATGCTCAAGAGGGCTCACCCGAAATCCAAAGGCAATTGAATTTCGGCAAATGGGGAATCGAAGTCTGAATGCCGCGAAATTCACCGAGTCAAATCGTTTCCCCGTTTGGGGAAGAAGTCTGATGTAGAACAAGTAGCGGAAGCATACATGCTCAAGAGGGCTCACCCGAAATCCAAAGGCAATTGAATTTCGGCAAATGGGGAATCGAAGTCGGAATGCCGTGAAATTCACCGAGTCAATGCGTTTCCCCGTTTGCGGAAGAAGTCTGATGTAGAACAAGTAGCCGAAGCATACATGCTCAAGAGGGGTCACTCGAAATTCAAAGGCAACTGAATTTCGGCAACCGGTGCATCGAAGTCGGAATGCCGTGAAACTCAACGAGTCAAAGCGTTTCGCCATTTGCAGAAGAAGTCTGATTTAGAACAAGGAGCAGAAGCATACATGGTCAAGAGGGGTCACCCGAAATTCAAAGGCAACTGAATTTTGGAAAACGGGGAATCGAAGTCGGAATGCCGCGAAACTCAACAGAGTCAAAGCGTTTCGCCATTTGCGGAAGAAGTCTGATGTAGAACAAGTAGCAGAAGCATACATGGTCAAGAGGGGTCAACCGAAATTCAAAGGCAACTGAATTTTGGAAAACAGGGAATCGAAGTCGGAATGCTGTGAAATTCACCGAGTCAAAGCGTTTCCCGGTTTGGTGAAGAAGTTTGATGTAGAACAAGTAGTGGAAGCATACATGCTCAAGAGGGCTCACCCGAAATCCAAAGGCAATTGAATTTCGGCAAACGGGGAATCGAAGTCGGAATGCCGAGAAATTCACCGAGTCATTGCGTTTCCCGTTTGCGGAAGAAGTCTGATGTAGAACAAGTAGCGGAAGCATACATGCTCAAGAGGGCTCACCCGAAATCCAAAGGCAATTGAATTTTGGCAAATGGGGAATCGAAGTCTGAATGCCGCGAAATTCACCGAGTCAAATCGTTTCCCCGTTTGGGGAAGAAGTCTGATGTAGAACAAGTAGCGGAAGCATACATGCTCAAGAGGGCTCACCCGAAATCCAAAGGCAATTGAATTTCGGCAAATGGGGAATCGAAGTCGGAATGCCGTGAAATTCACCGAGTCAATGCGTTTCCCCGTTTGCGGAAGAAGTCTGATGTAGAACAAGTAGCCGAAGCATACATGCTCAAGAGGGGTCACTCGAAATTCAAAGGCAACTGAATTTCGGCAACCGGTGCATCGAAGTCGGAATGCCGTGAAACTCAACGAGTCAAAGCGTTTCGCCATTTGCAGAAGAAGTCTGATTTAGAACAAGGAGCAGAAGCATACATGGTCAAGAGGGGTCACCCGATATTCAAAGGCAACTGAATTTTGGAAAACGGGGAATCGAAGTCGGAATGCCGCGAAATTAACCAATGTAAAGTGTTTCCCCGTTTGCGGAAGAAGTTTGATGTAGAAGAAGTAGCAGAAGCATACATGCTCAATAGGGGTCACTTGAAATTCAAAGGCAACTAAATTTCGGCAACCGGGGAATCGAAGTCGGAATGCCGCGAAATTCAACGAGTCAAAGCGTTTCCCCGTTTACGGAAGAAGTCTGATGTAGAACAAGTAGTGGAAGCATACATGCTCAAGAGGGCTCACCCGAAATCCAAAGGCAATTGAATTTCGGCAAACGGGGAATCGAAGTCGGAATGCCGAGAAATTCACCGAGTCAAAGCGTTTCCTGTTTGCGGAAGAAGTCTGATGTAGAACAAGTAGCAGAAGCATACATGCTCAAGAGGGGTCACCCGAAATTCAAAGGCAACTGAATTTCGGAAAACGGGGAATCGAAGTCGGAATGCCGCGAAATTCACCAATTTAAAGCGTTTCCCCATTTGCGGAAGAAGTCTGATGTAGAACAAGTAGCAGAAGCCTACATGCTCAAGAGGGATCACCAGAGATTCAAAGGCAACTGAATTTCGGCAAACGGGGAATCGAAGTCGGAATGCCGCCAAATTCACCGAGTCAAAGCGTTTCCCCGTTTGCGGAAGAAGTCTGATGTAGAACAAGTAGCGGAAGCATACATGCTCAAGAGGGGTCACCCGAAATTCAAAGGCAACTGAATTTTGGAAAACGGGGAATCGAAGTCGGAATGCCGCGAAATTAACCAACGTAAAGTGTTTCCCCGTTTGCGGAAGAAGTTTGATGTAGAAGAAGTAGCAGGAGCATACATGCTCAATAGGGGTCACCTGAAATTCAAAGGCAACTAAATTTCGGCAACCGGGGAATCGAAGTCGGAATGCCGCGAAATTCACCGAGTCAAAGCGTTTCCCCGTTTACGGAAGAAGTCTGATGTAGAACAAGTAGTGGAAGCATACATGCTCAAGAGGGCTCACCCGAAATCCAAAGGCAACTGAATTTCGGCAACCGGTGCATCGAAGTCAGAATGCCGTGAAACTCAACGAGTCAAAGCGTTTCGCCATTTGCAGAAGAAGTCTGATTTAGAACAAGGAGTAGAAGCATACATGGTCAAGAGGGGTCACCCGAAATTCAAAGGCAACTGAATTTTGGAAAACGGGGAATCGAAGTCGGAATGCCGCGAAATTAACCAATGTAAAGTGTTTCCCCGTTTGCGGAAGAAGTCTGATGTAGAAGAAGTAGCAGAAGCATACATGCTCAATAGGGGTCACCTTAAATTCAAAGGCAACTAAATTTCGGCAACCGGGGAATCGAAGTCGGAATGCCGTGAAATTCATCGAGTCAAAGCGTTTCCCCGTTTACGGAAGAAGTCTGATGTAGAACAAGTAGGGGAAGCATACATGCTCAAGAGGGCTCACCCGAAATCCAATGGCAATTGAATTTCGGCAAACGGGGAATCGAAGTCGGAATGCCGAGAAATTCACCGAGTCATTGCGTTTCCCGTTTGCGGAAGAAGTCTGATGTAGAACAAGTAGCGGAAGCATACATGCTCAAGAGGGCTCACCCGAAATCCAAAGGCAATTGAATTTCGGCAAATGGGGAATCGAAGTCAGAATGCCGCGAAATTCACCGAGTCAAATCGTTTCCCCGTTTGGGGAAGAAGTCTGATGTAGAACAAGTAGCGGAAGCATACATGCTCAAGAGGGCTCACCCGAAATCCAAATGCAATTGAATTTCGGCAAATGGGGAATCGAAGTCGGAATGCCGCGAAATTCACCGAGTCAAATCGTTTCCCCGTTTGCGGAAGAAGTCTGATGTAGAACAAGTAGCCGAAGCATACATGCTCAAGAGGGGTCACCCGAAATTCAAAGGCAACTGAATTTCGGCAACCGGTGCATCGAAGTCGGAATGCCGTGAAACTCAACGAGTCAAAGCGTTTTTCCATTTGCAGAAGAAGTCTGATTTAGAACAAGGAGCAGAAGCATACATGGTCAAGAGGGGTCACCCGAAATTCAAAGGCAACTGAATTTTGGAAAACGGGGAATCGAAGTCGGAATGCCGCGAAATTAACCAATGTAAAGTGTTTCCCCGTTTGCGGAAGCAGTTTGATGTAGAAGAAGTAGCAGAAGCATACATGCTCAATAGGGGTCACTTGAAATTCAAAGGCAACTAAATTTCGGCAACCGGGGAATCGAAGTCGGAATGCCGCGAAATTCACCGAGTCAAAGCGTTTCCCCGTTTACGGAAGAAGTCTGATGTAGAACAAGTAGTGGAAGCATACATGCTCAAGAGGGCTCACCCGAAATCCAAAGGCAATTGAATTTCAGCAAACGGGGAATCGAAGTCGGAATGCCAAGAAATTCACCGAGTCAAAGCGTTTCCCGTTTGCGGAAGAAGTCTGATGTAGAACAAGTAGCTGAAGCATACATGCTCAAGAGGGGTCACCCGAAATTCAAAGGCAACTGAATTTCGGCAACCGGGGAATCGAAGTCGGAATGCCGCGAAATTCACCGAGTCAAAGCGTTTCCCCGTTTCCGGAATAAGTCTGATGTAGAACAAGTAGGGGAAGCATACATGCTCAAGAGGGCTCACCCGAAATCCAAAGGCAATTGTATTTCGGAAAACGGGGAATCGAAGTCGGAATGCCGCGAAATTCACCAATTTAAAGCGTTTCCCCGTTTGCGGAAGAAGTCTGATGTAGAACAAGTAGCAGAAGCCTACATGCTCAAGAGGGATCACCAGAGATTCAAAGGCAACTGAATTTCGGCAAACGGGGAATCGAAGTCGGAATGCCGCCAAATTCACCGAGTCAAAGCGTTTCCCCGTTTGCGGAAGAAGTCTGATGTAGAACAAGTAGCGGAAGCATACATGCTCAAGAGGGGTCACCCGAAATTCAAAGGCAACTGAATTTCGGCAAACGGGGAATCGAATTCGTAATGCCTCGAAATTCACCGAGTGAAAGCGTTTTCCCGTTTGCGGACGAAGTCTGATGTAGAACAAGTAGCTGAAGCATACATTATCAAGAGGGGTCACCCGAAATTCAAAGGCCACTGAATTTCGGCAACCGGGGAATCGAAGTCGGAATGCCGTGAAATTCACCGAGTCAAAGCGTTTCCCCGTTTGCGGAAGAAGTCTGATGTAGAACAAGTAGCAGAAGCATACATGCTCAAGAGGGGTCACCCGAAATTCAAAGGCAACTGAATTTTGGAAAACAAGGAATCGAAGTCGGAATGCCGCAAAATTCACCGAGTCAAAGCGTTTCCCCGTTTGGGGAAGAAGTCTGATGTAGAACAAGTAGCGGAAGCATACATGCTCAAGAGGGCTCACCCGAAATCCAAAGGCAATTGAATTTCGGCAAATGGGGAATCGAAGTCGGAATGCCGTGAAATTCACCGAGTCAAAGCGTTTCCCCGTTTGCGGAAGAAGTCTGATGTAGAACAAGTAGCCGAAGCATACATGCTCAAGAGGGGTCACCCGAAATGCAAAGGCAACTGAATTTCGGCAACCGGTGCATCGAAGTCGGAATGCCGTGAAACTCAACGAGTCAAAGCGTTTCGCCATTTGCAGAAGAAGTCTGATTTAGAACAAGGAGCAGAAGCATACATGGTCAAGAGGGGTCACCCGAAATTCAAAGGCAACTGAATTTTGGAAAACGGGGAATCGAAGTCGGAATGCCGCGAAATTAACCAATGTAAAGTGTTTCCCCGTTTGCGGAAGAAGTTTGATGTAGAAGAAGTAGCAGAAGCATACATGCTCAATAGGGGTCACCTGAAATTCAAACGCAACTAAATTTTGGCAACCGGGGAATCGAAGTCGGAATGCCGCGAAATTCACCGAGTCAAAGCGTTTCCCGTTTGCGGAAGAAGTCTGATGTAGAACAAGTAGTGGAAGCATACATGCTCAAGAGGGCTCACCCGAAATCGAAAGGCAATTGAATTTCGGCAAACGGGGAATCGAAGTCGGAATGCCGAGAAATTCACCGAGTCAAAGCGTTTCCCGTTTGCGGAAGAAGTCTGATGTAGAACAAGTAGCCGAAGCATACATGCTCAAGAGGGGTGACCCGAAATTCAAAGGCAATTGAATCTCGACAAACGGGGCATCGAAGTCGTAATGCCGCAAAATTCACCAATTTAAAGCGTTTCCCCGTTTGCGGAAGAAGTCTGATGTAGAACAAGTAGCAGAAGCATACATGCTCAAGAGGGGTCACCCGAAATTCAAAGGCAACAGAATTTCGGAAAACGGGGAATCGAAGTCGGAATGCCGCGAAATTAACCAATGTAAAGTGTTTCCCCGTTTGCGGAAGAAGACTGATGTAGAAGAAGTAGCAGAAGCATACATGCTCAATAGGGGTCACCTGAAATTCAAAGGCAACTAAATTTCGGCAACCGGGGAATCGAAGTCGGAATGCCGTGAAATTCACGGAGTCAAAGAGTTTACCCGTTTACGGAAGAAGTCTGATGTAGAACAAGTAGTGGAAGCATACATGCTCAAGAGGGCTCACCCGAAATCCAAAGGCAATTGAATTTCGGCAAACGGGGAATCGAAGTCGGAATGCCGAGAAATTCACCGAGTCAAAGCGTTTCCTCTTCTGCGGAAGAAGTCTGATGTTGAACAAGTAGCCGAAGCATACATGCTCAAGAGGGGTGACCCGAAATTCAAAGGCAACTGAATTTCGGCAACCGGGGCATCGAAGTCGGAATGCTGCAAAATTCACCAATTTAAAGCGTTTCCTCGTTTGCGGAAGAAGTCTGATGTAGAACAAGTAGCAGAAGCATACATGCTCAAGAGGGGTCACCCGAAATTCAAAGGCAACTGAATTTCGGAAAACGGGGAATCGAAGTCGGAATGCCGCGAAATTCACCAATTTAAAGCGTTTCCCGGTTTGCGGAAGAAGTCTGATGTAGAACAAGTAGCAAAAGCATACATGCTCAAGAGGGATCCCCAGAGATTCAAAGGCAACTGAATTTCGATAAACGGGGAATCGAAGTCGGAATGCCGCCAAATTCACCGAGTCAAAGCGTTTCCCCGTTTGCAGAAGAAGTCTGATGAAGAACAAGTAGCGGAAGCATACATGCTCAAGAGGGGTCACCCGAAATTCAAAGACAACTGAATTTCGGCAAACGGGGAATCGAATTTGTAATGCCGCGAAATTCACTGAGTGAAAGCGTTTTCCCGTTTACGGAAGAAGTCTGATGTAGAACAAGTAGCTGAAGCATACATGCTCAAGAGGGGTCACCCGAAATTCAAAGGCAACTGAATTTCGGCAACCGGGGAATCGAAGTCGGAATGCCGCGAAATTCACCGAGTCAAAGCGTTTCCCCGTTTCCGGAATAAGTCTGATGTAGAACAAGTAGGGGAAGCATACATGCTCAAGAGGGCTCACCCGAAATCCAAAGGCAATTGTATTTCGGCAAACGGGGAATCGAAGTCGGAATGCCGAGAAATTCACGGAGTCAAAGAGTTTCCCCGTTTACGGAAGAAGTCTGATGTAGAACAAGTAGTGGAAGCATACATGCTCAAGAGGGCTCACCCGAAATCCAAAGGCAATTGAATTTCGGCAACCGGGGCAACGAAGTCGGAATGCCGCAAAACTCAACGAGTCAAAGCGTTTCGCCATTTCCCGAAGAAGTCTGATTTAGAGCAAGGAGCAGAAGCATACATGCTCAAGAGGGGTCACCCGAAATTCAAAGGCAACTGAATTTCGGCAAACGGGGAATCGAATTCGTAATGCCGCGAAATTCACCGAGTCAAAGCGTTTTCCTGTTTGCTGAAGAAGGCTGATGTAGAACAAGTAGCAGAAGCATCCAAGCTCAAGTGGGATCACCAGAAATTCAAAGGCAACTGAATTTCGGCAACCGGGGCATCGAAGTCGGAATGCCGTGAAATTCACCGAGTCAAAGCGTTTTCCTATTTGCGGAAGAAGTGTGATGTAGAACAAGTAGCAGAAGCATACATGCTCAAGAGGGGTCATCCGAAATTCAAAGGCAACTGAATTTCGGCAACCGGGGAATCGAAGTCGGAATGCCGCGAAATTCACCGAGTCAAAGAGTTTCGCCATTTGCGGAAGAAGTCTGATGTAGAACAAGTAGCAGAAGCATACATGCTCAAGAGGGGTCACCCGAAATTCAAAGGCAACTGAATTTCGGAAAACGGGGAATCGAAGTCGGAATGCCGCGAAATTCACCAATTTAAAGTGTTTCCCCGTTTGCGGAAGAAGTATGATGTAGAACAAGTAGCGGAAGCATACATGCTCAAGAGGGCTCACCCGAAATCCAAAGGCAATTGAATTTCGGCAAATGGGGAATCGAAGTCAGAATGCCGCGAAATTCACCGAGTCAAATCGTTTCCCCGTTTGGGGAAGAAGTCTGATGTAGAACAAGTAGCGGAAGCATACATGCTCAAGAGGGCTCACCCGAAATCCAAATGCAATTGAATTTCGGCAAATGGGGAATCGAAGTCGGAATGCCGTGAAATTCACCGAGTCAAAGCGTTTCCCCGTTTGCGGAAGAAGTCTGATGTAGAACAAGTAGCCGAAGCATACATGCTCAAGAGGGGTCACCCGAAATTCAAAGGCAACTGAATTTCGGCAACCGGTGCATCGAAGTCGGAATGCCGTGAAACTCAACGAGTCAAAGCGTTTCGCCCTTTGCAGAAGAAGTCTGATTTAGAACAAGGAGCAGAAGCATACATGGTCAAGAGGGGTCACCCGAAATTCAAAGGCAACTGAATTTCGGAAAACGGGGAATCGAAGTCGGAATGCCGCGAAATTCACCAATTTAAAGCGTTTCCCCGTTTGCGGAATAAGTCTGATGTAGAACAAGTAGCGGAAGCATACATGCTCAAGAGGGCTCACCCGAAATCCAAAGGCAATTGAATTTCGGCAAACGGGGAATCGAAGTCGGAATGCCGAGAAATTCACCGAGTCAAAGCGTTTCCCGTTTGCGGAAGAAGTCTGATGTAGAACAAGTAGCCGACGCATACATGCTCAAGAGGGGTGACCCGAAATTCAAAGGCAACTGAATTTCGGCAACCGGGGCATCGAAGTCGGAATGCCGCAAAATTCACCAATTTAAAGCGTTTCCCCGTTTGCGGAAGAAGTCTGATGTAGAACAAGTAGCAGAAGCATACATGCTCAAGAGGGGTCACCCGAAATTCAAAGGCAACTGAATTTCGGAAAACGGGGAATCGAAGTCGGAATGCCGCGAAATTCACCAATTTAAAGCGTTTCCCCGTTTGCGGAAGAAGTCTGATGTAGAACAAGTAGCAGAAGCCTACATGCTCAAGAGGGATCACCAGAGATTCAAAGGCAACTGAATTTCGGCAAACGGGGAATCGAAGTCGGAATGCCGCCAAATTCACCGAGTCAAAGCGTTTCCCCGTTTGCGGAATAAGTCTGATGTAGAACAAGTAGCGGAAGCATACATGCTCAAGAGGGCTCACCCGAAATCCAAAGGCAATTGAATTTCGGCAAACGGGGAATCGAAGTCGGAATGCCGAGAATTCACCAATTTAAAGCGTTTCCCCGTTTGCGGAAGAAGTCTGATGTAGAACAAGTAGCAGAAGCCTACATGCTCAAGAGGGATCACCAGAGATTCAAAGGCAACTGAATTTCGGCAAACGGGGAATCGAAGTCGGAATGCCGCCAAATTCACCGAGTCAAAGCGTTTCCCCGTTTGCGGAAGAAGTCTGATGTAGAACAAGTAGCGGAAGCATACATGCTCAAGAGGGGTCACCCGAAATTCAAAGGCAACTGAATTTTGGAAAACGGGGAATCGAAGTCGGAATGCCGCGAAATTAACCAATGTAAAGTGTTTCCCCGTTTACGGAAGAAGTTTGATGTAGAAGAAGTAGCAGGAGCATACATGCTCAATAGGGGTCACCTGAAATTCAAAGGCAACTAAATTTCGGCAACCGGGGAATCGAAGTCGGAATGCCGCGAAATTCACCGAGTCAAAGCATTTCCCCATTTACGGAAGAAGTCTGATGTAGAACAAGTAGTGGAAGCATACATGCTCAAGAGGGCTCACCCGAAATCCAAAGGCAACTGAATTTCGGCAACCGGTGCATCGAAGTCTGAATGCCGTGAAACTCAACGAGTCAAAGCGTTTCGCCATTTGCAGAAGAAGTCTGATTTAGAACAAGGAGCAGAAGCATACATGCTCAAGAGGGGTGACCCGAAATTCAAAGGCAACTGAATCTCGACAAACGGGGCATCGAAGTCGTAATGCCGCAAAATTCACCAATTTAAAGCGTTTCCCCGTTTGCGGAAGAAGTCTGATGTAGAACAAGTAGCAGAAGCATACATGCTCAAGAGGGGTCACCCGAAATTCAAAGGCAACAGAATTTCGGAAAACGGGGAATCGAAGTCGGAATGCCGCGAAATTAACCAATGTAAAGTGTTTCCCCGTTTGCGGAAGAAGACTGATGTAGAAGAAGTAGCAGAAGCATACATGCTCAATAGGGGTCACCTGAAATTCAAAGGCAACTAAATTTCGGCAACCGGGGAATCGAAGTCGGAATGCCGTGAAATTCACGGAGTCAAAGAGTTTACCCGTTTACGGAAGAAGTCTGATGTAGAACAAGTAGTGGAAGCATACATGCTCAAGAGGGCTCACCCGAAATCCAAAGGCAATTGAATTTCGGCAAACGGGGAATCGAAGTCGGAATGCCGAGAAATTCACCGAGTCAAAGCGTTTCCTCTTCTGCGGAAGAAGTCTGATGTTGAACAAGTAGCCGAAGCATACATGCTCAAGAGGGGTGACCCGAAATTCAAAGGCAACTGAATTTCGGCAACCGGGGCATCGAAGTCGGAATGCTGCAAAATTCACCAATTTAAAGCGTTTCCCCGTTTGCGGAAGAAGTCTGATGTAGAACAAGTAGCAGAAGCATACATGCTCAAGAGGGGTCACCCGAAATTCAAAGGCAACTGAATTTCGGAAAACGGGGAATCGAAGTCGGAATGCCGCGAAATTCACCAATTTAAAGCGTTTCCCGGTTTGCGGAAGAAGTCTGATGTAGAACAAGTAGCAAAAGCATACATGCTCAAGAGGGATCCCCAGAGATTCAAAGGCAACTGAATTTCGATAAACGGGGAATCGAAGTCGGAATGCCGCCAAATTCACCGAGTCAAAGCGTTTCCCCGTTTGCAGAAGAAGTCTGATGAAGAACAAGTAGCGGAAGCATACATGCTCAAGAGGGGTCACCCGAAATTCAAAGACAACTGAATTTCGGCAAACGGGGAATCGAATTTGTAATGCCGCGAAATTCACTGAGTGAAAGCGTTTTCCCGTTTACGGAAGAAGTCTGATGTAGAACAAGTAGCTGAAGCATACATGCTCAAGAGGGGTCACCCGAAATTCAAAGGCAACTGAATTTCGGCAACCGGGGAATCGAAGTCGGAATGCCGCGAAATTCACCGAGTCAAAGCGTTTCCCCGTTTCCGGAATAAGTCTGATGTAGAACAAGTAGGGGAAGCATACATGCTCAAGAGGGCTCACCCGAAATCCAAAGGCAATTGTATTTCGGCAAACGGGGAATCGAAGTTGGAATGCCGAGAAATTCACGGAGTCAAAGAGTTTCCCCGTTTACGGAAGAAGTCTGATGTAGAACAAGTAGTGGAAGCATACATGCTCAAGAGGGCTCACCCGAAATCCAAAGGCAATTGAATTTCGGCAACCGGGGCAACGAAGTCGGAATGCCGCAAAACTCAACGAGTCAAAGCGTTTCGCCATTTCCCGAAGAAGTCTGATTTAGAGCAAGGAGCAGAAGCATACATGCTCAAGAGGGGTCACCCGAAATTCAAAGGCAACTGAATTTCGGCAAACGGGGAATCGAATTCGTAATGCCGCGAAATTCACCGAGTCAAAGCGTTTTCCTGTTTGCTGAAGAAGGCTGATGTAGAACAAGTAGCAGAAGCATCCAAGCTCAAGTGGGATCACCAGAAATTCAAAGGCAACTGAATTTCGGCAACCGGGGCATCGAAGTCGGAATGCCGTGAAATTCACCGAGTCAAAGCGTTTTCCTATTTGCGGAAGAAGTGTGATGTAGAACAAGTAGCAGAAGCATACATGCTCAAGAGGGGTCATCCGAAATTCAAAGGCAACTGAATTTCGGCAACCGGGGAATCGAAGTCGGAATGCCGCGAAATTCACCGAGTCAAAGAGTTTCGCCATTTGCGGAAGAAGTCTGATGTAGAACAAGTAGCAGAAGCATACATGCTCAAGAGGGGTCACCCGAAATTCAAAGGCAACTGAATTTCGGAAAACGGGGAATCGAAGTCGGAATGCCGCGAAATTCACCAATTTAAAGTGTTTCCCCGTTTGCGGAAGAAGTATGATGTAGAACAAGTAGCGGAAGCATACATGCTCAAGAGGGCTCACCCGAAATCCAAAGGCAATTGAATTTCGGCAAATGGGGAATCGAAGTCAGAATGCCGCGAAATTCACCGAGTCAAATCGTTTCCCCGTTTGGGGAAGAAGTCTGATGTAGAACAAGTAGCGGAAGCATACATGCTCAAGAGGGCTCACCCGAAATCCAAATGCAATTGAATTTCGGCAAATGGGGAATCGAAGTCGGAATGCCGTGAAATTCACCGAGTCAAAGCGTTTCCCCGTTTGCGGAAGAAGTCTGATGTAGAACAAGTAGCCGAAGCATACATGCTCAAGAGGGGTCACCCGAAATTCAAAGGCAACTGAATTTCGGCAACCGGTGCATCGAAGTCGGAATGCCGTGAAACTCAACGAGTCAAAGCGTTTCGCCCTTTGCAGAAGAAGTCTGATTTAGAACAAGGAGCAGAAGCATACATGGTCAAGAGGGGTCACCCGAAATTCAAAGGCAACTGAATTTCGGAAAACGGGGAATCGAAGTCGGAATGCCGCGAAATTCACCAATTTAAAGCGTTTCCCCGTTTGCGGAAGAAGTCTGATGTAGAACAAGTAGCAGAAGCCTACATGCTCAAGAGGGATCACCAGAGATTCAAAGGCAACTGAATTTCGGCAAACGGGGAATCGAAGTCGGAATGCCGCCAAATTCACCGAGTCAAAGCGTTTCCCCGTTTGCGGAAGAAGTCTGATGTAGAACAAGTAGTGGAAGCATACATGCTCAAGAGGGGTCACCCGAAATTCAAAGGCAACTGAATTTTGGAAAATGGGGAATCGAAGTCGGAATGCCGCGAAATTAACCAATGTAAAGCGTTTCCCCGTTTGCGGAAGAAGTCTGATGTAGAACAAGTAGCAGAAGCCTACATGCTCAAGAGGGATCACCAGAGATTCAAAGGCAACTGAATTTCGGCAAACGGGGAATCGAAGTCGGAATGCCGCCAAATTCACCGAGTCAAAGCGTTTCCCCGTTTGCGGAAGAAGTCTGATGTAGAACAAGTAGTGGAAGCATACATGCTCAAGAGGGGTCACCCGAAATTCAAAGGCAACTGAATTTCGGCAACCGGTGCATCGAAGTCGGAATGCCGTGAAACTCAACGAGTCAAAGCGTTTCGCCATTTGCAGAAGAAGTCTGATTTAGAACAAGGAGCAGAAGCATACATGGTCAAGAGGGGTCACCCGAAATTCAAAGGCAACTGAATTTTGGAAAACGGGGAATCGAAGTCGGAATGCCGCGAAATTAACCAATGTAAAGTGTTTCCCCGTTTGCGGAAGAAGTTTGATGTAGAAGAAGTAGCAGAAGCATACATGCTCAATAGGGGTCACTTGAAATTCAAAGGCAACTAAATTTCGGCAACAGGGGAATCGAAGTCGGAATGCCGCGAAATTCACCGAGTCAAAGCGTTTCCCCGTTTACGGAAGAAGTCTGATGTAGAACAAGTAGTGGAAGCATACATGCTCAAGAGGGCTCACCCGAAATCCAAAGGCAATTGAATTTCGGCAAACGAGGAATCGAAGTCGGAATGCCGTGAAATTCACCGAGTCAAAGCGTTTCCCGTTTGCGGAAGAAGTCTGATGTAGAACAAGTAGCCGAAGCATACATGCTCAAGAGGGGTGACCCGAAATTCAAAGGCAACTGAATTTCGGCAACCGGGGCATCGAAGTCGGAATGCCGCAAAATTCACCAATTTAAAGCGTTTCCCCGTTTGCGGAAGAAGTCTGATGTAGAACAAGTAGCAGAAGCATACATGCTCAAGAGGGGTCACCCGAAATTCAAAGGCAACTGAATTTCGGAAAACGGGGAATCGAAGTCGGAATGCCGCGAAATTCACCAATTTAAAGCGTTTCCCCGTTTGCGGAAGAAGTCTGATGTAGAACAAGTAGCAGAAGCCTACATGCTCAAGAGGGATCACCAGAGATTCAAAGGCAACTGAATTTCGGCAACCGGGGAATCGAAGTCGGAATGCCGCGAAATTCACCGAGTCAAAGCGTTTCCCCGTTTACGGAAGAAGTCTGATGTAGAACAAGTAGTGGAAGCATACATGCTCAAGAGGGCTCACCCGAAATCCAAAGGCAATTGAATTTCGGCAAACGGGGAATCGAAGTCGGAATGCCGAGAAATTCACCGAGTCAAAGCGTTTCCCGTTTGCGTAAGAAGTCTGATGTAGAACAAGTAGCCGAAGCATACATGCTCAAGAGGGGTGACCCGAAATTCAAAGGCAACTGAATTTCGGCAACCGGGGCATCGAAGTCAGAATGCCGCAAAATTCACCAATTTAAAGCGTTTCCCCGTTTGCGGAAGAAGTCTGATGTAGAACAAGTAGCAGAAGCATACATGCTCAAAAGGGGTCACCCGAAATTCAAAGGCAACTGAATTTCGGAAAACGGGGAATCGAAGTCGGAATGCCGCGAAATTCACCAATTTAAAGCGTTTCCCCGTTTGCGGAAGAAGTCTGATGTAGAACAAGTAGCAGAAGCCTACATGCTCAAGAGGGATTACCAGAGATTCAAAGGCAACTGAATTTCGGCAAACGGGGAATCGAAGTCGGAATGCCGCCAAATTCACCGAGTCAAAGCGTTTCCCCGTTTGCGGAAGAAGTTTGATGTAGAAGAAGTAGCAGGAGCATACATGCTCAAGAGGGCTCACCCGAAATCCAAAGGCAATTGAATTTCGGCAAATGGGGAATCGAAGTCAGAATGCCGCGAAATGCACCGAGTCAAATCGTTTCCCTGTTTGGGGAAGAAGTCTGATGTAGAACAAGTAGCGGAAGCATACATGCTCAAGAGGGCTCACCCGAAATCCAAATGCAATTGAATTTCGGCAAATGGGGAATCGAAGTCGGAATGCCGTGAAATTCACCGAGTCAAAGCGTTTCCCCGTTTGCGGAAGAAGTCTGATGTAGAACAAGTAGCCGAAGCATACATGCTCAAGAGGGGTCACCCGAAATTCAAAGGCAACTAAATTTCGGCAACCGGTGCATCGAAGTCGGAATGCCGTGAAACTCAACGAGTCAAAGCGTTTCGCCATTTGCAGAAGAAGTCTGATTTAGAACAAGGAGCAGAAGCATACATGCTCAAGAGGGGTGACCCGAAATTCAAAGGCAACTGAATTTCGGCAACCGGGGCATCGAAGTCGGAATGCCGCAAAATTCACCAATTTAAAGCGTTTCCCCGTTTGCGGAAGAAGTCTGATGTAGAACAAGTAGCAGAAGCATACATGCTCAAGAGGGGTCACCCGAAATTCAAAGGCAACTGAATTTCGGAAAACGGGGAATCGAAGTCGGAATGCCGCGAAATTCACCAATTTAAAGCGTTTCCCCGTTTGCGGAAGAAGTCTGATGTAGAACAAGTAGCAGAAGCATACATGCTCAAGAGGGGTCACCCGAAATTCAAAGGCAACTGAATTTCGGAAAACGGGGAATCGAAGTCGGAATGCCGCGAAATTCACCAATTTAAAGCGTTTCCCCGTTTGCGGAAGAAGTCTGATGTAGAACAAGTAGCAGAAGCCTACATGCTCAAGAGGGATCACCAGAGATTCAAAGGCAACTGAATTTCGGCAAACGGGGAATCGAAGTCGGAATACCGCCAAATTCACCGAGTCAAAGCGTTTCCCCGTTTGCGGAAGAAGTCTGATGTAGAACAAGTAGCGGAAGCATACATGCTCAAGAGGGGTCACCCGAAATTCAAAGGCAACTGAATTTTGGAAAACGGGGAATCGAAGTCGGAATGCCGCGAAATTAACCAATGTAAAGTGTTTCCCCGTTTGCGGAAGAAGTTTGATGTAGAAGAAGTAGCAGGAGCATACATGCTCAATAGGGGTCACCTGAAATTCAAAGGCAACTAAATTTCGGCAACCGGGGAATCGAAGTCGGAATGCCGCGAAATTCACCGAGTCAAAGCGTTTCCCCGTTTACGGAAGAAGTCTGATGTAGAACAAGTAGTGGAAGCATACATGCTCAAGAGGGCTCACCCGAAATCCAAAGGCAATTGAATTTCGGCAAACGAGGAATCGAAGTCGGAATGCCGTGAAATTCACCGAGTCAAAGCGTTTCCCGTTTGCGGAAGAAGTCTGATGTAGAACAAGTAGCCGAAGCATACATGCTCAAGAGGGGTGACCCGAAATTCAAAGGCAACTGAATTTCGGCAACCGGGGCATCGAAGTCGGAATGCCGCAAAATTCACCAATTTAAAGCGTTTCCCCGTTTGCGGAAGAAGTCTGATGTAGAACAAGTAGCAGAAGCATACATGCTCAAGAGGGGTCACCCGAAATTCAAAGGCAACTGAATTTCGGAAAACGGGGAATCGAAGTCGGAATGCCGCGAAATTCACCAATTTAAAGCGTTTCCCCGTTTGCGGAAGAAGTCTGATGTAGAACAAGTAGCAGAAGCCTACATGCTCAAGAGGGATCACCAGAGATTCAAAGGCAACTGAATTTCGGCAACCGGGGAATCGAAGTCGGAATGCCGCGAAATTCACCGAGTCAAAGCGTTTCCCCGTTTACGGAAGAAGTCTGATGTAGAACAAGTAGTGGAAGCATACATGCTCAAGAGGGCTCACCCGAAATCCAAAGGCAATTGAATTTCGGCAAACGGGGAATCGAAGTCGGAATGCCGAGAAATTCACCGAGTCAAAGCGTTTCCCGTTTGCGTAAGAAGTCTGATGTAGAACAAGTAGCCGAAGCATACATGCTCAAGAGGGGTGACCCGAAATTCAAAGGCAACTGAATTTCGGCAACCGGGGCATCGAAGTCAGAATGCCGCAAAATTCACCAATTTAAAGCGTTTCCCCGTTTGCGGAAGAAGTCTGATGTAGAACAAGTAGCAGAAGCATACATGCTCAAAAGGGGTCACCCGAAATTCAAAGGCAACTGAATTTCGGAAAACGGGGAATCGAAGTCGGAATGCCGCGAAATTCACCAATTTAAAGCGTTTCCCCGTTTGCGGAAGAAGTCTGATGTAGAACAAGTAGCAGAAGCCTACATGCTCAAGAGGGATTACCAGAGATTCAAAGGCAACTGAATTTCGGCAAACGGGGAATCGAAGTCGGAATGCCGCCAAATTCACCGAGTCAAAGCGTTTCCCCGTTTGCGGAAGAAGTTTGATGTAGAAGAAGTAGCAGGAGCATACATGCTCAAGAGGGCTCACCCGAAATCCAAAGGCAATTGAATTTCGGCAAATGGGGAATCGAAGTCAGAATGCCGCGAAATGCACCGAGTCAAATCGTTTCCCTGTTTGGGGAAGAAGTCTGATGTAGAACAAGTAGCGGAAGCATACATGCTCAAGAGGGCTCACCCGAAATCCAAATGCAATTGAATTTCGGCAAATGGGGAATCGAAGTCGGAATGCCGTGAAATTCACCGAGTCAAAGCGTTTCCCCGTTTGCGGAAGAAGTCTGATGTAGAACAAGTAGCCGAAGCATACATGCTCAAGAGGGGTCACCCGAAATTCAAAGGCAACTAAATTTCGGCAACCGGTGCATCGAAGTCGGAATGCCGTGAAACTCAACGAGTCAAAGCGTTTCGCCATTTGCAGAAGAAGTCTGATTTAGAACAAGGAGCAGAAGCATACATGCTCAAGAGGGGTGACCCGAAATTCAAAGGCAACTGAATTTCGGCAACCGGGGCATCGAAGTCGGAATGCCGCAAAATTCACCAATTTAAAGCGTTTCCCCGTTTGCGGAAGAAGTCTGATGTAGAACAAGTAGCAGAAGCATACATGCTCAAGAGGGGTCACCCGAAATTCAAAGGCAACTGAATTTCGGAAAACGGGGAATCGAAGTCGGAATGCCGCGAAATTCACCAATTTAAAGCGTTTCCCCGTTTGCGGAAGAAGTCTGATGTAGAACAAGTAGCAGAAGCATACATGCTCAAGAGGGGTCACCCGAAATTCAAAGGCAACTGAATTTCGGAAAACGGGGAATCGAAGTCGGAATGCCGCGAAATTCACCAATTTAAAGCGTTTCCCCGTTTGCGGAAGAAGTCTGATGTAGAACAAGTAGCAGAAGCCTACATGCTCAAGAGGGATCACCAGAGATTCAAAGGCAACTGAATTTCGGCAAACGGGGAATCGAAGTCGGAATACCGCCAAATTCACCGAGTCAAAGCGTTTCCCCGTTTGCGGAAGAAGTCTGATGTAGAACAAGTAGCGGAAGCATACATGCTCAAGAGGGGTCACCCGAAATTCAAAGGCAACTGAATTTTGGAAAACGGGGAATCGAAGTCGGAATGCCGCGAAATTAACCAATGTAAAGTGTTTCCCCGTTTGCGGAAGAAGTTTGATGTAGAAGAAGTAGCAGGAGCATACATGCTCAATAGGGGTCACCTGAAATTCAAAGGCAACTAAATTTCGGCAACCGGGGAATCGAAGTCGGAATGCCGCGAAATTCACCGAGTCAAAGCGTTTCCCCGTTTACGGAAGAAGTCTGATGTAGAACAAGTAGTGGAAGCATACATGCTCAAGAGGGCTCACCCGAAATCCAAAGGCAATTGAATTTCGGCAAACGGGGAATCGAAGTCGGAATGCCGAGAAATTCACCGAGTCAAAGCGTTTCCCGTTTGCGTAAGAAGTCTGATGTAGAACAAGTAGCCGAAGCATTCATGCTCAAGAGGGGTGACCCGAAATTCAAAGGCAACTGAATTTCGGCAACCGGGGCATCGAAGTCGGAATGCCGCAAAATTCACCAATTTAAAGCGTTTCCCCGTTTGCGTAAGAAGTCTGATGTAGAACAAGTAGCCGACGCATACATGCTCAAGAGGGGTGACCCGAAATTCAAAGGCAACTGAATTTCGGCAACCGGGGCATCGAAGTCGGAATGCCGCAAAATTCACCAATTTAAAGCGTTTCCCCGTTTGCGGAAGAAGTCTGATGTAGAACAAGTAGCAGAAGCATACATGCTCAAGAGGGGTCACCCGAAATTCAAAGGCAACTGAATTTCGGAAAACGGGGAATCGAAGTCGGAATGCCGCGAAATTCACCAATTTAAAGCGTTTCCCCGTTTGCGGAAGAAGTCTGATGTAGAACAAGTAGCAGAAGCCTACATGCTCAAGAGGGATCACCAGAGATTCAAAGGCAACTGAATTTCGGCAAACGGGGAATCGAAGTCGGAATACCGCCAAATTCACCGAGTCAAAGCGTTTCCCCGTTTGCGGAAGAAGTCTGATGTAGAACAAGTAGCGGAAGCATACATGCTCAAGAGGGGTCACCCGAAATTCAAAGGCAACTGAATTTCGGCAAACGGGGAATCGAATTCGTAATGCCTCGAAATTCACCGAGTGAAAGCGTTTTCCCGTTTGCGGACGAAGTCTGATGTAGAACAAGTAGCTGAAGCATACATTATCAAGAGGGGTCACCCGAAATTCAAAGGCCACTGAATTTCGGCAACCGGGGAATCGAAGTCGGAATGCCGCGAAATTCACCGAGTCAAAGCGTTTCCCCGTTTGCGGCAGAAGTCTGATGTAGAACAAGTAGCAGAAGCATACATGCTCAAGAGGGGTCACCCGAAATTCAAAGGCAACTGAATTTCGGCAACCTGGGGATCGAAGTCGGAATGCCGCGAAACTCAAGGAGTCAAAGCGTTTCACCATTTGCGGAAGAAGTCTGATATAGAACAAGTAGCGGAAGCATACATGCTCAAGAGGGCTCACCCGAAATCCAAAGGCAATTGAATTTCGGCAAATGGTGCATCGAAGTCGGAATGCCGTGAAACTCAACGAGTCAAAGCGTTTCGCCATTTGCAGAAGAAGTCTGATTTAGAACAAGGAGCAGAAGCATACATGGTCAAGAGGGGTCACCCGAAATTCAAAGGCAACTGAATTTTGGAAAACGGGGAATCGAAGTCGGAATGCCGCGAAATTAACCAATGTAAAGTGTTTCCCCGTTTGCGGAAGAAGTCTGATGTAGAAGAAGTAGCAGAAGCATACATGCTCAATAGGGGTCACCTGAAATTCAAAGGCAACTAAATTTCGGCAACCGGGGAATCGAAGTCGGAATGCCGCGAAATTCACCGAGTCAAAGCGTTTCCCCGTTTACGGAAGAAGTCTGATGTAGAACAAGTAGGGGAAGCATACATGCTCAAGAGGGCTCACCCGAAATCCAATGGCAATTGAATTTCGGCAAACGGGGAATCGAAGTCGGAATGCCGAGAAATTCACCGAGTCATTGCGTTTCCCGTTTGCGGAAGAAGTCTGATGTAGAACAAGTAGCGGAAGCATACATGCTCAAGAGGGCTCACCCGAAATCCAAAGGCAATTGAATTTCGGCAAATGGGGAATCGAAGTCTGAATGCCGCGAAATTCACCGAGTCAAATCGTTTCCCCGTTTGGGGAAGAAGTCTGATGTAGAAGAAGTAGCAGAAGCATACATGCTCAATAGGGGTCACTTGAAATTCAAAGGCAACTAAATTTCGGCAACCGGGGAATCGAAGTCGGAATGCTGCGAAATTCACCGAGTCAAAGCGTTTCCCCGTTTACGGAAGAAGTCTGATGTAGAACAAGTAGTGGAAGCATACATGCTCAAGAGGGATCACCAGAGATTCAAAGGCAACTGAATTTCGGCAAACGGGGAATCGAAGTCGGAATGCCGCCAAATTCACCGAGTCAAAGCGTTTCCCCGTTTGCGGAAGAAGTCTGATGTAGAACAAGTAGCGGAAGCATACATGCTCAAGAGGGGTCACCCGAAATTCAAAGGCAACTGAATTTCGGCAAACGGGGAATCGAATTCGTAATGCCTCGAAATTCACCGAGTGAAAGCGTTTTCCCGTTTGCGGACAAAGTCTGATGTAGAACAAGTAGCTGAAGCATACATTATCAAGAGGGGTCACCCGAAATTCAAAGGCCACTGAATTTCGGCAACCGGGGAATCGAAGTCGGAATGCCGCGAAATTCACCGAGTCAAAGCGTTTCCCCGTTTGCGGCAGAAGTCTGATGTAGAACAAGTAGCAGAAGCATACATGCTCAAGAGGGGTCACCCGAAATTCAAAGGCAACTGAATTTCGGCAACCTGGGGATCGAAGTCGGAATGCCGCGAAATTCACCGAGTCAAAGCGTTTCCCCGTTTGGGGAAGAAGTCTGATGTAGAACAAGTAGCGGAAGCATACATGCTCAAGAGGGCTCACCCGAAATCCAAAGGCAATTGAATTTCGGCAAATGGGGAATCGAAGTCGGAATGCCGTGAAATTCACCGAGTCAAAGCGTTTCCCCGTTTGCGGAAGAAGTCTGATGTAGAACAAGTAGCCGAAGCATACATGCTCAAGCGGGGTCACCCGAAATTCAAAGGCAACTGAATTTCGGAAAACGGGGAATCGAAGTCGGAATGCCGCGAAATTAACCAATGTAAAGTGTTTCCCCGTTTGCGGAAGAATTCTGATGTAGAAGAAGTAGCAGAAGCATACATGCTCAATAGGGGTCACCTGAAATTCAAAGGCAACTAAATTTCGGCAACCGGGGAATCGAAGTCGGAATGCCGCGAAATTCACCGAGTCAAAGCGTTTCCCCGTTTACTGAAGAAGTCTGATGTAGAACAAGTAGGGGAAGCATACGTGCTCAAGAGGGCTCACCCGAAATCCAATGGCAATTGAATTTCGGCAAACGGGGAATCGAAGTCGGAATGCCGAGAAATTCACCGAGTCATTGCGTTTCCCGTTTGCGGAAGAAGTCTGATCTAGAACAAGTAGCGGAAGCATACATGCTCAAGAGGGCTCACCCGAAATCCAAAGGCAATTGAATTTCGGCAAATGGGGAATCGAAGTCTGAATGCCGCGAAATTCACCGAGTCAAATCGTTTCCCCGTTTGGGGAAGAAGTCTGATGTAGAACAAGTAGCGGAAGCATACATGCTCAAGAGGGCTCACCCGAAATCCAAAGGCAATTGAATTTCGGCAAATGGGGAATCGAAGTCGGAATGCCGTGAAATTCACCGAGTCAAAGCGTTTCGCCGTTTGCTGAAGAAGTCTGATGTAGAACAAGTAGCCGAAGCATACATGCTCAAGAGGGGTCACCCGACATTCAAAGGCAACTGAATTTCGGCAACCGGTGCATCGAAGTCGGAATGCCGTGAAACTCAACGAGTCAAAGCGTTTCGCCATTTGCAGAAGAAGTCTGATTTAGAACAAGGAGCAGAAGCATACATGGTCAAGAGGGGTCACCCGAAATTCAAAGGCAACTGAATTTTGGAAAACGGGGAATCGAAGTCGGAATGCCGCGAAATTAACCAATGTAAAGTGTTTCCCCGTTTGCGGAAGAAGTTTGATGTAGAAGAAGTAGCAGAAGCATACATGCTCAATAGGGGTCACTTGAAATTCAAAGGCAACTAAATTTCGGCAACCGGGGAATCGAAGTCGGAATGCTGCGAAATTCACCGAGTCAAAGCGTTTCCCCGTTTACGGAAGAAGTCTGATGTAGAACAAGTAGTGGAAGCATACATGCTCAAGAGGGCTCACCCGAAATCCAAAGGCAATTGAATTTCGGCAAACGGGGAATCGAAGTCGGAATGCCGAGAAATTCACCGAGTCAAAGCGTTTCCCGTTTGCGGAAGAAGTCTGATGTAGAACAAGTAGCCGAAGCATACATGCTCAAGAGGGGTGACCCGAAATTCAAAGGCAACTGAATTTCGGCAACCGGGGCATCGAAGTCGGAATGCCGCAAAATTCACCAATTTAAAGAGTTTCCCCGTTGGCGGAAGAAGTCTGATGTAGAACAAGTAGCAGAAGCATACATGCTCAAGAGGGGTCACCCGAAATTCAAAGGCAACTGAATTTCGGAAAACAGGGAATCGAAGTCGGAATGCCGCGAAATTCACCAATTTAAAGCGTTTCCCCGTTTGCGGAAGAAGTCTGATGTAGAACAAGTAGCAGAAGCCTACATGCTCAAGAGGGATCACCAGAGATTCAAAGGCAACTGAATTTCGGCAAACGGGGAATCGAAGTCGGAATGCCGCCAAATTCACCGAGTCAAAGCGTTTCCCCGTTTGCGGAAGAAGTCTGATGTAGAACAAGTAGCGGAAGCATACATGCTCAAGAGGGGTCACCCGAAATTCAAAGGCAACTGAATTTCGGCAAACGGGGAATCGAATTCGTAATGCCTCGAAATTCACCGAGTGAAAGCGTTTTCCCGTTTGCGGACGAAGTCTGATGTAGAACAAGTAGCTGAAGCATACATTATCAAGAGGGGTCACCCGAAATTCAAAGGCCACTGAATTTCGGCAACCGGGGAATCGAAGTCGGAATGCCGCGAAATTCACCGAGTCAAAGCGTTTCCCCGTTTGCGGCAGAAGTCTGATGTAGAACAAGTAGCAGAAGCATACATGCTCAAGAGGGGTCACCCGAAATTCAAAGGCAACTGAATTTTGGAAAACAAGGAATCGAAGTCGGAATGCCGCGAAATTCACCGAGTCAAAGCGTTTCCCCGTTTGGGGAAGAAGTCTGATGTAGAACAAGTAGCGGAAGCATACATGCTCAAGAGGGCTCACCCGAAATCCAAAGGCAATTGAATTTCGGCAAATGGGGAATCGAAGTCGGAATGCCGTGAAATTCACCGAGTCAAAGCGTTTCCCCGTTTGCAGAAGAAGTCTGATGTAGAACAAGTAGCCGAAGCATACATGCTCAAGCGGGGTCACCCGAAATTCAAAGGCAACTGAATTTCGGCAACCGGTGCATCGAAGTCGGAATGCCGTGAAACTCAACGAGTCAAAGCGTTTCGCCATTTGCAGAAGAAGTTTGATTTAGAACAAGGAGCAGAAGCATACATGGTCAAGAGGGGTCACCCGAAATTCAAAGGCAACTGAATTTCGGAAAACGGGGAATCGAAGTCGGAATGCCGCGAAATTAACCAATGTAAAGTGTTTCCCCGTTTGCGGAAGAAGTCTGATGTAGAAGAAGTAGCAGGAGCATACATGCTCAATAGGGGTCACCTGAAATTCAAAGGCAACTAAATTTCGGCAACCGGGGAATCGAAGTCGGAATGCCGCGAAATTCACCGAGTCAAAGCGTTTCCCCGTTTACGGAAGATGTCTGATGTAGAACAAGTAGGGGAAGCATACATGCTCAAGAGGGCTCACCCGAAATCCAATGGCAATTGAATTTCGGCAAACGGGGAATCGAAGTCGGAATGCCGAGAAATTCACCGAGTCATTGCGTTTCCCGTTTGCGGAAGAAGTCTGATCTAGAACAAGTAGCGGAAGCATACATGCTCAAGAGGGCTCACCCGAAATCCAAAGGCAATTGAATTTCGGCAAATGGGGAATCGAAGTCTGAATGCCGCGAAATTCACCGAGTCAAATCGTTTCCCCGTTTGGGGAAGAAGTCTGATGTAGAACAAGTAGCCGAAGCATACATGCTCAAGAGGGGTCACCCGACATTCAAAGGCAACTGAATTTCGGCAACCGGTGCATCGAAGTCGGAATGCCGTGAAACTCAACGAGTCAAAGCGTTTCGCCATTTGCAGAAGAAGTCTGATTTAGAACAAGGAGCAGAAGCATACATGGTCAAGAGGGGTCACCCGAAATTCAAAGGCAACTGAATTTTGGAAAACGGGGAATCGAAGTCGGAATGCCGCGAAATTAACCAATGTAAAGTGTTTCCCCGTTTGCGGAAGAAGTTTGATGTAGAAGAAGTAGCAGAAGCATACATGCTCAATAGGGGTCACTTGAAATTCAAAGGCAACTAAATTTCGGCAACCGGGGAATCGAAGTCGGAATGCCGCGAAATTCACCGAGTCAAAGCGTTTCCCCGTTTACGGAAGAAGTCTGATGTAGAACAAGTAGTGGAAGCATACATGCTCAAGAGGGCTCACCCGAAATCCAAAGGCAATTGAATTTCGGCAAACGGGGAATCGAAGTCGGAATGCCGAGAAATTCACCGAGTCAAATCGTTTCCCGTTTGCGGAAGAAGTCTGATGTAGAACAAGTAGCCGACGCATACATGCTCAAGAGGGGTGACCCGAAATTCAAAGGCAACTGAATTTCGGCAACCGGGGCATCGAAGTCGGAATGCCGCAAAATTCACCAATTTAAAGCGTTTCCCCGTTTGCGGAAGAAGTCTGATGTAGAACAAGTAGCAGAAGCATACATGCTCAAGAGGGGTCACCCGAAATTCAAAGGCAACTGAATTTCGGAAAACGGGGAATCGAAGTCGGAATGCCGCGAAATTCACCAATTTAAAGCGTTTCCCCGTTTGCGGAAGAAGTCTGATGTAGAACAAGTAGCAGAAGCCTACATGCTCAAGAGGGATCACCAGAGATTCAAAGGCAACTGAATTTCGGCAAACGGGGAATCGAAGTCGGAATGCCGCCAAATTCACCGAGTCAAAGCGTTTCCCCGTTTGCGGAAGAAGTCTGATGTAGAACAAGTAGCGGAAGCATACATGCTCAATAGGGGTCACCTGAAATTCAAAGGCAAGTAAATTTCGGCAACCGGGGAATGGAAGTCGGAATGCCGCGAAATTCACCGAGTCAAAGCGTTTCCCCGTTTACGGAAGAAGTCTGATGTAGAACAAGTAGGGGAAGCATACATGCTCAAGAGGGCTCACCCGAAATCCAATGGCAATTGGATTTCGGCAAACGGGGAATCGAAGTCGGAATGCCGAGAAATTCACCGAGTCATTGCGTTTCCCGTTTGCGGAAGAAGTCTGATGTAGAACAAGTAGCCGAAGCTTACATGCTCAAGAGGGGTGACCCGAAATTCAAAGGCAACTGAATTTCGGCAACCGGGGCATCGAAGTCGGAATCCTGCAAAATTCACCACTTTAAAGCGTTTCCCCGTTTGCGGAAGAAGTCTGATGTAGAACAAGTAGCAGAAGCATACATGCTCAAGAGGGGTCACCCGAAATTCAAAGGCAACTGAATTTCGGAAAACGGGGAATCAAAGTCGGATTGCCGCGAAAATCACCAATTTAAAGTGTTTCCCCGTTTGCGGAAGAAGTCTGATGTAGAACAAGTAGCAGAAGCATACATGCTCAAGAGGGATCACCAGAGATTCAAAGGCAACTGAATTTCGGCAAACGGGGAATCTAAGTCGGAATGCCGCCAAATTCACCGAGTCAAAGTGTTTCCCCGTTTGCGGAAGAAGTCTGATGTAGAACAAGTAGCAAAAGCATACATCTCAAGAGGGATCACCAGAAATTCAAAGGCAACTGAATTTCGGCAAACGGGGAATCGAATTCGTAATGCCGCGAAATTCACCGAGTGAAAGCGTTTTCCCGTTTGCGGACGAAGCCTGATGTAGAACAAGTAGCTGAAGCATACATGCTCAAGAGGGGTCACCCGAAATTCAAAGGCCACTGAATTTCGGCAACCGGGGAATCGAAGTCGGAATGCCGCGAAATTCATCGAGTCAAAGCGTTTCCCCATTTACGGAACAAGTCTGATGTAGAACAAGTAGTGGAAGCATACATGCTCAAGAGGGCTCACCCGAAATCCAAAGGCAATTGAATTTCGGCAAACGGGGAATCGAAGTCGGAATGCCGAGAAATTCACCGAGTCAAAGCGTTTCCCTGTTTGCGGAAGAAGTCTGATGTAGAACAAGTAGCCGAAGCATACATGCTCAAGAGGGGTGACCCGAAATTCAAAGGCAACTGAATTTCGGCAACCGGGGCATCGAAGTCGGAATGCCGCAAAACTCAACGAGTCTAAGCGTTTCCCCGTTTGCGGAAGAAGTCTGATGTAGAACAAGTAGCAGAAGCATACATGCTCAAGAGGGATCAACCGAAATTCAAAGGCAACTGAATTTTGGCAAACGGGGCACAGAAGTCGGAATGCCGCGAAACTCAACAGAGTCAAAGCGTTTCGCCATTTGCGGAAGAAGTCTGATGTAGAACAAGTAGCCGAAGCTTACATGCTCAAGAGGGGTGACCCGAAATTCAAAGGCAACTGAATTTCGGCAACCGGGGCATCGAAGTCGGAATGCTGCAAAATTCACCACTTTAAAGCGTTTCCCCGTTTGCGGAAGAAGTCTGATGTAGAACAAGTAGCAGAAGCATACATGCTCAAGAGGGGTCACCCGAAATTCAAAGGCAACTGAATTTCGGAAAACGGGGAATCAAAGTCGGATTGCCGCGAAAATCACCAATTTAAAGTGTTTCCCCGTTTGCGGAAGAAGTCTGATGTAGAACAAGTAGCAGAAGCATACATGCTCAAGAGGGATCACCAGAGATTCAAAGGCAACTGAATTTCGGCAAACGGGGAATCTAAGTCGGAATGCCGCCAAATTCACCGAGTCAAAGTGTTTCCCCGTTTGCGGAAGAAGTCTGATGTAGAACAAGTAGCAAAAGCATACATCTCAAGAGGGATCACCAGAAAT
The DNA here is from genome assembly GCA_030145905.1 of Populus davidiana. Taxonomy (NCBI): domain Eukaryota; kingdom Viridiplantae; phylum Streptophyta; class Magnoliopsida; order Malpighiales; family Salicaceae; genus Populus; species Populus davidiana. The sequence goes on from CM057796.1 coordinate 190,139, forward strand.
TCAAAGGCAACTGAATTTCGGCAAACGGGGAATCGAATTCGTAATGCCGCGAAATTCACCGAGTGAAAGCGTTTTCCCGTTTGCGGACGAAGCCTGATGTAGAACAAGTAGCTGAAGCATACATGCTCAAGAGGGGTCACCCGAAATTCAAAGGCCACTGAATTTCGGCAACCGGGGAATCGAAGTCGGAATGCCGCGAAATTCATCGAGTCAAAGCGTTTCCCCATTTACGGAACAAGTCTGATGTAGAACAAGTAGTGGAAGCATACATGCTCAAGAGGGCTCACCCGAAATCCAAAGGCAATTGAATTTCGGCAAACGGGGAATCGAAGTCGGAATGCCGAGAAATTCACCGAGTCAAAGCGTTTCCCTGTTTGCGGAAGAAGTCTGATGTAGAACAAGTAGCCGAAGCATACATGCTCAAGAGGGGTGACCCGAAATTCAAAGGCAACTGAATTTCGGCAACCGGGGCATCGAAGTCGGAATGCCGCAAAACTCAACGAGTCTAAGCGTTTCCCCGTTTGCGGAAGAAGTCTGATGTAGAACAAGTAGCAGAAGCATACATGCTCAAGAGGGATCAACCGAAATTCAAAGGCAACTGAATTTTGGCAAACGGGGCACAGAAGTCGGAATGCCGCGAAACTCAACAGAGTCAAAGCGTTTCGCCATTTGCGGAAGAAGTCTGATGTAGAACAAGTAGCAGAAGCATACATGGTCAAGAGGGGTCAACCGAAATTCAAAGGCAACTGAATTTTGCAAACAGGGAATCGAAGTCGGAATGCCGCGAAATTCACCGAGTCAAAGCGTTTCCCCGTTTGCGGAAGAAGTCTGATGTAGAACAAGTAGCAGAAGCATACATGCTCAAGAGGGATCAACCGAAATTCAAAGGCAACTGAATTTTGGCAAACGGGGCACAGAAGTCGGAATGCCGCGAAACTCAACAGAGTCAAAGCGTTTCGCCATTTGCGGAAGAAGTCTGATGTAGAACAAGTAGCAGAAGCATACATGGTCAAGAGGGGTCAACCGAAATTCAAAGGCAACTGAATTTTGCAAACAGGGAATCGAAGTCGGAATGCCGCGAAATTCACCGAGTCAAAGCGTTTCCCGGTTTGGGGAAGAAGTTTGATGTAGAACAAGTAGCGGAAGCATACATGCTCAAGAGGGCTCACCCGAAATCCAAAGGCATTTGAATTTCGGCAAATGGGGAATCGAAGTCGGAATGCCGTGAAATTCACCGAGTCAAAGCGTTTCCCCGTTTGCGGAAGAAGTCTGATGTAGAACAAGTAGCCGAAGCATACATGCTCAAGAGGGGTGACCCGAAATTCAAAGGCAACTGAATCTCGACAAACGGGGCATCGAAGTCGGAATGCCGCAAAATTCACCAATTTAAAGCGTTTCCCCGTTTGCGGAAGAAGTCTGATGTAGAACAAGTAGCAGAAGCATACATGCTCAAGAGGGGTCACCCGAAATTCAAAGGCAACGGAATTTCGGAAAACGGGGAATCGAAGTCGGAATGCCGCGAAATTAACCAATGTAAAGTGTTTCCCCGTTTGCGGAAGAAGACTGATGTAGAAGAAGTAGCAGAAGCATACATGCTCAATAGGGGTCACCTGAAATTCAAAGGCAACTAAATTTCGGCAACTGGGGAATCGAAGTCGGAATGCCGTGAAATTCACGGCGTCAAAGAGTTTCCCCGTTTACGGAAGAAGTCTGATGTAGAACAAGTAGTGGAAGCATACATACTCAAGAGGGCTCACCCGAAATCCAAAGGCAATTGAATTTCGGCAAACGGGAAATCGAAGTCGGAATGCCGAGAAATTCACCGAGTCAAAGCGTTTCCTCGTCTGCGGAAGAAGTCTGATGTTGAACATGTAGCCGAAGCATACATGCTCAAGAGGGGTGACCCGAAATTCAAAGGCAACTGAATTTCGGCAAACGGGGAATCGAATTTGTAATGCCGCGAAATTCACCGAGTGAAAGCGTTTTCCCGTTTGCGGAAGAAGTCTGATGTAGAAGAAGTAGCAGAAGCATACATGCTCAAGAGGGGTCACCCGAAATTCAAAGGCAACTGAATTTCGGAAAACGGGGAATCGAAGTCGGAATGCCGCGAAATTCACCAATTTAAAGCGTTTCCCGGTTTGCGGAAGAAGTCTGATGTAGAACAAGTAGCAAAAGCATACATGCTCAAGAGGGATCCCTAGAGATTCAAAGGCAACTGAATTTCGGTAAACGGGGAATCGAAGTCGGAATGCCGCCAAATTCACCGAGTCAAAGCGTTTCCCCGTTTGCAGAAGAAGTCTGATGAAGAACAAGTAGCGGAAGCATACATGCTCAAGAGGGGTCACCCGAAATTCAAAGACAACTGAATTTCGGCAAACGGGGAATCGAATTTGTAATGCCGCGAAATTCACCGAGTGAAAGCGTTTTCCCGTTTGCGGAAGAAGTCTGATGTAGAACAAGTAGCTGAAGCATACATGCTCAAGAGGGGTCACCCGAAATTCAAAGGCAACTGAATTTCGGCAACCGGGGAATCGAAGTCGGAATGCCGCGAAATTCACCGAGTCAAAGCGTTTCCCCGTTTCCGGAATAAGTCTGATGTAGAACAAGTAGGGGAAGCATACATGCTCAAGAGGGCTCACCCGAAATCCAAAGGCAATTGTATTTCAGCAAACGGGGAATCGAAGTCGGAATGCCGAGAAATTCACCGCGTCAAAGCGTTTCCCCGTTTGCGGAAGAAGTCTGATGTAGAACAACTAGCCGAAGCATACATGCTCAAGAGGGGTCACCCGAAATTCAAAGGCAACTGAATTTCGGCAACCGGGGCAACGAAGTCGGAATGCCGCAAAACTCAACGAGTCAAAGCGTTTCGCCATTTCCCGAAGAAGTCTGATTTAGAGCAAGGAGCAGAAGCATACATGCTCAAGAGGGGTCACCCGAAATTCAAAGGCAACTGAATTTCGGCAAACGGGGAATCGAATTCGTAATGCCGCGAAATTCACCGAGTCAAAGCGTTTTCCTGTTTGCTGAAGAAGTCTGATGTAGAACAAGTAGCAGAAGCATCCAAGCTCAAGTGGGATCACCAGAAATTCAAAGGCAACTGAATTTCGGCAACCGGGGCATCGAAGTCGGAATGCCGTGAAATTCACCGAGTCAAAGCGTTTTCCTATTTGCGGAAGAAGTCTGATGTAGAACAAGTAGCAGAAGCATACATGCTCAAGAGGGGTCATCCGAAATTCAAAGGCAACTGAATTTCGGCAACCGGGGAATCGAAGTCGGAATGCCGCGAAATTCACCAAGTCAAAGAGTTTCGCCATTTGCGGAAGAAGTCTGATGTAGAACAAGTAGCAGAAGCATACATGCTCAAGAGGGGTCACCCGAAATTCAAAGGCAACTGAATTTCGGCAACCGGGGAATAGAAGTCGGAATGCCGCGAAATTCACCGAGTCAAAGCGTTTCCCCGTTTGCGGAAGAAGTCTGATGTAGAACAAGTAGCAGAAGCATACATGCTCAAGTGGGATCAACCGAAATTCAAAGGCAACTGAATTTTGGCAAACGGGGCACAGAAGTCGGAATGCCGCGAAACTCAACGAGTCAAAGCGTTTCGCCATTTGCGGAAGAAGTCTGATGTAGAACAAGTAGCAGAAGCATACATGGTCAAGAGAGGTCAACCGAAATTCAAAGGCAACTGAATTTTGGAAAACAGGGAATCGAAGTCGGAATGCCGTGAAATTCACCGAGTCAAAGCGTTTCCCCGTTTGGGGAAGAAGTTTGATGTAGAACAAGTAGCGGAAGCATACATGCTCAAGAGGGCTCACCCGAAATCCAAAGGCATTTGTATTTCGGCAAATGGGGAATCGAAGTCGGAATGCCGTGAAATTCACCGAGTCAAAGCGTTTCCCCGTTTGCGGAAGAAGTCTGATGTAGAACAAGTAGCCGAAGCATACATGCTCAAGAGGGGTGACCCGAAATTCAAAGGCAACTGAATTTCGGCAAACGGGGAATCGAATTTGTAATGCCGCGAAATTCACCGAGTGAAAGCGTTTTCCCGTTTGCGGAAGAAGTCTGATGTAGAAGAAGTAGCTGAAGCATACATGCTCAAGAGGGGTCACCCGAAATTCAAAGGCAACTGAATTTCGGCAACCGGGGAATCGAAGTCGGAATGCCGCGAAATTCACCGAGTCAAAGCGTTTCCCCGTTTCCGGAATAAGTTTGATGTAGAACAAGTAGTGGAAGCATACATGCTCAAGAGGGCTCACCAAAAATCCAAAGGCAATTGTATTTCGGCAAACGTGGAATCGAAGTCGGAATGCCGAGAAATTCACCGAGTCAAAGCGTTTCCCCGTTTGCGGAAGAAGTCTGATGTAGAACAAGTAGCCGAAGCATACATGCTCAAGAGGGGTCACCCGAAATTCAAAGGCAACTGAATTTCGGCAACCGGGGCAACGAAGTCGGAATGCCGCAAAACTCAACAAGTCAAAGCGTTTCGCCATTTCCCGAAGAAGTCTGATTTAGAGCAAGGAGCGGAAGCATACATGCTCAAGAGGGGTCACCCGAAATTCAAAGGCAACTGAATTTCGGCAAACGGGGAATCGAATTCATAATGCCGCGAAATTCACCGAGTCAAAGCGTTTTCCTGTTTGCTGAAGAAGTCTGATGTAGAACAAGTAGCAGAAGCATCCAAGCTCAAGTGGGATCACCAGAAATTCAAAGGCAACTGAATTTCGGCAACCGGGGCATCGAAGTCGGAATGCCGCGAAATTCACCGAGTCAAAGCGTTTTCCTATTTGCGGAAGAAGTCTGATGTAGAACAAGTAGCAGAAGCATACATGCTCAAGAGGGGTCACCCGAAATTCAAAGGCAACTGAATTTCGGCAACCGGGGAATCGAAGTCGGAATGCCGCGAAATTCACAGAGTCAAAGAGTTTTCCCATTTGCGGAAGAAGTCTGATGTAGAACAAGTAGCAGAAGCATACATGCTCAAGAGGGCTCACCCGAAATCCAAAGGCAACTGAATTTCGGCAAATGGGGAATCGAAGTCGGAATGCCGCGAAATTCACCGAGTCAAAGCGTTTCCCTGTTTACGGAAGAAGTCTGATGTAGAACAAGTAGCAGAAGCATACATGCTCAAGAGGGCTCACCCGAAATCCAAAGGCAACTGAATTTCGGTAAATGGGGAATCGAAGTCGGAATGCCGCGACATTCACCGAGTCAAAGCGTTTCCCCGTTTGCGGAAGAAGTATGATGTAGAACAAGTAGCAGAAGCATACATGGTCAAGAGGGGTCACCCGAAATTCAAAGGCAACTGAATTTCGGAAAACGGGAAATCGAAGTCGGAATGCCGCGAAATTCACCAATGTAAAGTGTTTCCCCATTTGCGGAAGAAGTCTGATGTAGAACAAGTAGCAGAAGCATACAAGCTCAATAGGGGTCACCTGAAATTCAAAGGCAACTAAATTTCGGCAACCGGGGAATCGAAGTCGGAATGCCGCGAAATTCACCGAGTCAAAGCGTTTCCCCGTTTACGGAAGAAGTCTGATGTAGAACAAGTAGCAGAAGCGTACATGCTCAAGAGGGGACACCCGGAATTCAAAGGCAACTGAATTTTGGAAAACGGGGAATCGAAGTCGGAATGCCGCGAAATTCACCAATTTAAAGTGTTTCCCCGTTTACGGAAGAAGTCTGATGTAAAACAAGTAGCAGAAGCCTACATGCTCAAGAGGGGTCACCCGAAATTCAAAGGCAACTGAATTTCGGCAAACGGGGAATCGAAGTCGGAATGCTGTGAAATTCACCAATTTAAAGCGTTTCCCCGTTTGCAGAAGAAGTCTGATGTAGAACAAGTAGCAGAAGCATACATGCTCAAGAGAGCTCACCCGAAATCCAAAGGCAACTGAATTTCGGCAAACGAGGAATCGAAGTCGGAATGCCGCGAAATTCACCGAGTCAAAGCGTTTCGCTGTTTGCGGAAGAAGTCTGATGTAGAACAAGTAGTAGAAGCATACATGCTCAAGAGGGCTCACCCGAAATCCACAAGCAACTGAATTTCAGCAAACGGGGAATCGAAGTCGGAATGCCGCGAAATTCACCGAGTCAAAGCGTTTCGCTGTTTGCGGAAGAAGTCTGATGTAGAACAAGTAGTAGAAGCATACATGCTCAAGAGGGCTCACCCGAAATCCACAAGCAACTGAATTTCAGCAAACGGGGAATCGAAGTCGGAATGCCGTGAAATTCACCGAGTCTAAGCGTTTCCCCGTTTACGGAAAAAGTATGATGTAGAACAAGTAGAAGAAGCGTACATGCTCAAGAGGGGACACCCGGAATTCAAAGGCAACTGAATTTTGGAAAACGGGGAATCGAAGTCGGAATGCCGCGAAATTCACCAATTTAAAGCGTTTCCCCGTTTACGGAAGAAGTCTGATGTAAAACAAGTAGCAGAAGCCTACATGCTCAAGAGGGGTCACCCGAAATTCAAAGGCAACTGAATTTCGGCAAACGGGGAATCGAAGTCAGAATGCTGTGAAATTCACCAATTTAAAGCGTTTCCCCGTTTGCAGAAGAAGTCTGATGTAGAACAAGTAGCAGAAGCATACATGCTCAAGAGAGCTCACCCGAAATCCAAAGGCAACTGAATTTCGGCAAACGGGGAATCGAAGTCGGAATGCCGCGAAATTCACCGAGTCAAAGCGTTTCGCTGTTTGCGGAAGAAGTCTGATGTAGAACAAGTAGTAGAAGCATACATGCTCAAGAGGGCTCACCCGAAATCCACAAGCAACTGAATTTCAGCAAACGGGGAATCGAAGTCGGAATGCCGCGAAATTCACCGAGTCAAAGCGTTTCGCTGTTTGCGGAAGAAGTCTGATGTAGAACAAGTAGTAGAAGCATACATGCTCAAGAGGGCTCACCCGCAATCCACAAGCAACTGAATTTCAACAAACGGGGAATCGAAGTCGGAATGCCGCGAAATTCACCGAGTCTAAGCGTTTCCCCGTTTACGGAAAAAGTATGATGTAGAACAAGTAGCAGAAGCATACATGCTCAAGAGGGGTCACCCGAAATTCAAAGGCAACTGAATTTCGGCAACCGGGGAATCGAAGTCGGAATGCCGCGAAATTCACCGAGTCAAAGAGTTTTACAATTTGCGGAAGAAGTCTGATGTAGAACAAGTAGCAGAAGCATACATGCTCAACAGGGGTCACATGAAATTCAAAGGCAACTAAATTTCGGCAACCGGGGAATCGAAGTTGGAATGCCGCGAAATTCACCGAGTCAAAGCGTTTCCCCGTTTACGGAAGAAGTCTGATGTAGAACAAGTAGCAGAAGCGTACATGCTCAAGAGGGGTCACCCGAAATTCAAAGGCAACCGAATTTCGGAAACCGGGGCATCGAAGTCGGAATGCCGCAAAACTCAACGAGTCAAAGCGTTTTGCCATTTCCCGAAGAAGTCTGATTTAGAACAAGGAGCAGAAGCATACATGCTCAAGAGGGCTCACCAGAAATTCAAAGGCAACTGAATTTCGGCAACCGGGGAATCGAAGTCGGTATGCCGCGAAATTCACCGAGTCAAAGCGTTTTCCCATTTGCGGAAGAAGTCTGATGTAGAACAAGTAGCAGAAGCATACATGCTCAAGAGGGGTCACCCGAAATTCAAAGGCAACTGAATTTCGGCAAATGGGGAATCGAAGTCGGAATGCCGCGAAATTCACAGAGTCAAATCGTTTCCCCGTTTACGGAAGAAGTCTGATGTAGAACAAGTAGCAGAAGCATACATGCTCAAGAGGGGTCACCCGAAATTCAAAGGCAACTGAATTTCGGCAACCGGGGAATCGAAGTCGGAATGCCGCGAAATTCACCGAGTCAAAGCGTTTCCCCGTTTACGGACGAAGTCTGATGTAGAACAAGTAGCAGAAGCATACATGCTCAAGAGGGCTCACCCGAAATCCAAAGGCAACTGAATTTCGGCAAAGGGGAATCGAAGTCGGAATGCCGCGAAATTCACCGAGTCAAAGCGTTTCCCCGTTTGCGGAAAAAAGTCTGATTTAGAACAAGTAGCAGAAGCATACATGCTCAAGAGGGATCACCAGAAATTCAAAGGCAACTGAATTTCGGCAAACGGGGAATCGAAGTCGGAATGCCGCGAAATTCACCGAGTCAAAGCGTTTCCCCGTTTTCGGAAGAAGTCTGATGTAGAACAAGTAGCAGAAGCAACATGCTCAAGAGGGGTCACCCGAAATTCAAAGGCAACTGAATTTCGGCAACCGGGGAATCGAAGTCGAAATGCCGCGAAATTCACCGAGTCAAAGCGTTTCCCCGTTTTCGGAAGAAGTCTGATGTAGAACAAGTAGCAGAATCATACATGCTCAAGAGGGGTCACCCGAAATTCAAAGGCAACTGAATTTCGGTTACCGTAGAATCGAAGTCGGAATGCCGCGAAACTCACCGTGGCAAAGCGTTTCATTGTTTGAGGAAGAAGTCTGATGTAGAACAAGTAGCAAAAGCATACATGGTCAAGAGGGCTCACCCGAAATCCAACGGCAACTGAATTTCGACAAACGAGGAATCGAAGTCGGAATGCCGCGAAATTCACCGAGTCAAAGCGTTTCGCCGTTTGCGGAAGAAGTCTGATGTAGAACAAGTAGCAGAAGCATACATGCTCAAGAGGGCTCACCCGAAATCCAAAGGCAACTGAATTTCGGCAAATGGGGAATCGAAGTCGGAATGTCGCGACATTCACCGAGTCAAAGTGTTTCCCCGTTTGCGGAAGAAGTCTGATGTAGAACAAGTAGCAGAAGCATACATGGTCAAGAGGGGTCACCCGAAATTCAAAGGCAACTGAATTTCGGAAAACGGGAAATCGAAGTCGGAATGCCGCGAAATTCACCAATGTAAATTGTTTCCCCGTTTGCGGAAGAAGTCTGATGTAGAACAAGTAGCAGAAGCATACAAGCTCAATAGGGGTCACCTGAAATTCAAAGGCAACTAAATTTCGGCAACCGGGGAATCGAAGTCGGAATGCCGCGAAATTCACCGAGTCAAAGCGTTTCCCCGTTTACGGAAGAAGTCTGATGTAGAACAAGTAGCAGAAGCGTACATGCTCAAGAGGAGACACCCGGAATTCAAAGGCAACTGAATTTTGGAAAACGGGGAATCGAAGTCGGAATGCCGCGAAATTCACCAATTTAAAGCGTTTCCCCGTTTGCGGAAGAAGTCTGATGTAGAACAAGTAGCAGAAGCATACATGCTCAAGAGGGCTCACCCGAAATCCAAAGGCAACTGAATTTCGGCAAATGGGGAATCGAAGTCGGAATGCCGCGACATTCACCGAGTCAAAGTGTTTCCCCGTTTGCGGAAGAAGTCTGATGTAGAACAAGTAGCAGAAGCATACATGGTCAAGAGGGGTCACCCGAAATTCAAAGGCAACTGAATTTCGGAAAACGGGAAATCGAAGTCGGAATGCCGCGAAATTCACCAATGTAAATTGTTTCCCCGTTTGCGGAAGAAGTCTGATGTAGAACAAGTAGCAGAAGCATACATGCTCAAGAGGGGTCACCCGAAATTCAAAGGCAACTGAATTTCGGCAACTGGGGAATCGAAGTCGGAATGCCGCGAAATTCACAGAGTCAAATCGTTTCCCCGTTTACGGAAGAAGTCTGATGTAGAACAAGTAGCAGAAGCATACATGCTCAAGAGGGGTCACCCGAAATTCAAAGGCAACTGAATTTCGGCAAACGGGGAATCGAATTCGGAATGCTGTGAAATTCACCAATTTAAAGCGTTTCCCCGTTTGCAGAAGAAGTCTGATGTAGAACAAGTAGCAGAAGCATACATGCTCAAGAGAGCTCACCCGAAATCCAAAGGCAACTGAATTTCGGCAAACGGGGAATCGAAGTCGGAATGCCGCGAAATTCACCGAGTCAAAGCATTTCGCTGTTTGCGGAAGAAGTCTGATGTAGAACAAGTAGTAGAAGCATACATGCTCAAGAGGGCTCACCCGAAATCCACAAGCAACTGAATTTCAGCAAACGGGGAATCGAAGTCGGAATGCCGCGAAATTCACCGAGTCAAAGCGTTTCCCCATTTACGGAAGAAGTCTGATATAGAACAAGTCGTAGAAGCATACATGCTCAAGAGGGATCACCAGAAATTCAAAGGGAACTGAATTTTGGCAAACGGGGAATCGAAGTCGGAATGCCGCAAAATTCACCTAGTCAAAGCGTTTCCCCGTTTGCGGAAGAAGTCTGATGTAGAACAAGTAGCAGAAGCATACATGCTCAAGAGGGGTCACCCGAAATTCAAAGGCAACTGAATTTCAGCAAACGGGGAATCGAAGTCGGAATGCTGCGAAATTCACCGTGTCAAAGCGTTTCCCCATTGGCGGAAGAAGACTGATGTAGAACAAGTAGCAGAAGCGTACATGCTCAAGAGGGGTCGCCCGAAAATCAAAGGCAACTGAATTTCGGCAACCGGGGAATCGAAGTCGGAATGCCGCGAAATTCACCGAGTCAAAGCGTTTTCCCATTTGCGGAAGAAGTCTGATGTACAACAAGTAGCAGAAGCATACATGCTCAAGAGGGCTCACCCGAAATCCAAAGGCAACTGAATTTCGGCAAACGGGGAATCGAAGTCGGAATGCCGCGAAATTCACCGAGTCAAAGCGTTTCCCCGTTTTTGGAAAAAAGTCTGATTTAGAACAAGTAGCGGAAGCATACATGGTCAAGAGGGGTCACCCGAAATTCGAAGGCAACTGAATTTCGGTAACCGGGGAATCAAAGTCGGAATGCCGCGAAACTCACCGTGGCAAAGCGTTTCGCCGTTTGAGGAAGAAGTCTGATGTAGAACAAGTAGCAAAAGCATACATGGTGAAGAGGGGTCACCCGAAATTCAAAGGCAACTGAATTTCGGAAAATGGAGAATCGAAGTCGGAATGCCGCGAAATTCACCAATTTAAAGCGTTTCCCTGTTTGCGGAAGAAGTCTGATGTAGAACAACTAGCAGAAGCGTACATGCTCAAGAGGGGTCGCCCGAAAATCAAAGGCAACTGAATTTCGCCAACGGGGAATCGAAGTCGGAATGCCGCGAAATTCACCGAGTCAAAGTGTTTCGCTGTTTGCGGAAGAAGTCTGATGTAGAACAAGTAGCAGAAGCATACATGCTCAAGACGGCTCCCCCAAAATCCACAAGCAACTGAATTTCAGCAAACGGGGAATCGAAGTCGGAATGCCGCGAAATTCACCGAGTCAAGGCGTTTCCCCGTTTTCGGAAAAAGTATGATGTAGAACAAGTAGCAGAAGCATACATGCTCAAGAGGGATCACCAGAAATTCAAAGGCAACTGAATTTCAGTAAACGGGGAATCGAAGGCGGAATGCCGTGAAATTCACCGAGTCAAAGCGTTTCCCCGTTTGCTGAAGAAGTCTGATGTAGAACAAGTAGCAGAAGCATACATGCTCAAGAGGGGTCACCCAAAATTCAAAGGCAACTGAATTTCGGTAACCGGGGAATCGAAGTCGGAATGCCGCGAAACTCACCGTGGCAAAGCGTTTCGCCGTTTGAGGAAGAAGTCTGATGTAGAACATGTAGCAGAAGCATACATGGTCAAGAGGGGTCACCCGAAATTCAAAGGCAACTGAATTTCGGCAACCGGGGAATCGAAGTCGGAATGCCGCGAAATTCACCGAGGCAAAGCGTTTCCCTATTTGCGGAAGAAGTCTGATGTAGAACAAGTAGCAGAAGCATACATGCTCAAGAGGGCTCACCCGAAATTCAAAGGCAACTGAATTTCGGCAACCGGGGCATCGAAGTTGGAATGCCGCGAAATTCACCGAGTCAAAGCGTTTCCCTGTTTGCGGAAGATGTCTGATGTAGAACAAGTAGCAGAAGCATACATGCTCAAGAGGGATCACCAAAAATTCAAAGGGAACTGAATTTCGGCAACCGGGGCATTGAAATTGGAATTCCGCGAAACTCACGGAGTCAAAGTGTTTCGCCGTTTGCGGAAGAAGTCTGATGTAGAACAAGTAGCAGAAGCATCCAAGCTCAAGTGGGATCACCAGAAATTCAAAGGCAACTGAATTTCGGCAACCGGGGCATCGAAGTGGGAATGCCACGAAATTCACCGAGTCAAAGCGTTTCCCCGTTTGCGGAAGAAGTCTGATGTAGAACATGTAGCAGAAGCATACATGCTCAAGAGGGATTACCAAAAATTCAAAGGGAACTGAATTTCGGCAACCGGGGCATTGAAATTGGAATTCCGCGAAACACACCGAGTCAAAGTGTTTCGCCGTTTGCGGAAGAAGTCTGATGTAGAACAAGTAGCAGAAGCATCCAAGCTCAAGTGGGATCACCAGAAATTCAAAGGCAACTGAATTTCGGCAACCGGGGCATCGAAGTCGGAATGCCGCGAAATTCACCGAGTCAAAGCGTTTTCCCGTTTGCGGAAGAAGTCTGATGTAGAACAAGTAGCAGAAGCGTACATGCTCAAGAGGGGTCGCCCGAAAATCAAAGGCAACTGAATTTCGGCAAACGGGGAATCGAAGTCGGAATGCCGCGAAATTCACCAAGTCAAAGTGTTTCGCGGTTTGCGGAAGAAGTCTGATGTAGAACAAGTAGCAGAAGCATACATGCTCAAGACGGCTCCCCCAAAATCCACAAGCAACTGAATTTCAGCAAACGGGGAATCGAAGTCGGAATGCCGCGAAATTCACCGAGTCAAAGCGTTTCCCCGTTCACGGAAGAAGTCTGATGTAGAACAAGTAGCAGAAGCATACATGCTCAAGAGGGATCCCCAGAAATTCAAAGGCAACTGAATTTCGGCAACCGGGGAATCGAAGTCGGAATGCCGCGAAATTCACCGAGTCAAAGCGTTTCCCCGTTTTCGGAAAAAGTCTGATGTAGAACAAGTAGCAGAAGCATACATGCTCAAGAGAGATCACCAGAAATTCAAAGGCAACTGAATTTCGGTAAACGGGGAATCAAAGGCGGAATGCCGTGAAATTCACCGAGTCAAAGCGTTTCCCCGTTTGCTGAAGAAGTCTGATGTAGAACAAGTAGCAGAAGCATACATGCTCAAGAGGGGTCACCCGAAATTCAAAGGCAACTGAATTTCGGCAACCGGGGAATCGAAGTCGGAATGCCGCGAAATTCACCGAGTCAAAGCGTTTTCCCATTTGCGGAAGAAGTCTAATGTACAACAAGTAGCAGAAGCATACATGCTCAAGAGGGCTCACCCGAAATCCAAAGGCAACTGAATTTCGGCAAACGGGGAATCGAAGTCGGAATGCCGCGAAATTCACCGAGTCAAAGCGTTTTGCCGTTTTCGGAAGAAGTCTGATGTAGAACAAGTAGTAGAAGCATACATGCTCAAAAGGGCTCACCCGAAATCCAAAGGCAACTGAATTTCAGCAAACGGGGAATCGAAGTCGGAATGCCGCGAAATTCACCGAGTCAAAGCGTTTCGCCGTTTGCTGAAGAAGTCTGATGTAGAACAAGTAGCAGAAGCATACATGCTCAAGAGGGATCACCTGAAATTCAAAGGCAACTAAATTTCAGCAACCGGGGAATCGAAGTCGGAATGCCGCGAAACTCACCGAGTCAAAGCGGTTCCCCGTTTGCGGAAGAAGTCTGATGTAGAACAAGTAGCGGAAGCATACATGCTCAAGAGGGCTAACCCGAAATCCAAAGGCAACTGAATTTCGGCAACCGGGGCATCGAAGTGGGAATACCACGAAATTCACCGAGTCAAAGCGTTTCCCCGTTTGTGGAAGAAGTCTGATGTAATACAAGTAGCGGAAGCATACATGCTCAAGAGGGATCACCATAAATTCAAAGGGAACTGAATTTCGGGAACCGGTGCATTGAAATTGGAATTCCGCGAAACTCACCGAGTCAAAGCGGTTCCCCGTTTGCGGAAGAAGTCTGATGTAATACAAGTAGCGGAAGCATACATGCTCAAGAGGGCTAACCCGAAATCCAAAGGCAATTGAATTTCGGCAAACGGGGAATCGAAGTCGGAATGCCGTGAAATTCACCGAGTCAAAGCGTTTCCCCGTTTCCGGAAGAAGTCTGATGTAGAACAAGTAGCCGAAGCATACATGCTCAAGAGGGGTGACCCGAAATTCAAAGGCAACTGAATTTTGGCAACCGGGGCATCGAAGTGGGAATGCCACGAAATTCACCGAGTCAAAGCGTTTCCCCGTTTGCGGAAGAAGTATGATGTAGAACAAGTAGCAGAAGCATACATGCTCAAGAGGGGTCGCCCGAAATTCAAAGGCAACTGAATTTCGGTAACCAGGGAATCGAAGTCGGAATGCCGCGAAATTCACCGAGTCAAAGCGTTTCCCCGTTTACGGAAGAAGTCTGATGTAGAACAAGTAGCAGAATCATACATGCTCAAGAGGGATCACCAGAAATTCAAAGGCAACTGAATTTTGGCAACCGGGGAATCGAAGTCGGAATGCCGCGAAATTCACCGAGTCAAAGCGTTTCCCCGTTTTCGGAAGAAGTGTGATGTAGAACAAGTAGCAGAAGCATATATGCTCAAGAGGGGTCACCCGAAATTCAAAGGCAACTGAATTTCGGCAAACGGGGAATCGAAGTCGGAATGCCGTTAAATTCACCGAGTCAAAGCGTTTCCCCGTTTCAGGAAGAAGTCTGATGTAGAACAAGTAGCCGAAGCATACATGCTCAAGAGGGGTGACCCGAAATTCAAAGGCAACTGAATTTCGGCAACCGGGGCATCGAAGTGGGAATGCCGCGAAATTCACCGAGTCAAAGCGTTTCCCCGTTTCCGGAAGAAGTCTGATGTAGAACAAGTAGCCGAAGCATACATGCTCAAGAGGGGTGACCCGAAATTCAAAGGCAACTGAATTTCGGCAACCGGGGCATCGAAGTGGGAATGCCATGAAATTCACCGAGTCAAAGCGTTTCCCCGTTTACGGAAGAAGTCTGATGTAGAACAAGTAGCCGAAGCATACATCCTCAAGTGGGATCACCAGAAATTCAAAGGCAACTGAATTTCGGCAACCGGGGCATCGAAGTCGGAATGTCGCGAAATTCAATGAGTCAAAGCGTTTTCCCGTTTGCGGAAGAAGTCTGATGTAGAACAAGTAGCAGAAGCATACATGCTCAAGAGGGGTCGCCCAAAATTCAAAGGCAACTGAATTTCGGTAACCGGGGAATCAAAGCGGAATGCCGCGAAATTCACCGAGTCAAAGCGTTTCCCCGTTTACGAAAGAAGTCTGATGTAGAACAAGTAGCCGAATCATACATGCTCAAAAGGGATCACCAGAAATTCAAAGGCAACTGAATTTTGGCAACCGGGGAATCGAAGTCGGAATGCCGCGAAATTTTCCGAGTCAAAGCGTTTCCCCGTTTTCGGAAGAAGTGTGATGTAGAACAAGTAGCAGAAGCATATATGCTCAAGAGGGGTCACCAGAAATGCAAAGGCAACTGAATTTTGGTAACCGGGGAATCGAAGTCGGAATGCCGCGAAAATCACCGAGGCAAAGTGTTTCGCCATTTCAGGAAGAAGTCTGATGTAGAACAAGTAGCAGAAGCATCCAAGCTCAAGTGGGATCAACAGAAATTCAAAGGCAACTGAATTTCGGCAACCGGGGCATCGAAGTCGGAATGCCGCGAAATTCACCGAGTCAAAGCGTTTACCCGTTTGCGGAAGAAGTGTGATGTAGAACAAGTAGCAGAAGCATATATGCTCAAGAGGGGTCACCCGAAATTCAAAGGCAACTGAATTTCGGCAAACGGGGAATCGAAGTCGGAATGCCGTTAAATTCACCGAGTCAAAGCGTTTCCCCGTTTCAGGAAGAAGTCTGATGTAGAACAAGTAGCCGAAGCATACATGCTCAAGAGGGGTGACCCGAAATTCAAAGGCAACTGAATTTCGGCAACCGGGGCATCGAAGTGGGAATGCCGCGAAATTCACCGAGTCAAAGCGTTTCCCCGTTTCCGGAAGAAGTCTGATGTAGAACAAGTAGCCGAAGCATACATGCTCAAGAGGGGTCGCCCGAAATTCAAAGGCAACTGAATTTCGGTAACCAGGGAATCGAAGTCGGAATGCCGCGAAATTCACCGAGTCAAAGCGTTTCCCCGTTTACGGAAGAAGTCTGATGTAGAACAAGTAGCAGAATCATACATGCTCAAGAGGGATCACCAGAAATTCAAAGGCAACTGAATTTTGGCAACCGGGGAATCGAAGTCGGAATGCCGCGAAATTCACCGAGTCAAAGCGTTTCCCCGTTTTCGGAAGAAGTGTGATGTAGAACAAGTAGCAGAAGCATATATGCTCAAGAGGGGTCACCCGAAATTCAAAGGCAACTGAATTTCGGCAAACGGGGAATCGAAGTCGGAATGCCGTTAAATTCACCGAGTCAAAGCGTTTCCCCGTTTCAGGAAGAAGTCTGATGTAGAACAAGTAGCCGAAGCATACATGCTCAAGAGGGGTGACCCGAAATTCAAAGGCAACTGAATTTCGGCAACCGGGGCATCGAAGTGGGAATGCCGCGAAATTCACCGAGTCAAAGCGTTTCCCCGTTTCCGGAAGAAGTCTGATGTAGAACAAGTAGCCGAAGCATACATGCTCAAGAGGGGTGACCCGAAATTCAAAGGCAACTGAATTTCGGCAACCGGGGCATCGAAGTGGGAATGCCATGAAATTCACCGAGTCAAAGCGTTTCCCCGTTTACGGAAGAAGTCTGATGTAGAACAAGTAGCCAAAGCATACATCGTCAAGTGGGATCACCAGAAATTCAAAGGCAACTGAATTTCGGCAACCGGGGCATCGAAGTCGGAATGTCGCGAAATTCAATGAGTCAAAGCGTTTTCCCGTTTGCGGAAGAAGTCTGATGTAGAACAAGTAGCAGAAGCATACATGCTCAAGAGGGGTTGCCCAAAATTCAAAGGCAACTGAATTTCGGTAACCGGGGAATCAAAGCGGAATGCCGCGAAATTCACCGAGTCAAAGCGTTTCCCCGTTTACGGAAGAAGTCTGATGTAGAACAAGTAGCCGAATCATACATGCTCAAAAGGGATCACCAGAAATTCAAAGGCAACTGAATTTTGGCAACCGGGGAATCGAAGTCGGAATGCCGCGAAATTTTCCGAGTCAAAGCGTTTCCCCGTTTTCGGAAGAAGTGTGATGTAGAACAAGTAGCAGAAGCATATATGCTCAAGAGGGGTCACCAGAAATGCAAAGGCAACTGAATTTTGGTAACCGGGGAATCGAAGTCGGAATGCCGCGAAAATCACCGAGGCAAAGTGTTTCGCCATTTCAGGAAGAAGTCTGATGTAGAACAAGTAGCAGAAGCATCCAAGCTCAAGTGGGATCAACAGAAATTCAAAGGCAACTGAATTTCGGCAACCGGGGCATCGAAGTCGGAATGCCGCGAAATTCACCGAGTCAAAGCGTTTACCCGTTTGCGGAAGAAGTCTGATGTAGAACAAGTAGCAGAAGCATACATGCTCAAGAGTGGTGACCCGAAATTCAATGGGAACTGAATTTCGCCAACCGGGGCATCGAAGTTGGAATGCCGCGAAATTCACCGAGTCAAAGCGTTTCCCCGTTTGCGGAAGAAGTCTGATGTAGAACAAGTAGCAGAAGCATACATGCTCAAGAGGGATCACCAAAAATTCAAAGGGAACTGAATTTCAGCAACCGGGGCATTGAAATTGGAATTCCACGAAACTCAACGAGTCAAAGTGTTTCGCCGTTTGCGGAAGAAGTCTGATGTAGAACAAGTAGCAGAAGCATCCAAGCTCAAGTGGGATCACCAGAAATTCAAAGGCAACTGAATTTCGGCAACCGGGGCATCGAAGTCGGAATGCCGGGAAATTCACCGAGTCAAAGCGTTTCCCCGTTTACGGAAGAAGGCTAATGTAGAACAAGTAGCAGAATCATACATGCTCAAGAGGGATCACCAGAAATTCAAAGGCAACTGAATTTCAGCAACCGAGGAATCGAAGTCGAAATGCCGCGAAATTCACCGAGTCAAAGCGTTTCCCCGTTTGCTGAAGAAGTCTGATGTAGAACAAGTAGCAGAAGCATACATGCTCAAGAGGGGTCACCCGAAATTCAAAGGCAACTGAATTTCGGTAACCGGGGAATCGAAGTCGGATTGCCGCGAAACTCACCGTGGCAAAGCGTTTCGCCTTTTGAGGAAGAAGTCTGATGTAGAACAAGTAGCAGAAGCATACATGCTCAAGAGGGGTCACCCGAAATGCAAAGGCAACTGAATTTTGGTAACCGGGGAATCGAAGTCGGAATGCCGCGAAAATCACCGAGGCAAAGTGTTTCGCCATTTCAGGAAGAAGTCTGATGTAGAACAAGTAGCAGAAGCATACATGCTCAAGAGGGCTCACCAGAAATTCAAAGGCAACTGAATTTCGGCAACCGGGGAATCGAAGTCGAAATGCCGCGAAATTCACCGAGTCAAAGCGTTTCCCCGTTTTCGGAAGAAGTCTGATGTAGAACAAGTAGCAGAAGCATACATGCTCAAGAGGGGTCACCCGAAATTCAAAGGCAACTGAATTTCGGTTACCGTAGAATCGAAGTCGGAATGCCGCGAAACTCACCGTGGCAAAGCGTTTCACTGTTTGAGGAAGAAGTCTGATGTAGAACAAGTAGCAAAAGCATACATGGTCAAGAGGGCTCACCCGAAATCCAACGGCAACTGAATTTCGACAAACGAGGAATCGAAGTCGGAATGCCGCGAAATTCACCGAGTCAAAGCGTTTCGCCGTTTGCGGAAGAAGTCTGATGTAGAACAAGTAGCAGAAGCATACATGCTCAAGAGGGCTCACCCGAAATCCACAGGCAACTGAATTTCAGCAAACGGGGAATCGAAGTCGGAATGCCGCGAAATTCACCGGGTCAAAGCGTTTCCCCGTTTACGGAAGAAGCCTGATGTAGAACAAGTAGCAGAAGCATACATGCTCAAGAGGGGTCACCCGAAATTCAAAGGCAACTGAATTTCGGTAACCGGGGAATCGAAGTCGGAATGCCGCGAAACTCACCGTGGCAAAGTGTTTCGCCATTTGAGGAAGAAGTCTGATGTAGAACAAGTAGCAGAAGCATACATGCTCAAGAGGGGTCACCCGAAATGCAAAGGCAACTGAATTTTGGTAACCGGGGAATCGAAGTCGGAATGCCGCGAAAATCACAAAGGCAAAGTGTTTCGCCATTTCAGGAAGAAGTCTGATGTAGAACAAGTAGCAGAAGCATACATGCTCAAGAGGGCTCACCAGAAATTCAAAGGCAACTGAATTACGGCAACCGGGGAATCGAAGTCGAAATGCCGCGAAATTCACAGAGTCAAAGCGTTTCCCCGTTTTCGGAAGAAGTCTGATGTAGAACAAGTAGCCGAAGCATACATGCTCAAGAGGGGTCACCCAAAATTCAAAGGCAACTGAATTTCGGTTACCGGAGAATCGAAGTCGGAATGCCGCGAAACTCACCGTGGCAAAGCGTTTCACAGTTTGAGGAAGAAGTCTGATGTAGAACAAGTAGCAGAAGCATACATGGTCAAGAGGGCTCACCCGAAATCCAAAGGCAACTGAATTTCGGCAAACGGGGAATCGAAGTCGGAATGCCGTTAAATTCACCGAGTCAAAGCGTTTCCCCGTTTCAGGAAGAAGTCTGATGTAGAACAAGTAGCCGAAGCATACATGCTCAAGAGGGGTGACCCGAAATTCAAAGGCAACTGAATTTCGGCAACCGGGGCATCGAAGTGGGAATGCCGCGAAATTCACCGAGTCAAAGCGTTTCCCCGTTTCCGGAAGAAGTCTGATGTAGAACAAGTAGCCGAAGCATACATGCTCAAGAGGGGTCGCCCGAAATTCAAAGGCAACTGAATTTCGGTAACCAGGGAATCGAAGTCGGAATGCCGCGAAATTCACCGAGTCAAAGCGTTTCCCCGTTTACGGAAGAAGTCTGATGTAGAACAAGTAGCAGAATCATACATGCTCAAGAGGGATCACCAGAAATTCAAAGGCAACTGAATTTTGGCAACCGGGGAATCGAAGTCGGAATGCCGCGAAATTCACCGAGTCAAAGCGTTTCCCCGTTTTCGGAAGAAGTGTGATGTAGAACAAGTAGCAGAAGCATATATGCTCAAGAGGGGTCACCCGAAATTCAAAGGCAACTGAATTTCGGCAAACGGGGAATCGAAGTCGGAATGCCGTTAAATTCACCGAGTCAAAGCGTTTCCCCGTTTCAGGAAGAAGTCTGATGTAGAACAAGTAGCCGAAGCATACATGCTCAAGAGGGGTGACCCGAAATTCAAAGGCAACTGAATTTCGGCAACCGGGGCATCGAAGTGGGAATGCCGCGAAATTCACCGAGTCAAAGCGTTTCGTCGTTTACGGAAGAAGTCTGATGTAGAACAAGTAGCCGAAGCATACATGCTCAAGAGGGCTCACCCGAAATCCACAGGCAACTGAATTTCAGCAACCGGGGCATCGAAGTCGGAATGCCATGAAATTCACCGAGTCAAAGCGTTTCCCCGTTTGCGGAAGAAGTCTGATGTAGAACAAGTAGCAGAAGCATAAATGCTCAAGAGGGGTCACCCGAAACTCAAAGGCAACTGAATTTCGGTTACCGGGGAATCGAAGTCGAAATGCCGCGAAATTCATCGAGTCAAAGCGTTTCCCCGTTTTCGGAAGAAGTTTGATGTAGAACAATTAGCAGAAGCATACATGCTCAAGAGGGGTTGCCCGAAATTCAAAGGCAACTGAATTTCGGTTACCGGAGAATCGAAGTCGGAATGCCGCGAAACTCACCATGGCAAAGCGTTTCACCGTTTGAGGAACAAGTCTGATGTAGAACAAGTAGCAGAAGCATACATGGTCAAGAGGGCTCACCCGAAATCCAAAGGCAATTGAATTTCGGCAAACGGGGAATCGAAGTCGGAATGCCGCGAAATTCACCGAGTCAAAGCGTTTCGTCGTTTACGGAAGAAGTATGATGTAGAACAAGTAGCAGAAGCATACATGCTCAAGAGGGCTCACCCGAAATCCACAGGCAACTGAATTTCAGCAAACGGGGAATCGAAGTCGGAATGCCGCGAAATTCACCAATTTAAAGCGTTTCCCCGTTTGCGGAAGAAGTCTGATGTAGAACAAGTAGCAGAAGCATACATGCTCAAGAGGGGTCACCCGAAATTCAAAGGCAACTGAATTTCGGTTACCGGGGAATCGAAGTCGGAATGCCGCGAAACTCACCGTGGCAAAGCGTTTTGCCGTTTGAGGAAGAAGTCTGATGTAGAACAAGTAGCAGAAGCATACATGGTCAAGAGGGGTCACCCGAAATTCAAAGGCAACTGAATTTCGGAAAAAAGGGAATCGAAGTCGGAATGCCGCGAAATTCACCAATTTAAAGCGTTTCCCCGTTTGCGGAAGAAGTCTGATGTAGAACAAGTAGCAGAAGTATACATGCTCAAGAGGGATCACCAAAAATTCAAAGGGAACTGAATTTCGGCAACCGGGGCATTGAAATTGGAATTCCGCGAAACTCACCGAGTCAAAGTGTTTCGCCGTTTGCGGAAGAAGTCTGAGGTAGAACAAGTAGCAGAAGCATCCAAGCTCAAGTGGGATCACCAGAAATTCAAAGGCAACTGAATTTCGGCAACCGGGGCATCGAAGTCGGAATGCCGCGAAATTCATCGAGTCAAAGCATTTTCCCGTTTGCGGAAGAAGTCTGATGTAGAACAAGTAGCAGAAGCATACATGCTCAAGAGGGGTCACCCGAAATTCAAAGGCAACTGAATTTCAGAAAATGGGGAATCGAAGTCGGAATGCCGCGAAATTCACCAATTTAAAGCGTTTCCCCGTTTGCGGAAGAAGTCTGATGTAGAACAAGTAGCAGAAGCATACATGCTCAAGAGGGCTCACCCGAAATCCAAAGGCAACTGAATTTCGGCAAACGGGGAATCGAAGTCGGAATGCCGCGAAATTCACCGAGTCAAAGCGTTTCCCCGTTTGCGGAAGAAGTCTGATGTAGAACAAGTAGCAGAAGCATACATGCTCAAGAAGGGTCACCCGAAATTCAAAGGCAACTGAATTTCGGCAACCGGGGAATCGAAGTCGGAATGCCGCGAAATTCACCGAGTCAAAGCGTTTCCCCGTTTGCGGAAGAAGTCTGATGTAGAACAAGTTGCAGAAGCATACATGCTCAAGAGGGGTCACCCGAAAATCAAAGGCAACTGAATTTCAGAAAACGGTGAATCGAAGTCGGAATGCCGCAAAATTCACCAATTTAAAGCGTTTCCCCGTTTGCGGAAGAAGTCTGATGTAGAACAAGTAGCAGAAGCATACATGCTCAAGAGGGGTCACCTGAAATTCAAAGGCAACTGAATTTCGGCAACCGGGGAATCGAAGTCGGAATGCCGCGAAATTAACCGAGTCAAAGCGTTTCCCCATTTGCGGAAGAAGTCTGATGTAGAACAAGTAGCAGAAGCATACATGCTCAAGAGGGGTCACCCGAAATTCAAAGGCAACTGAATTTCGGCAACCTGGGGATCGAAGTCGGAATGCCGCGAAACTCAAGGAGTCAAAGCGTTTCACCATTTGCGGAAGAAGTCTGATATAGAACAAGTAGCAGAAGCATACATGGTCAAGAGGGTTCACCCGAAATTCAAAGGCAACTGAATTTCGGAAAACGGGGAATCGAAGTCGGAATGCCGCGAAATTCACCAATTTAAAGCGTTTCCCCGTTTGCGGAAGAAGTCTGATGTAGAACAAGTAGCAGAAGCATAAATGCTCAAGAGGGGTCACCCGAAACTCAAAGGCAACTGAATTTCGGTTACCGGGGAATCGAAGTCGGAATGCCGCGAAAGTCACCGTGGCAAAGCGTTTCGCCGTTTGAGGAAGAAGTCTGATGTAGAACAAGTAGCAGAAGCATACATGGTCAAGAGGGGTCACCCAAAATTCAAAGGCAACTAAATTTCGGAAAACGGGGAATCGAGGTCGGAATGCCGCGAAATTCACCAATTTAAAGCGTTTCCCAGTTTGTGGAAGAAGTCTGATGTAGAACAAGTAGCAGAAGCATACATGCTCAAGAGGGCTCACCCCAAATCCAAAGGCAACTGAATTTCGGCAAACGGGGAATCGAAGTCGGAATGCCGCGAAATTCACCGAGTCAAAGCGTTTCCCCGTTTGCGGAAGAAGTCTGATGTAGAACAAGTAGCAGAAGCATACATGCTCAAGAGGGGTCACCCGAAATTCCAAGGCAATTGAATTTCGGAAAACGGTGAATCGAAGTCGGAATGCCGCGAAATTCACCAATTTAAAGCGTTTCCCCGTTTGCGGAAGAAGTCTGATGTAGAACAAGTAGTAGAAGCATACATGCTCAAGAGGGGTCACCCGAAATTCAAAGGCAACTGAATTTCAGTTACCGAGGAATCGAAGTCGGAATGCCGCGAAACTCACCGTGGCAAAGCGTTTCGCCGTTTGAGGAAGAAGTCTGATGTAGAACAAGTAGCAGAAGCATACATGGTCAAGAGGGGTCACCCGAAATTCAAAGGCAACTGAATTTCAGAAAATGGGGAATCGAAGTCGGAATGCCGCGAAATTCACCAATTTAAAGCGTTTCCCCGTTTGCGGAAGAAGTCTGATGTAGAACAAGTAGCAGAAGCATAAATGCTCAAGAGGGGTCACCCGAAACTCAAAGGCAACTGAATTTCGGTTACCGGGGAATCGAAGTCGGAATGCCGCGAAAGTCACCGTGGCAAAGCGTTTCGCCGTTTGAGGAAGAAGTCTGATGTAGAACAAGTAGCAGAAGCATACATGGTCAAGAGGGGTCACCCAAAATTCAAAGGCAACTAAATTTCGGAAAACGGGGAATCAAAGTCGGAATGCCGCGAAATTCACCAATTTAAAGCGTTTCCCAGTTTGTGGAAGAAGTCTAATGTAGAACAAGTAGTAGAAGCATACATGCTCAAGAGGGCTCACCCCAAATCCAAAGGCAACTGAATTTCGGCAAACGGGGAATCGAAGTCGGAATGCCGCGAAATTCACAGAGTCAAAGCGTTTTCCCGTTTGCGGAAGAAGTCTGATGTAGAACAAGTAGCAGAAGCATACATGCTCAAGAGGGGTCACCCGAAATTCCAAGGCAATTGAATTTCGGAAAACGGTGAATCGAAGTCGGAATGCCGCGAAATTCACCAATTTAAAGCGTTTCCCCGTTTGCGGAAGAAGTCTGATGTAGAACAAGTAGCAGAAGCATACATGCTCAAGAGGGGTCACCCGAAATTCAAAGGCAACTGAATTTCGGTAACCGGGGAATCGAAGTCGGAATGCCGCGAAACTCATCGTGGCAAAGCGTTTCGCCGTTTGAGGAAGAAGTCTGATGTAGAACAAGTAGCAGAAGCATACATGCTCAAGAGGGGTCACCTGAAATTCAAAGGCAACTGAATTTCGGCAACCGGGGCATTGAAGTCGGAATGCCGCGAAACTCAACGAGTCAAAGCGTTTCGCCATTTGTGGAAGAAGTCTGATGTAGAACAAGTAGCAGAAGCATACATGCTCAAGAGGGCTCACCCGAAATCCAAAGGCAACTGAAGTTCGGCAACCGGGGAATCGAAGTCGGAATGCCGCGAAATTCACCTAGTCAAAGCGTTTCCCCTTTTGCGGAAGAAGTCTGATGTAGAACAAGTAGCAGAAGCATACATGCTCAAGAGGGGTCACCCGAAATTCAAAGGCAACTGAATTTCGGCAACCGAGGAATCGAAGTCGGAATGCCGCGAAATTCACCGAGTCAAAGCGTTTCCCCGTTTTCGGAAGAAGTCTGATGTAGAACAAGTAGCACAAGCATACATGCTCAAGAGAGGTTAACTGAAATTCAAAGGCAACTGAATTTCGGCAACCGGGGAATCGAAATCGGAATGCCACGAAATTCACCGAGTCAAAGCGTTTCCCCATTTGCGGAAGAAGTCTGATGTAGAACAAGTAGCAGAAGCATACATGCTCAAGAGGAGTCACCTGAAATTCAAAGGCAACTGAATTTCGGCAACCGGGGCATTGAAGTCGGAATGCCGCGAAACTCAACGAGTCAAAGCGTTTCGCCATTTGCGGAAGAAGTCTGATGTAGAACAAGTAGCAGAAGCATACATGCTCAAGAGGGCTCACCCGAAATCCAAAGGCAACTGAATTTCGGCAACCGGGGAATCGAAGTCGGAATGCCGCGAAATTCACCTAGTCAAAGCGTTTCCCCGTTTGCGGAAGAAGTCTGATGTAGAACAAGTAGCAGAAGCATACATGCTCAAGAGGGGTCACCCGAAATCCAAAGGCAACTGAATTTCGGAAAACGGTGAATCGAAGTCGGAATGCCGCGAAATTCACCGAGTCAAAGCGTTTCCCCGTTTGCGGAAGAAGTCTGATGTAGAATAAGTAGCAGAAGCATACATGCTCAAGAGGGGTCACCCGAAATCCAAAGGCAACTGAATTTCGGAAAACGGTGAATCGAAGTCGGAATGCCGCGAAATTAACCAATTTAAAGCGTTTCCCCGTTTGCGGAAGAAGTCTGATGTAGAACAAGTAGCAGAAGCATACATGCTCAAGAGGAGTCACGTGAAATTCATAGGCAACTGAATTTCGGCAACCGGGGCATTGCAGTCGGAATGCCGCGAAACTCAACGAGTCAAAGCTTTTCGCCATTTGCGGAAGAAGTCTGATGTAGAACAAGTAGCAGAAGCATACATGCTCAAGAGGGCTCACCCGAAATCCAAAGGCAACTGAATTTCGGCAACCGGGGAATCGAAGTCGGAATGCCGCGAAATTCACCTAGTCAAAGCGTTTCCCCGTTTGCGGAAGAAGTCTGATGTAGAACAAGTAGCAGAAGCATACATGCTCAAGAGGGGTCACCCAAAATTCAAAGGCAATTGAATTTCGGCAACCGGGGAATCGAAGTCGGAATGCCGCGAAATTCACCGAGTCAAAGCGTTTCCCCGTTTTCGGAAGAAGTCTGATGTAGAACAAGTAGCACAAGCATACATGCTCAAGAGACGTTACCTGAAATTCAAAGGCAACTGAATTTCGGCAACCGGGGAATCGAAATCGGAATGCCGCGAAATTCACCGAGTCAAAGCGTTTCCCCATTTGCGGAAGAAGTCTGATGTAGAACAAGAAGCAGAAGCATACATGCTCAAGAGGGGTCACCCGAAATTCAAAGGCAACTGAATTTCAGAAAACGGTGAATCGAAGTCGGAATGCCGCGAAATTCACCAATTTAAAGCGTTTCCCCGTTTACGGAAGAAGTCTGATGTAGAACAAGTAGCAGAAGCATACATGCTCAAGAGGGGTCACCCGAAATTCAAAGGCAACTGAATTTCGGTTACCGGGGAATCGAAGTCGGAATGCCGTGAAATTCACCGAGTCAAAGCGTTTCCCCGTTTGCGGAAGAAGTCTGATGTAGAACAAGTAGTAGAAGCATACATGCTCAAGAGGGGTCAGCCGAAATTCAAAGGCAACTGAATTTCGGCAACCGGGGAATCGAAGTCGGAATGCCGCGAAATTCACCGAGTCAAAGCGTTTCACCGTTTGCGGAAGAAGTCTGATGTAGAAGAAGTAGCAGAAGCATACATGCTCAAGAGGGGTCACCCGAAATCCAAAGGCAACTGAATTTCGGAAAACGGTGAATCGAAGTCGGAATGCCGCGAAATTAACCAATTTAAAGCGTTTCCCCGTTTGCGGAAGAAGTCTGATGTAGAACAAGTAGCAGAAGCATACATGCTCAAGAGGAGTCACGTGAAATTCATAGGCAACTGAATTTCGGCAACCGGGGCATTGAAGTCGGAATGCCGCGAAACTCAACGAGTCAAAGCGTTTCGCCATTTGCGGAAGAAGTCTGATGTAGAACAAGTAGCAGAAGCATACATGCTCAAGAGGGCTCACCCGAAATCCAAAGGCAACTGAATTTCGGCAACCGGGGAATCGAAGTCGGAATGCCGCGAAATTCACCTAGTCAAAGCGTTTCCCCGTTTGCGGAAGAAGTCTGATGTAGAACAAGTAGCAGAAGCATACATGCTCAAGAGGGGTCACCCGAAATTCAAAGGCAACTGAATTTCAGAAAACGGTGAATCGAAGTCGGAATGCCGCGAAATTCACAAATTTAAAGCGTTTCCCCATTTACGGAAGAAGTCTGATGTAGAACAAGTAGCAGAAGCATACATGCTCAAGAGGGGTCACCCGAAATTCAAAGCCAACTGAATTTCGGTTACCGGGGAATCGAAGTCGGAATGCCGCGAAATTCACCGAGTCAAAGCGTTTCCCCGTTTGCGGAAGAAGTCTGATGTAGAACAAGTAGTAGAAGCATACATGCTCAAGAGGGATCAGCCGAAATTCAAAGGCAACTGAATTTCGGCAAACGGGGAATCGAAGTCGGAATGCCGCGAAATTCACCGAGTCAAAGCGTTTCCCCGTTTGCGGAAGAAGTCTGATGTAGAACAAGTAGCAGAAGCATACATGCTCAAGAGGGGTCACCCAAAATTCAAAGGCAACTGAATTTCGGTTACCGGGGAATCGAAGTCGGAATGCCGCGAAATTCACCGAGTCAAAGCGTTTCCCCGTTTGCGGAAGAAGTCTGATGTAGAATAAGTAGCAGAAGCATACATGCTCAAGAGGGGTCACCCGAAATCCAAAGGCAACTGAATTTCGGAAAACGGTGAATCGAAGTCGGAATGCCGCGAAATTCACCGAGTCAAAGCGTTTCCCCGTTTGCGGAAGAAGTCTGATGTAGAAGAAGTAGCAGAAGCATACATGCTCAAGAGGGGTCACCCGAAATCCAAAGGCAACTGAATTTCGGAAAACGGTGAATCGAAGTCGGAATGCCGCGAAATTAACCAATTTAAAGCGTTTCCCCGTTTGCGGAAGAAGTCTGATGTAGAACAAGTAGCAGAAGCATACATGCTCAAGAGGAGTCACGTGAAATTCATAGGCAACTGAATTTCGGCAACCGGGGCATTTAAGTCGGAATGCCGCGAAACTCAACGAGTCAAAGCGTTTCGCCATTTGCGGAAGAAGTCTGATGTAGAACAAGTAGCAGAAGCATACATGCTCAAGAGGGCTCACCCGAAATCCAAAGGCAACTGAATTTCGGCAACCGGGGAATCGAAGTCGGAATGCCGCGAAATTCACCTAGTCAAAGCGTTTCCCCGTTTGCGGAAGAAGTCTGATGTAGAACAAGTAGCAGAAGCATACATGCTCAAGAGGGGTCACCCGAAATTCAAAGGCAACTGAATTTCAGAAAACGGTGAATCGAAGTCGGAATGCCGCGAAATTCACCAATTTAAAGCGTTTCCCCATTTACGGAAGAAGTCTGATGTAGAACAAGTAGCAGAAGCATACATGCTCAAGAGGGGTCACCCGAAATTCAAAGCCAACTGAATTTCGGTTACCGGGGAATCGAAGTCGGAATGCCGCGAAATTCACCGAGTCAAAGCGTTTCCCCGTTTGCGGAAGAAGTCTGATGTAGAACAAGTAGTAGAAGCATACATGCTCAAGAGGGATCAGCCGAAATTCAAAGGCAACTGAATTTCGGCAAACGGGGAATCGAAGTCGGAATGCCGCGAAATTCACCGAGTCAAAGCGTTTCCCCGTTTGCGGAAGAAGTCTGATGTAGAACAAGTAGCAGAAGCATACATGCTCAAGAGGGGTCACCCAAAATTCAAAGGCAACTGAATTTCGGTTACCGGGGAATCGAAGTCGGAATGCCGCGAAATTCACCGAGTCAAAGCGTTTCCCCGTTTGCGGAAGAAGTCTGATGTAGAACAAGTAGCAGAAGCATACATGCTCAAGAGGGGTCACCCGAAATCCAAAGGCAACTGAATTTCGGCAAAATTTCGGTGAATCGAAGTCGGAATGCCGCGAAATTCACCGAGTCAAAGCGTTTCCCCAAGTTTTCGGAAGAAGTCTGATGTAGAACAAGTAGCACAAGCATACATGCTCAAGAGAGGTTACCTAAAATTCAAAGGCAACTGAATTTCGGCAACCGGGGAATCGAAATCGGAATGCCGCGAAATTCACCGAGTCAAAGCGTTTCCCCGTTTGCGGAAGAAGTCTGATGTAGAACAAGTAGCAGAAGCATACATGCTCAAGAGGGGTCACCCGAAAATCAAAGGCAACTGAATTTCAGAAAACGGTGAATCGAAGTCGGAATGCCGCAAAATTCACCAATTTAAAGCGTTTCCCCGTTTGCGGAAGAAGTCTGATGTAGAACAAGTAGCAGAAGCATACATGCTCAAGAGGGCTCACCCCAAATCCAAAGGCAACTGAATTTCGGCAAATGGGGAATTGAAGTCGGAATGCCGCGATATTCACCGAGTCAAAGCGTTTCCCCGTTTGTGGAAGAAGTCTGATGTAGAACAAGTAGCAGAAGCATACATGCTCAAGAGGGGTCACCTGAAATTCAAAGGCAACTGAATTTCGGCAACCGGGGCATTGAAGTCGGAATGCCGCGAAACTCAACGAGTCAAAGCGTTTCGCCATTTGCGGAAGAAGTCTGATGTAGAACAAGTAGCAGAAGCATACATGCTCAAGAGGGCTCACCCGAAATTCAAAGGCAACTGAATTTCGGCAACCGGGGAATCGAAGTCGGAATGCCGCGAAATTCACCGAGTCAAAGCGTTTCCCCGTTTTCGGAAGAAGTCTGATGTAGAACAAGTAGCACAAGCATACATGCTCAAGAGAGGTTACCTGAAATTCAAAGGCAACTGAATTTCGGCAAACGGGGAATCGAAATCGGAATGCCGCGAAATTCACCGAGTCAAAGCGTTTCCCCATTTGCGGAAGAAGTCTGATGTAGAACAAGTAGCAGAAGCATACATGCTCAAGAGGGGTCACCCGAAATTCAAAGGCAACTGAATTTCAGAAAACGGTGAATCGAAGTCGGAATGCCGCGAAATTCACCAATTTAAAGCGTTTCCCCGTTTACGGAAGAAGTCTGATGTAGAACAAGTAGCAAAAGCATACATGCTCAAGAGGGGTCACCCGAAATTCAAAGGCAACTGAATTTCGGTTACCGGGGAATCGAAGTCGGAATGCCGCGAAATTCACCGAGTCAAAGCGTTTCCCCGTTTGCGGAAGAAGTCTGATATAGAACAAGTAGTAGAAGCATACATGCTCAAGAGGGGTCACCTGAAATTCAAAGGCAACTGAATTTCGGCAACCGGGGAATCGAAGTCGGAATGCCGCGAAATTCACCGAGTCAAAGCGTTTCCCCGTTTGCGGAAGAAGTCTGATGTAGAACAACTAGCAGAAGCATACATGCTCAAGAGGAGTCACCCGAAATTCAAAGGCAACTGAATTTCAGAAAACGGTGAATCGAAGTCGGAATGCCGCGAAATTCACCAATTTAAAGCGTTTCCCCGTTTACGGAAGAAGTCTGATGTAGAACAACTAGCAGAAGCATACATGCTCAAGAGGAGTCACCTGAAATTCAAAGGCAACTGAATTTCGGCAACCGGGGAATTGAAGTCGGAATGCCGCGAAATTCACCGAGTCAAAGCGTTTCCCCGTTTGCGGAAGAAGTCTGATGTAGAAGAAGTAGCAGAAGCATACATGCTCAAGAGGGGTCACCCGAAATCCAAAGGCAACTGAATTTCGGAAAACGATGAATCGAAGTCGGAATGCCGCGAAATTAACCAATTTAAAGCGTTTCCCCGTTTGCGGAAGAAGTCTGATGTAGAACAAGTAGCAGAAGCATACATGCTCAAGAGGAGTCACGTGAAATTCATAGGCAACTGAATTTCGGCAACCGGGGCATTGAAGTCGGAATGCCGCGAAACTCAACGAGTCAAAGCGTTTCGCCATTTGCGGAAGAAGTCTGATGTAGAACAAGTAGCAGAAGCATACATGCTCAAGAGGGGTCACCCGAAATTCAAAGGCAACTGAATTTCGGCAACCGGGGAATCGAAGTCGGAATGCCGCGAAATTCACCGAGTCAAAGCGTTTCCCCGTTTTCGGAAGAAGTCTGATGTAGAACAAGTAGCACAAGCATACATGCTCAAGAGAGGTTACCTGAAATTCAAAGGCAACTGAATTTCGGCAACCGGGGAATCGAAATCGGAATGCCGCGAAATTCACCGAGTCAAAGCGTTTCCCCGTTTGCGGAAGAAGTCTGATGTAGAACAAGTAGCAGAAGCATACATGCTCAAGAGGGGTCACCCGAAAATCAAAGGCAACTGAATTTCAGAAAACGGTGAATCGAAGTCGGAATGCTGCAAAATTCACCAATTTAAAGCGTTTCCCCGTTTGCGGAAGAAGTCTGATGTAGAACAAGTAGCAGAAGCATACATGCTCAAGAGGGCTCACCCCAAATCCAAAGGCAACTGAATTTCGGCAAATGGGGAATTGAAGTCGGAATGCCGCGATATTCACCGAGTCAAAGCGTTTCCCCGTTTGTGGAAGAAGTCTGATGTAGAACAAGTAGCAGAAGCATACATGCTCAAGAGGGGTCACCTGAAATTCAAAGGCAACTGAATTTCGGCAACCGGGACATTGAAGTCGGAATGCCGCGAAACTCAACGAGTCAAAGCGTTTCGCCATTTGCGGAAGAAGTCTGATGTAGAACAAGTAGCAGAAGCTTACATGCTTAAGAGGGCTCACCCGAAATCCAAAGGCAATTGAATTTCGGCAACCGGGGAATCGAAGTCGGAATGCCGCGAAATTCACCTAGTCAAAGCGTTTCCCCGTTTGCGGAAGAAGTCTGATGTAGAATAAGTAGCAGAAGCATACATGCTCAAGAGGGCTCACCCGAAATTCAAAGGCAACTGAATTTCGGCAACCGGGGAATCGAAGTCGGAATGCCGCGAAATTCACCGAGTCAAAGCGTTTCCCCGTTTTCGGAAGAAGTCTGATGTAGAACAAGTAGCACAAGCATACATGCTCAAGAGAGGTTACCTGAAATTCAAAGGCAACTGAATTTCGGCAAACGGGGAATCGAAATCGGAATGCCGCGAAATTCACCGAGTCAAAGCGTTTTCCCATTTGCGGAAGAAGTCTGATGTAGAACAAGTAGCAGAAGCATACATGCTCAAGAGGGGTCACCCGAAATTCAAAGGCAACTGAATTTCACAAAACGGTGAATCGAAGTCGGAATGCCGCGAAATTCACCAATTTAAAGCGTTTCCCCGTTTACGGAAGAAGTCTGATGTAGAACAAGTAGCAGAAGCATACATGCTCAAGAGGGGTCACCCGAAATTCAAAGGCAACTGAATTTCGGTTACCGGGGAATCGAAGTCGGAATGCCGCGAAATTCACCGAGTCAAAGCGTTTCCCCGTTTGCGGAAGAAGTCTGATATAGAACAAGTAGTAGAAGCATACATGCTCAAGAGGGGTCACCCGAAATTCAAAGGCAACTGAATTTCGGCAACCGGGGAATCGAATTCGGAATGCCGCGAAATTCACCGAGTCAAAGCGTTTCCCCGTTTGCGGAAGAAGTCTGATGTAGAACAACTAGCAGAAGCATACATGCTCAAGAGGAGTCACCCGAAATTCAAAGGCAACTGAATTTCAGAAAACGGTGAATCGAAGTCGGAATGCCGCGAAATTCACCAATTTAAAGCGTTTCCCCGTTTACGGAAGAAGTCTGATGTAGAACAAGTAGCAGAAGCATACATGCTCAAGAGGGGTCACCCGAAATCCAAAGGCAACTGAATTTCGGAAAACGGTGAATCGAAGTCGGAATGCCGCGAAATTAACCAATTTAAAGCGTTTCCCCGTTTACGGAAGAAGTCTGATGTAGAACAACTAGCAGAAGCATACATGCTCAAGAGGAGTCACCTGAAATTCAAAGGCAACTGAATTTCGGCAACCGGGGAATTGAAGTCGGAATGCCGCGAAATTCACCGAGTCAAAGCGTTTCCCCGTTTGCGGAAGAAGTCTGATGTAGAAGAAGTAGCAGAAGCATACATGCTCAAGAGGGGTCACCCGAAATCCAAAGGCAACTGAATTTCGGAAAACGGTGAATCGAAGTCGGAATGCCGCGAAATTAACCAATTTAAAGCGTTTCCCCGTTTGCGGAAGAAGTCTGATGTAGAACAAGTAGCAGAAGCATACATGCTCAAGAGGAGTCACGTGAAATTCATAGGCAACTGAATTTCGGCAACCGGGGCATTGAAGTCGGAATGCCGCGAAACTCAACGAGTCAAAGCGTTTCGCCATTTGCGGAAGAAGTCTGATGTAGAACAAGTAGCAGAAGCATACATGCTCAAGAGGGGTCACCCGAAATTCAAAGGCAACTGAATTTCGGCAACCGGGGAATCGAAGTCGGAATGCCGCAAAATTCACCGAGTCAAAGCGTTTCCCCGTTTTCGGAAGAAGTCTGATGTAGAACAAGTAGCACAAGCATACATGCTCAAGAGAGGTAACCTGAAATTCAAAGGCAACTGAATTTCGGCAACCGGGGAATCGAAATCGGAATGCCGCGAAATTCACCGAGTCAAAGCGTTTCCCCGTTTGCGGAAGAAGTCTGATGTAGAACAAGTAGCAGAAGCATACATGCTCAAGAGGGGTCACCCGAAAATCAAAGGCAACTGAATTTCAGAAAACGGTGAATCGAAGTCGGAATGCCGCAAAATTCACCAATTTAAAGCGTTTCCCCGTTTGCGGAAGAAGTCTGATGTAGAACAAGTAGCAGAAGCATACATGCTCAAGAGGGCTCACCCCAAATCCAAAGGCAACTGAATTTCGGCAAATGGGGAATTGAAGTCGGAATGCCGCGATATTCACCGAGTCAAAGCGTTTCCCCGTTTGTGGAAGAAGTCTGATGTAGAACAAGTAGCAGAAGCATACATGCTCAAGAGGGGTCACCTGAAATTCAAAGGCAACTGAATTTCGGCAACCGGGGCATTGAAGTCGGAATGCCGCGAAACTCAACGAGTCAAAGCGTTTCGCCATTTGCGGAAGAAGTCTGATGTAGAACAAGTAGCAGAAGCATACATGCTTAAGAGGGCTCACCCGAAATCCAAAGGCAATTGAATTTCGGCAACCGGGGAATCGAAGTCGGAATGCCGCGAAATTCACCTAGTCAAAGCGTTTCCCCGTTTGCGGAAGAAGTCTGATGTAGAATAAGTAGCAGAAGCATACATGCTCAAGAGGGCTCACCTGAAATTCAAAGGCAACTGAATTTCGGCAACCGGGGAATCGAAGTCGGAATGCCGCGAAATTCACCGAGTCAAAGCGTTTCCCCGTTTTCGGAAGAAGTCTGATGTAGAACAAGTAGCACAAGCATACATGCTCAAGAGAGGTTACCTGAAATTCAAAGGCAACTGAATTTCGGCAAACGGGGAATCGAAATCGGAATGCCGCGAAATTCACCGAGTCAAAGCGTTTCCCCATTTGCGGAAGAAGTCTGATGTAGAACAAGTAGCAGAAGCATACATGCTCAAGAGGGGTCACCCGAAATTCAAAGGCAACTGAATTTCAAAAAACGGTGAATCGAAGTCGGAATGCCGCGAAATTCACCAATTTAAAGCGTTTCCCCGTTTACGGAAGAAGTCTGATGTAGAACAAGTAGCAGAAGCATACATGCTCTAGAGGGGTCACCCGAAATTCAAAGGCAACTGAATTTCGGTTACCGGGGAATCGAAGTCGGAATGCCGCGAAATTCACCGAGTCAAAGCGTTTCCCCGTTTGCGGAAGAAGTCTGATATAGAACAAGTAGTAGAAGCATACATGCTCAAGAGGGGTCACCCGAAATTCAAAGGCAACTGAATTTCGGCAACCGGGGAATCGAAGTCGGAATGCCGCGAAATTCACCGAGTCAAAGCGTTTCCCCGTTTGCGGAAGAAGTCTGATGTAGAACAAGTAGCAGAAGCATACATGCTCAAGAGGGGTCACCCAAAATTCAAAGGCAACTGAATTTCGGTTACCGGGGAATCGAAGTCGGAATGCCGCGAAATTCACCGAGTCAAAGCGTTTCCCCGTTTGCGGAAGAAGTCTGATGTAGAAAAAGTAGCAGAAGCATACATGCTCAAGAGGGGTCACACGAAATCCAAAGGCAACTGAATTTCGGAAAACGGTGAATCGAAGTCGGAATGCCGCGAAATTCACCGAGTCAAAGCGTTTCCCCGTTTGCGGAAGAAGTCTGATGTAGAAGAAGTAGCAGAAGCATACATGCTCAAGAGGGGTCACCCGAAATCCAAAGGCAACTGAATTTCGGAAAACGGTGAATCGAAGTCGGAATGCCGCGAAATTAACCAATTTAAAGCGTTTCCCCGTTTGCGGAAGAAGTCTGATGTAGAACAAGTAGCAGAAGCATACATGCTCAAGAGGAGTCACGTGAAATTCATAGGCAACTGAATTTCGGCAACCGGGGCATTGAAGTCGGAATGCCGCGAAACTCAACGAGTCAAAGCGTTTCGCCATTTGCGGAAGAAGTCTGATGTAGAACAAGTAGCAGAAGCATACATGCTCAAGAGGGGTCACCCGAAATTCAAAGGCAACTGAATTTCGGAAAACGGTGAATCGAAGTCGGAATGCCGCGAAATTAACCAATTTAAAGCGTTTCCCCGTTTGCGGAAGAAGTCTGATGTAGAACAAGTAGCAGAAGCATACATGCTCAAGAGGGGTCACCCGAAATTCAAAGGCAACTGAATTTCGGTTACCGGGGAATCGAAGTCGGAATGCCGCGAAATTCACCGAGTCAAAGCGTTTC
Organism: Populus davidiana; assembly: GCA_030145905.1. NCBI lineage: Eukaryota > Viridiplantae > Streptophyta > Magnoliopsida > Malpighiales > Salicaceae > Populus > Populus davidiana. The sequence goes on from CM057796.1 coordinate 225,791, forward strand.
CCCGTTTGTGGAAGAAGTCTGATGTAGAACAAGTAGCAGAAGCATACATGCTCAAGAGGGGTCACCCGAAATTCAAAGGCAACGGAATTTCGGTTACCGGGGAATCGAAGTCGGAATGCCGCGAAATTCACCGAGTCAAAGCGTTTCCCCGTTTGCGGAAGAAGTCTGATGTAGAATAAGTAGCAGAAGCATACATGCTCAAGAGGGGTCACCCGAAATCCAAAGGCAACTGAATTTCGGAAAACGGTGAATCGAAGTCGGAATGCCGCGAAATTCACCGAGTCAAAGCGTTTCCCCGTTTGCGGAAGAAGTCTGATGTAGAATAAGTAGCAGAAGCATACATGCTCAAGAGGGCTCACCCGAAATCCAAAGGCAATTGAATTTCGGCAACCGGGGAATCGAAGTCGGAATGCCGCGAAATTCACCTAGTCAAAGCGTTTCCCCGTTTGCGGAAGAAGTCTGATGTAGAACAAGTAGCAGAAGCATACATGCTCAAGAGGGGTCACCCGAAATTCAAAGGCAACTGAATTTCGGCAACCGGGGAATCGAAGTCGGAATGCCGCGAAATTCACCGAGTCAAAGCGTTTCCCCGTTGTCGGAAGAAGTCTGATGTAGAACAAGTAGCACAAGCATACATGCTCAAGAGAGGTTACCTGAAATTCAAAGGCAACTGAATTTCGGCAACCGGGGAATCGAAATCGGAATGCCGCGAAATTCACCGAGTCAAAGCGTTTCCCCATTTGCGGAAGAAGTCTGATGTAGAACAAGTAGCAGAAGCATACATGCTCAAGAGGGGTCACCCGAAATTCAAAGGCAACTGAATTTCAGAAAACGGTGAATCGAAGTCGGAATGCCGCGAAATTCACCAATTTAAAGCGTTTCCCCGTTTACGGAAGAAGTCTGATGTAGAACATGTAGCAGAAGCATACATGCTCAAGAGGGCTGACCCGAAATCCAAAGGCAACTGAATTTCGGCAACCGGGGAAACGAAGTCGGAATGCCGCGAAATTCACCTAGTCAAAGCGTTTCCCGTTTGCGGAAGAAGTCTGATGTAGAACAAGTAGCAGAAGCATACATGCTCAAGAGGGGTCACCCGAAACTCAAAGGTAACTGAATTTCGGCAACCGGGGAATCGAAGTCGGAATGCCGTGAAATTCACCGAGTCAAAGCGTTTCCCCGTTTTCGGAAGAAGTCTGATGTAGAACAAGTAGCACAAGCATACATGCTCAAGAGAGGTCACCTGAAATTCAAAGGCAACTGAATTTCGGCAACCGGGGAATCGAAGTCGGAATGCCGTAAAATTCACCAATTTAATGTGTTTCCCCGTTTGCGGAAGAAGTCTGATGTAGAACAAGTAGCAGAAGCATACATGCTCAAGAGGGGTCACCCGAAATTCAAAGGCAACTGAATTTCGGTTACCGGGGAATCGAAGTCGGAATGCCGCGAAATTCACCGAGTCAAAGCGTTTCCCCGTTTGCGGAAGAAGTCTGATGTAGAAGAAGTAGCAGAAGCATACATGCTCAAGAGGGGTCACCCGAAATCCAAAGGCAACTGAATTTCGGAAAACGGTGAATCGAAGTCGGAATGCCGCGAAATTAACCAATTTAAAGCGTTTCCCCGTTTGCGGAAGAAGTCTGATGTAGAACAAGTAGCAGAAGCATACATGCTCAAGAGGGGTCACCCGAAATCCAAAGGCAACTGAATTTCGGAAAATGGTGAATCGAAGTCGGAATGCCGCGAAATTCACCGAGTCAAAGCGTTTCCCCGTTTGCGGAAGAAGTCTGATGTAGAATAAGTAGCAGAAGCGTACATGCTCAAGAGGGCTCACCCGAAATCCAAAGGCAAGTGAATTTCGGCAACCGGGGAATCGAAGTCGTAATGCCGCGAAATTCACCTAGTCAAAGCGTTTCCCCGTTTGCGGAAGAAGTCTGATGTAGAACAAGTAGCAGAAGCATACATGCTCAAGAGGGGTCACCCGAAATTCAAAGGCAACTGAATTTCGGCAACCGGGGAATCGAAGTCGGAATGCCGCGAAATTCACCGAGTCAAAGCGTTTCCCCGTTGTCGGAAGAAGTCTGATGTAGAACAAGTAGCACAAGCATACATGCTCAAGAGAGGTTACCTGAAATTCAAAGGCAACTGAATTTCGGCAACCGGGGAATCGAAATCGGAATGCCGCGAAATTCACCGAGTCAAAGCGTTTCCCCATTTGCGGAAGAAGTCTGATGTAGAACAAGTAGCAGAAGCATACATGCTCAAGAGGGGTCACCCGAAATTCAAAGGCAACTGAATTTCAGAAAACGGTGAATCGAAGTCGGAATGCCGCGAAATTCACCAATTTAAAGCGTTTCCCCGTTTACGGAAGAAGTCTGATGTAGAACAAGTAGCAGAAGCATACATGCTCAAGAGGGCTCACCCGAAATCCAAAGGCAACTGAATTTCGGCAACCGGGGAATCGAAGTCGGAATGCCGCGAAATTCACCTAGTCAAAGCGTTTCCCCGTTTGCGGAAGAAGTCTGATGTAGAACAAGTAGCAGAAGCATACATGCTCAAGAGGGGTCACCCGAAACTCAAAGGCAACTGAATTTCGGCAACCGGGGAATCGAAGTCAGAATGCCGTGAAATTCACCGAGTCAAAGCGTTTCCCCGTTTTCGGAAGAAGTCTGATGTAGAACAAGTAGCACAAGCATACATGCTCAAGAGGGCTCACCCGAAATCCAAAGGCAATTGAATTTCGGCAACCGGGGAATCGAAGTCGGAATGCCGCGAAATTCACCTAGTCAAAGCGTTTCCCCGTTTGCGGAAGAAGTCTGATGTAGAACAAGTAGCAGAAGCATACATGCTCAAGAGGGGTCACCCGAAATTCAAAGGCAACTGAATTTCGGCAACCGGGGAATCGAAGTCGGAATGCCGCGAAATTCACCGAGTCAAAGCGTTTCCCCGTTGTCGGAAGAAGTCTGATGTAGAACAAGTAGCACAAGCATACATGCTCAAGAGAGCTTACCTGAAATTCAAAGGCAACTGAATTTCGGCAACCGGGGAATCGAAATCGGAATGCCGCGAAATTCACCGAGTCAAAGCGTTTCCCCATTTGCGGAAGAAGTCTGATGTAGAACAAGTAGCAGAAGCATACATGCTCAAGAGGGGTCACCCGAAATTCAAAGGCAACTGAATTTCAGAAAATGGTGAATCGAAGTCGGAATGCCGCGAAATTCACCAATTTAAAGCGTTTCCCCGTTTGCGGAAGAAGTCTGATGTAGAACAAGTAGCAGAAGCATACATGCTCAAGAGGAGTCACGTGAAATTCAAAGGCAACTGAATTTCGGCAACCGGGGCATTGAAGTCGGAATGCCGCGAAACTCAACGAGTCAAAGCGTTTCGCCATTTGCGGAAGAAGTCTGATGTAGAACAAGTAGCAGAAGCATACATGCTCAAGAGGGCTCACCCGAAATCCAAAGGCAACTGAATTTCGGCAACCGGGGAATCGAAGTCGGAATGCCGCGAAATTCACCTAGTCAAAGCGTTTCCCCGTTTGCGGAAGAAGTCTGATGTAGAACAAGTAGCAGAAGCATACATGCTCAAGAGGGGTCACCCGAAATTCAAAGGCAACTGAATTTCGGCAACCGGGGAATCGAAGTCAGAATGCCGCGAAATTCACCGAGTCAAAGCGTTTCCCCGTTTGCGGAAGAAGTCTGATGTAGAACAAGTAGCAGAAGCATACATGCTCAAGAGGGGTCACCCGAAACTCAAAGGCAACTGAATTTCGGCAACCGGGGAATCGAAGTCGGAATGCCGCGAAATTCACCGAGTCAAAGCGTTTCCCCGTTGTCGGAAGAAGTCTGATGTAGAACAAGTAGCAGAAGCATACATGCTCAAGAGGGGTCACCCGAAATTCAAAGGCAACTGAATTTCGGTTACCGGGGAATCGAAGTCGGAATGCCGCGAAATTCACCGAGTCAAAGCGTTTCCCCGTTTGCGGAAGAAGTCTGATGTAGAATAAGTAGCAGAAGCATACATGCTCAAGAGGGGTCACCCGAAATCCAAAGGCAACTGAATTTCGGAAAACGGTGAATCGAAGTCGGAATGCCGCGAAATTAACCAATTTAAAACGTTTCCCCGTTTGCGGAAGAAGTCTGATGTAGAACAAGTAGCAGAAGCATACATGCTCAAGAGGAGTCACCTGAAATTCAAAGGCAACTGAATTTTGGCAACCGGGGCATTGAAGTCGGAATGCCGCGAAACTCAACGAGTCAAAGCGTTTCGCCATTTGCGGAAGAAGTCTGATGTAGAACAAGTAGCAGAAGCATACATGCTCAAGAGGGCTCACCCGAAATCCAAAGGCAACTGAATTTCAGCAACCGGGGAATCGAAGTCGGAATGCCGCGAAATTCACCTAGTCAAAGCGTTTCCCCGTTTGCGGAAGAAGTCTGATGTAGAACAAGTAGCAGAAGCATACATGCTCAAGAGGGGTCACCCGAAACTCAAAGGCAACTGAATTTCGGCAACCGGGGAATCGAAGTCGGAATGCCGTGAAATTCACCGAGTCAAAGCGTTTCCCCGTTTTCGGAAGAAGTCTGATGTAGAACAAGTAGCACAAGCATACATGCTCAAGAGAGGTCACCTGAAATTCAAAGGCAACTGAATTTCGGCAACCGGGGAATCGAAGTCAGAATGCCGCGAAATTCACCGAGTCAAATCGTTTCCCCGTTTACGGAAGAAGTCTGATGTAGAACAAGTAGCAGAAGCATACATGCTCAAGAGGGGTCACCCGAAATTCAAAGGCAACTGAATTTCGGGTACCGGGGAATCGAAGTCGGAATGCCGCGAAATTCACCGAGTCAAAGCGTTTCCCCGTTTGCGGAAGAAGTCTGATGTAGAATAAGTAGCAGAAGCATACATGCTCAAGAGGGGTCACCCGAAATCCAAAGGCAACTGAATTTCGGAAAACAGTGAATCGAAGTCGGAATGCCGCGAAATTAACCAATTTAAAGAGTTTCCCCGTTTGCGGAAGAAGTCTGATGTAGAACAAGTAGCAGAAGCATACATGCTCAAGAGGAGTCACCTGAAATTCAAAGGCAACTGAATTTTGGCAACCGGGGCATTGAAGTCGGAATGCCGCGAAACTCAACGAGTCAAAGCGTTTCGCCATTTGCGGAAGAAGTCTGATGTAGAACAAGTAGCAGAAGCATACATGCTCAAGAGGGCTCACCCGAAATCCAAAGGCAACTGAATTTCGGCAACCGGGGAATCGAAGTCGGAATGCCGCGAAATTCACCTAGTCAAAGCGTTTCCCCGTTTGCGGAAGAAGTCTGATGTAGAACAAGTAGCAGAAGCATACATGCTCAAGAGGGGTCACCCGAAACTCAAAGGCAACTGAATTTCGGCAACAGGGGGAATCGAAGTCGGAATGCCGCGAAATTCACAGAGTCAAAGCGTTTCCCCGTTTTCGGAAGAAGTCTGATGTAGAACAAGTAGCACAAGCATACATGCTCAAGAGAGGTCACCTGAAATTCAAAGGCAACTGAATTTCGGCAACCGGGGAATCGAAGTCAGAATGCCGCGAAATTCACCGAGTCAAATCGTTTCCCCGTTTACGGAAGAAGTCTGATGTAGAACAAGTAGCAGAAGCATACATGCTCAAGAGGGGTCAGCCGAAATTCAAAGGCAACTGAATTTCGGCAACCGGGGAATCGAAGTCGAAATGCCGCGAAATTCACCGAGTCAAAGCGTTTCCCCGTTTGCGGAAGAAGTCTGATGTAGAACAAGTAGCAGAAGCATACATGCTCAAGAGGGGTCACCCGAAATTCAAAGGCAACTGAATTTCGGTTACCGGGGAATCGAAGTCGGAATGCCGCGAAATTCACCGAGTCAAAGCGTTTCCCCGTTTGCGGAAGAAGTCTGATGTAGAATAAGTAGCAGAAGCATACATGCTCAAGAGGGGTCACCCGAAATCCAAAGGCAACTGAATTTCGGAAAACGGTGAATCGAAGTCGGAATGCCGCGAAATTCACCGAGTCAAAGCGTTTCCCCGTTTGCGGAAGAAGTCTGATGTAGAATAAGTAGCAGAAGCATACATGCTCAAGAGGGGTCACCCGAAATCCAAAGGCAACTGAATTTCGGAAAACGGTGAATCGAAGTCGGAATGCCGCGAAATTAACCAATTTAAAGCGTTTCCCCGTTTTCGGAAGAAGTCTGATGTAGAACAAGTAGCACAAGCATACATGCTCAAGAGAGGTCACCTGAAATTCAAAGGCAACTGAATTTCGGCAACCGGGGAATCGAAGTCAGAATGCCGCGAAATTCACCGAGTCAAATCGTTTCCCCGTTTACGGAAGAAGTCTGATGTAGAACAAGTAGCAGAAGCATACATGCTCAAGAGGGGTCACCCGAAATTCAAAGGCAACTGAATTTCGGGTACCGGGGAATCGAAGTCGGAATGCCGTGAAATTCACCGAGTCAAAGCGTTTCCCCGTTTGCGGAAGAAGTCTGATGTAGAATAAGTAGCAGAAGCATACATGCTCAAGAGGGGTCACCCGAAATCCAAAGGCAACTGAATTTCGGAAAACAGTGAATCGAAGTCGGAATGCCGCGAAATTAACCAATTTAAAGAGTTTCCCCGTTTGCGGAAGAAGTCTGATGTAGAACAAGTAGCAGAAGCATACATGCTCAAGAGGAGTCACCTGAAATTCAAAGGCAACTGAATTTTGGCAACCGGGGCATTGAAGTCGGAATGCCGCGAAACTCAACGAGTCAAAGCGTTTCGCCATTTGCGGAAGAAGTCTGATGTAGAACAAGTAGCAGAAGCATACATGCTCAAGAGGGCTCACCCGAAATCCAAAGGCAACTGAATTTCTGCAACCGGGGAATCGAAGTCGGAATGCCGCGAAATTCACCTAGTCAAAGCGTTTCCCCGTTTGCGGAAGAAGTCTGATGTAGAACAAGTAGCAGAAGCATACATGCTCAAGAGGGGTCACCCGAAACTCAAAGGCAACTGAATTTCGGCAACAGGGGGAATCGAAGTCGGAATGCCGCGAAATTCACAGAGTCAAAGCGTTTCCCCGTTTTCGGAAGAAGTCTGATGTAGAACAAGTAGCACAAGCATACATGCTCAAGAGAGGTCACCTGAAATTCAAAGGCAACTGAATTTCGGCAACCGGGGAATCGAAGTCAGAATGCCGCGAAATTCACCGAGTCAAATCGTTTCCCCGTTTACGGAAGAAGTCTGATGTAGAACAAGTAGCAGAAGCATACATGCTCAAGAGGGGTCAGCCGAAATTCAAAGGCAACTGAATTTCGGCAACCGGGGAATCGAAGTCGAAATGCCGCGAAATTCACCGAGTCAAAGCGTTTCCCCGTTTGCGGAAGAAGTCTGATGTAGAACAAGTAGCAGAAGCATACATGCTCAAGAGGGGTCACCCGAAATTCAAAGGCAACTGAATTTCGGTTACCGGGGAATCGAAGTCGGAATGCCGCGAAATTCACCGAGTCAAAGCGTTTCCCCGTTTGCGGAAGAAGTCTGATGTAGAATAAGTAGCAGAAGCATACATGCTCAAGAGGGGTCACCCGAAATCCAAAGGCAACTGAATTTCGGAAAACAGTAAATCGAAGTCGGAATGCCGCGAAATTCACCGAGTCAAAGCGTTTCCCCGTTTGCGGAAGAAGTCTGATGTAGAATAAGTAGCAGAAGCATACATGCTCAAGAGGGGTCACCCGAAATCCAAAGGCAACTGAATTTCGGAAAACGGTGAATCGAAGTCGGAATGCCGCGAAATTAACCAATTTAAAGCGTTTCCCCGTTTTCGGAAGAAGTCTGATGTAGAACAAGTAGCACAAGCATACATGCTCAAGAGAGGTCACCTGAAATTCAAAGGCAACTGAATTTCGGCAACCGGGGAATCGAAGTCAGAATGCCGCGAAATTCACCGAGTCAAATCGTTTCCCCGTTTACGGAAGAAGTCTGATGTAGAACAAGTAGCAGAAGCATACATGCTCAAGAGGGGTCACCCGAAATTCAAAGGCAACTGAATTTCGGGTACCGGAGAATCGAAGTCGGAATGCCGTGAAATTCACCGAGTCAAAGCGTTTCCCCGTTTGCGGAAGAAGTCTGATGTAGAATAAGTAGCAGAAGCATACATGCTCAAGAGGGGTCACCCGAAATCCAAAGGCAACTGAATTTCGGAAAACAGTGAATCGAAGTCGGAATGCCGCGAAATTAACCAATTTAAAGAGTTTCCCCGTTTGCGGAAGAAGTCTGATGTAGAACAAGTAGCAGAAGCATACATGCTCAAGAGGAGTCACCTGAAATTCAAAGGCAACTGAATTTTGGCAACCGGGGCATTGAAGTCGGATTGCCGCGAAACTCAACGAGTCAAAGCGTTTCGCCATTTGCGGAAGAAGTCTGATGTAGAACAAGTAGCAGAAGCATACATGCTCAAGAGGGCTCACCCGAAATCCAAAGGCAACTGAATTTCTGCAACCGGGGAATCGAAGTCGGAATGCCGCGAAATTCACCTAGTCAAAGCGTTTCCCCGTTTGCGGAAGAAGTCTGATGTAGAACAAGTAGCAGAAGCATACATGCTCAAGAGGGGTCACCCGAAACTCAAAGGCAACTGAATTTCGGCAACAGGGGGAATCGAAGTCGGAATGCCGCGAAATTCACAGAGTCAAAGCGTTTCCCCGTTTTCGGAAGAAGTCTGATGTAGAACAAGTAGCACAAGCATACATGCTCAAGAGAGGTCACCTGAAATTCAAAGGCAACTGAATTTCGGCAACCGGGGAATCGAAGTCAGAATGCCGTGAAATTCACCGAGTCAAATCGTTTCCCCGTTTACGGAAGAAGTCTGATGTAGAACAAGTAGCAGAAGCATACATGCTCAAGAGGGGTCAGCCGAAATTCAAAGGCAACTGAATTTCGGCAACCGGGGAATCGAAGTCGAAATGCCGCGAAATTCACCGAGTCAAAGCGTTTCCCCGTTTGCGGAAGAAGTCTGATGTAGAACAAGTAGCAGAAGCATACATGCTCAAGAGGGGTCACCCGAAATTCAAAGGCAACTGAATTTCGGTTACCGGGGAATCGAAGTCGGAATGCCGCGAAATTCACCGAGTCAAAGCGTTTCCCCGTTTGCGGAAGAAGTCTGATGTAGAATAAGTAGCAGAAGCATACATGCTCAAGAGGGGTCACCCGAAATCCAAAGGCAACTGAATTTCGGAAAACGGTGAATCGAAGTCGGAATGCCGCGAAATTCACCGAGTCAAAGCGTTTCCCCGTTTGCGGAAGAAGTCTGATGTAGAATAAGTAGCAGAAGCATACATGCTCAAGAGGGGTCACCCGAAATCCAAAGGCAACTGAATTTCGGAAAACGGTGAATCGAAGTCGGAATGCCGCGAAATTAACCAATTTAAAGCGTTTCCCCGTTTTCGGAAGAAGTCTGATGTAGAACAAGTAGCACAAGCATACATGCTCAAGAGAGGTCACCTGAAATTCAAAGGCAACTGAATTTCAGCAACCGGGGAATCGAAGTCAGAATGCCGCGAAATTCACCGAGTCAAATCGTTTCCCCGTTTACGGAAGAAGTCTGATGTAGAACAAGTAGCAGAAGCATACATGCTCAAGAGGGGTCACCCGAAATTCAAAGGCAACTGAATTTCGGGTACCGGGGAATCGAAGTCGGAATGCCGTGAAATTCACCGAGTCAAAGCGTTTCCCCGTTTGCGGAAGAAGTCTGATGTAGAATAAGTAGCAGAAGCATACATGCTCAAGAGGGGTCACCCGAAATCCAAAGGCAACTGAATTTCGGAAAACAGTGAATCGAAGTCGGAATGCCGCGAAATTAACCAATTTAAAGAGTTTCCCCGTTTGCGGAAGAAGTCTGATGTAGAACAAGTAGCAGAAGCATACATGCTCAAGAGGAGTCACCTGAAATTCAAAGGCAACTGAATTTTGGCAACCGGGGCATTGAAGTCGGAATGCCGCGAAACTCAACGAGTCAAAGCGTTTCGCCATTTGCGGAAGAAGTCTGATGTAGAACAAGTAGCAGAAGCATACATGCTCAAGAGGGCTCACCCGAAATCCAAAGGCAACTGAATTTCTGCAACCGGGGAATCGAAGTCGGAATGCCGCGAAATTCACCTAGTCAAAGCGTTTCCCCGTTTGCGGAAGAAGTCTGATGTAGAACAAGTAGCAGAAGCATACATGCTCAAGAGGGGTCACCCGAAACTCAAAGGCAACTGAATTTCGGCAACAGGGGGAATCGAAGTCGGAATGCCGCGAAATTCACAGAGTCAAAGCGTTTCCCCGTTTTCGGAAGAAGTCTGATGTAGAACAAGTAGCACAAGCATACATGCTCAAGAGAGGTCACCTGAAATTCAAAGGCAACTGAATTTCGGCAACCGGAGAATCGAAGTCAGAATGCCGTGAAATTCACCGAGTCAAATCGTTTCCCCGTTTACGGAAGAAGTCTGATGTAGAACAAGTAGCAGAAGCATACATGCTCAAGAGGGGTCAGCCGAAATTCAAAGGCAACTGAATTTCGGCAACCGGGGAATCGAAGTCGAAATGCCGCGAAATTCACCGAGTCAAAGCGTTTCCCCGTTTGCGGAAGAAGTCTGATGTAGAACAAGTAGCAGAAGCATACATGCTCAAGAGGGGTCACCCGAAATTCAAAGGCAACTGAATTTCGGTTACCGGGGAATCGAAGTCGGAATGCCGCGAAATTCACCGAGTCAAAGCGTTTCCCCGTTTGCGGAAGAAGTCTGATGTAGAACAAGTAGCAGAAGCATACATGCTCAAGAGGGGTCACCCGAAACTCAAAGGCAACTGAATTTCGGCAACCGGGGAATCGAAGTCAGAATGCCGTGAAATTCACCGAGTCAAAGCGTTTCCCCGTTTTCGGAAGAAGTCTGATGTAGAACAAGTAGCACAAGCATACATGCTCAAGAGAGCTCACCCGAAATCCAAAGGCAATTGAATTTCGGCAACCGGGGAATCGAAGTCGGAATGCCGCGAAATTCACCTAGTCAAAGCGTTTCCCCGTTTGCGGAAGAAGTCTGATGTAGAACAAGTACCAGAAGCATACATGCTCAAGAGGGGTCACCCGAAATTCAAAGGCAACTGAATTTCGGCAACCGGGGAATCGAAGTCGGAATGCCGCGAAATTCACCGAGTCAAAGCGTTTCCCCGTTGTCGGAAGAAGTCTGATGTAGAACAAGTAGCACAAGCATACATGCTCAAGAGAGCTTACCTGAAATTCAAAGGCAACTGAATTTCGGCAACCGGGGAATCGAAATCGGAATGCCGCGAAATTCACCGAGTCAAAGCGTTTCCCCATTTGCGGAAGAAGTCTGATGTAGAACAAGTAGCAGAAGCATACATGCTCAAGAGGGGTCACCCGAAATTCAAAGGCAACTGAATTTCAGAAAATGGTGAATCGAAGTCGGAATGCCGCGAAATTCACCAATTTAAAGCGTTTCCCCGTTTGCGGAAGAAGTCTGATGTAGAACAAGTAGCAGAAGCATACATGCTCAAGAGGAGTCACGTGAAATTCAAAGGCAACTGAATTTCGGCAACCGGGGCATTGAAGTCGGAATGCCGCGAAACTCAACGAGTCAAAGCGTTTCGCCATTTGCGGAAGAAGTCTGATGTAGAACAAGTAGCAGAAGCATACATGCTCAAGAGGGCTCACCCGAAATCCAAAGGCAACTGAATTTCGGCAACCGGGGAATCGAAGTCGGAATGCCGCGAAATTCACCTAGTCAAAGCGTTTCCCCGTTTGCGGAAGAAGTCTGATGTAGAACAAGTAGCAGAAGCATACATGCTCAAGAGGGGTCACCCGAAACTCAAAGGCAACTGAATTTCGGCAACCGGGGAATCGAAGTCGGAATGCCGTGAAATTCACCGAGTCAAAGCGTTTCCCCGTTTTCGGAAGAAGTCTGATGTAGAACAAGTAGCACAAGCATACATGCTCAAGAGAGGTCACCTGAAATACAAAGGCAACTGAATTTCGGCAACCGGGGAATCGAAGTCAGAATGCCGCGAAATTCACCGAGTCAAATCGTTTCCCCGTTTACGGAAGAAGTCTGATGTAGAACAAGTAGCAGAAGCATACATGCTCAAGAGGGGTCACCCGAAATTCAAAGGCAACTGAATTTCGGTTACCGGGGAATCGAAGTCGGAATGCCGCGAAATTCACCGAGTCAAAGCGTTTCCCCGTTTGCGGAAGAAGTCTGATGTAGAATAAGTAGCAGAAGCATACATGCTCAAGACGGGTCACCCGAAAGCCAAAGGCAACTGAATTTCGGAAAACGGTGAATCGAAGTCGGAATGCCGCGAAATTAACCAATTTAAAACGTTTCCCCGTTTGCGGAAGAAGTCTGATGTAGAACAAGTAGCAGAAGCATACATGCTCAAGAGGAGTCACCTGAAATTCAAAGGCAACTGAATTTTGGCAACCGGGGCATTGAAGTCGGAATGCCGCGAAACTCAACGAGTCAAAGCGTTTCGCCATTTGCGGAAGAAGTCTGATGTAGAACAAGTAGCAGAAGCATACATGCTCAAGAGGGCTCACCCGAAATCCAAAGGCAACTGAATTTCGGCAACCGGGGAATCGAAGTCGGAATGCCGCGAAATTCACCGAGTCAAAGCGTTTCCCCCGTTTGCGGAAGAAGTCTGATGTAGAACAAGTAGCGGAAGCATACATGCTCAAGAGGGGTCACCCGAAACTCAAAGGCAACTGAATTTCGGCAACCGGGGAATCGAAGTCGGAATGCCGTGAAATTCACCGAGTCAAAGCGTTTCCCCGTTTTCGGAAGAAGTCTGATGTAGAACAAGTAGCACAAGCATACATGCTCAAGAGAGGTCACCTGAAATTCAAAGGCAACTGAATTTCGGCAACCGGGGAATCGAAGTCAGAATGCCGCGAAATTCACCGAGTCAAATCGTTTCCCCGTTTACGGAAGAAGTCTGATGTAGAACAAGTAGCAGAAGCATACATGCTCAAGAGGGGTCACCCGAAATTCAAAGGCAACTGAATTTCGGGTACCGGGGAATCGAAGTCGGAATGCCGCGAAATTCACCGAGTCAAAGCGTTTCCCCGTTTGCGGAAGAAGTCTGATGTAGAATAAGTAGCAGAAGCATACATGCTCAAGAGGGGTCACCCGAAATCCAAAGGCAACTGAATTTCGGAAAACAGTGAATCGAAGTCGGAATGCCGCGAAATTAACCAATTTAAAGAGTTTCCCCGTTTGCGGAAGAAGTCTGATGTAGAACAAGTAGCAGAAGCATACATGCTCAAGAGGAGTCACCTGAAATTCAAAGGCAACTGAATTTTGGCAACCGGGGCATTGAAGTCGGAATGCCGCGAAACTCAACGAGTCAAAGCGTTTCGCCATTTGCGGAAGAAGTCTGATGTAGAACAAGTAGCAGAAGCATACATGCTCAAGAGGGCTCACCCGAAATCCAAAGGCAACTGAATTTCGGCAACCGGGGAATCGAAGTCGGAATGCCGCGAAATTCACCTAGTCAAAGCGTTTCCCCGTTTGCGGAAGAAGTCTGATGTAGAACAAGTAGCAGAAGCATACATGCTCAAGAGGGGTCACCCGAAACTCAAAGGCAACTGAATTTCGGCAACAGGGGGAATCGAAGTCGGAATGCCGCGAAATTCACAGAGTCAAAGCGTTTCCCCGTTTTCGGAAGAAGTCTGATGTAGAACAAGTAGCACAAGCATACATGCTCAAGAGAGGTCACCTGAAATTCAAAGGCAACTGAATTTCGGCAACCGGGGAATCGAAGTCAGAATGCCGCGAAATTCACCGAGTCAAATCGTTTCCCCGTTTACGGAAGAAGTCTGATGTAGAACAAGTAGCAGAAGCATACATGCTCAAGAGGGGTCAGCCGAAATTCAAAGGCAACTGAATTTCGGCAACCGGGGAATCGAAGTCGAAATGCCGCGAAATTCACCGAGTCAAAGTGTTTCCCCGTTTGCGGAAGAAGTCTGATGTAGAACAAGTAGCAGAAGCATACATGCTCAAGAGGGGTCACCCGAAATTCAAAGGCAACTGAATTTCGGTTACCGGGGAATCGAAGTCGGAATGCCGCGAAATTCACCGAGTCAAAGCGTTTCCCCGTTTTCGGAAGAAGTCTGATGTAGAACAAGTAGCACAAGCATACATGCTCAAGAGAGGTCACCTGAAATTCAAAGGCAACTGAATTTCGGCAACCGGGGAATCGAAGTCAGAATGCCGCGAAATTCACCGAGTCAAATCGTTTCCCCGTTTACGGAAGAAGTCTGATGTAGAACAAGTAGCAGAAGCATACATGCTCAAGAGGGGTCACCCGAAATTCAAAGGCAACTGAATTTCGGTTACCGGGGAATCGAAGTCGGAATGCCGCGAAATTCACCGAGTCAAAGCGTTTCCCCGTTTGCGGAAGAAGTCTGATGTAGAATAAGTAGCAGAAGCATACATGCTCAAGACGGGTCACCCGAAAGCCAAAGGCAACTGAATTTCGGAAAACGGTGAATCGAAGTCGGAATGCCGCGAAATTAACCAATTTAAAACGTTTCCCCGTTTGCGGAAGAAGTCTGATATAGAACAAGTAGCAGAAGCATACATGCTCAAGAGGAGTCACCTGAAATTCAAAGGCAACTGAATTTTGGCAACCGGGGCATTGAAGTCGGAATGCCGCGAAACTCAACGAGTCAAAGCGTTTCGCCATTTGCGGAAGAAGTCTGATGTAGAACAAGTAGCAGAAGCATACATGCTCAAGAGGGCTCACCCGAAATCCAAAGGCAACTGAATTTCGGCAACCGGGGAATCGAAGTCGGAATGCCGCGAAATTCACCTAGTCAAAGCGTTTCCCCGTTTGCGGAAGAAGTCTGATGTAGAACAAGTAGCGGAAGCATACATGCTCAAGAGGGGTCACCCGAAACTCAAAGGCAACTGAATTTCGGCAACCGGGGAATCGAAGTCGGAATGCCGTGAAATTCACCGAGTCAAAGCGTTTCCCCGTTTTCGGAAGAAGTCTGATGTAGAACAAGTAGCACAAGCATACATGCTCAAGAGAGGTCACCTGAAATTCAAAGGCAACTGAATTTCGGCAACCGGGGAATCGAAGTCAGAATGCCGCGAAATTCACCGAGTCAAATCGTTTCCCCGTTTACGGAAGAAGTCTGATGTAGAACAAGTAGCAGAAGCATACATGCTCAAGAGGGGTCACCCGAAATTCAAAGGCAACTGAATTTCGGGTACCGGGGAATCGAAGTCGGAATGCCGCGAAATTCACCGAGTCAAAGCGTTTCCCCGTTTGCGGAAGAAGTCTGATGTAGAATAAGTAGCAGAAGCATACATGCTCAAGAGGGGTCACCCGAAATCCAAAGGCAACTGAATTTCGGAAAACAGTGAATCGAAGTCGGAATGCCGCGAAATTAACCAATTTAAAGAGTTTCCCCGTTTGCGGAAGAAGTCTGATGTAGAACAAGTAGCAGAAGCATACATGCTCAAGAGGAGTCACCTGAAATTCAAAGGCAACTGAATTTTGGCAACCGGGGCAATGAAGTCGGAATGCCGCGAAACTCAACGAGTCAAAGCGTTTCGCCATTTGCGGAAGAAGTCTGATGTAGAACAAGTAGCAGAAGCATACATGCTCAAGAGGGCTCACCCGAAATCCAAAGGCAACTGAATTTCGGCAACCGGGGAATCGAAGTCGGAATGCCGCGAAATTCACCTAGTCAAAGCGTTTCCCCGTTTGCGGAAGAAGTCTGATGTAGAACAAGTAGCAGAAGCATACATGCTCAAGAGGGGTCACCCGAAACTCAAAGGCAACTGAATTTCGGCAACAGGGGGAATCGAAGTCGGAATGCCGCGAAATTCACAGAGTCAAAGCGTTTCCCCGTTTTCGGAAGAAGTCTGATGTAGAACAAGTAGCACAAGCGTACATGCTCAAGAGAGGTCACCTGAAATTCAAAGGCAACTGAATTTCGGCAACCGGGGAATCGAAGTCAGAATGCCGCGAAATTCACCGAGTCAAATCGTTTCCCCGTTTACGGAAGAAGTCTGATGTAGAACAAGTAGCAGAAGCATACATGCTCAAGAGGGGTCAGCCGAAATTCAAAGGCAACTGAATTTCGGCAACCGGGGAATCGAAGTCGAAATGCCGCGAAATTCACCGAGTCAAAGCGTTTCCCCGTTTGCGGAAGAAGTCTGATGTAGAACAAGTAGCAGAAGCATACATGCTCAAGAGGGGTCACCCGAAATTCAAAGGCAACTGAATTTCGGTTACCGGGGAATCGAAGTCGGAATGCCGCGAAATTCACCGAGTCAAAGCGTTTCCCCGTTTGCGGAAGAAGTCTGATGTAGAACAAGTAGCAGAAGCATACATGCTCAAGAGGGGTCACCCGAAACTCAAAGGCAACTGAATTTCGGCAACCGGGGAATCGAAGTCAGAATGCCGTGAAATTCACCGAGTCAAAGCGTTTCCCCGTTTTCGGAAGAAGTCTGATGTAGAACAAGTAGCACAAGCATACATGCTCAAGAGGGCTCACCCGAAATCCAAAGGCAATTGAATTTCGGCAACCGGGGAATCGAAGTCGGAATGCCGCGAAATTCACCTAGTCAAAGCGTTTCCCCGTTTGCGGAAGAAGTCTGATGTAGAACAAGTAGCAGAAGCATACATGCTCAAGAGGGGTCACCCGAAATTCAAAGGCAACTGAATTTCGGCAACCGGGGAATCGAAGTCGGAATGCCGCGAAATTCACCGAGTCAAAGCGTTTCCCCGTTGTCGGAAGAAGTCTGATGTAGAACAAGTAGCAGAAGCATACATGCTCAAGAGGGGTCACCCGAAATTCAAAGGCAACTGAATTTCGGTTACCGGGGAATCGAAGTCGGAATGCCGCGAAATTCACCGAGTCAAAGCGTTTCCCCGTTTGCGGAAGAAGTCTGATGTAGAACAAGTAGCAGAAGCATACATGCTCAAGAGGGGTCACCCGAAACTCAAAGGCAACTGAATTTCGGCAACCGGGGAATCGAAGTCAGAATGCCGTGAAATTCACCGAGTCAAAGCGTTTCCCCGTTTTCGGAAGAAGTCTGATGTAGAACAAGTAGCACAAGCATACATGCTCAAGAGGGCTCACCCGAAATCCAAAGGCAATTGAATTTCGGCAACCGGGGAATCGAAGTCGGAATGCCGCGAAATTCACCTAGTCAAAGCGTTTCCCCGTTTGCGGAAGAAGTCTGATGTAGAACAAGTAGCAGAAGCATACATGCTCAAGAGGGGTCACCCGAAATTCAAAGGCAACTGAATTTCGGCAACCGGGGAATCGAAGTCGGAATGCCGCGAAATTCACCGAGTCAAAGCGTTTCCCCGTTGTCGGAAGAAGTCTGATGTAGAACAAGTAGCACAAGCATACATGCTCAAGAGAGCTTACCTGAAATTCAAAGGCAACTGAATTTCGGCAACCGGGGAATCGAAATCGGAATGCCGCGAAATTCACCGAGTCAAAGCGTTTCCCCATTTGCGGAAGAAGTCTGATGTAGAACAAGTAGCAGAAGCATACATGCTCAAGAGGGGTCACCCGAAATTCAAAGGCAACTGAATTTCAGAAAATGGTGAATCGAAGTCGGAATGCCGCGAAATTCACCAATTTAAAGCGTTTCCCCGTTTGCGGAAGAAGTCTGATGTAGAACAAGTAGCAGAAGCATACATGCTCAAGAGGAGTCACGTGAAATTCAAAGGCAACTGAATTTCGGCAACCGGGGCATTGAAGTCGGAATGCCGCGAAACTCAACGAGTCAAAGCGTTTCGCCATTTGCGGAAGAAGTCTGATGTAGAACAAGTAGCAGAAGCATACATGCTCAAGAGGGCTCACCCGAAATCCAAAGGCAACTGAATTTCGGCAACCGGGGAATCGAAGTCGGAATGCCGCGAAATTCACCTAGTCAAAGCGTTTCCCCGTTTGCGGAAGAAGTCTTATTTAGAACAAGTAGCAGAAGCATACATGCTCAAGAGGGGTCACCCGAAACTCAAAGGCAACTGAATTTCGGCAACAGGGGGAATCGAAGTCGGAATGCCGCGAAATTCACAGAGTCAAAGCGTTTCCCCGTTTTCGGAAGAAGTCTGATGTAGAACAAGTAGCACAAGCATACATGCTCAAGAGAGGTCACCTGAAATTCAAAGGCAACTGAATTTCGGCAACCGGGGAATCGAAGTCAGAATGCCGCGAAATTCACCGAGTCAAATCGTTTCCCCGTTTACGGAAGAAGTCTGATGTAGAACAAGTAGCAGAAGCATACATGCTCAAGAGGGGTCAGCCGAAATTCAAAGGCAACTGAATTTCGGCAACCGGGGAATCGAAGTCGAAATGCCGCGAAATTCACCGAGTCAAAGCGTTTCCCCGTTTGCGGAAGAAGTCTGATGTAGAACAAGTAGCAGAAGCATACATGCTCAAGAGGGGTCACCCGAAATTCAAAGGCAACTGAATTTCGGTTACCGGGGAATCGAAGTCGGAATGCCGCGAAATTCACCGAGTCAAAGCGTTTCCCCGTTTGCGGAAGAAGTCTGATGTAGAACAAGTAGCAGAAGCATACATGCTCAAGAGGGGTCACCCGAAACTCAAAGGCAACTGAATTTCGGCAACCGGGGAATCGAAGTCAGAATGCCGTGAAATTCACCGAGTCAAAGCGTTTCCCCGTTTTCGGAAGAAGTCTGATGTAGAACAAGTAGCACAAGCATACATGCTCAAGAGGGCTCACCCGAAATCCAAAGGCAATTGAATTTCGGCAACCGGGGAATCGAAGTCGGAATGCCGCGAAATTCACCTAGTCAAAGCGTTTCCCCGTTTGCGGAAGAAGTCTGATGTAGAACAAGTAGCAGAAGCATACATGCTCAAGAGGGGTCACCCGAAATTCAAAGGCAACTGAATTTCGGCAACCGGGGAATCGAAGTCGGAATGCCGCGAAATTCACCGAGTCAAAGCGTTTCCCCGTTGTCGGAAGAAGTCTGATGTAGAACAAGTAGCACAAGCATACATGCTCAAGAGGGGTCACCCGAAATTCAAAGGCAACTGAATTTCAGAAAATGTTGAATCGAAGTCGGAATGCCGCGAAATTCACCAATTTAAAGCGTTTCCCCGTTTGCGGAAGAAGTCTGATGTAGAACAAGTAGCAGAAGCATACATGCTCAAGAGGAGTCACGTGAAATTCAAAGGCAACTGAATTTCGGCAACCGGGGCATTGAAGTCGGAATGCCGCGAAACTCAACGAGTCAAAGCGTTTCGCCATTTGCGGAAGAAGTCTGATGTAGAACAAGTAGCAGAAGCATACATGCTCAAGAGGGCTCACCCGAAATCCAAAGGCAACTGAATTTCGGCAACCGGGGAATCGAAGTCAGAATGCCGTGAAATTCACCGAGTCAAAGCGTTTCCCCGTTTTCGGAAGAAGTCTGATGTAGAACAAGTAGCACAAGCATACATGCTCAAGAGGGCTCACCCGAAATCCAAAGGCAATTGAATTTCGGCAACCGGGGAATCGAAGTCGGAATGCCGCGAAATTCACCTAGTCAAAGCGTTTCCCCGTTTGCGGAAGAAGTCTGATGTAGAACAAGTAGCAGAAGCATACATGCTCAAGAGGGGTCACCCGAAATTCAAAGGCAACTGAATTTCGGCAACCGGGGAATCGAAGTCGGAATGCCGCGAAATTCACCGAGTCAAAGCGTTTCCCCGTTGTCGGAAGAAGTCTGATGTAGAACAAGTAGCACAAGCATACATGCTCAAGAGAGCTTACCTGAAATTCAAAGGCAACTGAATTTCGGCAACCGGGGAATCGAAATCGGAATGCCGCGAAATTCACCGAGTCAAAGCGTTTCCCCATTTGCGGAAGAAGTCTGATGTAGAACAAGTAGCAGAAGCATACATGCTCAAGAGGGGTCACCCGAAATTCAAAGGCAACTGAATTTCAGAAAATGGTGAATCGAAGTCGGAATGCCGCGAAATTCACCAATTTAAAGCGTTTCCCCGTTTGCGGAAGAAGTCTGATGTAGAACAAGTAGCAGAAGCATACATGCTCAAGAGGAGTCACGTGAAATTCAAAGGCAACTGAATTTCGGCAACCGGGGCATTGAAGTCGGAATGCCGCGAAACTCAACGAGTCAAAGCGTTTCGCCATTTGCGGAAGAAGTCTGATGTAGAACAAGTAGCAGAAGCATACATGCTCAAGAGGGCTCACCCGAAATCCAAAGGCAACTGAATTTCGGCAACCGGGGAATCGAAGTCGGAATGCCGCGAAATTCACCTAGTCAAAGCGTTTCCCCGTTTGCGGAAGAAGTCTGATGTAGAACAAGTAGCAGAAGCATACATGCTCAAGAGGGGTCACCCGAAACTCAAAGGCAACTGAATTTCGGCAACCGGGGAATCGAAGTCGGAATGCCGTGAAATTCACCGAGTCAAAGCGTTTCCCCGTTTTCGGAAGAAGTCTGATGTAGAACAAGTAGCACAAGCATACATGCTCAAGAGAGGTCACCTGAAATTCAAAGGCAACTGAATTTCGGCAACCGGGGAATCGAAGTCAGAATGCCGCGAAATTCACCGAGTCAAATCGTTTCCCCGTTTACGGAAGAAGTCTGATGTAGAACAAGTAGCAGAAGCATACATGCTCAAGAGGGGTCACCCGAAATTCAAAGGCAACTGAATTTCGGTTACCGGGGAATCGAAGTCGGAATGCCGCGAAATTCACCGAGTCAAAGCGTTTCCCCGTTTGCGGAAGAAGTCTGATGTAGAATAAGTAGCAGAAGCATACATGCTCAAGACGGGTCACCCGAAATCCAAAGGCAACTGAATTTCGGAAAACGGTGAATCGAAGTCGGAATGCCGCGAAATTAACCAATTTAAAACGTTTCCCCGTTTGCGGAAGAAGTCTGATGTAGAACAAGTAGCAGAAGCATACATGCTCAAGAGGAGTCACCTGAAATTCAAAGGCAACTGAATTTTGGCAACCGGGGCATTGAAGTCGGAATGCCGCGAAACTCAACGAGTCAAAGCGTTTCGCCATTTGCGGAAGAAGTCTGATGTAGAACAAGTAGCAGAAGCATACATGCTCAAGAGGGCTCACCCGAAATCCAAAGGCAACTGAATTTCGGCAACCGGGGAATCGAAGTCGGAATGCCGCGAAATTCACCTAGTCAAAGCGTTTCCCCGTTTGCGGAAGAAGTCTGATGTAGAACAAGTAGCGGAAGCATACATGCTCAAGAGGGGTCACCCGAAACTCAAAGGCAACTGAATTTCGGCAACCGGGGAATCGAAGTCGGAATGCCGTGAAATTCACCGAGTCAAAGCGTTTCCCCGTTTTCGGAAGAAGTCTGATGTAGAACAAGTAGCACAAGCATACATGCTCAAGAGAGGTCACCTGAAATTCAAAGGCAACTGAATTTCGGCAACCGGGGAATCGAAGTCAGAATGCCGCGAAATTCACCGAGTCAAATCGTTTCCCCGTTTACGGAAGAAGTCTAATGTAGAACAAGTAGCAGAAGCATACATGCTCAAGAGGGGTCACCCGAAATTCAAAGGCAACTGAATTTCGGGTACCGGGGAATCGAAGTCGGAATGCCGCGAAATTCACCGAGTCAAAGCGTTTCCCCGTTTGCGGAAGAAGTCTGATGTAGAATAAGTAGCAGAAGCATACATGCTCAAGAGGGGTCACCCGAAATCCAAAGGCAACTGAATTTCGGAAAACAGTGAATCGAAGTCGGAATGCCGCGAAATTAACCAATTTAAAGAGTTTCCCCGTTTGCGGAAGAAGTCTGATGTAGAACAAGTAGCAGAAGCATACATGCTCAAGAGGAGTCACCTGAAATTCAAAGGCAACTGAATTTTGGCAACCGGGGCATTGAAGTCGGAATGCCGCGAAACTCAACGAGTCAAAGCGTTTCGCCATTTGCGGAAGAAGTCTGATGTAGAACAAGTAGCAGAAGCATACATGCTCAAGAGGGCTCACCCGAAATCCAAAGGCAACTGAATTTCGGCAACCGGGGAATCGAAGTCGGAATGCCGCGAAATTCACCTAGTCAAAGCGTTTCCCCGTTTGCGGAAGAAGTCTGATGTAGAACAAGTAGCAGAAGCATACATGCTCAAGAGGGGTCACCCGAAACTCAAAGGCAACTGAATTTCGGCAACAGGGGGAATCGAAGTCGGAATGCCGCGAAATTCACAGAGTCAAAGCGTTTCCCCGTTTTCGGAAGAAGTCTGATGTAGAACAAGTAGCACAAGCATACATGCTCAAGAGAGGTCACCTGAAATTCAAAGGCAACTGAATTTCGGCAACCGGGGAATCGAAGTCAGAATGCCGCGAAATTCACCGAGTCAAATCGTTTCCCCGTTTACGGAAGAAGTCTGATGTAGAACAAGTAGCAGAAGCATACATGCTCAAGAGGGGTCAGCCGAAATTCAAAGGCAACTGAATTTCGGCAACCGGGGAATCGAAGTCGAAATGCCGCGAAATTCACCGAGTCAAAGCGTTTCCCCGTTTGCGGAAGAAGTCTGATGTAGAACAAGTAGCAGAAGCATACATGCTCAAGAGGGGTCACCCGAAATTCAAAGGCAACTGAATTTCGGTTACCGGGGAATCGAAGTCGGAATGCCGCGAAATTCACCGAGTCAAAGCGTTTCCCCGTTTGCGGAAGAAGTCTGATGTAGAATAAGTAGCAGAAGCATACATGCTCAAGAGGGGTCACCCGAAATCCAAAGGCAACTGAATTTCGGAAAACGGTGAATCGAAGTCGGAATGCCGCGAAATTCACCGAGTCAAAGCGTTTCCCCGTTTGCGGAAGAAGTCTGATGTAGAATAAGTAGCAGAAGCATACATGCTCAAGAGGGGTCACCCGAAATCCAAAGGCAACTGAATTTCGGAAAACGGTGAATCGAAGTCGGAATGCCGCGAAATTAACCAATTTAAAGCGTTTCCCCGTTTTCGGAAGAAGTCTGATGTAGAACAAGTAGCACAAGCATACATGCTCAAGAGAGGTCACCTGAAATTCAAAGGCAACTGAATTTCGGCAACCGGGGAATCGAAGTCAGAATGCCGCGAAATTCACCGAGTCAAATCGTTTCCCCGTTTACGGAAGAAGTCTAATGTAGAACAAGTAGCAGAAGCATACATGCTCAAGAGGGGTCACCCGAAATTCAAAGGCAACTGAATTTCGGGTACCGGGGAATCGAAGTCGGAATGCCGCGAAATTCACCGAGTCAAAGCGTTTCCCCGTTTGCGGAAGAAGTCTGATGTAGAATAAGTAGCAGAAGCATACATGCTCAAGAGGGGTCACCCGAAATCCAAAGGCAACTGAATTTCGGAAAACAGTGAATCGAAGTCGGAATGCCGCGAAATTAACCAATTTAAAGAGTTTCCCCGTTTGCGGAAGAAGTCTGATGTAGAACAAGTAGCAGAAGCATACATGCTCAAGAGGAGTCACCTGAAATTCAAAGGCAACTGAATTTTGGCAACCGGGGCATTGAAGTCGGAATGCCGCGAAACTCAACGAGTCAAAGCGTTTCGCCATTTGCGGAAGAAGTCTGATGTAGAACAAGTAGCAGAAGCATACATGCTCAAGAGGGCTCACCCGAAATCCAAAGGCAACTGAATTTCGGCAACCGGGGAATCGAAGTCGGAATGCCGCGAAATTCACCTAGTCAAAGCGTTTCCCCGTTTGCGGAAGAAGTCTGATGTAGAACAAGTAGCAGAAGCATACATGCTCAAGAGGGGTCACCCGAAACTCAAAGGCAACTGAATTTCGGCAACAGGGGGAATCGAAGTCGGAATGCCGCGAAATTCACAGAGTCAAAGCGTTTCCCCGTTTTCGGAAGAAGTCTGATGTAGAACAAGTAGCACAAGCATACATGCTCAAGAGAGGTCACCTGAAATTCAAAGGCAACTGAATTTCGGCAACCGGGGAATCGAAGTCAGAATGCCGCGAAATTCACCGAGTCAAATCGTTTCCCCGTTTACGGAAGAAGTCTGATGTAGAACAAGTAGCAGAAGCATACATGCTCAAGAGGGGTCAGCCGAAATTCAAAGGCAACTGAATTTCGGCAACCGGGGAATCGAAGTCGAAATGCCGCGAAATTCACCGAGTCAAAGCGTTTCCCCGTTTGCGGAAGAAGTCTGATGTAGAACAAGTAGCAGAAGCATACATGCTCAAGAGGGGTCACCCGAAATTCAAAGGCAACTGAATTTCGGTTACCGGGGAATCGAAGTCGGAATGCCGCGAAATTCACCGAGTCAAAGCGTTTCCCCGTTTGCGGAAGAAGTCTGATGTAGAATAAGTAGCAGAAGCATACATGCTCAAGAGGGGTCACCCGAAATTCAAAGGCAACTGAATTTCAGAAAACGGTGAATCGAAGTCGGAATGCCGCGAAATTCACCTAGTCAAAGCGTTTCCCCGTTTGCGGAAGAAGTCTGATGTAGAACAAGTAGCAGAAGCATACATGCTCAAGAGGGGTCACCCGAAAGTCAAAGGCAACTGAATTTCGGCAACCGGGGAATCGAAGTCGGAATGCCGCGAAATTCACCGAGTCAAAGCGTTTCCCCGTTGTCGGAAGAAGTCTGATGTAGAACAAGTAGCACAAGCATACATGCTCAAGAGAGGTTACCTGAAATTCAAAGGCAACTGAATTTCGGCAACCGGGGAATCGAAATCGGAATGCCGCGAAATTCACCGAGTCAAAGCGTTTCCCCATTTGCGGAAGAAGTCTGATGTAGAACAAGTAGCAGAAGCATACATGCTCAAGAGGGGTCACCCGAAATTCAAAGGCAACTGAATTTCAGAAAACGGTGAATCGAAGTCGGAATGCCGCGAAATTCACCAATTTAAAGCGTTTCCCCGTTTACGGAAGAAGTCTGATGTAGAACAAGTAGCAGAAGCATACATGCTCAAGAGGGGTCACCCGAAATTCAAAGGCAACTGAATTTCGGTTACCGGGGAATCGAAGTCGGAATGCCGCGAAATTCACCGAGTCAAAGCGTTTCCCCGTTTGCGGAAGAAGTCTGATGTAGAACAAGTAGTAGAAGCATACATGCTTAAGAGGGGTCAGCCGAAATTCAAAGGCAACTGAATTTCGGCAACCGGGGAATCGAAGTCGGAATGCCGCGAAATTCACCGAGTCAAAGCGTTTCCCCGTTTGCGGAAGAAGTCTGATGTAGAACAAGTAGCAGAAGCATACATGCTCAAGAGGGGTCACCCGAAATTCAAAGGCAACTGAATTTCGGTTACCGGGGAATCGAAGTCGGAATGCCGCGAAATTCACCGAGTCAAAGCGTTTCCCCGTTTGCGGAAGAAGTCTGATGTAGAATAAGTAGCAGAAGCATACATGCTCAAGAGGGGTCACCCGAAATCCAAAGGCAACTGAATTTCGGAAAACGGTGAATCGAAGTCGGAATGCCGCGAAATTAACCAATTTAAAGCGTTTCCCCGTTTGCGGAAGAAGTCTGATGTAGAACAAGTAGCAGAAGCATACATGCTCAAGAGGGGTCACGTGAAATTCAAAGGCAACTGAATTTCGACAACCGGGGCATCGAAGTCGGAATGCCGCGAAATTCACCAATTTAAAGCGTTTCCCCGTTTCCGGAAGAAGTCTGATGTAGAACAAGTAGCAGAAGCATACATGCTCAAGAGGGGTCACCCAAAATTCAAAGGCAACTGAATTTCGGTTACCGGGGAATCGAAGTCGGAATGCCGCCAAAAATTCACCGAGTCAAAGCGTTTCCCCGTTTGCGGAAGAAGTCTGATGTAGAACAAGTAGTAGAAGCATACATGCTCAAGAGGGGTCAGCCGAAATTCATAGGCAACTGAATTTCGGCAACCGGGGAATCGAAGTTGGAATGCCGCGAAATTCACCGAGTCAAAGCGTTTCCCCGTTTGCGGAAGAAGTCTGATGTAGAACAAGTAGCAGAAGCATACATGCTCAAGAGGGGTCACCCGAAATTCAAAGGCAACTGAATTTCGGTTACTGGGGAATCGAAGTCGGAATGCCGCGAAATTCACCGAGTCAAAGCGTTTCCCCGTTTGCGGAAGAAGTCTGATGTAGAATAAGTAGCAGAAGCATACATGCTCAAGAGGGGTCACCCGAAATCCAAAGGCAACTGAATTTCGGAAAACGGTGAATCGAAGTCGGAATGCCGTGAAATTAACCAATTTAAAGCGTTTCCCCGTTTGCGGAAGAAGTCTGATGTAGAACAAGTAGCAGAAGCATACATGCTCAAGAGGAGTCACGTGAAATTCAAAGGCAACTAAATTTCGGCAACCGGGGCATTGAAGTCGGAATGCCGCGAAACTCAACGAGTCAAAGCGTTTCGCCATTTGCGGAAGCAGTCTGATGTAGAACAAGTAGCAGAAGCATACATGCTCAAGAGGGCTCACCCGAAATCCAAAGGCAACTGAATTTCGGCAACCGGGGAATCGAAGTCGGAATGCCGCGAAATTCACCTAGTCAAAGCGTTTCCCCGTTTGCGGAAGAAGTCTGATGTAGAACAAGTAGCAGAAGCATACATGCTCAAGAGGGGTCACCCGAAACTCAAAGGCAACTGAATTTCGGCAACCGGGGAATCGAAGTCGGAATGCCGCGAAATTCACCGAGTCAAAGCGTTTCCCCGTTTGCGGAAGAAGTCTGATGTAGAATAAGTAGCAGAAGCATACATGCTCAAGAGGGGTCACCCGAAATCCAAAGGCAACTGAATTTCGGAAAACAGTGAATCGAAGTCGGAATGCCGCGAAATTCACCGAGTCAAAGCGTTTCCCCGTTTGCGGAAGAAGTCTGATGTAGAATAAGTAGCAGAAGCATACATGCTCAAGAGGGCTCACCCGAAATCCAAAGGCAATTGAATTTCGGCAACCGGGGAATCGAAGTCGGAATGCCGCGAAATTCACCTAGTCAAAGCGTTTCCCCGTTTGCGGAAGAAGTCTGATGTAGAACAAGTAGCAGAAGCATACATGCTCAAGAGGGGTCACCCGAAAGTCAAAGGCAACTAAATTTCGGCAACCGGGGAATCGAAGTCGGAATGCCGCGAAATTCACCGAGTCAAAGCGTTTCCCCGTTGTCGGAAGAAGTCTGATGTAGAACAAGTAGCACAAGCATACATGCTCAAGAGAGGTTACCTGAAATTCAAAGGCAACTGAATTTCGGCAACCGGGGAATCGAAATCGGAATGCCGCGAAATTCACCGAGTCAAAGCGTTTCCCCATTTGCGGAAGAAGTCTGATGTAGAACAAGTAGCAGAAGCATACATGCTCAAGAGGGGTCACCCGAAATTCAAAGGCAACTGAATTTCAGAAAACGGTGAATCGAAGTCGGAATGCCGCGAAATTCACCAATTTAAAGCGTTTCCCCGTTTGTGGAAGAAGTCTGATGTAGAACAAGTAGCAGAAGCATACATGCTCAAGAGGGGTCACCCGAAATTCAAAGGCAACTGAATTTTGGTTACCGGGGAATCGAAGTCGGAATGCCGCGAAATTCACCGAGTCAAAGCGTTTCCCCGTTTGCGGAAGAAGTCTGATGTAGAACAAGTAGTAGAAGCATACATGCTTAAGAGGGGTCAGCCGAAATTCAAAGGCAAGTGAATTTCGGCAACCGGGGAATCGAAGTCGGAATGCCGCGAAATTCACCGAGTCAAAGCGTTTCCCCGTTTGCGGAAGAAGTCTGATGTAGAATAAGTAGCAGAAGCATACATGCTCAAGAGGGGTCACCCGAAATCCAAAGGCAACTGAATTTCGGTTACCGGGGAATCGAAGTCGGAATGCCGCGAAATTCACCGAGTCAAAGCGTTTCCCCGTTTGCGGAAGAAGTCTGATGTAGAATAAGTAGCAGAAGCATACATGCTCAAGAGGGGTCACCCGAAATCCAAAGGCAACTGAATTTCGGAAAACGGTGAATCGAAGTCGGAATGCCGCGAAATTAACCAATTTAAAGCGTTTCCCCGTTTGCGGAAGAAGTCTGATGTAGAACAAGTAGCAGAAGCATACATGCTCAAGAGGGGTCACGTGAAATTCAAAGGCAACTGAATTTCGGCAACCGGGGCATCGAAGTCGGAATGCCGCGAAATTCACCAATTTAAAGCGTTTCCCCGTTTACGGAAGAAGTCTGATGTAGAACAAGTAGCAGAAGCATACATGCTCAAGAGGGGTCACCCGAAATTCAAAGGCAACTGAATTTCGGTTACCGGGGAATCGAAGTCGGAATGCCGCGAAATTCACCGAGTCAAAGCGTTTCCCCGTTTGCGGAAGAAGTCTGATGTAGAACAAGTAGTAGAAGCATACATGCTCAAGAGGGGTCAGCCGAAATTCAAAGGCAACTGAATTTCGGCAACCGGGGAATCGAAGTTGGAATGCCGCGAAATTCACCGAGTCAAAGCGTTTCCCCGTTTGCGGAAGAAGTCTGATGTAGAACAAGTAGCAGAAGCATACATGCTCAAGAGGGGTCACCCGAAATTCAAAGGCAACTGAATTTCGGTTACTAGGGAATCGAAGTCGGAATGCCGCGAAATTCACCGAGTCAAAGCGTTTCCCCGTTTGCGGAAGAAGTCTGATGTAGAATAAGTAGCAGAAGCATACATGCTCAAGAGGGGTCACCCGAAATCCAAAGGCAACTGAATTTCGGAAAACGGTGAATCGAAGTCGGAATGCCGCGAAATTAACCAATTTAAAGCGTTTCCCCGTTTGCGGAAGAAGTCTGATGTAGAACAAGTAGCAGAAGCATACATGCTCAAGAGGAGTCACGTGAAATTCAAAGGCAACTAAATTTCGGCAACCGGGGCATTGAAGTCGGAATGCCGCGAAACTCAACGAGTCAAAGCGTTTCGCCATTTGCGGAAGAAGTCTGATGTCGAACAAGTAGCAGAAGCATACATGCTCAAGAGGGCTCACCCGAAATCCAAAGGCAACTGAATTGCGGCAACCGGGGAATCGAAGTCGGAATGCCGCGAAATTCACCTAGTCAAAGCGTTTCCCCGTTTGCGGAAGAAGTCTGATGTAGAACAAGTAGCAGAAGCATACATGCTCAAGAGGGGTCACCCGAAACTCAAAGGCAACTGAATTTCGGCAACCGGGGAATCGAAGTCGGAATGCCGCGAAATTCACCGAGTCAAAGCGTTTCCCTGTTTTCGGAAGAAGTCTGATGTAGAACAAGTAGCACAAGCATACATGCTCAAGAGAGGTCACCTGAAATTCAAAGGCAACTGAATTTCGGCAACCGGGGAATCGAAGTCGGAATGCCGCGAAATTCACCGAGTCAAATCGTTTCCCCGTTTACGGAAGAAGTCTGAAGTAGAACAAGTAGCAGAAGCATACATGCTCAAGAGGGGTCACCCGAAATTCAAAGGCAACTGAATTTCGGTTACCGGGGAATCGAAGTCGGAATGCCGCGAAATTCACCGAGTCAAAGCGTTTCCCCGTTTGCGGAAGAAGTCTGATGTAGAATAAGTAGCAGAAGCATACATGCTCAAGAGGGGTCACCCGAAATCCAAAGGCAACTGAATTTCGGAAAACGGTGAATCGAAGTCGGAATGCCGCGAAATTAACCAATTTAAAGCGTTCCCCCGTTTGCGGAAGAAGTCTGATGTAGAACAAGTAGCAGAAGCATACATGCTCAAGAGGAGTCACCTGAACTTCAAAGGCAACTGAATTTCGGCAACCGGGGAATTGAAGTCGGAATGCCGCGAAATTCACCGAGTCAAAGCGTTTCCCCGTTTGCGGAAGAAGTCTGATGTAGAACAAGTAGCAGAAGCATACATGCTCAAGAGGGGTTACCCGAAAATCAAAGGCAACTGAATTTCAGAAAACGGTGAAACGAAGTCGGAATGCCGTAAAATTCACCAATTTAATGTGTTTCCCCGTTTGCGGAAGAAGTCTGATGTAGAACAAGTAGCAGAAGCATACATGCTCAAGAGGGGTAACCCGAAATTCAAAGGCAACTGAATTTCGGCAACCGGGGAATCGAAGTCGGAAAGCCGCGAAATTCACCTAGTCAAAGCGTTTCCCCGTTTGCGGAAGAAGTCTGATGTAGAACAAGTAGCAGAAGCATACATGCTCAAGAGGGGTCAGCCGAAATTCAAAGGCAACTGAATTTCGGCAACCGGGGAATCGAAGTTGGAATGCCGCGAAATTCACCGAGTCAAAGCGTTTCCCCGTTTGCGGAAGAAGTCTGATGTAGAACAAGTAGCAGAAGCATACATGCTCAAGAGGAGTCACGTGAAATTCAAAGGCAACTGAATTTCGGCAACCGGGGCATTGAAGTTGGAATGCCGCGAAACTCAACGAGTCAAAGCGTTTCGCCATTTGCGGAAGATGTCTGATGTAGAACAAGTAGCAGAAGCATACATGCTCAAGAGGAATCACCCGAAATCCAAAGGCAACTGAATTTCGGCAACCGGGGAATCGAAGTCGGAATGCCGCGAAATTCACCTAGTCAAAGCGTTTCCCCGTTTGCGGAAGAAGTCTGATGTAGAACAAGTAGCAGAAGCATACATGCTCAAGAGGGGTCACCCGAAACTCAAAGGCAACTGAATTTCGGCAACCGGGGAATCGAAGTCGGAATGCCGCGAAATTCACCGAGTCAAAGCGTTTCCCCGTTTTCGGAAGAAGTCTGATGTAGAACAAGTAGCACAAGCATACATGCTCAAGAGAGGTCACCTGAAATTCAAAGGCAACTGAATTTCGGCAACCGGGGAATCGAAGTCAGAATGCCGCGAAATTCACCGAGTCAAATCGTTTCCCCGTTTACGGAAGAAGTCTGATGTAGAACAAGTAGCAGAAGCATACATGCTCAAGAGGGGTCACCCGAAATTCAAAGGCAACTGAATTTCGGTTACCGGGGAATCGAAGTCGGAATGCCGCGAAATTCACCGAGTCAAAGCGTTTCCCCGTTTGCGGAAGAAGTCTGATGTAGAATAAGTAGCAGAAGCATACATGCTCAAGAGGGGTCACCCGAAATCCAAAGGCAACTGAATTTCGGAAAACGGTGAATCGAAGTCGGAATGCCGCGAAATTAACCAATTTAAAGCGTTCCCCCGTTTGCGGAAGAAGTCTGATGTAGACCAAGTAGCAGAAGCATACATGCTCAAGAGGAGTCACCTGAAATTCAAAGGCAACTGAATTTCGGCAACCGGGGAATTGAAGTCGGAATGCCGCGAAATTCACCGAGTCAAAGCGTTTCCCCGTTTGCGGAAGAAGTCTGATGTAGAACAAGTAGCAGAAGCATACATGCTCAAGAGGGGTCACCCGAAAATCAAAGGCAACTGAATTTCAGAAAACGGTGAAACGAAGTCGGAATGCCGTAAAATTCACCAATTTAATGTGTTTCCCCGTTTGCGGAAGAAGTCTGATGTAGAACAAGTAGCAGAAGCATACATGCTCAAGAGGGGTCACCCGAAATTCAAAGGCAACTGAATTTCGGCAACCGGGGAATCGAAGTCGGAATGCCGCGAAATTCACCTAGTCAAAGCGTTTCCCCGTTTGCGGAAGAAGTCTGATGTAGAACAAGTAGCAGAAGCATACATGCTCAAGAGGGGTCACCCGAAACTCAAAGGCAACTGAATTTCGGCAACAGGGGGAATCGAAATCGGAATGCCGCGAAATTCACAGAGTCAAAGCGTTTCCCCGTTTTCGGAAGAAGTCTGATGTAGAACAAGTAGCACAAGCATACATGCTCAAGAGAGGTCAGCCGAAATTCAAAGGCAACTGAATTTCGGCAACCGGGGAATCGAAGTCAGAATGCCGCGAAATTCACCGAGTCAAATCGTTTCCCCGTTTACGAAAGAAGTCTGATGTAGAACAAGTAGCAGAAGCATACATGCTCAAGAGGGGTCAGCCGAAATTCAAAGGCAACTGAATTTCGGCAACCGGGGAATCGAAGTCGGAATGCCGCGAAATTCACCGAGTCAAAGCGTTTCCCCGTTTGCGGAAGAAGTCTGATGTAGAACAAGTAGCAGAAGCATACATGCTCAAGAGGGGTCACCCGAAATTCAAAGGGAACTGAATTTCGGTTACCGGGGAATCGAAGTCGGAATGCCGCGAAATTCACCGAGTCAAAGCGTTTCCCCGTTTGCAGAAGAAGTCTGATGTAGAATAAGTAGCAGAAGCATACATGCTCAAGAGGGGTCACTCGAAATCCAAAGGCAACTGAATTTCGGAAAACGGTGAATCGAAGTCGGAATGCCGCGAAATTCACCGAGTCAAAGCGTTTTCCCGTTTGCGGAAGAAGTCTGATGTAGAAGAAGTAGCAGAAGCATACATGCTCAAGAGGAGTCACCCGAAATCCAAAGGCAACTGAATTTCGGAAAACGGTGAATCGAAGTCGGAATGCCGCGAAATTAACCAATTTAAAGCGTTTCCCCGTTTGCGGAAGAAGTCTAATGTAGAACAAGTAGCAGAAGCATACATGCTCAAGAGGAGTCACCTGAAATTCAAAGGCAACTGAAATTCGGCAACCGGGGAATTGAAGTCGGAATGCCGTGAAATTCACCGAGTCAATGCGTTTCCCCGTTTGCGGAAGAAGTCTGATGTAGAACAAGTAGCAGAAGCATACATGCTCAAGAGGGGTCACCCGAAAATCAAAGGCAACTGAATTTCAGAAAACGGTGAATCGAAGTCGGAATGCCGTAAAATTCACCAATTTAATGTGTTTCCCCGTTTGCGGAAGAAGTCTGATGTAGAACAAGTAGCAGAAGCATACATGCTCAAGAGGGGTCACCCGAAATTCAAAGGCAACTGAATTTCGGTTACCGGGGAATCGAAGTCGGAATGCCGCGAAATTCACCGAGTCAAAGCGTTTCCCCGTTTGCGGAAGAAGTCTGATGTAGAACAAGTAGCAGAAGCATACATGCTCAAGAGGGGTCACCCGAAATTCAAAGGCAACGGAATTTCGGTTACCGGGGAATCGAAGTCGGAATGCCGCGAAATTCACCGAGTCAAAGCGTTTCCCCGTTTGCGGAAGAAGTCTGATGTAGAATAAGTAGCAGAAGCATACATGCTCAAGAGGGGTCACCCGAAATCCAAAGGCAACTGAATTTCGGTTACCGGGGAATCGAAGTCGGAATGCCGCGAAATTCACCGAGTCAAAGCGTTTCCCCGTTTGCGGAAGAAGTCTGATGTAGAATAAGTAGCAAAAGCATACATGCTCAAGAGGGGTCACCCGAAATCCAAAGGCAACTGAATTTCGGAAAACGATGAATCAAAGTCGGAATGCCGCGAAATTCACCGAGTCAAAGCGTTTCCCCGTTTGCGGAAGAAGTCTGATGTAGAATAAGTAGCAGAAGCATACATGCTCAAGAGGGGTCACCCGAAATCCAAAGGCAACTGAATTTCGGAAAACGGTGAATCGAAGTCGGAATGCCGCGAAATTCACCGAGTCAAAGCGTTTCCCCGTTTGCGGAAGAAGTCTGATGTAGAACAAGTAGCAGAAGCATACATGCTCAA
This sequence comes from Populus davidiana, assembly GCA_030145905.1. NCBI lineage: Eukaryota > Viridiplantae > Streptophyta > Magnoliopsida > Malpighiales > Salicaceae > Populus > Populus davidiana. The sequence goes on from CM057796.1 coordinate 259,227, forward strand.
GAGGGGTCACCCGAAATTCAAAGGCAACTGAATTTCGGTTACCGGGGAATCGAAGTCGGAATGCCGCGAAATTCACCGAGTCAAAGCGTTTCCCCGTTTGCGGAAGAAGTCTGATGTAGAATAAGTAGCAGAAGCATACATGCTCAAGAGGGGTCACCCGAAATCCAAAGGCAACTGAATTTCGGAAAACGGTGAATCGAAGTCGGAATGCCGCGAAATTAACCAATTTAAAGCGTTTCCCCGTTTGCGGAAGAAGTCTGATGTAGAACAAGTAGCAGAAGCATACATGCTCAAGAGGGGTCACGTGAAATTCAAAGGCAACTGAATTTCGGCAACCGGGGCATCGAAGTCGGAATGCCGCGAAATTCACCAATTTAAAGCGTTTCCCCGTTTACGGAAGAAGTCTGATGTAGAACAAGTAGCAGAAGCATACATGCTCAAGAGGGGTCACCCGAAATTCAAAGGCAACTGAATTTCGGTTACCGGGGAATCGAAGTCGGAATGCCGCGAAATTCACCGAGTCAAAGCGTTTCCCCGTTTGCGGAAGAAGTCTGATGTAGAACAAGTAGTAGAAGCATACATGCTCAAGAGGGGTCAGCCGAAATTCAAAGGCAACTGAATTTTGGCAACCGGGGAATCGAAGTTGGAATGCCGCGAAATTCACCGAGTCAAAGCGTTTCCCCGTTTGCGGAAGAAGTCTGATGTAGAACAAGTAGCAGAAGCATACATGCTCAAGAGGGGTCACCCGAAATTCAAAGGCAACTGAATTTCGGTTACTGGGGAATCGAAGTCGGAATGCCGCGAAATTCACCGAGTCAAAGCGTTTCCCCGTTTGCGGAAGAAGTCTGATGTAGAATAAGTAGCAGAAGCATACATGCTCAAGAGGGGTCACCCGAAATCCAAAGGCAACTGAATTTCGGAAAACGGTGAATCGAAGTCGGAATGCCGCGAAATTAACCAATTTAAAGCGTTTCCCCGTTTGCGGAAGAAGTCTGATGTAGAACAAGTAGCAGAAGCATACATGCTCAAGAGGAGTCACGTGAAATTCAAAGGCAACTGAATTTCGGCAACCGGGGCATTGAAGTCGGAATGCCGCGAAACTCAACGAGTCAAAGCGTTTCGCCATTTGTGGAAGAAGTCTGATGTAGAACAAGTAGCAGAAGCATACATGCTCAAGAGGGCTCACCCGAAATCCAAAGGCAACTGAATTTCGGCAACCGGGGAATCGAAGTCGGAATGCCGCGAAATTCACCTAGTCAAAGCGTTTCCCCGTTTGCGGAAGAAGTCTGATGTAGAACAAGTAGCAGAAGCATACATGCTCAAGAGGGGTCACCCGAAACTCAAAGGCAACTGAATTTCGGCAACCGGGGAATCGAAGTCGGAATGCCGCGAAATTCACCGAGTCAAAGCGTTTCCCCGTTTTCGGAAGAAGTATGATGTAGAACAAGTAGCACAAGCATACATGCTCAAGAGAGGTCACCTGAAATTCAAAGGCAACTGAATTTCGGCAACCGGGGAATCGAAGTCAGAATGCCGCGAAATTCACCGAGTCAAATCGTTTCCCCGTTTACGGAAGAAGTCTGATGTAGAACAAGTAGCAGAAGCATACATGCTCAAGAGGGGTCACCCGAAATTCAAAGGCAACTGAATTTCGGTTACCGGGGAATCGAAGTCGGAATGCCGCGAAATTCACCGAGTCAAAGCGTTTCCCCGTTTGCGGAAGAAGTCTGATGTAGAATAAGTAGCAGAAGCATACATGCTCAAGAGGGGTCACCCGAAATCCAAAGGCAACTGAATTTCGGAAAACGGTGAATCGAAGTCGGAATGCCGCGAAATTAACCAATTTAAAGCGTTTCCCCGTTTGCGGAAGAAGTCTGATGTAGAACAAGTAGCAGAAGCATACATGCTCAAGAGGAGTCACGTGAAATTCAAAGGCAACTGAATTTCGGCAACCGGGGCATTGAAGTCGGAATGCCGCGAAACTCAACGAGTCAAAGCGTTTCCCCGTTTGCGGAAGAAGTCTGATGTAGAACAAGTAGCAGAAGCATACATGTTCAAGAGGGCTCACCCGAAATCCAAAGGCAACTGAATTTCGGCAACCGGGGAATCGAAGTCGGAATGCCGCGAAATTCACCTAGTCAAAGCGTTTCCCCGTTTGCGGAAGAAGTCTGATGTAGAACAAGTAGCAGAAGCATACATGCTCAAGAGGGGTCACCCGAAACTCAAAGGCAACTGAATTTGGCAACCGGGGAATCGAAGTCGGAATGCCGCGAAATTCACCGAGTCAAAGCGTTTCCCCGTTTTCGGAAGAAGTCTGATGTAGAACAAGTAGCAGAAGCATACATGCTCAAGAGGGGTCACCCGAAATTCAAAGGCAACTGAATTTCGGTTACCGGGGAATCGAAGTCGGAATGCCGCGAAATTCACCGAGTCAAAGCGTTTCCCCGTTTGCAGAAGAAGTCTGATGTAGAATAAGTAGCAGAAGCATACATGCTCAAGAGGGGTCACTCGAAATCCAAAGGCAACTGAATTTCGGAAAATGGTGAATCGAAGTCGGAATGCCGCGAAATTAACCAATTTAAAGCGTTTCCCCGTTTGCGGAAGAAGTCTGATGTAGAACAAGTAGCAGAAGCATACATGCTCAAGAGGGGTCACCCGAAATTCAAAGGCAACTGAATTTCGGTTACCGGGGAATCGAAGTCGGAATGCCGCGAAATTCACCGAGTCAAAGCGTTTCCCCGTTTGCGGAAGAAGTCTGATGTAGAACAAGTAGCAGAAGCATACATGCTCAAGAGGGGTCACCCGAAATTCAAAGGCAACTGAATTTCGGTTACCGGGGAATCGAAGTCGGAATGCCGCGAAATTCACCGAGTCAAAGCGTTTCCCCGTTTGCGGAAGAAGTCTGATGTAGAATAAGTAGCAGAAGCATACATGCTCAAGAGGGGTCACCCGAAATCCAAAGGCAACTGAATTTCGGAAAACGGTGAATCGAAGTCGGAATGCTGCGAAATTAACCAATTTAAAGCGTTTCCCCGTTTGCGGAAGAAGTCTGATGTAGAACAAGTAGCAGAAGCATACATGCTCAAGAGGAGTCACGTGAAATTCAAAGGCAACTGAATTTCGGCAACCGGGGCATTGAAGTCGGAATGCCGCGAAACTCAACGAGTCAAAGCGTTTCCCCGTTTGCGGAAGAAGTCTGATGTAGAACAAGTAGCAGAAGCATACATGTTCAAGAGGGCTCACCCGAAATCCAAAGGCAACTGAATTTCGGCAACCGGGGAATCGAAGTCGGAATGCCGCGAAATTCACCTAGTCAAAGCGTTTCCCCGTTTGCGGAAGAAGTCTGATGTAGAACAAGTAGCAGAAGCATACATGCTCAAGAGGGGTCACCCGAAACTCAAAGGCAACTGAATTTCGGCAACCGGGGAATCGAAGTCGGAATGCCGCGAAATTCACCGAGTCAAAGCGTTTCCCCGTTTTCGGAAGAAGTCTGATGTAGAACAAGTAGCACAAGCATACATGCTCAAGAGAGGTCACCTGAAATTCAAAGGCAACTGAATTTCGGCAACCGGGGAATCGAAGTCAGAATGCCGCGAAATTCACCGAGTCAAATCGTTTCCCCGTTTACGGAAGAAGTCTGATGTAGAACAAGTAGCAGAAGCATACATGCTCAAGAGGGGTCACCCGAAATTCAAAGGCAACTGAATTTCGGTTACCGGGGAATCGAAGTCGGAATGCCGCGAAATTCACCGAGTCAAAGCGTTTCCCCGTTTGCGGAAGAAGTCTGATGTAGAATAAGTAGCAGAAGCATACATGCTCAAGAGGGGTCACCCGAAATCCAAAGGCAACTGAATTTCGGAAAACGGTGAATCGAAGTCGGAATGCCGCGAAATTAACCAATTTAAAGCGTTTCCCCGTTTGCGGAAGAAGTCTGATGTAGAACAAGTAGCAGAAGCATACATGCTCAAGAGGGGTCAGCCGAAATTCAAAGGCAACTGAATTTCGGCAACCGGGGAATCGAAGTCGGAATGCCGCGAAATTCACCGAGTCAAAGCGTTTCCCCGTTTGCGGAAGAAGTCTGATGTAGAACAAGTAGCAGAAGCATACATGCTCAAGAGGGGTCACCCGAAATTCAAAGGCAACTGAATTTCGGTTACCGGGGAATCGAAGTCGGAATGCCGCGAAATTCACCGAGTCAAAGCGTTTCCCCGTTTGCGGAAGAAGTCTGATGTAGAACAAGTAGCAGAAGCATACATGCTCAAGAGGGGTCACCCGAAATTCAAAGGCAACTGAATTTCGGTTACTGGGGAATCGAAGTCGGAATGCCGCGAAATTCACCGAGTCAAAGCGTTTCCCCGTTTGCGGAAGAAGTCTGATGTAGAATAAGTAGCAGAAGCATACATGCTCAAGAGGGGTCACCCGAAATCCAAAGGCAACTGAATTTCGGAAAACGGTGAATCGAAGTCGGAATGCCGCGAAATTAACCAATTTAAAGCGTTTCCCCGTTTGCGGAAGAAGTCTGATGTAGAACAAGTAGCAGAAGCATACATGCTCAAGAGGGGTCACCCGAAATTCAAAGGCAACTGAATTTCGGCAACCGGGGAATCGAAGTCGGAATGCCGCGAAATTCACCTAGTCAAAGCGTTTCCCCGTTTGCGGAAGAAGTCTGATGTAGAACAAGTAGCAGAAGCATACATGCTCAAGAGGGGTCACCCGAAACTCAAAGGCAACTGAATTTCGGCAACCGGGGAATCGAAGTCGGAATGCCGCGAAATTCACCGAGTCAAAGCGTTTCCCCGTTTGCGGAAGAAGTCTGATGTAGAACAAGTAGCAGAAGCATACATGCTCAAGAGGGGTCACCCGAAATTCAAAGGCAACTGAATTTCGGTTACCGGGGAATCGAAGTCGGAATGCCGCGAAATTCACCGAGTCAAAGCGTTTCCCCGTTTGCGGAAGAAGTCTGATGTAGAATAAGTAGCAGAAGCATACATGCTCAAGAGGAGTCACCCGAAATCCAAAGGCAACTGAATTTCGGAAAACGGTGAATCGAAGTCGGAATGCCGCGAAATTAACCAATTTAAAGCGTTTCCCCGTTTGCGGAAGAAGTCTGATGTAGAACAAGTAGCAGAAGCATACATGCTCAAGAGGAGTCACCTGAAATTCAAAGGCAACTGAAATTCGGCAACCGGGGAATTGAAGTCGCAATGCCGCGAAATTCACCGAGTCAATGCGTTTCCCCGTTTGCGGAAGAAGTCTGATGTAGAACAAGTAGCAGAAGCATACATGCTCAAGAGGGGTCACCCGAAAATCAAAGGCAACTGAATTTCAGAAAACGGTGAATCGAAGTCGGAATGCCGTAAAATTCACCAATTTAATGTGTTTCCCCGTTTGCGGAAGAAGTCTGATGTAGAACAAGTAGCAGAAGCATACATGCTCAAGAGGAGTCACCTGAAATTCAAAGGCAACTGAAATTCGGCAACCGGGGAATTGAAGTCGCAATGCCGCGAAATTCACCGAGTCAATGCGTTTCCCCGTTTGCGGAAGAAGTCTGATGTAGAACAAGTAGCAGAAGCATACATGCTCAAGAGGGGTCACCCGAAAATCAAAGGCAACTGAATTTCAGAAAACGGTGAATCGAAGTCGGAATGCCGTAAAATTCACCAATTTAATGTGTTTCCCCGTTTGCGGAAGAAGTCTGATGTAGAACAAGTAGCAGAAGCATACATGCTCAAGAGGAGTCACCTGAAATTCAAAGGCAACTGAAATTCGGCAACCGGGGAATTGAAGTCGGAATGCCGCGAAATTCACCGAGTCAATGCGTTTCCCCGTTTGCGGAAGAAGTCTGATGTAGAACAAGTAGCAGAAGCATACATGCTCAAGAGGGGTCACCCGAAATCCAAAGGCAACTGAATTTCGGAAAACGGTGAATCGAAGTCGGAATGCCGCGAAATTAACCAATTTAAAGCGTTTCCCCGTTTGCGGAAGAAGTCTGATGTAGAACAAGTAGCAGAAGCATACATGCTCAAGAGGGGTCACGTGAAATTCAAAGGCAACTGAATTTCGGCAACCGGGGCATCGAAGTCGGAATGCCGCGAAATTCACCAATTTAAAGCGTTTCCCCGTTTACGGAAGAAGTCTGATGTAGAACAAGTAGCAGAAGCATACATGCTCAAGAGGGGTCACCCGAAATTCAAAGGCAACTGAATTTCGGTTACCGGGGAATCGAAGTCGGAATGCCGCGAAATTCACCGAGTCAAAGCGTTTCCCCGTTTGCGGAAGAAGTCTGATGTAGAACAAGTAGTAGAAGCATACATGCTCAAGAGGGGTCAGCCGAAATTCAAAGGCAACTGAATTTTGGCAACCGGGGAATCGAAGTTGGAATGCCGCGAAATTCACCGAGTCAAAGCGTTTCCCCGTTTGCGGAAGAAGTCTGATGTAGAACAAGTAGCAGAAGCATACATGCTCAAGAGGGGTCACCCGAAATTCAAAGGCAACTGAATTTCGGTTACTGGGGAATCGAAGTCGGAATGCCGCGAAATTCACCGAGTCAAAGCGTTTCCCCGTTTGCGGAAGAAGTCTGATGTAGAATAAGTAGCAGAAGCATACATGCTCAAGAGGGGTCACCCGAAATCCAAAGGCAACTGAATTTCGGAAAACGGTGAATCGAAGTCGGAATGCGGCGAAATTAACCAATTTAAAGCGTTTCCCCCGTTTGCGGAAGAAGTCTGATGTAGAACAAGTAGCAGAAGCATACATGCTCAAGAGGAGTCACGTGAAATTCAAAGGCAACTGAATTTCGGCAACCGGGGCATTGAAGTCGGAATGCCGCGAAACTCAACGAGTCAAAGCGTTTCGCCATTTGTGGAAGAAGTCTGATGTAGAACAAGTAGCAGAAGCATACATGCTCAAGAGGGCTCACCCGAAATCCAAAGGCAACTGAATTTCGGCAACCGGGGAATCGAAGTCGGAATGCCGCGAAATTCACCTAGTCAAAGCGTTTCCCCGTTTGCGGAAGAAGTCTGATGTAGAACAAGTAGCAGAAGCATACATGCTCAAGAGGGGTCACCCGAAACTCAAAGGCAACTGAATTTCGGCAACCGGGGAATCGAAGTCGGAATGCCGCGAAATTCACCGAGTCAAAGCGTTTCCCCGTTTTCGGAAGAAGTCTGATGTAGAACATGTAGCACAAGCATACATGCTCAAGAGAGGTCACCTGAAATTCAAAGGCAACTGAATTTCGGCAACCGGGGAATCGAAGTCAGAATGCCGCGAAATTCACCGAGTCAAATCGTTTCCCCGTTTACGGAAGAAGTCTGATGTAGAACAAGTAGCAGAAGCATACATGCTCAAGAGGGGTCACCCGAAATTCAAAGGCAACTGAATTTCGGTTACCGGGGAATCGAAGTCGGAATGCCGCGAAATTCACCGAGTCAAAGCGTTTCCCCGTTTGCGGAAGAAGTCTGATGTAGAATAAGTAGCAGAAGCATACATGCTCAAGAGGGGTCACCCGAAATCCAAAGGCAACTGAATTTCGGAAAACGGTGAATCGAAGTCGGAATGCCGCGAAATTAACCAATTTAAAGCGTTTCCCCGTTTGCGGAAGAAGTCTGATGTAGAACAAGTAGCAGAAGCATACATGCTCAAGAGGAGTCACCTGAAATTCAAAGGCAACTGAATTTCGGCAACCGGGGAATTGAAGTCGGAATGCCGCGAAATTCACCGAGTCAAAGCGTTTCCCCGTTTGCGGAAGAAGTCTGATGTAGAACAAGTAGCAGAAGCATACATGCTCAAGAGGGGTCACCCGAAAATCAAAGGCAACTGAATTTCAGAAAACGGTGAATCGAAGTCGGAATGCCGTAAAATTCACCAATTTAATGTGTTTCCCCGTTTGCGGAAGAAGTCTGATGTAGAACAAGTAGCAGAAGCATACATGCTCAAGAGGGGTCACCCGAAATTCAAAGGCAACTGAATTTCGGCAACCGGGGAATCGAAGTCGGAATGCCGCGAAATTCACCTAGTCAAAGCGTTTCCCCGTTTGCGGAAGAAGTCTGATGTAGAACAAGTAGCAGAAGCATACATGCTCAAGAGGGGTCACCCGAAATTCAAAGGCAACGGAATTTCGGTTACCGGGGAATCGAAGTCGGAATGCCGCGAAATTCACCGAGTCAAAGCGTTTCCTCGTTTGCGGAAGAAGTCTGATGTAGAATAAGTAGCAGAAGCATACATGCTCAAGAGGGCTCACCCGAAATCCAAAGGCAACTGAATTTCGGTTACCGGGGAATCGAAGTCGGAATGCCGCGAAATTCACCGAGTCAAAGCGTTTCCCCGTTTGCGGAAGAAGTCTGATGTAGAATAAGTAGCAGAAGCATACATGCTCAAGAGGGGTCACCCGAAATCCAAAGGCAACTGAATTTCGGAAAACGATGAATCGAAGTCGGAATGCCGCGAAATTCACCGAGTCAAAGCGTTTCCCCGTTTGCGGAAGAAGTCTGATGTAGAATAAGTAGCAGAAGCATACATGCTCAAGAGGGGTCACCCGAAATCCAAAGGCAACTGAATTTCGGAAAACGGTGAATCGAAGTCGGAATGCCGCGAAATTAACCAATTTAAAGCGTTTCCCCGTTTGCGGAAGAAGTCTGATGTAGAACAAGTAGCAGAAGCATACATGCTCAAGAGGGGTCACTCAAAATCCAAAGGCAACTGAATTTCGGAAAATGGTGAATCGAAGTCGGAATGCCGCGAAATTAACCAATTTAAAGCGTTTCCCCGTTTGCGGAAGAAGTCTGATGTAGAACAAGTAGCAGAAGCATACATGCTCAAGAGGGGTCACCCGAAATTCAAAGGCAACTGAATTTCGGTTACCGGGGAATCGAAGTCGGAATGCCGCGAAATTCACCGAGTCAAAGCGTTTCCCCGTTTGCAGAAGAAGTCTGATGTAGAACAAGTAGCAGAAGCATACATGCTCAAGAGGGGTCACCCGAAATTCAAAGGCAACTGAATTTCGGTTACTGGGGAATCGAAGTCGGAATGCCGCGAAATTCACCGAGTCAAAGCGTTTCCCCGTTTGCGGAAGAAGTCTGATGTAGAATAAGTAGCAGAAGCATACATGCTCAAGAGGGGTCACCCGAAATCCAAAGGCAACTGAATTTCGGAAAACGGTGAATCGAAGTCGGAATGCCGCGAAATTAACCAATTTAAAGCGTTTCCCCGTTTGCGGAAGAAGTCTGATGTAGAACAAGTAGCAGAAGCATACATGCTCAAGAGGGGTCACCCGAAATTCAAAGGCAACTGAATTTCGGCAACCGGGGAATCGAAGTCGGAATGCCGCGAAATTCACCTAGTCAAAGCGTTTCCCCGTTTGCGGAAGAAGTCTGATGTAGAACAAGTAGCAGAAGCATACATGCTCAAGAGGGGTCACCCGAAACTCAAAGGCAACTGAATTTCGGCAACCGGGGAATCGAAGTCGGAATGCCGCGAAATTCACCGAGTCAAAGCGTTTCCCCGTTTGCGGAAGAAGTCTGATGTAGAACAAGTAGCAGAAGCATACATGCTCAAGAGGGGTCACCCGAAATTCAAAGGCAACTGAATTTCGGTTACCGGGGAATCGAAGTCGGAATGCCGCGAAATTCACCGAGTCAAAGCGTTTCCCCGTTTGCAGAAGAAGTCTGATGTAGAATAAGTAGCAGAAGCATACATGCTCAAGAGGGGTCACTCGAAATCCAAAGGCAACTGAATTTCGGAAAATGGTGAATCGAAGTCGGAATGCCGCGAAATTCACCGAGTCAAAGCGTTTTCCCGTTTGCGGAAGAAGTCTGATGTAGAATAAGTAGCAGAAGCATACATGCTCAAGAGGAGTCACCCGAAATCCAAAGGCAACTGAATTTCGGAAAACGGTGAATCGAAGTCGGAATGCCGCGAAATTAACCAATTTAAAGCGTTTCCCCGTTTGCGGAAGAAGTCTGATGTAGAACAAGTAGCAGAAGCATACATGCTCAAGAGGAGTCACCTGAAATTCAAAGGCAACTGAAATTCGGCAACCGGGGAATTGAAGTCGGAATGCCGCGAAATTCACCGAGTCAATGCGTTTCCCCGTTTGCGGAAGAAGTCTGATGTAGAACAAGTAGCAGAAGCATACATGCTCAAGAGGGGTCACCCGAAAATCAAAGGCAACTGAATTTCAGAAAACGGTGAATCGAAGTCGGAATGCCGTAAAATTCACCAATTTAATGTGTTTCCCCGTTTGCGGAAGAAGTCTGATGTAGAACAAGTAGCAGAAGCATACATGCTCAAGAGGAGTCACCTGAAATTCAAAGGCAACTGAAATTCGGCAACCGGGGAATTGAAGTCGGAATGCCGCGAAATTCACCGAGTCAATGCGTTTCCCCGTTTGCGGAAGAAGTCTGATGTAGAACAAGTAGCAGAAGCATACATGCTCAAGAGGGGTCACCCGAAATCCAAAGGCAACTGAATTTCGGAAAACGGTGAATCGAAGTCGGAATGCCGCGAAATTAACCAATTTAAAGCGTTTCCCCGTTTGCGGAAGAAGTCTGATGTAGAACAAGTAGCAGAAGCATACATGCTCAAGAGGGGTCACGTGAAATTCAAAGGCAACTGAATTTCGGCAACCGGGGCATCGAAGTCGGAATGCCGCGAAATTCACCAATTTAAAGCGTTTCCCCGTTTACGGAAGAAGTCTGATGTAGAACAAGTAGCAGAAGCATACATGCTCAAGAGGGGTCACCCGAAATTCAAAGGCAACTGAATTTCGGTTACCGGGGAATCGAAGTCGGAATGCCGCGAAATTCACCGAGTCAAAGCGTTTCCCCGTTTGCGGAAGAAGTCTGATGTAGAACAAGTAGTAGAAGCATACATGCTCAAGAGGGGTCAGCCGAAATTCAAAGGCAACTGAATTTTGGCAACCGGGGAATCGAAGTTGGAATGCCGCGAAATTCACCGAGTCAAAGCGTTTCCCCGTTTGCGGAAGAAGTCTGATGTAGAACAAGTAGCAGAAGCATACATGCTCAAGAGGGCTCACCCGAAATCCAAAGGCAACTGAATTTCGGCAACCGGGGAATCGAAGTCGGAATGCCGCGAAATTCACCTAGTCAAAGCGTTTCCCCGTTTGCGGAAGAAGTCTGATGTAGAACAAGTAGCAGAAGCATACATGCTCAAGAGGGGTCACCCGAAACTCAAAGGCAACTGAATTTCGGCAACCGGGGAATCGAAGTCGGAATGCCGCGAAATTCACCGAGTCAAAGCGTTTCCCCGTTTTCGGAAGAAGTCTGATGTAGAACATGTAGCACAAGCATACATGCTCAAGAGAGGTCACCTGAAATTCAAAGGCAACTGAATTTCGGCAACCGGGGAATCGAAGTCAGAATGCCGCGAAATTCACCGAGTCAAATCGTTTCCCCGTTTACGGAAGAAGTCTGATGTAGAACAAGTAGCAGAAGCATACATGCTCAAGAGGGGTCACCCGAAATTCAAAGGCAACTGAATTTCGGTTACCGGGGAATCGAAGTCGGAATGCCGCGAAATTCACCGAGTCAAAGCGTTTCCCCGTTTGCGGAAGAAGTCTGATGTAGAATAAGTAGCAGAAGCATACATGCTCAAGAGGGGTCACCCGAAATCCAAAGGCAACTGAATTTCGGAAAACGGTGAATCGAAGTCGGAATGCCGCGAAATTAACCAATTTAAAGCGTTTCCCCGTTTGCGGAAGAAGTCTGATGTAGAACAAGTAGCAGAAGCATACATGCTCAAGAGGAGTCACCTGAAATTCAAAGGCAACTGAATTTCGGCAACCGGGGAATTGAAGTCGGAATGCCGCGAAATTCACCGAGTCAAAGCGTTTCCCCGTTTGCGGAAGAAGTCTGATGTAGAACAAGTAGCAGAAGCATACATGCTCAAGAGGGGTCACCCGAAAATCAAAGGCAACTGAATTTCAGAAAACGGTGAATCGAAGTCGGAATGCCGTAAAATTCACCAATTTAATGTGTTTCCCCGTTTGCGGAAGAAGTCTGATGTAGAACAAGTAGCAGAAGCATACATGCTCAAGAGGGGTCACCCGAAATTCAAAGGCAACTGAATTTCGGCAACCGGGGAATCGAAGTCGGAATGCCGCGAAATTCACCTAGTCAAAGCGTTTCCCCGTTTGCGGAAGAAGTCTGATGTAGAACAAGTAGCAGAAGCATACATGCTCAAGAGGGGTCACCCGAAATTCAAAGGCAACGGAATTTCGGTTACCGGGGAATCGAAGTCGGAATGCCGCGAAATTCACCGAGTCAAAGCGTTTCCTCGTTTGCGGAAGAAGTCTGATGTAGAATAAGTAGCAGAAGCATACATGCTCAAGAGGGCTCACCCGAAATCCAAAGGCAACTGAATTTCGGTTACCGGGGAATCGAAGTCGGAATGCCGCGAAATTCACCGAGTCAAAGCGTTTCCCCGTTTGCGGAAGAAGTCTGATGTAGAATAAGTAGCAGAAGCATACATGCTCAAGAGGGGTCACCCGAAATCCAAAGGCAACTGAATTTCGGAAAACGATGAATCGAAGTCGGAATGCCGCGAAATTCACCGAGTCAAAGCGTTTCCCCGTTTGCGGAAGAAGTCTGATGTAGAATAAGTAGCAGAAGCATACATGCTCAAGAGGGGTCACCCGAAATCCAAAGGAAACTGAATTTCGGAAAACGGTGAATCGAAGTCGGAATGCCGCGAAATTAACCAATTTAAAGCGTTTCCCCGTTTGCGGAAGAAGTCTGATGTAGAACAAGTAGCAGAAGCATACATGCTCAAGAGGAGTCACCTGAAATTCAAAGGCAACTGAATTTCGGCAACCGGGGAATTGAAGTCGGAATGCCGCGAAATTCACCGAGTCAAAGCGTTTCCCCGTTTGCGGAAGAAGTCTGATGTAGAACAAGTAGCAGAAGCATACATGCTCAAGAGGGGTCACCCGAAAATCAAAGGCAACTGAATATCAGAAAACGGTGAATCGAAGTCGGAATGCCGTAAAATTCACCAATTTAATGTGTTTCCCCGTTTGCGGAAGAAGTCTGATGTAGAACAAGTAGCAGAAGCATACATGCTCAAGAGGGGTCACCCGAAATTCTAAGGCAACTGAATTTCGGTTACCGGGGAATCGAAGTCGGAATGCCGCGAAATTCACCGAGTCAAAGCGTTTCCCCGTTTGTGGAAGAAGTCTGATGTAGAACAAGTAGCAGAAGCATACATGCTCAAGAGGGGTCACCCGAAATTCAAAGGCAACGGAATTTCGGTTACCGGGGAATCGAAGTCGGAATGCCGCGAAATTCACCGAGTCAAAGCGTTTCCCCGTTTGCGGAAGAAGTCTGATGTAGAATAAGTAGCAGAAGCATACATGCTCAAGAGGGCTCACCCGAAATCCAAAGGCAACTGAATTTCGGTTACCGGGGAATCGAAGTCGGAATGCCGCGAAATTCACCGAGTCAAAGCGTTTCCCCGTTTGCGGAAGAAGTCTGATGTAGAATAAGTAGCAGAAGCATACATGCTCAAGAGGGGTCACCCGAAATCCAAAGGCAACTGAATTTCGGAAAACGATGAATCGAAGTCGGAATGCCGCGAAATTCACCGAGTCAAAGCGTTTCCCCGTTTGCGGAAGAAGTCTGATGTAGAATAAGTAGCAGAAGCATACATGCTCAAGAGGGGTCACCCGAAATCCAAAGGCAACTGAATTTCGGAAAACGGTGAATTGAAGTCGGAATGCCGCGAAATTAACCAATTTAAAGCGTTTCCCCGTTTGCGGAAGAAGTCTGATGTAGAACAAGTAGCAGAAGCATACATGCTCAAGAGGAGTCACCTGAAATTCAAAGGCAACTGAATTTCGGCAACCGGGGAATTGAAGTCGGAATGCCGCGAAATTCACCGAGTCAAAGCGTTTCCCCGTTTACGGAAGAAGTCTGATGTAGAACAAGTAGCAGAAGCATACATGCTCAAGAGGGGTCACCCGAAAATCAAAGGCAACTGAATTTCAGAAAACGGTGAATCGAAGTCGGAATGCCGTAAAATTCACCAATTTAATGTGTTTCCCTGTTTGCGGAAGAAGTCTGATGTAGAACAAGTAGCAGAAGCATACATGTTCAAGAGGGGTCACCCGAAATCCAAAGGCAACTGAATTTCGGAAAACGGTGAATCGAAGTCGGAATGCCGCGAAATTCACCGAGTCAAAGCGTTTCCCCGTTTGCGGAAGAAGTCTGATGTAGAACAAGTAGCAGAAGCATACATGCTCAAGCGGGCTCACCCGAAATCCAAAGGCAACTGAATTTCGGCAACCGGGGGATCGAAGTCGGAATGCCGCGAAATTCACCTAGTCAAAGCGTTTCCCCGTTTGCGGAAGAAGTCTGATGTAGAACAAGTAGCAGAAGCATACATGCTCAAGAGGGGTCACCCGAAACTCAAAGGCAACTGAATTTCGGCAACTGGGGAATCGAAGTCGGAATGCCGCGAAATTCACCGAGTCAAAGCGTTTCCCCGTTTGCGGAAGAAGTCTGATGTAGAATAAGTAGCAGAAGCATACATGCTCAAGAGGGGTCACCCGAAATCCAAAGGCAACTGAATTTCGGAAAACGGTGAATCGAAGTCGGAATGCCGCGAAATTAACCAATTTAAAGCGTTTCCCCGTTTGCGGAAGAAGTCTGATGTAGAACAAGTAGCAGAAGCATACATGCTCAAGAGGAGTCACGTGAAATTCAAAGGCAACTGAATTTCGGCAACCGGGGCATTGAAGTCGGAATGCCGCGAAACTCAACGAGTCAAAGCGTTTCGCCATTTGCGGAAGAAGTCTGATGTAGAACAAGTAGCAGAAGCATACATGCTCAAGAGGGCTCACCCAAAATCCAAAGGCAACTGAATTTCGGCAACCGGGGGATCGAAGTCGGAATGCCGCGAAATTCACCTAGTCAAAGCGTTTCCCCGTTTGCGGAAGAAGTCTGATGTAGAACAAGTAGCAGAAGCATACATGCTCAAGAGGGGTCACCCGAAACTCAAAGGCAACTGAATTTCGGCAACCGGGGAATCGAAGTCCGAATGCCGCGAAATTCACCGAGTCAAAGCGTTTCCCCGTTTTCGGAAGAAGTCTGATGTAGAACAAGTAGCACAAGCATACATGCTCAAGAGAGGTCACCTGAAATTCAAAGGCAACTGAATTTCGGCAACCGGGGAATCGAAGTCAGAATGCCGCGAAATTCACCGAGTCAAATCGTTTCCCCGTTTACGGAAGAAGTCTGATGTAGAACAAGTAGCAGAAGCATACATGCTCAAGAGGGGTCACCCGAAATTCAAAGGCAACTGAATTTCGGTTACCGGGGAATCGAAGTCGGAATGCTGCGAAATTCACCGAGTCAAAGCGTTTCCCCGTTTGCGGAAGAAGTCTGATGTAGAATAAGTAGCAGAAGCATACATGCTCAAGAGGGGTCACCCGAAATCCAAAGGCAACTGAATTTCGGAAAACGGTGAATCGAAGTCGGAATGCCGCGAAATTAACCAATTTAAAGCGTTTCCCCGTTTGCGGAAGAAGTCTGATGTAGAACAAGTAGCAGAAGCATACATGCTCAAGAGGAGTCACCTGAAATTCAAAGGCAACTGAATTTTGGCAACCGGGGCATTGAAGTCGGAATGCCGCGAAACTCAACGAGTCAAAGCGTTTCGCCATTTGCGGAAGAAGTCTGATGTAGAACAAGTAGCAGAAGCATACATGCTCAAGAGGGCTCACTCGAAATCCAAAGGCAACTGAATTTCGGCAACCGGGGTATCGAAGTCGGAATGCCGCGAAATTCACCTAGTCAAAGCGTTTCCCCGTTTGCGGAAGAAGTCTGATGTAGAACAAGTAGCAGAAGCGTACATGCTCAAGAGGGGTCACCCGAAACTCAAAGGCAACTGAATTTCAGCAACAGGGGGAATCGAAGTCGGAATGCCGCGAAATTCACAGCGTCAAAGCGTTTCCCCGTTTTCGGAAGAAGTCTGATGTAGAACAAGTAGCACAAGCATACATGCTCAAGAGAGGTCACCTGAAATTCAAAGGCAACTGAATTTCGGCAACCGGGGAATCGAAGTCAGAATGCCGCGAAATTCACCGAGTCAAATCGTTTCCCCGTTTACGGAAGAAGTCTGATGTAGAACAAGTAGCACAAGCATACATGCTCAAGAGGGGTCAGCCGAAACTCAAAGGCAACTGAATTTCGGCAACAGGGGGAATCGAAGTCGGAATGCCGCGAAATTCACCGAGTCAAAGCGTTTCCCCGTTTGCGGAAGAAGTCTGATGTAGACCAAGTAGCAGAAGCATACATGCTCAAGAGGGGTCACCCGAAATTCAAAGGCAACTGAATTTCGGTTACCGGGGAATCGAAGTCGGAATGCCGCGAAATTCACCGAGTCAAAGCGTTTCCCCGTTTTCGGAAGAAGTCTGATGTAGAACAAGTAGCACAAGCATACATGCTCAAGAGAGGTCACCTGAAATTCAAAGGCAACTGAATTTCGGCAACCGGGGAATCGAAGTCAGAATGCCGCGAAATTCACCGAGTCAAATCGTTTCCCCGTTTACGGAAGAAGTCTGATGTAGAACAAGTAGCAGAAGCATACATGCTCAAGAGGGGTCACCCGAAATTCAAAGGCAACTGAATTTCGGTTACCGGGGAATCGAAGTCGGAATGCTGCGAAATTCACCGAGTCAAAGCGTTTCCCCGTTTGCGGAAGAAGTCTGATGTAGAATAAGTAGCAGAAGCATACATGCTCAAGAGGGGTCACCCGAAATCCAAAGGCAACTGAATTTCGGAAAACGGTGAATCGAAGTCGGAATGCCGCGAAATTAACCAATTTAAAGCGTTTCCCCGTTTGCGGAAGAAGTCTGATGTAGAACAAGTAGCAGAAGCATACATGCTCAAGAGGAGTCACCTGAAATTCAAAGGCAACTGAATTTTGGCAACCGGGGCATTGAAGTCGGAATGCCGCGAAACTCAACGAGTCAAAGCGTTTCGCCATTTGCGGAAGAAGTCTGATGTAGAACAAGTAGCAGAAGCATACATGCTCAAGAGGGCTCACTCGAAATCCAAAGGCAACTGAATTTCGGCAACCGGGGTATCGAAGTCGGAATGCCGCGAAATTCACCTAGTCAAAGCGTTTCCCCGTTTGCGGAAGAAGTCTGATGTAGAACAAGTAGCAGAAGCGTACATGCTCAAGAGGGGTCACCCGAAACTCAAAGGCAACTGAATTTCAGCAACAGGGGGAATCGAAGTCGGAATGCCGCGAAATTCACAGCGTCAAAGCGTTTCCCCGTTTTCGGAAGAAGTCTGATGTAGAACAAGTAGCACAAGCATACATGCTCAAGAGAGGTCACCTGAAATTCAAAGGCAACTGAATTTCGGCAACCGGGGAATCGAAGTCAGAATGCCGCGAAATTCACCGAGTCAAATCGTTTCCCCGTTTACGGAAGAAGTCTGATGTAGAACAAGTAGCACAAGCATACATGCTCAAGAGGGGTCAGCCGAAACTCAAAGGCAACTGAATTTCGGCAACAGGGGGAATCGAAGTCGGAATGCCGCGAAATTCACCGAGTCAAAGCGTTTCCCCGTTTGCGGAAGAAGTCTGATGTAGACCAAGTAGCAGAAGCATACATGCTCAAGAGGGGTCACCCGAAATTCAAAGGCAACTGAATTTCGGTTACCGGGGAATCGAAGTCGGAATGCCGCGAAATTCACCGAGTCAAAGCGTTTCCCCGTTTGCGGAAGAAGTCTGATGTAGAATAAGTAGCAGAAGCATACATGCTCAAGAGGGGTCACCCGAAATCGAAAGGCAACTGAATTTCGGAAAACGGTGAATCGAAGTCGGAATGCCGCGAAATTCACCGAGTCAAAGCGTTTCCCCGTTTGCGGAAGAAGTCTGATGTAGAATAAGTAGCAGAAGCATACATGCTCAAGAGGGGTCACCCGAAATCCAAAGGCAACTGAATTTCGGAAAACGGTGAATCGAAGTCGGAATGCCGCGAAATTAACCAATTTAAAGCGTTTCCCCGTTTGCGGAAGAAGTCTGATGTAGAACAAGTAGCAGAAGCATACATGCTCAAGAGGAGTCACGTGAAATTCAAAGGCAACTGAATTTCGGCAACCGGGGAATCGAAGTCAGAATGCCGCGAAATTCACCGAGTCAAAGCGTTTCCCTGTTTTCGGAAGAAGGCTGATGTAGAACAAGTAGCAGAAGCATACATGCTCAAGAGGGGTCACCCGAAATGCAAAGGCAACTGAATTTCGGCAACCGGGGAATCGAAGTCGGAATGCCGCGAAATTCACCGAGTCAAAGCGTTTCCCCATTTGCGGAAGAAGTCTGATGTAGAACAAGTAGCAGAAGCATACATGCTCAAGAGGGGTCACCCGAAATTCAAAGGCAACTGAATTTCGGTTACCGGGGAATCGAAGTCGGAATGCCGCGAAATTCACCGAGTCAAAGCGTTTCCCCGTTTGCGGAAGAAGTCTGATGTAGAATAAGTAGCAGAAGCATACATGCTCAAGAGGGGTCACCCGAAATCGAAAGGCAACTGAATTTCGGAAAACGGTGAATCGAAGTCGGAATGCCGCGAAATTCACCGAGTCAAAGCGTTTCCCCGTTTGCGGAAGAAGTCTGATGTAGAATAAGTAGCAGAAGCATACATGCTCAAGAGGGGTCACCCGAAATCCAAAGGCAACTGAATTTCGGAAAACGGTGAATCGAAGTCGGAATGCCGCGAAATTAACCAATTTAAAGCGTTTCCCCGTTTGCGGAAGAAGTCTGATGTAGAACAAGTAGCAGAAGCATACATGCTCAAGAGGAGTCACCTGAAATTCAAAGGCAACTGAATTTTTGCAACCGGGGCATTGAAGTCGGAATGCCGCGAAACTCAACGAGTCAAAGTGTTTCGCCATTTGCGGAAGAAGTCTGATGTAGAACAAGTAGCAGAAGCATACATGCTCAAGAGGGCTCACTCGAAATCCAAAGGCAACTGAATTTCGGCAACCGGGGAATCGAAGTCGGAATGCCGCGAAATTCACCTAGTCAAAGCGTTTCCCCGTTTGCGGAAGAAGTCTGATGTAGAACAAGTAGCAGAAGCGTACATGCTCAAGAGGGGTCACCCGAAACTCAAAGGCAACTGAATTTCGGCAACAGGGGGAATCGAAGTCGGAATGCCGCGAAATTCACAGCGTCAAAGCGTTTCCCCGTTTTCGGAAGAAGTCTGATGTAGAACAAGTAGCACAAGCATACATGCTCAAGAGAGGTCACCTGAAATTCAAAGGCAACTGAATTTCGGCAACCGGGGAATCGAAGTCAGAATGCCGCGAAATTCACCGAGTCAAATCGTTTCCCCGTTTACGGAAGAAGTCTGATGTAGAACAAGTAGCAGAAGCATACATGCTCAAGAGGGGTCAGCCGAAACTCAAAGGCAACTGAATTTCGGCAACAGGGGGAATCGAAGTCGGAATGCCGCGAAATTCACCGAGTCAAAGCGTTTCCCCGTTTGCGGAAGAAGTCTGATGTAGACCAAGTAGCAGAAGCATACATGCTCAAGAGGGGTCACCCGAAATTCAAAGGCAACTGAATTTCGGTTACCGGGGAATCGAAGTCGGAATGCCGCGAAATTCACCGAGTCAAAGCGTTTCCCCGTTTGCGGAAGAAGTCTGATGTAGAATAAGTAGCAGAAGCATACAGCGTTTAAAGCGTTTGCGGAAGAAGCGTTTCCCCGTTTGCGGAAGAAGTCTGATGTAGAATAAGTAGCAGGCATACATGCTCAAGAGGGGTCACCCGAAATCGAAAGGCAACTGAATTTCGGAAAACGGTGAATCGAAGTCGGAATGCCGCGAAATTCACCGAGTCAAAGCGTTTCCCCGTTTGCGGAAGAAGTCTGATGTAGAATAAGTAGCAGAAGCATACATGCTCAAGAGGGGTCACCCGAAATCCAAAGGCAACTGAATTTCGGAAAACGGTGAATCGAAGTCGGAATGCCGCGAAATTAACCAATTTAAAGCGTTTCCCCGTTTGCGGAAGAAGTCTGATGTAGAACAAGTAGCAGAAGCATACATGCTCAAGAGGAGTCACGTGAAATTCAAAGGCAACTGAATTTCGGCAACCGGGGAATCGAAGTCAGAATGCCGCGAAATTCACCGAGTCAAAGCGTTTCCCTGTTTTCGGAAGAAGGCTGATGTAGAACAAGTAGCAGAAGCATACATGCTCAAGAGGGGTCACCCGAAATGCAAAGGCAACTGAATTTCGGCAACCGGGGAATCGAAGTCGGAATGCCGCGAAATTCACCGAGTCAAAGCGTTTCCCCATTTGCGGAAGAAGTCTGATGTAGAACAAGTAGCAGAAGCATACATGCTCAAGAGGGGTCACCCGAAATTCAAAGGCAACTGAATTTCGGTTACCGGGGAATCGAAGTCGGAATGCCGCGAAATTCACCGAGTCAAAGCGTTTCCCCGTTTGCGGAAGAAGTCTGATGTAGAATAAGTAGCAGAAGCATACATGCTCAAGAGGGGTCACCCGAAATCGAAAGGCAACTGAATTTCGGAAAACGGTGAATCGAAGTCGGAATGCCGCGAAATTCACCGAGTCAAAGCGTTTCCCCGTTTGCGGAAGAAGTCTGATGTAGAATAAGTAGCAGAAGCATACATGCTCAAGAGGGGTCACCCGAAATCCAAAGGCAACTGAATTTCGGAAAACGGTGAATCGAAGTCGGAATGCCGCGAAATTAACCAATTTAAAGCGTTTCCCCGTTTGCGGAAGAAGTCTGATGTAGAACAAGTAGCAGAAGCATACATGCTCAAGAGGAGTCACCTGAAATTCAAAGGCAACTGAATTTCGGCAACCGGGGAATTGAAGTCGGAATGCCGCGAAATTCACCGAGTCAAAGCGTTTCCCCGTTTGCGGAAGAAGTCTGATGTAGAACAAGTAGCAGAAGCATACATGCTCAAGAGGGGTCACCCGAAAATCAAAGGCAACTGAATTTCAGAAAACGGTGAATCGAAGTCGGAATGCCGTAAAATTCACCAATTTAATGTGTTTCCCCGTTTGCGGAAGAAGTCTGATGTAGAACAAGTAGCAGAAGCATACATGCTCAAGAGGGGTCACCCGAAATCCAAAGGCAACTGAATTTCGGCAAACGGGGAATCAAAGTCGGAATGCCGCGAAATTCACCGAGTCAAAGCGTTTCCCTGTTTTCGGAAGAAGGCTGATGTAGAACAAGTAGCAGAAGCATACATGCTCAAGAGGGGTCACCCGAAATGCAAAGGCAACTGAATTTCGGCAACCGGGGAATCGAAGTCGGAATGCCGCGAAATTCACCGAGTCAAAGCGTTTCCCCATTTGCGGAAGAAGTCTGATGTAGAACAAGTAGCAGAAGCATACATGCTCAAGAGGGGTCACCCGAAATTCAAAGGCAACTGAATTTCGGCAACCGGGGAATCGAAGTCGGAATGCCGCGAAATTCACCGAGTCAAAGCGTTTCCCCGTTTGCGGAAGAAGTCTGATGTAGAAGAAGTAGCAGAAGCATACATGCTCAAGAGGGCTCACCCGAAATCCAAAGGCAACTGAATTTCGGCAACCGGGGAATCGAAGTCGGAATGCCGCGAAATTCACCTAGTCAAAGCGTTTCCCCGTTTGTGGAAGAAGTCTGATGTAGAACAAGTAGCAGAAGCATACATGCTCAAGAGGGGTCACCCGAAATTCAAAGGCAACTGAATTTCAGAAAACGGTGAATCGAAGTCGGAATGCCGCGAAATTCACCAATTTAAAGCGTTTCCCCGTTTGCGGAAGAAGTCTGATGTAGAACAAGTAGCAGAAGCATACATGCTCAAGAGGGGTCACCCGAAATTCAAAGGCAACTGAATTTCGGCAACCGGGGAATCGAAGTCGGAATGCCGCGAAATTCACCGAGTCAAAGCGTTTCCCCGTTTGCGGAAGAAGTCTGATGTAGAACAAGTAGCAGAAGCATACATGCTCAAGAGGGGTCACCCGAAATCCAAAGGCAACTGAATTTCGGCAACCGGGGAATCGAAGTCGGAATGCCGCGAAATTCACCGAGTCAAAGCGTTTCCCCGTTTTCGGAAGAAGTCTGATGTAGAACAAGTAGCACAAGCATACATGCTCAAGAGAGGTTACCTGAAAGTCAAAGGCAACTGAATTTCGGCAACCGGGGAATCGAAATCGGAATGCCGCGAAATTCACCGAGTCAAAGCGTTTCCCCATTTGCGGAAGAAGTCTGATGTAGAACAAGTAGCAGAAGCATACATGCTCAAGAGGGGTCACCCGAAATTCAAAGGCAACTGAATTTCGGCAACCGGGGAATCGAAGTCGGAATGCCGCGAAATTCACCGAGTCAAAGCGTTTCCCCGTTTTCGGAAGAAGTCTGATGTAGAACAAGTAGCACAAGCATACATGCTCAAGAGAGGTTACCTGAAATTCAAAGGCAACTGAATTTCGGCAACCGGGGAATCGAAATCGGAATGCCGCGAAATTCACCGAGTCAAAGCGTTTCCCCATTTGCGGAAGAAGTCTGATGTAGAATAAGTAGCAGAAGCATACATGCTCAAGAGGGGTCACCCGAAATTTAAAGGCAACTGAATTTCGGTTACCGGGGAATCGAAGTCGAAATGCCGCGAAATTCACCGAGTCAAAACGTTTCCCCGTTTGTGGAAGAAGTCTGATGTAGAACAAGTAGCAGAAGCATACATGCTCAAGAGGGGTCACCCGAAATTCAAAGGCAACTGAATTTCAGTTACCGGGGAATCGAAGTCGGAATGCCGCGAAATTCACCGAGTCAAAGCGTTTCCCCGTTTGCGGAAGAAGTCTGATGTAGAATAAGTAGCAGAAGCATACATGCTCAAGAGGGGTCACCCGAAATCCAAAGGCAACTGAATTTCGGAAAACGGTGAATCGAAGTCGGAATGCCGCGAAATTGACCGAGTCAAAGCGTTTCCCCGTTTGCGGAAGAAGTCTGATGTAGAATAAGTAGCAGAAGCATACATGCTCAAGAGGGGTCACCCGAAATTCAAAGGCAACTGAATTTCGGTTACCGGGGAATCGAAGTCGGAATGCCGCGAAATTCACCGAGTCAAAGCGTTTCCCTGTTTGCGGAAGAAGTCTGATGTAGAACAAGTAGCAGAAGCATACATGCTCAAGAGGGGTCACCCGAAAATCAAAGGCAACTGAATTTCAGAAAACGGTGAATCGAAGTCGGAATGCCGCAAAATTCACCAATTTAAAGCGTTTCCCCGTTTGCGGAAGCAGTCTGATGTAGAACAAGTAGCAGAAGCATACATGCTCAAGAGGGCTCACCCCAAATCCAAAGGCAACTGAATTTCGGCAAACGGGGAATTGAAGTCGGAATGCCGCGATATTCACCGAGTCAAAGCGTTTCCCCGTTTGTGGAAGAAGTCTGATGTATAACAAGTAGCAGAAGCATACATGCTCAAGAGGGGTCACCTAAAATTCAAAGGCAACTGAATTTCGGCAACCGGGGCATTGAAGTCGGAATGCCGCGAAACTCAACGAGTCAAAGCGTTTCGCCATTTGCGGAAGAAGTCTGATGTAGAACAAGTAGCAGAAGCATACATGCTCAAGAGGGCTCACCCGAAATCCAAAGGCAACTGAATTTCGGCAACCGGGGAATCGAAGTCGGAATGCCGCGAAATTCACCTAGTCAAAGCGTTTCCCCGTTTGCGGAAGAAGTCTGATGTAGAACAAGTAGCAGAAGCATACATGCTCAAGAGGGGTCACCCGAAATTCAAAGGCAACTGAATTTCGGCAACCGGGGAATCGAAGTCGGAATGCCGCGAAATTCACCGAGGCAAAGCGTTTCCCCGTTTTCGGAAGAAGTCTGATGTAGAACAAGTAGCACAAGCATACATGCTCAAGAGAGGTTACCTGAAATTCAAAGGCAACTGAATTTCGGCAACCGGGGAATCGAAATCGGAAAGCCGCGAAATTCACCGAGTCAAAGCGTTTCCCCATTTGCGGAAGAAGTCTGATGTAGAACAAGTAGCAGAAGCATACATGCTCAAGAGGGGTCACCCGAAATTCAAAGGCAACTGAATTTCAGAAAACGGTGAATCGAAGTCGGAATGCCGCGAAATTCACCAATTTAAAGCGTTTCCCCGTTTCCGGAAGAAGTCTGATGTAGAACAAGTAGCAGAAGCATACATGCTCAAGAGGGGTCACCCGAAATTCAAAGGCAACTGAATTTCGGCAACCGGGGAATCGAAGTCGGAATGCCGCGAAATTCACCGAGTCAAAGCGTTTCCCCGTTTGCGGAAGAAGTCTGATGTAGAACAAGTAGCAGAAGCATACATTCTCAAGAGGGGTCACCCGAAATCCAAAGGCAACTGAATTTCGGCAAACGGGGAATCAAAGTCGGAATGCCGCGAAATTCACCGAGTCAAAGCGTTTCCCTGTTTTCGGAAGAAGGCTGTAGAACAAGTAGCAGAAGCATACATGCTCAAGAGGGGTCACCCGAAATGCAAAGGCAACTGAATTTCGGCAACCGGGGAATCGAAGTCGGAATGCCGCGAAATTCACCGAGTCAAAGCGTTTCCCCATTTGCGGAAGAAGTCTGATGTAGAACAAGTAGCAGAAGCATACATGCTCAAGAGGGGTCACCCGAAATTCAAAGGCAACTAAATTTCGGCAACCGGGGAATCGAAGTCGGAATGCCGCGAAATTCACCGAGTCAAAGCATTTCCCCGTTTTCGGAAGAAGTCTGATGTAGAACAAGTAGCACAAGCATACATGCTCAAGAGAGGTTACCTGAAAGTCAAAGGCAACTGAATTTCGGCAACCGGGGAATCGAAATCGGAATGCCGCGAAATTCACCGAGTCAAAGCGTTTCCCCATTTGCGGAAGAAGTCTGATGTAGAACAAGTAGCAGAAGCATACATGCTCAAGAGGGGTCACCCGAAATTTAAAGGCAACTGAATTTCGGTTACCGGGGAATCGAAGTCGGAATGCCGCGAAATTCACTGAGTCAAAGCGTTTCCCCGTTTGTGGAAGAAGTCTGATGTAGAACAAGTAGCAGAAGCATACATGCTCAAGAGGGGTCACCCGAAATTCAAAGGCAACTGAATTTCAGTTACCGGGGAATCGAAGTCGGAATGCCGCGAAATTCACCGAGTCAAAGCGTTTCCCCGTTTGCGGAAGAAGTCTGATGTAGAAGAAGTAGCAGAAGCATACATGCTCAAGAGGGGTCACCCGAAATCCAAAGGCAACTGAATTTCGGAAAACGGTGAATCGAAGTCGGAATGCCGCGAAATTCACCGAGTCAAAGCGTTTCCCCGTTTGCGGAAGAAGTCTGATGTAGAATAAGTAGCAGAAGCATACATGCTCAAGAGGGCTCACCCGAAATCCAAAGGCAACTGAATTTCGGAAAACGGTGAATCGAAGTCGGAATGCCGCGAAATTAACCAATTTAAAGCGTTTCCCCGTTTGCGGAAGAAGTCTGATGTAGAACAAGTAGCAGAAGCATACATGCTCAAGAGGAGTCACCTGAAATTCAAAGGCAACTGAATTTCGGCAACCGGGGAATTGAAGTCGGAATGCCGCGAAATTCACCGAGTCAAAGCGTTTCCCCGTTTGCGGAAGAAGTCTGATGTAGAACAAGTAGCAGAAGCATACATGCTCAAGAGGGGTCACCCGAAAATCAAAGGCAACTGAATTTCAGAAAACGGTGAATCGAAGTCGGAATGCCGCAAAATTCACCAATTTAAAGCGTCTCGCCATTTGCGGAAGCAGTCTGATGTAGAACAAGTAGCAGAAGCATATATGCTCAAGAGGGCTCACCCCAAATCCAAAGGCAACTGAATTTCGGCAAACGGGGAATTGAAGTCGGAATGCCGCGATATTCACCGAGTCAAATCGTTTCCCCGTTTGTGGAAGAAGTCTGATGTAGAACAAGTAGCTGAAGCATACATGCTCAAGAGGGGTCACCTGAAATTCAAAGGCAACTGAATTTCGGCAACCGGGGCATTGAAGTCGGAATGCCGCGAAACTCAACGAGTCAAAGCGTTTCGCCATTTGCGGAAGAAGTCTGATGTAGAACAAGTAGCAGAAGCATACATGCTCAAGAGGGCTCACCCGAAATCCAAAGGCAACTGAATTTCGGCAACCGGGGAATCGAAGTCGGAATGCCGCGAAATTCACCGAGTCAAAGCGTTTCCCCGTTTTCGGAAGAAGTCTGATGTAGAACAAGTAGCAGAAGTATACATGCTCAAGAGAGGTTACCTGAAATTCAAAGGCAACTGAATTTCGGCAACCGGGGAATCGAAATCGGAATGCCGCGAAATTCACCGAGTCAAAGCGTTTCCCCATTTGCGGAAGAAGTCTGATGTAGAACAAGTAGCAGAAGCATACATGCTCAAGAGGGGTCACCCGAAATTCAAAGGCAATTGAATTTCGGTTACCGGGGAATCGAAGTCGGAATGCCGCGAAATTCACCGAGTCAAAGCGTTTCCCCGTTTGTGGAAGAAGTCTGATGTAGAATAAGTAGCAGAAGCATACATGCTCAAGAGGGGTCACCCGAAATCCAAAGGCAACTGAATTTCGGAAAACGGTGAATCGAAGTCGGAATGCCGCGATATTCATCGAGTCAAAGCGTTTCCCCGTTTGTGGAAGAAGTCTGATGTAGAACAAGTAGCAGAAGCATACATGCTCAAGAGGGGTCACCCGAAATCCAAAGGCAACTGAATTTCGGAAAACGGTGAATCGAAGTCGGAATGCCGCGAAATTCACCGAGTCAAAGCGTTTCCCCGTTTGCGGAAGAAGTCTGATGTAGAATAAGTAGCAGAAGCATACATGCTCAAGAGGGCTCACCCCAAATCCAAAGGCAACTGAATTTCGGCAAACGGGGAATTGAAGTCGGAATGCCGCGATATTCACCGAGTCAAAGCGTTTCCCCGTTTGTGGAAGAAGTCTGATGTAGAACAAGTAGCAGAAGCATACATGCTCAAGAGGGGTCACCTGAAATTCAAAGGCAACTGAATTTCGGCAACCGGGGCATTGAAGTCGGAATGCCGCGAAACTCAACGAGTCAAAGCGTTTCGCCATTTGCGGAAGAAGTCTGATGTAGAACAAGTAGCAGAAGCATACATGCTCAAGAGGGCTCACCCGAAATCCAAAGGCAACTGAATTTCGGCAACCGGGGAATTGCAGTCGGAATGCCGCGAAATTCACCTAGTCAAAACGTTTCCCCGTTTGCGGAAGAAGTCTGATGTAGAACAAGTAGCAAAAGCATACATGCTCAAGAGGGGTCACCCGAAATTCAAAGGCAACTGAATTTCGGCAACCGGGGAATCGAAGTCGGAATGCCGCGAAATTCACCGAGTCAAAGCGTTTCCCCGTTTTCGGAAGAAGTCTGATGTAGAACAAGTAGCACAAGCATACATGCTCAAGAGAGGTCACCCGGAATTCAAAGGCAACTGAATTTCAGAAAACGGTGAATCGAAGTCGGAATGCCGCGAAATTCACCAATTTAAAGCGTTTCCCCGTTTACGGAAGAAGTTTGATGTAGAACAAGTAGCAGAAGCATACATGCTCAAGAGGGGTCACCCGAAATTCAAAGGCAACTGAATTTCAGAAAACGGTGAATCGAAGTCGGAATGCCGCGAAATTCACCAATTTAAAGCGTTTCCCCGTTTACGGAAGAAGTCTGATGTAGAACAAGTAGCAGAAGCATACATGCTCAAGAGGGGTCACCCGAAATTCAAAGGCAACTGAATTTCGGTTACCGGGGAATCGAAGTCGGAATGCCGCGAAATTCACCGAGTCAAAGCGTTTCCCCGTTTGCGGAAGAAGTCTGATGTAGAACAAGTAGGAGAAGCATACATGCTCAAGAGGGGTCACCTGAAATTCAAAGGCAACTGAATTTCGGTTACCGGGGAATCGAAGTCGGAATGCCGCGAAATTCACCGAGTCAAAGCGTTTCCCCTTTTGCGGAAGAAGTCTGATGTAGAACAAGTAGCAGAAGCATACATGCTCAAGAGGGGTCACCTGAAATTCAAAGGCAACTGAATTTCGGTTACCGGGGAATCGAAGTCGGAATGCCGCGAAATTCACCGAGTCAAAGCGTTTCCCCGTTTGCGGAAGAAGTCTGATGTAGAACAAGTAGCAGAAGCATACATGCTCAAGAGGGGTCACCCGAAATCCAAAGGCAACTGAATTTCGGAAAACGGTGAATCGAAGTCGGAATGCCGCGATATTCACCGAGTCAAAGCGTTTCCCCGTTTGTGGAAGAAGTCTGATGTAGAACAAGTAGCAGAAGCATACATGCTCAAGAGGGGTCCCCCGAAATCCAAAGGCAACTGAATTTCGGAAAACGGTGAATCGAAGTCGGAATGCCGCGAAATTCACCGAGTCAAAGCGTTTCCCCGTTTGCGGAAGAAGTCTGATGTAGAATAAGTAGCAGAAGCATACATTCTCAAGAGGGCTCACCCCAAATCCAAAGGCAACTGAATTTCGGCAAACGGGGAATTGAAGTCGGAATGCCGCGATATTCACCGAGTCAAAGCGTTTCCCCGTTTGTGGAAGAAGTCTGATGTAGAACAAGTAGCAGAAGCATACATGCTCAAGAGGGGTCACCTGAAATTCAAAGGCAACTGAATTTCGGCAACCGGGGCATTGAGGTCGGAATGCCTCGAAACTCAACGAGTCAAAGCGTTTCGCCATTTGCGGAAGAAGTCTGATGTAAAACAAGTAGCAGAAGCATACATGCTCAAGAGGGCTCACCCGAAATCCAAAGGCAACTGAATTTCGGCAATCGGGGAATCGAAGTCGGAATGCCGCGAAATTCACCTAGTCAAAGCGTTTTCCCGTTTGCGGAAGAAGTCTGATGTAGAACAAGTAGCAGAAGCATACATGCTCAAGAGGGGTCACCCGAAATTCAAAGGCAACTGATTTTCGGCAACCGGGGAATCGAAGTTGGAATGCCGCGAAATTCACCGAGTCAAAGCGTTTCCCCGTTTGCGGAAGAAGTCTGATGTAGAACAAGTAGCAGAAGCATACATGCTCAAGAGGGGTCACCCGAAATCCAAAGGCAACTGAATTTCGGCAAACGGGGAATCAAAGTCTGAATGCCGCGAAATTCACCGAGTCAAAGCGTTTCCCCGTTTTCGGAAGAAGGCTGATGTAGAACAAGTAGCAGAAGCATACATGCTCAAGAGGGGTCACCCGAAATTCAAAGGCAACTGAATTTCGGCAACCGGGGAATCGAAGTCGGAATGTCGCGAAATTCACCGAGTCAAAGCGTTTCCCCGTTTTCGGAAGAAGTCTGATGTAGAACAAGTAGCAGAAGCATACATGCTCAAGAGAGGTCACCTGAAATTCAAAGGCAACTGAATTTCGGCAACCGGGGAATCGAAGTCGGAATGCCGCGAAACTCAAGGAGTCAAAGCGTTTCGCCATTTGCGGAAGAAGTCTGATGTAGAACAAGTAGCAGAAGCATACATGGTCAAGAGGGGTCACCCGAAATTCAAAGGCAACTGAATTTCAGAAAACGGGGAATCGAAGTCGGAATGCCGCGAAACTCACCGTGGCAAAGCGTTTCGCCGTTTGAGGAAGAAGTCTGATGTAGAACAAGTAGCAGAAGCATACATGCTCAAGAGGGGTTACCCGAAATTCAAAGGGAATTGAATTTTGGAAAACGGTGAATCGAAGTCGGAATGCCGCGAAATTCACCAATTTAAAGCGTTTCCCCGTTTGCGGAAGAAGTCTGATGTAGAACAAGTAGCAGAAGCATACATGCTCAAGAGGGGTCACCTGAAATTCCAAGGCAACTGAATTTCAGCAACCGGGGCATCGAAGTCGGAATGCCGCGAAACTCAATGAGTCAAAGCGTTTCGCCATTTGCGGAAGAAGTCTAATGTAGAACAAGTAGCAGAAGCATACATGCTCAAGAGGGGTCACCCGAAATCCAAAGGCAACTGAATTTCGGCAAACGGGGAATCAAAGTCGGAATGCCGTGAAATTCACCCAGTCAAAGCGTTTCCCCATTTGCGGAAGAAGTCTGATGTAGAACAAGTAGCAGAAGCATACATGCTCAAGAGGGGTGACCCGAAATTCAAAGGCAACTGAATTTCGGCAACCGGGGCATCGAAGTCGGAATGCCGCGAAACTCAAGGAGTCAAAGCGTTTCGCCATTTGCGGAAGAAGTCTGATGTAGAACAAGTAGCAGAAGCATACATGGTCAAGAGGGGTCACCC
Organism: Populus davidiana; assembly: GCA_030145905.1. Taxonomy (NCBI): domain Eukaryota; kingdom Viridiplantae; phylum Streptophyta; class Magnoliopsida; order Malpighiales; family Salicaceae; genus Populus; species Populus davidiana. Next base: position 289,454 of record CM057796.1, read on the forward strand.
GAAATTCAAAGGCAACTGAATTTCAGAAAACGGGGAATCGAAGTCGGAATGCCGCGAAATTCACCAATTTAAAGCGTTTCCCCGTTTGCGGAAGAAGTCTGATGTAGAACAAGTAGCAGAAGCATACATGCTCAAGAGGGGTCACCCGAAATTCAACGGCAACTGAATTTCGGTTACCGGGGAATCGAAGTCGGAATGCCGCGAAATTCACCGAGTCAAAGCGTTTCCCCGTTTGCGGAAGAAGTCTGATGTAGAACAAGTAGCAGAAGCATACATGCTCCAGAGGGGTCACCCGAAATTCAAAGGCAACTGAATTTCGGAAAACGGTGAATCGAAGTCGGAATGCCGCGAAATTCACCAATTTAAAGCGTTTCCCCGTTTGCGGAAGAAGTCTGATGTAGAACAAGTAGAAGAAGCATACATGCTCAAGAGGGGTCACCTAAAATTGAAAGGCAACTGAATTTCGGCAACCGGGGCATCGAAGTCGGAATGCCGCGAAACTCAACAAGTCAAAGTGTTTTGCCATTTGCGGAAGAAGTCTGATGTAGAACAAGTAGCAGAAGCATACATGCTCAAGAGGGATCACCCGAAATCCAAAGGCAACTGAATTTCGGCAAACGGGAAATCGAAGTCGGAATGCCGCGAAATTCACCGAGTCAAATCGTTTCCCTGTTTACGGAAGAAGTCTGATGTAGAACAAGTAGCAGAAGCATACATGCTCAAGAGGGCTCACCCGAAATCCAAAGGCAACTGAATTTCGGCAAACGGGAAATCGAAGTCGGAATGCCGCGAAATTCACCGAGTCAAATCGTTTCCCCGTTTACGGAAGAAGTCTGATGTAGAACAAGTAGCAGAAGCATACATGCTCAAGAGGGGTCACCCGAAATTCAAAGGCAACTGAATTTCGGCAACCGGGGCATCGAAGTCGGAATGCCGCGAAACTCAAGGAGTCAAAGCGTTTCGCCATTTACGGAAGAAGTTTGATGTAGAACAAGTAGCAGAAGCATACATGGTCAAGAGGGGTCACCCAAAATTCAAAGGCAACTGAATTTCGGAAAACGGGGAATCGAAGTCGGAATGCCGCGAAATTCACCAATTTAAAGCGTTTCCCCGTTTGCGGAAGAAGTCTGATGTAGAACAAGTAGCAGAAGCATACATGCTCAAGAGGGGTCACCCGAAATTCAAAGGCAACGGAATTTCGGTTACCGGGGAATCGAAGTCGGAATGCCGCGAAACTCACCGTGGCAAAGCATTTCGCCGTTTGACGAAGAAGTCTGATGTAGAACAAGTAGCAGAAGCATACATGCTCAAGATGGGTCACCCGAAATTCAAAGGCAACTGAATTTCGGCAAACGGGGAATCGAAGTAGGAATGCCGCGAAATTCACCGAGTCAAAGCGTTTCCCCGTTTGCGGAAGAAGTCTGATGTAGAACAAGTAGCAGAAGTATACATGCTCAAGAGGGGTCACCCGAAATGCGAAGGCAACTGAATTTCGGCAACCGGGGCATTGAAGTCGGAATGCCGCGAAACTCAACGAGTCAAAGCGTTTCGCCATTTGCAGAAGAAGTTTAATTTAGAACAAGGAGCAGAAGCATACATGCTCAAGAGGGATCACCAGAAATTCAAAGGCAACTGAATTTTGGCAAACGGGGAATCGATGTCGGAATGCCGTGAAATTCACCAATTTAAAGCGTTTCCCCGTTTACGGAAGAAGTCTGATGTAGAACAAGTACCAGAAGCATACATGCTCAAGAGGGCTCACCCGAAATTCAAAGGCGACTGAATTTCAGCAACCGGGGCATCGAAGTCGAAATGCCGCGAAACTCACCGAGTCCAAGCGTTTCGCCATTTGCGGAAGAAGTCTGATTTAGAACATGTAGCAGAAGCATACATGCTCAAGAGGGGTCACCTGAAATTCAAAGGCAACTGAATTTCGGCAACCGGGGAATCGAAGTCGGAATGCCGCGAAATTCACCGAGTCAAATCGTTTCCCCGTTTACGGAAGAAGTCTGATGTAGAACAAGTAGCAGAAGCATACATGCTCAAGAGGGGTCACCCGAAATTCAAAGGCAACTGAATTTCGGCAACCGGGGAATCGAAGTCGGAATGCCGCGAAATTCACCGAGTCAAAGCGTTTCCCCATTTACGGAAGAAGTCTGATGTAGAACAAGTAGCAGAAGCATACATGCTCAAGAGGGGTCACCCGAAATTCAAAGGCAACTGAATTTCGGCAACCGGGGCATCGAAGTCGGAATGCCGCGAAACTCAAGGAGTCAAAGCGTTTCGCCATTTGCGGAAGAAGTCTGATGTAGAACAAGTAGCAGAAGCATACATGGTCAAGAGGGGTCACCCGAAATTCAAAGGCAACTGAATTTCAGAAAACGGGGAATCGAAGTCGGAATGCCGCGAAATTCACCAATTTAAAGCGTTTCCCCGTTTGCGGAAGAAGTCTGATGTAGAACAAGTAGCAGAAGCATACATGCTCAAGAGGGGTCACCCGAAATTCAAAGGCAACTGAATTTCGGTTACCGGGGAATCGAAGTCGGAATGCCGCGAAACTCACCGTGGCAAAGCGTTTCGCCGTTTGAGGAAGAAGTCTGATGTAGAACAAGTAGCAGAAGCATACATGGTCAAGAGGGGTCACCCGAAATTCAAAGGCAACTGAATTTCGTAAAACGGGGAATCGAAGTCGGAATGCTGCGAAATTCACCAATTTAAAGCGTTTCCCCATTTGCGGAAGAAGTCTGATGTAGAACAAGTAGCAGAAGCATACATGCTCAAGAGGGCTCACCCCAAATCCAAAGGCAACTGAATTTCGGCAAACGGGGAATCGAAGTCGTAATGACGCGAAATTCACGAGTCAAAGCGTTTCCCCGTTTGCGGAAGAAGTCTGATGTAGAACAAGTAGCAGAAGCATACATGCTCAAGAGGGGTCACCCGAAATTCAAAGGCAACTGAATTTCGGTATCCGGGGAATCGAAGTCGGAATGCCGCGAAACTCACCGTGGCAAAGCGTTTCGCCGTTTGAGGAAGAAGTCTGATGTAGAACAAGTAGCAGAAGCATACATGCTCAAGAGGGGTTACCCGAAATTCAAAGGGAACTGAATTTTGGAAAACGGTGAATCGAAGTCGGAATGCCGCGAAATTCACCAATTTAAAGCGTTTCCCCGTTTGCGGAAGAAGTCTGATGTAGAACAAGTAGCAGAAGCATACATGCTCAAGAGGGGTCACCTGAAATTCCAAGGCAACTGAATTTCAGCAACCGGGGCATCGAAGTCGGAATGCCGCGAAACTCAACGAGTCAAAGCGTTTCGCCATTTGCGGAAGAAGTCCGATGTAGAACAAGTAGCAGAAGCATACATGCTCAAGAGGGGTCACCCGAAATTCAAAGGCAACTGAATTTCGGCAACCGGGGAATCGAAGTCAGAATGCCACGAAATTCACCGAGTCAAAGCGTTTCCCCGTTTGCGGAAGAAGTCTTATGTAGATCAACTAGCCGAAGCATACATGCTCAAGAGGGATCACCAGAAATTCAAAGGCAACTGATTTTCGGCAAATGGGGAATCGAAGTCGGAATGCCGCGAAATTCACCGAGTCAAAGCGTTTCCCCGTTTGCGGAAGAAGTCTGATGTAGAACAAGTAGCAGAAGCATACATGCTCAAGAGGGGTCACCCGAAATTCAAAGGCAACTGAATTTCGGCAACCGGGGAATCGAAGTCGGAATGTCGCGAAATTCACCGAGTCAAAGCGTTTCCCCGTTTTCGGAAGAAGTCTGATGTAGAACAAGTAGCAGAAGCATACATGCTCAAGAGATGTCACCTGAAATTCAAAGGCAACTGAATTTCGGCAACCGGGGAATCGAAGTCGGAATGCCGCGAAATTCACCGAGTCAAATCGTTTCCCCGTTTACGGAAGAAGTCTGATGTAGAACAAGTAGCAGAAGCATACATGCTCAAGAGGGGTCACCCGAAATTCAAAGGCGACTGAATTTCAGCAACCGGGGAATCGATGTCGGAATGCCGTGAAATTCACCAATTTAAAGCGTTTCCCCGTTTACGGAAGAAGTCTGATGTAGAACAAGTACCAGAAGCATACATGCTCAAGAGGGCTCACCCGAAATTCAAAGGCGACTGAATTTCAGCAACCGGGGCATCGAAGTCGAAATGCCGCGAAACTCACCGAGTCCAAGCGTTTCGCCATTTGCGGAAGAAGTCTGATTTAGAACATGTAGCAGAAGCATACATGCTCAAGAGGGGTCACCTGAAATTCAAAGGCAACTGAATTTCGGCAACCGGGGAATCGAAGTCGGAATGCCGTGAAATTCACCAAGTCAAATCGTTTCCCCGTTTACGGAAGAAGTCTGATGTAGAACAAGTAGCAGAAGCATACATGCTCAAGAGGGGTCACCCGAAATTCAAAGGCAACTGAATTTCGGCAACCGGGGAATCGAAGTCGGAATGCCGCGAAATTCACCGAGTCAAAGCGTTTCCCCATTTACGGAAGAAGTCTGATGTAGAACAAGTAGCAGAAGCATACATGCTCAAGAGGGGTCACCCGAAATTCAAAGGCAACTGAATTTCGGCAACCGGGGCATCGAAGTCGGAATGCCGCGAAACTCAAGGAGTCAAAGCGTTTCGCCATTTGCGGAAGAAGTCTGATGTAGAACAAGTAGCAGAAGCATACATGGTTAAGAGGGGTCACCCGAAATTCAAAGGCAACTGCATTTCGGAAAACGGGGAATCGAAGTCGGAATGCCGCGAAATTCACCAATTTAAAGTGTTTCCCCGTTTGCGGAAGAAGTCTGATGTAGAACAAGTAGCAGAAGCATACATGCTCAAGAGGGGTCACCCGAAATTCAAAGGCAACTGAATTTCGGTTACCGGGGAATCGAAGTCGGAATGCCGCGAAACTCACCGTGGCAAAGCGTTTCGCCGTTTGAGGAAGAAGTCTGATTTAGAACAAGGAGCAGAAGCATACATGCTCAAGAGGGGTCACCCGAAATTCAAAAGCAACAGAATTTCGGTTACCGAGGAATCGAAGTCGGAATGCCGCGAAACTCACCGTGGCACAGCGTTTCGCCGTTTGAGGAAGAAGTCTGATGTAGAATAAGTAGCAGAAGCATACATGGTCAAGAGGGGTCACCCGAAATTCAAAGGCAACTGAATTTCGGAAAACGGGGAATCGAAGTCGGAATGCCGTGAAATTCACCAATTTAAAGCGTTTCCCTTTTTGCGGAAGAAGTCTGATGTAGAACAAGTAGCAGAAGCATACATGCTCAAGAGGGCTCACCCCAAATCCAAAGGCAACTGAATTTCGGCAAACGGGGAATCGAAGTCGGAATGCCGCGAAATTCACCGAGCCAAAGCGTTTCCCCGTTTGCGGAATAAGTCTGATGTAGAACAAGGAGCAGAAGCATACATGCTCAAGAGGGATCACCAGAAATTCAAAGGGAACTGAATTTCGGCCGAAGTCGGAATTCCGCGAAACTAACCAATTTAAAGCGTTTCCCCGTTTGCGGAAGAAGTCTGATGTAGAACAAGTAGCAGAAGCATACATGCTCAAGAGGGGTCACCCAAAATTCAAAGGCAACTAAATTTCGGCAAACGGGGAATCGAAGTCGGAATGCCGCGAAATTCACCGAGCCAAAGCGTTTTCCCGTTTGCGGAATAAGTCTGATGTAGAACAAGGAGCAGAAGCATACATGCTCAAGAGGGATCACCAGAAATTCAAAGGGAACTGAATTTCGGCAACCGGGGCATTGAAATTGGAATTCCGCGAAACTCACCGAGTCAAAGCGTTTCGCCATTTCAGGAAGAAGTCTGATGTAGAACAAGTAGCAGAAGCATACATGCTCAAGAGGGGTCACCTGAAATTCAAAGGAACTGAATTTCGGAAAACGGTGAATCGAAGTCGGAATGCCGCGAAATTCACCAATTTAAAGCGTTTCCCCGTTTGCGGAAGAAGTCTGATTTAGAACAAGTAGCAGAAGCATACATGCTCAAGAGGGGTCACCTGAAATACCAAAGGCAACTGAATTTCGGCAAACGGGCAATCAAAATCGGAATGCCGCGAAACTTAGAGTGGCAAAGCGTTTCGCCGTTTCAGGAAGAAGTCTGATGTAGAACAAGTAGCAGAAGCATACATGGTCGAGAGGGGTCACCCGAAATTCAAAGGCAACTGAATTTCGGAAAACGGGGAATCGAAGTCGGAATGCCGCGACATTCACCAATTTAAAGCGTTTCCCCATTTGCGGAAGAAGTCTGATGTAGAACAAGTAGCAGAAGCATACATGCTGAAGAGGGGTCACCAGAAATTCAAAGGCAACTGAATTTCGGCAACCGGGGCATCGAAGTCGGAATGCCGTGAAACTCAACGAGTCGAAGCGTTTCGCCGTTTGCGGAAGAAGTCTGATGTAGAACAAGTAGCAGAAGCATACATGCTCAAGAGGGATCACCAGAAATTCAAAGGCAACTGAATTTCGGCAAACGGGGAATCGAAGTTGGAATGCCGCGAAATTCATCGAGTCAAAGAGTTACCACGTTTGCGGAAGAAGTCTGATGTAGAACAACTAGCAGAAGCATACATCTCAAGAGGGATCACCAGAAATTCAAAGGCAATTGAAGTTCGGCAAACGGGGAATCGAAGTCGGAATGCCGCGAAATTCACCGAGTCAAAGCGTTTCCCCGTTTGCGGAAAAAGTCTGATGTAGAACAAGTAGCAGAAGCATACATGCTCAAGAGGGGTCACCCGAAATTCAAAGGCAACTGAATTTTGGCAAACGGGGAATCGAAGTCTGAATGCCGCGAATGTCACCGAGTCAAAGCGTCTCCTCTTTGCGGAAGAAGTCTGATGTAGAACAAGTAGCAGAAGCATACATGCTCAAGAGGGATCACCAGAAATTCAAAGGCAACTGAATTTCGGCAAACGGGGAATCGAAGGCGGAATGCCGCGAAATTCACCGAGTCAAAGCGTTTCCCTGTTTGCGGAAGAAGTCTGATGTAGAACAAGTAGCAGAAGCATACATGCTCAAAAGGGGTCACCTGAAATACCAAAGGCAACTGAATTTCGGCAAACGGGCAATCAAAATCGGAATGCCGCGAAACTTACCGTGCCAAAGCGTTTCGCCGTTTGACGAAGAAGTCTGATTTAGAACAAGTAGCAGAAGCATACATGCTCAAGAGGGGTCACCCGAAATTCAAAGGCAACAGAATTTCGGTAACCGGGGCATCGAAGTCGGAATGCCGCGAAACTCACCTAGTCAAAGCGTTTCGCCATTTGCGGAAGAAGTCTGATTTAGAAAAAGGAGCAGAAGCATACATGCTCAAGAGGGATCACCAGAAATTCAAAGGCAACTGAATTTCGGCAAACGGGGAATCGAAGTCGGAATGCCGCAAAATTCATCGACTTAAAGCGTTTCCCCGTTTGCGGAAGAAGTCTGATGTAGAACAAGTAGCAGAAGCATACATGCTCAAGAGGGGTCACCCGAAATTCAAAGGCAACTGAATTTCGGCAACCGGGGCATCGAAGTCGGAATGCCGTGAAACTCAACGAGTCAAAGCGTTTTGCCGTTTGCGGAAGAAGTCTGATGTAGAACAAGTAGCAGAAGCATACATGCTCAAGAGGGATCACCAGAAATTCAAAGGCAACTGAATTTCGGTTACCGGGGAATCGAAGTCGGAATGCCGCGAAACTCACCGTGGAAAAGCGTTTCGCCGTTTGAGGAAGAAGTCTGATGTAGAACAAGTAGCAGAAGCATACATGCTCAAGAGGGGTCGCCCGAAATTCAAAGGCAACTGAATTTCGGTAACCAGGGAATCGAAGTCGGAATGCCGCGAAATTCACCGAGTCAAAGCGTTTCCCCGTTTGCGGAAGAAGTCTGATGTAGAACAAGTAGCAGAAGCATACATCTCAAGAGGGATCACCAGAAATTCAAAGGCAATTGAAGTTCGGCAAACGGGGAATCGAAGTCGGAATACCGCGAAATTCACCGAGTCAAAGCGTTTCCCCGTTTGCGGAAGAAGTCTGATGTAGAACAAGTAGCAGAAGCATACATCTCAAGAGGGATCACCAGAAATTCAAAGGCAATTGAAGTTCGGCAAACGGGGAATCGAAGTCGGAATGCCGCGAAATTCACCGAGTCAAAGCGTTTCCCCGTTTGCGGAAGAAGTCTGATGTAGAACAAGTAGCAGAAGCATACATGCTCAAGAGGGGTTACCCGAAATTCAAAGGGAACTGAATTTCGGAAAACGGTGAATCGAAGTCGGAATGCCGCGAAATTCACCAATTGAAAGCGTTTCCCCGTTTGCGGAAGAAGTCTGATGTAGAACAAGTAGCAGAAGCATACATGCTCAAGAGGGGTCACCTGAAATTCCAAGGCAACTAAATTTCGGCAACCGGGGCATCGAAGTCGAAATGCCGCGAAACTCAACGAGTCAAAGCGTTTCGCCATTTGCGGAAGAAGTCTGATGTAGAACAACTAGCAGAAGCATACATCTCAAGAGGGATCACCAGAAATTCAAAGGCAATTGAAGTTCGGCAAACGGGGAATCGAAGTCGGAATGCCGCGAAATTCACCGAGTCAAAGCGTTTCCCCGTTTGCGGAAGAAGTCTGATGTAGAACAAGTAGCAGAAGCATACATGCTCAAGAGGGGTCACCCGAAATTCAAAGGCAACTGAATTTTGGCAAACGGGGAATCGAAGTCTGAATGCCGCGAATGTCACCGAGTCAAAGCGTCTCCTCTTTGCGGAAGAAGTCTGATGTAGAACAAGTAGCAGAAGCATACATGCTCAAGAGGGATCACCAGAAATTCAAAGGCAACTGAATTTCGGCAAACGGGGAATCGAAGGCGGAATGCCGCGAAATTCACCGAGTCAAAGCGTTTCCCTGTTTGCGGAAGAAGTCTGATGTAGAACAAGTAGCAGAAGCATACATGCTCAAAAGGGGTCACCCGAAATACCAAAGGCAACTGAATTTCGGCAAACGGGCAATCAAAATCGGAATGCCGCGAAACTTACCTTGCCAAAGCGTTTCGCCGTTTGACGAAGAAGTCTGATTTAGAACAAGTAGCAGAAGCATACATGCTCAAGAGGGGTCACCCGAAATTCAAAGGCAACTGAATTTCGGTAACCGGGGCATCGAAGTCGGAATGCCGCGAAACTCACCTAGTCAAAGCGTTTCGCCATTTGCGGAAGAAGTCTGATTTAGAAAAAGGAGCAGAAGCATACATGCTCAAGAGGGATCACCAGAAATTCAAAGGCAACTGAATTTCGGCAAACGGGGAATCGAAGTCGGAATGCCGCAAAATTCATCGACTTAAAGCGTTTCCCCGTTTGCGGAAGAAGTCTGATGTAGAACAAGTAGCAGAAGCATACATGCTCAAGAGGGGTCACCCGAAATTCAAAGGCAACTGAATTTCGGCAACCGGGGCATCGAAGTCGGAATGCCGTGAAACTCAACGAGTCAAAGCGTTTCGCCGTTTGCGGAAGAAGTCTGATGTAGAACAAGTAGCAGAAGCATACATGCTCAAGAGGGATCACCAGAAATTCAAAGGCAACTGAATTTCGGTTACCGGGGAATCGAAGTCGGAATGCCGCGAAACTCACCGTGGCAAAGCGTTTCGCCGTTTGAGGAAGAAGTCTGATGTAGAACAAGTAGCAGAAGCATACATGCTCAAGAGGGGTCGCCCGAAATTCAAAGGCAACTGAATTTCGGTAACCAGGGAATCGAAGTCTGAATGCCGCGAAATTCACCGAGTCAAAGCGTTTCCCCGTTTGCGGAAGAAGTCTGATGTAGAACAAGTAGCAGAAGCATACATCTCAAGAGGGATCACCAGAAATTCAAAGGCAATTGAAGTTCGGCAAACGGGGAATCGAAGTCGGAATGCCGCGAAATTCACCGAGTCAAAGCGTTTCCCCGTTTGCGGAAGAAGTCTGATGTAGAACAACTAGCAGAAGCATACATCTCAAGAGGGATCACCAGAAATTCAAAGGCAATTGAAGTTCGGCAAACGGGGAATCGAAGTCGGAATGCCGCGAAATTCACCGAGTCAAAGCGTTTCCCCGTTTGCGGAAGAAGTCTGATGTAGAACAAGTAGCAGAAGCATACATGCTCAAGAGGGGTTACCCGAAATTCAAAGGGAACTGAATTTCGGAAAACGGTGAATCGAAGTCGGAATGCCGCGAAATTCACCAATTGAAAGCGTTTCCCCGTTTGCGGAAGAAGTCTGATGTAGAACAAGTAGCAAAAGCATACATGCTCAAGAGGGGTCACCTGAAATTCCAAGGCAACTAAATTTCGGCAACCGGGGCATCGAAGTCGAAATGCCGCGAAACTCAACGAGTCAAAGCGTTTCGCCATTTGCGGAAGAAGTCTGATGTAGAACAAGTAGCAGAAGCATACATGCTCAAGAGGGGTCACCCGAAATTCAAAGGCAACTGAATTTCGGAAAACGGGGAATCGAAGTAGGAATGCCGCGAAATTCACCGAGTCAAAGCGTTTCCCCGTTTGCGGAAGAAGTCTGATGTAGAACAAGTAGCAGAAGCATACATGCTCAAGAGGGCTCACCCGAAATTCAAAGGCAACTGAATTTCGGTAACCGGGGAATCGAAGTCGGAATGCCGCGAAACTCACCGTGGCAAAGCGTTTCGCCGTTTGAGGAAGAAGTCTGATGTAGAACAAGTAGCAGAAGCATACATGCTCAAGAGGGGTTACCCGAAATTCAAAGGGAACTGAATTTCGGAAAACGGTGAATCGAAGTCGGAATGCCGCGAAATTCACCAATTTAAAGCGTTTCCCCGTTTGCGGAAGAAGTCTGATGTAGAACAAGTAGCAGAAGCATACATGCTCAAGAGGGGTCACCTGAAATTCCAAGGCAACTGAATTTCGGCAACCGGGGCATCGAAGTCGGAATGCCGCGAAACTCAACGAGTCAAAGCGTTTCGCCATTTGCGGAAGAAGTCTGATGTAGAACAAGTAGCAGAAGCATACATGCTCAAGAGGGGTCACCCAAAATTCAAAGGCAACTGAATTTCGGAAAACGGGGAATCGAAGTAGGAATGCCGCGAAATTCACCGAGTCAAAGCGTTTCCCCGTTTGCGGAAGAAGTCTGATGTAGAACAAGTAGCAGAAGCATACATGCTCAAGAGGGGTCACCCGAAATTCAACGGCAACTGAATTTCGGTTACCGGGGAATCGAAGTCGGAATGCCGCGAAATTCACCGAGTCAAAGCGTTTCCCCGTTTGCGGAAGAAGTCTGATGTAGAAAAAGGAGCAGAAGCATACATGCTCAAGAGGGGTCACCCGAAATTCAAAGGCAACTGAATTTCGGCAAACGGGGAATCGAAATCGGAATGCCGCGAAATTCACCGAGTCAAAGCGTTTCCCCGTTTGCGGAAGAAGTCTGATGTAGAACAAGTAGCAGAAGCATACATGCTCAAGAGGGATCACCAGAAATTGAAAGGCAACTGAATTTCGGCAAACGGGGCATTGAAATTTAAATTCCGTGAAACTCACCGAGTCAAAGCGTTTCGCTGTTTGCGTAAGAAGTCTGATGTAGAACAAGTAGCAGAAGCATACATGCTCAAGAGGGGTCACCCGAAATTCAAAGGCAACTGAATTTCGGAAAACGGGGAATCGAAGTAGGAATGCCGCGAAATTCACCGAGTCAAAGCGTTTCCCCGTTTGCGGAAGAAGTCTGATGTAGAACAAGTAGCAGAAGCATACATGCTCAAGAGGGCTCACCCGAAATTCAAAGGCAACTGAATTTCGGTAACCGGGGAATCGAAGTCGGAATGCCGCGAAACTCACCGTGGCAAAGCGTTTCGCCGTTTGAGGAAGAAGTCTGATGTAGAACAAGTAGCAGAAGCATACATGCTCAAGAGGGGTTACCCGAAATTCAAAGGGAACTGAATTTCGGAAAACGGTGAATCGAAGTCGGAATGCCGCGAAATTCACCAATTTAAAGCGTTTCCCCGTTTGCGGAAGAAGTCTGATGTAGAACAAGTAGCAGAAGCATACATGCTCAAGAGGGGTCACCTGAAATTCCAAGGCAACTGAATTTCGGCAACCGGGGCATCGAAGTCGGAATGCCGCGAAACTCAACGAGTCAAAGCGTTTCGCCATTTGCGGAAGAAGTCTGATGTAGAACAAGTAGCAGAAGCATACATGCTCAAGAGGGGTCACCCAAAATTCAAAGGCAACTGAATTTCGGAAAACGGGGAATCGAAGTAGGAATGCCGCGAAATTCACCGAGTCAAAGCGTTTCCCCGTTTGCGGAAGAAGTCTGATGTAGAACAAGTAGCAGAAGCATACATGCTCAAGAGGGGTCACCCGAAATTCAACGGCAACTGAATTTCGGTTACCGGGGAATCGAAGTCGGAATGCCGCGAAATTCACCGAGTCAAAGCGTTTCCCCGTTTGCGGAAGAAGTCTGATGTAGAAAAAGGAGCAGAAGCATACATGCTCGAGAGGGGTCACCCGAAATTCAAAGGCAACTGAATTTCGGCAAACGGGGAATCGAAATCGGAATGCCGCGAAATTCACCGAGTCAAAGCGTTTCCCCGTTTGCGGAAGAAGTCTGATGTAGAACAAGTAGCAGAAGCATACATGCTCAAGAGGGATCACCAGAAATTGAAAGGCAACTGAATTTCGGCAAACGGGGCATTGAAATTTAAATTCCGTGAAACTCACCGAGTCAAAGCGTTTCGCTGTTTGCGTAAGAAGTCTGATGTAGAACAAGTAGCAGAAGCATACATGCTCAAGAGGGGTCACCCGAAATTCAAAGGCAACTGAATTTCGGCAAACGGGGAATCGAAGTCGGAATGTCGCGAAACTTACCGTGGCAAAGCGTTTCGCCATTTGCAGAAGAAGTCTGATTTAGAACAAGGAGCAGAAGCATACATGCTCAAGAGGGATCACCAGAAATTCAAAACCAAATGAATTTTGGCAACCGGGGCATTGAAATTGGAATTCCGTGAAACTCACCGATTCAAAGCGTTTCGTCGTTTGTGGAAGAAGTCTGATGTAGAACAAGTAGCAGAAGCATCCAAGCTCAAGTGGGATCTCCAGAAATTCAAAGGCAACTGAATTTCGGCAACCGGGGACTCGAAGTCGGAATGCCGCGAAAGTCACCGAGTCAAAGCGTTTCCCCGTTTGCGGAAGAAGTCTTACGTAGAACAAGTAGCAGAAGCATACATGCTCAAGAGGGATCACTAGAAATTCAAACGCAAGTGAATTTCGACAAACGGGGAATCAAAGTTGGAATGCCGCGAAACTTACCGTGGCAAAGCGTTTCGCCATTTGCAGAGGAGTCTGATTTAGAACAAGGAGCCGAAGCATACATGTTCAAGAGGGATCACCAGAAATTCAAATCCAAATTAATTTTGGCAACCGGGGCATTGAAATTCGAATTCCGTGAAACTCACCGATTCAAAGCGTTTCGTGGTTTGTGGAAGAAGTCTGATGTAGAACAAGTAGCAGAAGCATCCAAGCTCAAGTGGGATCACCAGAAATTCAAAGGCAACTGAATTTCGGCAACCGGGGAATCGAAGTCGGAATGCCGCGAAAGTCACCGAGTCAAAGCGTTTCCCCGTTTGCGGAAGAAGTCTTATGTAGAACAAGTAGCAGAAGCATACATGCTCAAGAGGGATCACCAGAAATTCAAACGCAAGTGAATTTCGGCAAACGGGGAATCGAAGTCGGAATGCCGCGAAATTCACCGAGTCAAAGCGTTTCCCCGTTTGCGGAAGAAGTTTGATGTAGAACAAGTAGCAGATGCATACATGCTCAAGAGGGGTCACCCGAAATTCAAAAGGAACTGAATTTCGACAACCGGGGCATCGAAGTTGGAATGCCGCGAAGCTCACCCAGTCAATGCGTTTCGCCATTTGCAGAAGAAGTCTGATTTAGAAGAAGGAGCAGAAGCATACATGCTTAAGAGGGATCACCCGAAATCCAAAGGCAACTAAATTTTGGCAACCCGGGCATTGAAATTGGAATTCCGTGAAACTTACCGATTCAAAGCGTTTCGTCGTTTGTGGAAGAAGTCTGATGTAGAACAAGTAGCAGAAGCATCCAAGCTCAAGTGGGATCACCAGAAATTCAAAGGCAACTGAATTTCGGCAACCGGGGCATCGAAATCGGAATGCCGCGAAACTTACTGTGCCAAAGCGTTTCGCCATTTGACGAAGAAGTCTGATTTAGAACAAGTAGCAGAAGCATACATGCTCAAGAGGGCTCACCCGAAATTCAAAGGCAACTGAATTTCGGTAACCGGGGAATCGAAGTCGGAATGCCGCGAAATACACCGAGTCAAAGTGTTTCGCCATTTGCGGAAGAAGTCTGATGTAGAACAAGTAGCAGAAGCATACATGCTCAAGAGGGCTCACCCGAAATCCAAAGGCAACTGAATTTCGGCAAACGGGAAATCGAAGTCGGAATGCCGTGAAATTCACCGACTCAAAGCGTTTCCCCGTTTTCGGAAGAAGTCTGATGTAGAACAAGTAGCAGAAGCATACATGCTCAAGAGGGGTCACCTGAAATTCAAAGGCAACTGAATTTCGGCAACCGGGGAATCGAAGTCGGAATGCCGCGAAATTCACCGAGTCAAATCATTTCCCCGTTTACGGAAGAAGTCTGATGTAGAACAAGTAGCAGAAGCATACATGCTCAAGAGGGGTCACCTGAAATTCAAAGGCAACTGAATTTCGGCAACCAGGGCATCGAAGTCGGAATGCCGCGAAACTCAAGGAGTCAAAGCGTTTCGCCATTTGCGGAAGAAGTCTGATGTAGAACAAGTAGCAGAAGCATACATGCTCAAGAGGGATCACCCGAAATCCAAAGGCAACTAAATTTTGGCAACCGGGGCATTGAAATTGGAATTCCGTGAAACTTACCGATTCAAAGCGTTTCGTCGTTTTCGAAAGAAGTCTGATGTAGAACAAGTAGCAGAAGCATACATGCTCAAGAGGGGTCACCTGAAATTCAAAGGCAACTGAATTTCGGCAACCGGGGAATCGAAGTCGGAATGCCGCGAAATTCACCGAGTCAAAGCGTTTCCCCGTTTGCGGAAGAAGTCTGATGTAGAACAAGTAGCAGAAGCATACATGCTCAAGAGGGGTCACCCGAAATTCAAAGGCAACTGAATTTCGGAAAACGGGGAATCGAAGTCGGAATGCCGCGAAATTCACCAATTTAAAGCGTTTCCCCGTTTGCGGAAGAAGTCTGATGTAGAACAAGTAGCAGAAGCATACATGCTCAAGAGGGCTCACCCCAAATCCAAAGGCAACTGAATTTCGGAAAACGGTGAGTCGAAGTCGGAATGCCGTGAAATTCACCAATTGAAAGCGTTTCCCCGTTTGCGGAAGAAGTCTGA
Organism: Populus davidiana; assembly: GCA_030145905.1. Classification (NCBI taxonomy): domain Eukaryota; kingdom Viridiplantae; phylum Streptophyta; class Magnoliopsida; order Malpighiales; family Salicaceae; genus Populus; species Populus davidiana. The sequence continues at coordinate 304,825 of CM057796.1, forward strand.
TGTAGAACAAGTAGCAGAAGCATACATGCTCAAGAGGGGTCACCGGAAATTCAAAGGCAACTGAATTTCGGCAAACGGGGCATCGAACTCGGAATGCCTCGAAACTCAACGAGTCAAAGCGTTTCGCCATTTGCGGAAGAAGTCTGATGTAGAACAAGTAGCAGAAGCATACATGCTCAAGAGGGCTCACCCGAAATCCAAAGGCAACTGAATTTCGGCAAACGGGAAATCGAAGTCGGAATGCCGCGAAATTCACCGAGTCAAAGCGTTTCCCCGTTTGCGGAAGAAGTCTGATGTAGAACAAGTAGCAGAAGCATATATGCTCAAGAGGGGTCACCTGAAATTCAAAGGCAACTGAATTTCGGAAACCGGGGAATCGAAGTCGGAATGCCGCGAAACTCAACGAGTCAAAGCGTTTCGCCATTTGCGGAAGAAGTCTGATGTAGAACAAGTAGCAGAAGCATACATGCTCAAGAGGGCTCACCCGAAATCCAAAGGCAACTGAATTTCGGCAAATGGGGAATCGAAGTAGGAATGCCGCGAAATTCACCGAGTCAAAGCGTTTCCCCGTTTGCGGAAGAAGTCTGATGTAGAACAAGTAGCAGAAGCATACATGCTCAAGAGGGGTCACCCGAAATGCGAAGGCAACTGAATTTCGGCAACCGGGGCATTGAAGTCGGAATGCCGTGAAACTCAACGAGTCAAAGCGTTTCGCCATTTGCAGAAGAAGTTTAATTTAGAACAAGGAGCAGAAGCATACATGCTCAAGAGGGATCACCAGAAATTCAAAGGCAACTGAATTTTGGCAAACGGGGAATCGAAGTCGGAATGCCGTGAAATTCACCAATTTAAAGCGTTTCCCCGTTTACGGAAGAAGTCTGATGTAGAACAAGTACCAGAAGCATACATGCTCAAGAGGGCTCACCCGAAATTCAAAGGCGACTGAATTTCAGCAATCGGGGCATCGAAGTCGAAATGCCGCGAAACTCACCGAGTCAAATCGTTTCCCCATTTGCGGAAGAAGTCTGATGTAGAACAAGTAGCAGAAGCATACATGCTCAAGAGGGGTCACCCGAAATTCAAAGGCAACTGAATTTCGGCAACCGGGGCATCGAAGTTGGAATGCCGCGAAACTCAAGGAGTCAAAGCGTTTCGCCATTTGCGGAAGAAGTCTGATGTAGAACAAGTAGCAAAAGCATACATGGTCAAGAGGGGTCACCCGAAATTCAAAGGCAACTGCATTTCAGAAAACGGGGAATCGAAGTCGGAATGCCGCGAAATTCACCGAGTCAAAGCGTTTCCCCGTTTGCGGAAGAAGTCTGATGTAGAACAAGTAGCAGAAGCATACATGCTCAAGAGGCCTCACCCGAAATCCAAAGGCAATTGAATTTCGGCAAACGGGGAATCGAAGTCGGAATGCCGCGAAATTCACCGAGTCAAAGCGTTTCCCCGTTTGCGGAAGAAGTCTGATGTAGAACAAGTAGCAGAAGCATACATGCTCAAGAGGGGTCACCCGAAATTTAAAAGGAACTGAATTTCGACAACCGGGGCATCGAAGTCGGAATGCCGCGAAGCTCACCCAGTCAATGCGTTTCGCCATTTGCAGAAGAAGTCTGATGTAGAAGAAGTAGCAGAAGCATCCAAGCTCAAGTGGGATCACCAGAAATTCAAAGGCAACTGAATTTCGGCAACCGGGGAATCGAAGTCGGAATGCCGCGAAAGTCACCGAGTCAAAGCGTTTCCCCGTTTGCGGAAGAAGTCTTATGTAGAACAAGTAGCAGAAGCATACATGCTCAAGAGGGATCACCAGAAATTCAAACGCAAGTGAATTTCGGCAAACGGGGAATCGAAGTCGGAATGCCGCGAAATTCACCGAGTCAAAGCGTTTCCCCGTTTGCGGAAGAAGTTTGATGTAGAACAAGTAGCGGAAGCATACATGCTCAAGAGGGGTCACCCGAAATTTAAAAGGAACTGAATTTCGACAACCGGGGCATCGAAGTTGGAATGCCGTGAAGCTCACCCAGTCAATGCGTTTCGCCATTTGCAGAAGAAGTCTGATTTAGAAGAAGGAGCAGAAGCATACATGCTTAAGAGGGATCACCCGAAAATCCAAAGGCAACTAAATTTCGGCAACCGGGGCATTGAAATTGGAATTCCGTGAAACTTACCGATTCAAAGCGTTTTGTCGTTTGTGGAAGAAGTCTGATGTAGAACAAGTAGCAGAAGCATCCAAGCTCAAGTGGGATCACCAGAAATTCAAAAGCAACTGAATTTCGGCAACCGGGGCATCGAAATCGGAATGCCGCGAAACTTACCATGCCAAAGCGTTTCGCCATTTGACGAAGAAGTCTGATTTAGAACAAGTAGCAGAAGCATACAAGCTCAAGAGGGCTCACCCGAAATTCAAAGGCAACTGAATTTCGGTAACCGGGGAATCGAAGTCGGAATGCCGCGAAACTCACCGTGGCAAAGCCTTTCGCCGTTTCAGGAAGAAGTCTGATGTAGAACAAGTAGCAGAAGCATACATGGTTGAGAGGGGTCACCCGAAATTCAAAGGCAACTGAATTTCGGAAAACGGGGAATCAAAGTCGGAATGCCGCGACATTCAGCAATTTAAAGCGTTTCCCCGTTTGCGGAAGAAGTCTGATGTAGAACAAGTACCAGAAGCATACATGCTAAAGAGGGCTCACTCGAAATTCAAAGGCAACTGAATTTCGGCAACCGAGGCATCGAAGTCGGAATGCCGCGAAACTCACCGAGTCAAAGCGTTTCGTCATTTGCGGAAGAAGTCTGATTTAGAACAAGTAGCAAAAGCATACATGCTCAAGACGGGTCACACGAAATTCAAAGGCAACTGAATTTCGGCAACCGGGGCATCGAAGTCGGAATGCCGTGAAACTCAACGAGTCAAAGCGTTTCCCCGTTTGCGGAAGAAGTCTGATGTAGAAAAAGGAGCAGAAGCATACATGCTCAAGAGGGATCACCAGAAATTCAAAGGCAACTGAATTTCGGCAAACGGGGAATCGAAGTCGGAATGCCGCGAAATTCACCGAGTCAAAGCGTTTCCCCGTTTGCGGAAGAAGTCTGATGTAGAACAAGTAGCCGAAGCATACATGCTCAAGAGGGATCACCAGAAATTCAAAGGGAACTGATTTTCGGCAAACGGGGAATCGAAGTCGGAATGCCGCGAAATTCACCGAGTCAAAGCGTTTCCCCGTTTGCGGAAGAAGTCTGATGTAGAACAAGTAGCCGAAGCATACATGCTCAAGAGGGATCACCAGAAATTCAAAGGCAACTGAATTTCAGCAACCTGGGAATCGAAGTCGGAATGCCGCGAAATTCACCGAGTCAAAGCGTTTCCCCGTTTGCGGAAGAAGTCTGATGTAGAACAAGTAGCAGAAGCATACATGCTCAAGAGGGGTCACCCGAAATTCAAAGGCAACTGCATTTCGGCAACAGGGGAATCGAAGTCGGAAGGCCGCGAAATTCACCGAGTCAAAGCGTTTCCCCGTTTGCGGAAGAAGTATGATGTAGAACAATTAGCAGGAGCATACATGCTCAATAGGGATCACCAGAAATTCAAAGGCAACTGAATTTCGGCAACCGGGAATCGAAGGCGGAATTGCGCAAAATTCACCTAGTCAAAGCGTTTCCCCTTTTGCGGAAGAAGTCTGATGTAGAACAAGTAGCAGAAGCATACATGCTCAATAGTGGTCACCCGAAATTCAAAGGCAACTGAATTTCGGCAACCGGGGAATCGAAGTCGGAATGCCGCGAAATTCACCGAGTCAAAGCGTTTCCCCGTTTGCGGAAGAAGTCTGATGTAGAACAAGTAGCCGAAGCATCCATGCTCAAGAGGGGTCACCAGAAATTCAAAGGCAACTGATTTTCGGCAAATGGGGAATCGAAGTCGGAATGCCGCGAAATTCACCGAGTCAAAGCGTTTCCCCTTTGCGGAAGAAGTCTGATGTAGAACAAGTAGCAGAAGCATACATGCTGAAGAGGGGTCACCCGAAATTCAAAGGCAACTGAATTTCGGCAACCGGGGAATCGAAGTCGGAAGGCCGCGAAATTCACCGAGTCAAACCGTTTCCCTGTTTGCGGAAGAAGTATGATGTAGAACAATTAGCAGAAGCATACATGCTCAATAGGGATCACCAGAAATTCAAAGGCAACTGAATTTCGGCAACCGGGGAATCGAAGGCGGAATTGCGCGAAATTCACCTAGTCAAAGCGTTTCCCCGTTTGCGGAAGAAGTCTGATGTAGAACAAGTAGCCGAAGCATACATGCTCAAGAGGGATCACCAGAAATTCAAAGGCAACTGATTTTCGGCAAACGGGGAATCGAAGTCGGAATGCCGCGAAATTCACCGAGTCAAAGCGTTTCCCCGTTTGCGGAAGAAGTCTGATGTAGAACAAGTAGCCGAAGCGTACATGCTCAAGAGGGATCACCAGAAATTCAAAGGCAACTGATTTTCGGCAAACGGGGAATCGAAGTCGGAAGGCCGCGAAATTCACCGAGTCAAAGCGTTTCCCCGTTTGCGGAAGAAGTCTGATGTAGAACAAGTAGCAGAAGCATCCATGCTCAAGAGGGGTCACTCGAAATTCAAAGGCAACTGAATTTCGGCAACCGGGGAATCGAAGTCGGAATGCCGCGAAATTCACCGAGTCAAAGCGTTTCCCCGTTTGCGGAAGAAGTCTGATGTAGAACAAGTAGCCGAAGCATACATGCTCAAGAGGGATCACCAGAAATTCAAAGGCAACTGATTTTCGGTAAACGTGGAATCGAAGTCAGAATGCCGTGAAATTCACCGAGTCAAAGCGTTTCCCCATTTGCGGAAGAAGTCTGATGTAGAACAAGTAGCAGAAGCATACATGCTGAAGAGGGGTCACCCGAAATTCAAAGGCAACTGAATTTCGGCAACCGGGGAATCGAAGTTGGAATGCCGCGAAATTCACCGAGTCAAAGCGTTTCCCCGTTTGCGGAAGAAGTATGATGTAGAACAATTAGCAGAAGCATACATGCTCAATAGGGATCACCAGAAATTCAAAGGCAACTGAATTTCGGCAACCGGGGAATCGAAGGCGGAATTGCGCGAAATTCACCTAGTCAAAGCGTTTCCCCGTTTGCGGAAGAAGTCTGATGTAGAACAAGTAGCCGAAGCATACATGCTCAAGAGGGATCACCAGAAATTCAAAGGCAACTGATTTTCGGTAAACGTGGAATCGAAGTCAGAATGCCGTGAAATTCACCGAGTCAAAGCGTTTCCCCGTTTGCGGAAGAAGTCTGATGTAGAAGAAGTAGCCGAAGCATACGTGCTCAAGAGGGATCACCAGAAATTCAAAGGCAACTGATTTTCGGCAAACGGGGAATCGAAGTCGGAATGCCGCGAAATTCACCGAGTCAAAGCGTTTCCCCGTTTGCGGAAGATGTCTGATGTAGAAAAGTAGCAGAAGCATACATGCTCAAGAGGGGTCACCCGAAATTCAAAGGCAACTGAATTTCGGCAACTGGGGAATCGAAGTCGGAATGCCGCGAAATTCACCGAGTCAAAGTGTTTCCCCGTTTGCGGAAGAAGTCTGATGTAGAACAAGTAGCAGAAGCATACATGCTCAATAGGGATCACCAGGAATTCAAAGGCAACTGAATTTCAGCAACCTGGGAAACGAATTCGGAATGCCGCGAAATTCACCGAGTCAAAGCGTTTCCCCGTTTGCGGAAGAAGTCTGATGTAGAACAAGTAGCAGAAGCATACATGCTCAAGAGGGGTCACCCGAAATTCAAAGGCAACTGAATTTCGGTTACCGGGGAATCGAAGTCGGAATGCCGTGAAATTCACCGAGTCAAAGTGTTTCCCCGTTTGCGGAAGAAGTCTGATGTAGAAGAAGTAGCAGAAGCATACATGCTCAAGAGGGGTCACCCGAAATTCAAAGGCAACTGAATTTCGGCAACCGGGGAATCGAAGTCGGAAAGCCGCGAAATTCACCGAGTCAAAGCGTTTCCCCGTTTGCGGAAGAAGTCTGATGTAGAACAAGTAGCCGAAGCATCCATGCTCAAGAGGGGTCACCCGAAATTCAAAGGCAACTGAATTTCGGCAAACGGGGAATCGAAGTCGGAATGCCGTGAAATTCACCGAGTCAAAGCGTTTCCCCGTTTGCGGAAGAAGTCTGATGTAGAAAAGTAGCAAAAACATACATGCTCAAGAGGGGTCACCCGAAATTCAAAGGCAACTGCATTTCGGCAACTGGGGAATCGAAGTCGGAAGGCCGTGAAATTCACCGAGTCAAAGCGTTTCCCCGTTTGCGGAAGAAGTATGATGTAGAACAATTAGCAGAAGCATACATGCTCAATAGGGATCACCAGAAATTCAAAGGCAACTGAATTTCGGCAACCGGGGAATCGAAGGCGGAATTGCGCGAAATTCACATAGTCAAAGCGTTTCCCCGTTTGCGGAAGAAGTCTGATGTAGAACAAGTAGCAGAAGCATACATGCTCAATAGTGGTCACCCGAAATTCAAAGGCAACTGAATTTCGGCAACCGGGGAATCGAAGTCGGAATGCCGCGAAATTCACCGAGTCAAAGCGTTTCCCCGTTTGCGGAAGAAGTCTGATGTAGAACAAGTAGCAGAAGCATCCATGCTCAAGAGGGGTCACCCGAAATTCAAAGGCAACTGAATTTCGGCAACCGGGGAATCGAAGTCGGAATGCCGCGAAATTCACCGAGTCAAAGCGTTTCCCCGTTTGCGGAAGAAGTCTGATGTAGACCAAGTAGCAGAAGCATCCATGCTCAAGAGGGGTCACCCGAAATTCAAAGGCAACTGAATTTCGGCAACCGGGGAATCGAAGTCGGAATGCCGCGAAATTCACCGAGTCAAAGCGTTTCCCCGTTTGCGGAAGAAGTCTGATGTAGAACAAGTAGCAGAAGCATACATGCTCAAGAGGGGTCACCCGAAATTCAAAGGCAACTGAATTTCGGCAAACCGGGGAATCGAAGTCGGAATGCCGCGAAATTCACCGAGTCAAAGCGTTTCCCCGTTTGCGGAAGAAGTCTGATGTAGAACAAGTAGCCGAAGCATACATGCTCAAGAGGGATCACCAGAAATTCAAAGGCAACTGATTTTCGGCAAACGGGGAATCGAAGTCGGAATGCCGCGAAATTCACCGAGTCAAAGCGTTTCCCCGTTTGCGGAAGAAGTCTGATGTAGAACAAGTAGCCGAAGCGTACATGCTCAAGAGGGATCACCAGAAATTCAAAGGCAACTGATTTTCGGCAAACGGGGAATCGAAGTCGGAAGGCCGCGAAATTCACCGAGTCAAAGCGTTTCCCCGTTTGCGGAAGAAGTCTGATGTAGAACAAGTAGCCGAAGCATCCATGCTCAAGAGGGGTCACCCGAAATTCAAAGGCAACTGAATTTCGGCAAACGGGGAATCGAAGTCGGAATGCCGTGAAATTCACCGAGTCAAAGCGTTTCCCCGTTTGCGGAAGAAGTCTGATGTAGAAAAGTAGCAAAAACATACATGCTCAAGAGGGGTCACCCGAAATTCAAAGGCAACTGCATTTCGGCAACTGGGGAATCGAAGTCGGAAGGCCGTGAAATTCACCGAGTCAAAGCGTTTCCCCGTTTGCGGAAGAAGTATGATGTAGAACAATTAGCAGAAGCATACATGCTCAATAGGGATCACCAGAAATTCAAAGGCAACTGAATTTCGGCAACCGGGGAATCGAAGGCGGAATTGCGCGAAATTCACATAGTCAAAGCGTTTCCCCGTTTGCGGAAGAAGTCTGATGTAGAACAAGTAGCAGAAGCATACATGCTCAATAGTGGTCACCCGAAATTCAAAGGCAACTGAATTTCGGCAACCGGGGAATCGAAGTCGGAATGCCGCGAAATTCACCGAGTCAAAGCGTTTCCCCGTTTGCGGAAGAAGTCTGATGTAGAACAAGTAGCAGAAGCATCCATGCTCAAGAGGGGTCACCCGAAATTCAAAGGCAACTGAATTTCGGCAACCGGGGAATCGAAGTCGGAATGCCGCGAAATTCACCGAGTCAAAGCGTTTCCCCGTTTGCGGAAGAAGTCTGATGTAGACCAAGTAGCAGAAGCATCCATGCTCAAGAGGGGTCACCCGAAATTCAAAGGCAACTGAATTTCGGCAACCGGGGAATCGAAGTCGGAATGCCGCGAAATTCACCGAGTCAAAGCGTTTCCCCGTTTGCGGAAGAAGTCTGATGTAGAACAAGTAGCAGAAGCATACATGCTCAAGAGGGGTCACCCGAAATTCAAAGGCAACTGAATTTCGGCAACCGGGGAATCGAAGTCGGAATGCCGCGAAATTCACCGAGTCAAAGCGTTTCCCCGTTTGCGGAAGAAGTCTGATGTAGAACAAGTAGCCGAAGCATACATGCTCAAGAGGGATCACCAGAAATTCAAAGGCAACTGATTTTCGGCAAACGGGGAATCGAAGTCGGAATGCCGCGAAATTCACCGAGTCAAAGCGTTTCCCCGTTTGCGGAAGAAGTCTGATGTAGAACAAGTAGCCGATGCGTACATGCTCAAGAGGGATCACCAGAAATTCAAAGGCAACTGATTTTCGGCAAACGGGGAATCGAAGTCGGAAGGCCGCGAAATTCACCGAGTCAAAGCGTTTCCCCGTTTGCGGAAGAAGTCTGATGTAGAACAAGTAGCAGAAGCATCCATGCTCAAGAGGGGTCACCCGAAATTCAAAGGCAACTGAATTTCGGCAACCGGGGAATCGAAGTCGGAATGCCGCGAAATTCACCGAGTCAAAGCGTTTCCCCGTTTGCGGAAGAAGTCTGATGTAGAACAAGTAGCCGAAGCATACATGCTCAAGAGGGATCACCAGAAATTCAAAGGCAACTGATTTTCGGTAAACGTGGAATCGAAGTCAGAATGCCGTGAAATTCACCGAGTCAAAGCGTTTCCCCATTTGCGGAAGAAGTCTGATGTAGAACAAGTAGCAGAAGCATACATGCTGAAGAGGGGTCACCCGAAATTCAAAGGCAACTGAATTTCGGCAACCGGGGAATCGAAGTTGGAATGCCGCGAAATTCACCGAGTCAAAGCGTTTCCCCGTTTGCGGAAGAAGTATGATGTAGAACAATTAGCAGAAGCATACATGCTCAATAGGGATCACCAGAAATTCAAAGGCAACTGAATTTCGGCAACCGGGGAATCGAAGGCGGAATTGCGCGAAATTCACCTAGTCAAAGCGTTTCCCCGTTTGCGGAAGAAGTCTGATGTAGAACAAGTAGCCGAAGCATACATGCTCAAGAGGGATCACCAGAAATTCAAAGGCAACTGATTTTCGGTAAACGTGGAATCGAAGTCAGAATGCCGTGAAATTCACCGAGTCAAAGCGTTTCCCCGTTTGCGGAAGAAGTCTGATGTAGAACAAGTAGCCGAAGCATACGTGCTCAAGAGGGATCACCAGAAATTCAAAGGCAACTGATTTTCGGCAAACGGGGAATCGAAGTCGGAATGCCGCGAAATTCACCGAGTCAAAGCGTTTCCCCGTTTGCGGAAGAAGTCTGATGTAGAAAAGTAGCAGAAGCATACATGCTCAAGAGGGGTCACCCGAAATTCAAAGGCAACTGAATTTCGGCAACTGGGGAATCGAAGTCGGAATGCCGCGAAATTCACCGAGTCAAAGTGTTTCCCCGTTTGCGGAAGAAGTCTGATGTAGAACAAGTAGCAGAAGCATACATGCTCAATAGGGATCACCAGGAATTCAAAGGCAACTAAATTTCAGCAACCTGGGAAACGAAGTCGGAATGCCGCGAAATTCACCGAGTCAAAGCGTTTCCCCGTTTGCGGAAGAAGTCTGATGTAGAACAAGTAGCAGAAGCATACATGCTCAAGAGGGGTCACCCGAAATTCAAAGGCAACTGAATTTCGGCAAACGGGGAATCGAAGTCGGAATGCCGTGAAATTCACCGAGTCAAAGTGTTTCCCCGTTTGCGGAAGAAGTCTGATGTAGAACAAGTAGCAGAAGCATACATGCTCAATAGTGGTCACCCGAAATTCAAAGGCAACTGAATTTCGACAACCGGGGAATCGAAGTCGGAAAGCCGCGAAATTCACCGAGTCAAAGCGTTTCAAAGCGTTTCCCCGTTTGCGGAAGAAGTCTGATGTAGAACAAGTAGCCGAAGCATCCATGCTCAAGAGGGGTCACCCGAAATTCAAAGGCAACTGAATTTCGGCAAACGGGGAATCGAAGTCGGAATGCCGTGAAATTCACCGAGTCAAAGCGTTTCCCCGTTTGCGGAAGAAGTCTGATGTAGAAAAGTAGCAAAAACATACATGCTCAAGAGGGGTCACCCGAAATTCAAAGGCAACTGCATTTCGGCAACAGGGGAATCGAAGTCGGAAGGCCGTGAAATTCACCGAGTCAAAGCGTTTCCCCGTTTGCGGAAGAAGTATGATGTAGAACAATTAGCAGAAGCATACATGCTCAATAGGGATCACCAGAAATTCAAAGGCAACTGAATTTCGGCAACCGGGGAATCGAAGGCGGAATTGCGCGAAATTCACATAGTCAAAGCGTTTCCCCGTTTGCGGAAGAAGTCTGATGTAGAACAAGTAGCAGAAGCATACATGCTCAATAGTGGTCACCCGAAATTCAAAGGCAACTGAATTTCGGCAACCGGGGAATCGAAGTCGGAATGCCGCGAAATTCACCGAGTCAAAGCGTTTCCCCGTTTGCGGAAGAAGTCTGATGTAGAACAAGTAGCAGAAGCATCCATGCTCAAGAGGGGTCACCCGAAATTCAAAGGCAACTGAATTTCGACAACCGGGGAATCGAAGTCGGAATGCCGCGAAATTCACCGAGTCAAAGCGTTTCCCCGTTTGCGGAAGAAGTCTGATGTAGACCAAGTAGCAGAAGCATCCATGCTCAAGAGGGGTCACCCGAAATTCAAAGGCAACTGAATTTCGGCAACCGGGGAATCGAAGTCGGAATGCCGCGAAATTCACCGAGTCAAAGCGTTTCCCCGTTTGCGGAAGAAGTCTGATGTAGAACAAGTAGCAGAAGCATACATGCTCAAGAGGGGTCACCCGAAATTCAAAGGCAACTGAATTTCGGCAACCGGGGAATCGAAGTCGGAATGCCGCGAAATTCACCGAGTCAAAGCGTTTCCCCGTTTGCGGAAGAAGTCGGATGTAGAACAAGTAGCCGAAGCATACATGCTCAAGAGGGATCACCAGAAATTCAAAGGCAACTGATTTTCGGTAAACGGGGAATCGAAGTCGGAATGCCGTGAAATTCACCGAGTCAAAGCGTTTCCCCGTTTGCGGAAGAAGTCTGATGTAGAACAAGTAGCAGAAGCATCCATGCTAAAGAGGGGTCACCCGAAATTCAAAGGCAACTGAATTTCGGCAACCGGGGAATCGAAGTCGGAATGCCGCGAAAGTCACCGAGTCAAAGCGTTTCCCCGTTTGCGGAAGAAGTCTTATGTAGAACAAGTAGCAGAAGCATACATGCTCAAGAGGGGTCACCCGAAATTCAAAGGCAACTGAATTTCGGCAAACGGGGAATCGAAGTCGGAATGCCGCGAAATTCACCGAGTCAAAGCGTTTCCCCGTTTGCGGAAGAAGTCTGATGTAGAACAAGTAGAAGCATACATGCTCAAGAGGGATCACCAGAAATTCAAAGGCAACTGATTTTCACCGAGTCAAAGCGTTTCACCCCGTTTGCGGAAGAAGTCTGATGTAGAACAAGTAGCCGAAGCATACATGCTCAAGAGGGATCACCAGAAATTCAAAGGCAACTGAATTTTCGGCAAACGGGGAATCGAAGTCGGAATGCCGCGAAATTCACCGAGTCAAAGCGTTTCCCCGTTTGCCGAAGAAGTCTGATGTAGAACAAGTAGCAGAAGCATACATGCTCAATAGGGATCACCAGAAATTCAAAGGCAACTGAATTTCGGCAACCGGAGAATCGAAGTCGGAATGCCGCGAAATCTCCGAGTCAAAGCGTTTCCCCGTTTGCGGAAGAAGTCTGATGTAGAAGAAGTAGCCGAAGCGTACATGCTCAAAAGGGATCACCAGAAATTCAAAGGCAACAAAGGATTTTCGGCAAACGGGGAATCGAAGTCGGAATGCCGCGAAATTCACCGAGTCAAAGCGTTTCCCCGTTTGCGGAAGAAGTCTGATGTAGAACAAGTAGCAGAAGCATACATGCTCAAGAGGGGTCACCCGAAATTCAAAGGCAACTGAATTTCGGCAACCGGGGAATCGAAGTCGGAATGCCGCGAAATTCACCGAGTCAAAGCGTTTCCCCGTTTGCGGAAGAAGTCTGATGTAGAACAATTAGCAGAAGCATACATGCTCAATAGGGATCACCAGAAATTCAAAGGCAACTGAATTTCGGCAACCGGGGAATCGAAGGCGGAATTGCGCGAAATTCACCGAGTCAAAGCGTTTCCCCGTTTGCGGAAGAAGTCTGATGTAGAACAAGTAGCCGAAGCATACATGCTCAAGAGGGATCACCAGAAATTCAAAGGCAACTGATTTTCGGCAAACGGGGAATCGAAGTCGGAATGCCGCGAAATTCACCGAGTCAAAGCGTTTCCCCGTTTGCGGAAGAAGTCTGATGTAGAACAAGTAGCAGAAGCATACATGCTCAAGAGGGGTCACCCGAAATTCAAAGGCAACTGAATTTCGGCAAACGGGGAATCGAAGTCGGAATGCCGCGAAATTCACCGAGTCAAAGCGTTTCCCCGTTTGCGGAAGAAGTCTGATGTAGAACAAGTAGCAGAAGCATCCATGCTCAAGAGGGGTCACCCGAAATTCAAAGGCAACTGAATTTCGGCAACCGGGGAATCGAAGTCGGAATGCCGCGAAATTCACCGAGTCAAAGCGTTTCCCCGTTTGCGGAAGAAGTCTGATGTAGAACAAGTAGCCGAAGCATACATGCTCAATAGGGATCACCAGAAATTCAAAGGCAACTGATTTTCGGTAAACGTGGAATCGAAGCTCAGTAATGCCGCGAAATTCACCGAGTCAAAGCGTTTCCCCGTTTGCGGAAGAAGTCTGATGTAGAACAAGTAGCAGAAGCATACATGCTCAAGAGGGGTCACCCGAAATTCAAAGGCAACTGAATTTCGGCAAACGGGGAATCGAAGTCGGAATGCCGCGAAATTCACCGAGTCAAAGCGTTTCCCCGTTTGCGGAAGAAGTCTGATGTAGAACAAGTAGCAGAAGCATACATGCTCAATAGGGATCACCAGAAATTCAAAGGCAACTGAATTTCGGCAACCGGGGAATCGAAGTCGGAATGCCGCGAAATTCACCGAGTCAAAGCGTTTCCCCGTTTGCTGATGTAGAACAAGTAGCAGAAGCATCCATCTGATGTAGAACAAGTAGCGGAATGCCGCGAAGCATACATGAACAAGTCATACATGCTCAAGAGGGGATCACCAGAATCGAATTCGTGAAAAGGCAACTGAGTCTGATGTTCAGAAGCATACATGCTCACCCGAAATTCAAAGGCAACTGAATTTCGAAGTCGAAGTTGGAATGCCGCGAAATTCACCGAGTCAAAGCGTTTCCCCGTTTGCGGAAGAAGTCTGATGTAGAACAAGTAGCCGAAGCATACAAAGCGTTTCCCCGTTTGCTCAAGAGGGCATACATGCTCATCACCAGAAATTCAAAGGCAACTGAATTTCGGCAAACGGGGAATCGAAGTCGGAATGCCGCGAAATTCACCGAGTCAAAGCGTTTCCCCGTTTGCGGAAGAAGTCTGATGTAGAAAAGTAGCAGAAGCATACATGCTCAAGAGGGGTCACCCGAAATTCAAAGGCAACTGAATTTCGGCAACTGGGGAATCGAAGTCGGAATGCCGCGAAATTCACCGAGTCAAAGTGTTTCCCCGTTTGCGGAAGAAGTCTGATGTAGAACAAGTAGCAGAAGCATACATGCTCAATAGGGATCACCAGGAATTCAAAGGCAACTGAATTTCAGCAACCTGGGAAACGAAGTCGGAATGCCGCGAAATTCACCGAGTCAAAGCGTTTCCCCGTTTGCGGAAGAAGTCTGATGTAGAACAAGTAGCAGAAGCATACATGCTCAAGAGGGGTCACCCGAAATTCAAAGGCAACTGAATTTCGGCAAACTGGGAATCGAAGTCGGAATGCCGTGAAATTCACCGAGTCAAAGTGTTTCCCCGTTTGCGGAAGAAGTCTGATGTAGAACAAGTAGCAGAAGCATACATGCTCAATAGTGGTCACCCGAAATTCAAAGGCAACTGAATTTCGACAACCGGGGAATCGAAGTCGGAAAGCCGCGAAATTCACCGAGTCAAAGCGTTTCCCCGTTTGCGGAAGAAGTCTGATGTAGAACAAGTAGCCGAAGCATCCATGCTCAAGAGGGGTCACCCGAAATTCAAAGGCAACTGAATTTCGGCAAACGGGGAATCGAAGTCGGAATGCCGTGAAATTCACCGAGTCAAAGCGTTTCCCCGTTTGCGGAAGAAGTCTGATGTAGAAAAGTAGCAAAAACATACATGCTCAAGAGGGGTCACCCGAAATTCAAAGGCAACTGCATTTCGGCAACTGGGGAATCGAAGTCGGAAGGCCGTGAAATTCACCGAGTCAAAGCGTTTCCCCGTTTGCGGAAGAAGTATGATGTAGAACAATTAGCAGAAGCATACATGCTCAATAGGGATCACCAGAAATTCAAAGGCAACTGAATTTCGGCAACCGGGGAATCGAAGGCGGAATTGCGCGAAATTCACATAGTCAAAGCGTTTCCCCGTTTGCGGAAGAAGTCTGATGTAGAACAAGTAGCAGAAGCATACATGCTCAATAGTGGTCACCCGAAATTCAAAGGCAACTGAATTTCGGCAACCGGGGAATCGAAGTCGGAATGCCGCGAAATTCACCGAGTCAAAGCGTTTCCCCGTTTGCGGAAGAAGTCTGATGTAGAACAAGTAGCAGAAGCATCCATGCTCAAGAGGGGTCACCCGAAATTCAAAGGCAACTGAATTTCGACAACCGGGGAATCGAAGTCGGAATGCCGCGAAATTCACCGAGTCAAAGCGTTTCCCCGTTTGCGGAAGAAGTCTGATGTAGACCAAGTAGCAGAAGCATCCATGCTCAAGAGGGGTCACCCGAAATTCAAAGGCAACTGAATTTCGGCAACCGGGGAATCGAAGTCGGAATGCCGCGAAATTCACCGAGTCAAAGCGTTTCCCCGTTTGCGGAAGAAGTCTGATGTAGAACAAGTAGCAGAAGCATACATGCTCAAGAGGGGTCACCCGAAATTCAAAGGCAACTGAATTTCGGCAACCGGGGAATCGAAGTCGGAATGCCGCGAAATTCACCGAGTCAAAGCGTTTCCCCGTTTGCGGAAGAAGTCGGATGTAGAACAAGTAGCCGAAGCATACATGCTCAAGAGGGATCACCAGAAATTCAAAGGCAACTGATTTTCGGTAAACGGGGAATCGAAGTCGGAATGCCGTGAAATTCACCGAGTCAAAGCGTTTCCCCGTTTGCGGAAGAAGTCTGATGTAGAACAAGTAGCAGAAGCATCCATGCTAAAGAGGGGTCACCCGAAATTCAAAGGCAACTGAATTTCGGCAACCGGGGAATCGAAGTCGGAATGCCGCGAAAGTCACCGAGTCAAAGCGTTTCCCCATTTGCGGAAGAAGTCTTATGTAGAACAAGTAGCAGAAGCATACATGCTCAAGAGGGGTCACCCGAAATTCAAAGGCAAGTGAATTTCGGCAAACGGGGAATCGAAGTCGGAATGCCGCGAAATTCACCGAGTCAAAGCGTTTCCCCGTTTGCGGAAGAAGTCTGATGTAGAACAAGTAGCCGAAGCATACATGCTCAAGAGGGATCACCAGAAATTCAAAGGCAACTGATTTTCGGCAAACGGGGAATCGAAGTCGGAATGCCGCGAAATTCACCGAGTCAAAGCGTTTCCCCGTTTGCAGAAGAAGTCTGATGTAGAACAAGTAGCAGAAGCATACATGCTCAATAGGGATCACCAGAAATTCAAAGGCAACTGAATTTCGGCAACCGGAGAATCGAAGTCGGAATGCCGCGAAATTCTCCGAGTCAAAGCGTTTCCCCGTTTGCGGAAGAAGTCTGATGTAGAAGAAGTAGCCGAAGCGTACATGCTCAAAAGGGATCACCAGAAATTCAAAGGCAACGGATTTTTGGCAAACGGGGAATCGAATTCGGAATGCCGCGAAATTCACCGAGTCAAAGCGTTTCCCCGTTTGCGGAAGAAGTCTGATGTAGAACAAGTAGCAGAAGCATACATGCTCAAGAGGGGTCACCCGAAATTCAAAGGCAACTGCATTTCGGCAACCGGGGAATCGAAGTCGGAAGGCCGCGAAATTCACCGAGTCAAAGCGTTTCCCCGTTTGCGGAAGAAGTCTGATGTAGAACAATTAGCAGAAGCATACATGCTCAATAGGGATCACCAGAAATTCAAAGGTAACTGAATTTCGGCAACCGGGGAATCGAAGGCTGAATTGCGCGACATTCACCGAGTCAAAGCGTTTCCCCGTTTGCGGAAGAAGTGTGATGTAGAACAAGTAGCCGAAGCATACATGCTCAAGAGGGATCACCAGAAATTCAAAGGCAACTGATTTTCGGCAAACGGGGAATCGAAGTCGGAATGCCGCGAAATTCACCGAGTCAAAGCGTTTCCCCGTTTGCGGAAGAAGTGTGATGTAGAACAAGTAGCAGAAGCATACATGCTCAAGAGGGGTCACCCGAAATTCAAAGGCAACTGAATTTCGGCAACTGGGGAATCGAAGTCGGAATGCCGCGAAATTCACCGAGTCAAAGCGTTTCCCCGTTTGCGGAAGAAGTCTGATGTAGAACAAGTAGCAGAAGCATCCATGCTCAAGAGGGGTCACCCGAAATTCAAAGGCAATTGAATTTCGACAACCGGGGAATCGAAGTCGGAATGCCGCGAAATTCACCGAGTCAAAGCGTTTCCCCGTTTGCGGAAGAAGTCTGATGTAGAACAAGTAGCAGAAGCATACATGCTCAAGAGGGGTCACCCGAAATTCAAAGGCAACTGAATTTCGGCAAACGGGGAATCGAAGTCGGAATGCCGCGAAATTCACCGAGTCAAAGCGTTTCCCCGTTTGCAGAAGAAGTCTGATGTATAACAAGTAGCCGAAGCATACATGCTCAAGAGGGATCACCTGAAATTCAAAGGCAACTGATTTTCGGCAAACGAGGAATCGAAGTCGGAATGATGTGAAATTCACCGAGTCAAAGCCTTTCCCCGTTTGCGGAAGAAGTCTGATGTAGAACAAGTAGCAGAAGCATACATGCTCAAGAGGGGTCACCCGAAATTCAAAGGCAACTGAATTTCGGCAACCGGGGAATCGAAGTCGGAATGCCGCGAAATTCACCGAGTCAAAGCGTTTCCCCGTTTGCGGAAGAAGTCTGATGTAGAACAAGTAGCAGAAGCATCCATGCTCAAGAGGGGTCACCCGAAATTCAAAGGCAACTGAATTTCGGCAACCGGGGAATCGAAGTCGGAATGCCGCGAAATTCACCGACTCAAAGCGTTTCCCCGTTTGCGGAAGAAGTTTGATGTAGAACAAGTAGCCGAAGCATACATGCTCAAGAGGGATCACCAGAAATTCAAAGGCAACTGATTTTCGGGAAACGGGGAATCGAAGTCGGAATGCCGCGAAATTCACCGAGTCAAAGCGTTTCCCCGTTTGCGGAAGAAGTCTGATGTAGAACAAGTAGCAGAAGCATACATGCTCAAGAGGGGTCACCCGAAATTCAAAGGCAACTGAATTTCGGCAACCGGGGAATCGAAGTCGGAATGCCGCGAAATTCACCGAGTGAAAGCGTTTCCCCGTTTGCGGAAGAAGTCTGATGTAGAACAAGTAGCCGAAGTATACATGCTCAAGAGGGATCACCAGAAATTCAAAGGCAACTGATTTTTGGTAAACGGGGAATCGAAGTCGGAATGCCGCGAAATTCACCGACTCAAAGCGTTTCCCCGTTTGCGGAAGAAGTCGGATGTAGAACAAGTAGCCGAAGCATACATGCTCAAGAGGGATCACCAGAAATTCAAAGGCAACTGATTTTCGGCAAATGGGGAATCGAAGTCGGAAGGACGTGAAATTCACCGAGTCAAAGCGTTTCCCCGTTTGCGGAAGAAGTCTGATGTAGAATAAGTAGCAGAAGCATACATGCTCAAGAGGGGTCACCCGAAATTCAAAGGCAACTGAATTTCGGCAACCGGGGAATCGAAGTCGGAATGCCGCGAAATTCATCGAGTCAAAGCGTTTCCCCGTTTGCGGAAGAAGTCTGATGTAGAACAAGTAGCCGAAGCATACATGCTCAAGAGGGATCACCAGAAATTCAAAGGCAACTGATTTTCGGCAAATGGGGAATCGAAGTCGGAAGGCCGTGAAATTCACCGAGTCAAAGCGTTTCCCCGTTTGCGGAAGAAGTCTGATGTAGAACAAGTAGCAGAAGCATACATGCTCAAGAGGGGTCACCCGAAATTCAAAGGCAACTGAATTTCGGCAACCAGGGAATCGAAGTCGGAATGCCGAGAAATTCACCGAGTGAAAGCGTTTCTCCGTTTGCGGAAGAAGTCTGATGTAGAACAAGTAGCCGAAGCATACATGCTCAAGAGGGATCACCAGAAATTCAAAGGCAACTGATTTTTGGTAAACGGGGAATCGAAGTCGGAATGCCGTGAAATTCACCGAGTCAAAGCGTTTCCCCGTTTGCGGAAGAAGTCTGATGTAGAACAAGTAGTAGAAGCATACATGCTCAAGAGGGGTCACCTAAAATTCAAAGGCAACTGAATTTCGGCAAACGGGGAATCGAAGTCGGAATGCCGCGAAATTCACCGAGTCAAAGCGTTTCCCCGTTTGCAGAAGAAGTCTGATGTATAACAAGTAGCCGAAGCATACATGCTCAAGAGGGATCACCTGAAATTCAAAGGCAACTGATTTTCGGCAAACGAGGAATCGAAGTCGGAATGATGTGAAATTCACCGAGTCAAAGCCTTTCCCCGTTTGCGGAAGAAGTCTGATGTAGAACAAGTAGCAGAAGCATACATGCTCAAGAGGGGTCACCCGAAATTCAAAGGCAACTGAATTTCGGCAACCGGGGAATCGAAGTCGGAATGCCGCGAAATTCACCGAGTCAAAGCGTTTCCCCGTTTGCGGAAGAAGTCTGATGTAGAACAAGTAGCCGAAGCATACATGCTCAATAGGGATCACCAGAAATTCAAAGGCAACTGAATTTCGGCAAAAGGGGAATCAAAGTCGGAATGCCGCGAAATTCACCGAGTCAAAGCGTTTTCCTGTTTGCGGAAGAAGTGTGATGTAGAACAAGTAGCAGAAGCATACATGCTCAAGAGGGGTCACCCGAAATTCAAAGGCAACTGAATTTCGGCAACCGGGGAATCGAAGTCGGAATGCTGCGAAATTCACCGAGTCAAAGCGTTTCCCCGTTTGCGGAAGAAGTCTGATGTAGAACAAGTAGCAGAAGCATCCATGCTCAAGAGGGGTCACCCGAAATTCAAAGGCAACTGAATTTCGGCAACCGGGGAATCGAAGTCGGAATGCCGCGAAATTCACCGACTCAAAGCGTTTCCCCGTTTGCGGAAGAAGTTTGATGTAGAACAAGTAGCCGAAGCATACATGCTCAAGAGGGATCACCAGAAATTCAAAGGCAACTGATTTTCGGGAAACGGGGAATCGAAGTCGGAATGCCGTGAAATTCACCGTGTCAAAGCGTTTCCCCGTTTGCGGAAGAAGTCTGATGTAGAACAAGTAGCAGAAGCATACATGCTCAAGAGGGGTCACCTAAAATTCAAAGGCAACTGAATTTCGGCAAACGGGGAATCGAAGTCGGAATGCCGCGAAATTCACCGAGTCAAAGTGTTTCCCCGTTTGCAGAAGAAGTCTGATGTAGAACAAGTAGCAGAAGCATACATACTCAAGAGGGGTCACCCGAAATTCAAAGGCAACTGAATTTCGGCAAACGGGGAATCGAAGTCGGAATGCCGCGAAATTCACCGAGTCAAAGCGTTTCCCCGTTTGCAGAAGAAGTCTGATGTAGAACAAGTAGCAGAAGCATACATGCTCAATAGGGATCACCAGAAATTCAAAGGCAACTGAATTTCGGCAACCGGGGAATCAAAGTCGGAATGCCGCGAAATTCACCGAGTCAAAGCGTTTTCCCGTTTGCGGAAGAAGTGTGATGTAGAACAAGTAGCCGAAGCATACATGCTCAAGAGGGATCACCAGAAATTCAAAGGCAACGGATTTTCGGCAAACGGGGAATCGAAGGCTGAATTGCGCGACATTCACCGAGTCAAAGCGTTTCCCCGTTTGCGGAAGAAGTCTGATGTAGAACAAGTAGCCGAAGCATACATGCTCAAGAGGGATCACCAGAAATTCAAAGGCAACTGATTTTCGGCAAACGGGGAATCGAAGTCGGAATGACGCGAAATTCACCGAGTCAAAGCGTTTCCCCGTTTGCGGAAGAAGTCTGATGTAGAAAAGTAGCAGAAGCATACATGCTCAAGAGGGGTCACCCGAAATTCAAACGCAAATGAATTTCGGCAACTGGGGAATCGAAGTCGGAATGCCGCGAAATTCACCGAGTCAAAGCTTCTCCCCGTTTGCGGAAGAAGTCTGATGTAGAACAAGTAGCAGAAGCATCCATGCTCAAGAGGGGTCACCCGAAATTCAAAGGCAACTGAATTTCGGCAACCGGGGAATCGAAGTCGGAATGCCGCGAAATTCACCGAGTCAAAGCGTTTCCCCGTTTGCGGAAGAAGTCTGATGTAGAACAAGTAGCAGAAGCATCCATGCTCAAGAGGGGTCACCCGAAATTCAAAGGCAACTGAATTTCGGCAACCGGGGAATCGAAGTCGGAATGCCGCGAAATTCACCGAGTCAAAGCGTTTCCCCGTTTGCGGAAGAAGTCTTATGTAGAACAAGTAGCCGAAGCATACATGCTCAAGAGGGATCACCAGAAATTCAAAGGCAACTGAGTTTCGGCAAATGGGGAATCGAAGTCGAAATGCCGCGAAATTGACCGAGTCAAAGCGTTTCCCCGTTTGCGGAAGAAGTCTGATGTAGAACAAGTAGCAGAAGCATCCATGCTCAAGAGGGGTCACCCGAAATTCAAAGGCAACTGAATTTCAGCAACCGGGGAATCGAAGTCGGAATGCCGCGAAATTCACCGAGTGAAAGCGTTTCCCCGTTTGCGGACGAAGTCTTATGTAGAACAAGTAGCCGAAGCATACATGCTCAAGAGGGATCACCAGAAATTCAAAGGCAACTGATTTTCGGCAAATGGGGAATCGAAGTCGGAATGCCGCGAAATTCACCGAGTCAAAGCGTTTCCCCGTTTGCGGAAGAAGTCTGATGTAGAAAAGTAGCAGAAGCATACATGCTCAAGAGGGGTCACCCGAAATTCAAAGGCAACTGAATTTCGGCAACTGGGGAATCGAAGTCGGAATGCCGCGAAATTCACCGAGTCAAAGCGTTTCCCCGTTTGCGGAAGAAGTCTGATGTAGAACAAGTAGCAGAAGCATCCATGCTCAAGAGGGGTCACCCGAAATTCAAAGGCAACTGAATTTCGGCAACCGGGGAATCGAAGTCGGAATGCCGCGAAATTCACCGAGTCAAAGCGTTTCCCCGTTTGCGGAAGAAGTCTGATGTAGAACAAGTAGCAGAAGCATACATGCTCAAGAGGGGTCACCCGAAATTCAAAGGCAACTGAATTTCGGCAACCGGGGAATCGAAGTCCGAATGCCACGAAATTCACCGAGTCAAAGCGTTTCCCCGTTTGCGGAAGAAGTCTTATGTAGAACAACTAGCCGAAGCATACATGCTCAAGAGGGATCACCAGAAATTCAAAGGCAACTGATTTTCGGCAAATGGGGAATCGAAGTCGGAATGCCGCGAAATTCACCGAGTCAAAGCGTTTCCCCGTTTGTGGAAGAAGTCTGATGTAGAACAAGTAGCAGAAGCATCCATGCTCAAGAGGGGTCACCCGAAATTCAAAGGCAACTGAATTTCGGCAACCGGGGAATCGAAGTCGGAATGCCGCGAAATTCACCGAGTCAAAGCGTTTCCCCGTTTGCGGAAGAAGTCTGATGTAGAAAAGTAGCAGAAGCATACATGCTCAAGAGGGGTCACCCGAAATTCAAAGGCAACTGAATTTCGGCAACTGGGGAATCGAAGTCGGAATGCCGCGAAATTCACCGAGTCAAAGCGTTTCCCCGTTTGCGGAAGAAGTCTGATGTAGAACAAGTAGCAGATGCATCCATGCTCAAGAGGGGTCACCCGAAATTCAAAGGCAACTGAATTTCGGCAACCGGGGAATCGATGTCGGAATGCCGCGAAATTCACCGAGTCAAAGCGTTTCCCCGTTTGCGGAAGAAGTCTGATGTAGAACAAGTAGCAGAAGCATCCATGCTCAAGAGGGGTCACCCGAAATTCAAAGGCAACTGAATTTCGGCAACCGGGGAATCGAAGTCGGAATGCCGCGAAATTCACCGAGTCAAAGCGTTTCCCCGTTTGCGGAAGAAGTCTGATGTAGAACAAGTAGCCGAAGCATACATGCTCAAGAGGGATCACCAGAAATTCAAAGGCAACTGATTTTCGGCAAATGGGGAATCGAAGTCGGAAGGCCGCGAAATTCACCGAGTCAAAGCGTTTCCCCGTTTGCGGAAGAAGTCTGATGTAGAACAAGTAGCAGAAGCTTACATCCTCAAGATGGGTCACCCGAAATTCAAAGGCAACTGAATTTCGGCAACCGGGGAATCGAAGTCGGAATGCCGCGAAATTCACCGAGTCAAAGCGTTTCCCCGTTTGCGGAAGAAGTGTGATGTAGAACAAGTAGCCGAAGCATACATGCTCAAGAGGGATCACCAGAAATTCAAAGGCAACGGATTTTCGGCAAACGGGGAATCGAATTCGGAATGCCGCGAAATTCACCGAGTCAAAGCGTTTCCCCGTTTGCGGAAGAAGTCTGATGTAGAACAAGTAGCAGAAGCATACATGCTCAAGAGGGGTCACCCGAAATTCAAAGGCAACTGCATTTCGGCAACCGGGGAATCGAAGTCGGAAGGCCGCGAAATTCACCGAGTCAAAGCGTTTCCCCGTTTGCGGAAGAAGTCTGATGTAGAACAATTAGCAGAAGCATACATGCTCTATAGGGATCACCAGAAATTCAAAGGCAACTGAATTTCGGCAACCGGGGAATCGAAGGCGGAATTGCGCGACATTCACCGAGTCAAAGCGTTTCCCCGTTTGCGGAAGAAGTCTGATGTAGAACAAGTAGCCGAAGCATACATGCTCAAGAGGGATCACCAGAAATTCAAAGGCAACTGATTTTCGGCAAACGGGGAATCGAAGTCGGAATGCCGCAAAATTCACCGAGTCAAAGCATTTCCCCGTTTGCGGAAGAAGTCTGATGTAGAACAAGTAACCGAAGCATACATGCTTAAGAGGGATCACCAGAAATTCAAAGGCAACTGATTTTCGCCAAATGGGGAATCGAAGTCGGAATGCCGCGAAATTCACCGAGTCAAAGCGTTTCCTCGTTTGCGGAAGAAGTCTGATGTAGAACAAGTAGCAGAAGCATCCATGCTCAAGAGGGGTCACCCGAAATTCAAAGGCAACTGAATTTCGGCAACCGGGGAATCGAAGTCGGAATGCCGCGAAATTCACCGAGTCAAAGCGTTTCCCCGTTTGCGGAAGAAGTCTGATGTAGAACAAGTAGCCGAAGCATACATGCTCAAGAGGGGTCACCCGAAATTCAAAGGCAACTGAATTTCGGCAACCGGGGAATCGAAGTCGGAATGCCGCGAAATTCACCGAGTCAAAGCGTTTCCCCGTTTGCGGAAGAAGTCTGATGTAGAACAAGTAGCAGAAGCATCCATGCTCAAGAGGGGTCACCCGAAATTCAAAGGCAACTGAATTTCGGCAACCGGGGAATCGAAGTCGGAATGCCGCGAAATTCACCGACTCAAAGCGTTTCCCCGTTTGCGGAAGAAGTCTGATGTAGAACAAGTAGCCGAAGCATACATGCTCAAGAAGAAATTCAAAGGGAATTTCGGGGAATCGAAGTCGGAATGCCGCGAAATTTCAAAAAGAAGTCTGATGTAGAACAAGTAGCCGAAGCATACATGCTCAAGAGGGATTTCGGCAACTGATCGGCAAATGGGGAATCGAAGTCGGAAGGCCGCGAAATTCACCGAGTCAAAGCGTTTCCCCGTTTGCGGAAGAAGTGTGATGTAGAACAAGTAGCAGAAGCATACATGCTCAAGAGGGGTCACCCGAAATTCAAAGGCAACTGAATTTCGGCAACCGGGGAATCGAAGTCGGAATGCCGCGAAATTCACCGAGTCAAAGCGTTTCCCCGTTTGCGGAAGAAGTCTGATGTAGAACAAGTAGCAGAAGCATACATGCTCAAGAGGGATCACCAGAAATTCAAAGGCAACTGATTTTCGGCAAATGGGGAATCGAAGTCGGAAGGCCGCGAAATTCACCGAGTCAAAGCGTTTCCCCGTTTGCGGAAGAACTCTGATGTAGAACAAGTAGCGGAAGCATACATACTCAAGAGGGGTCACCCGAAATTCAAAGGCAACTGAATTTCGGCAAACGGGGAATCGAAGTCGGAATGCCGCGAAATTCACCGAGTCAAAGCGTTTCCCCGTTTGCAGAAGAAGTCTGATGTAGAACAAGTAGCAGAAGCATACATGCTCAATAGGGATCACCAGAAATTCAAAGGCAACTGAATTTCGACAACCGTGGAATCAAAGTCGGAATGCCGCGAACTTCACCGAGTCAAAGCGTTTTCCCGTTTGCGGAAGAAGTGTGATGTAGAACAAGTAGCCGAAGCATACATGCTCAAGAGGGATCACCAGAAAATCAAAGGCAACGGATTTTCGGCAAACTGGGAATCGAATTCGGAATGCCGTGAAATTCACCGAGTCAAAGCGTTTCCCCGTTTGCGGTAGAAGTCTGATGTAGAACAAGTAGCAGAAGCATACATGCTCAAGAGGGGTCACCCGAAATTCAAAGGCAACTGCATTTCGGCAACCGGGGAATCGAAGTCGGAAGGCCGCGAAATTCACCGGGTCAAAGCGTTTCCCCGTTTGCGGAAGAAGTCTGATGTAGAACAATTAGCAGAAGCATACATGCTCAATAGGGATCACCAGAAATTCATAGGCAACTGAATTTCGGCAACCGGGGAATCGAAGGCGGAATTGCGCGACATTCACCGAGTCAAAGCGTTTCCCCGTTTGCGGAAGAAGTCTGATGTAGAACAAGTAGCAGAAGCATACATGCTCAAGAGGGGTCACCCGAAATTCAAAGGCAACTGAATTTCGGCAACCGGGGAATCGAAGTCGGAATGCCGCGAAATTCATCGAGTCAAAGCGTTTCCCCGTTTGCGGAAGAAGTCTGATGTAGAACAATTAGCAGAAGCATACATGCTCAATAGGGATCACCAGAAATTCAAAGGCAACTGAATTTCGGCAACCGGGGAATCGAAGTCAGAATTGCGCGAAATTCACCGAGTCAAAGCGTTTCCCCTTTTGCGGAAGAAGTCTGATGTAGAACAAGTAGCCGAAGCATACATGCTCAAGAGCGATCACCAGAAATTCAAAGGCAACTGATTTTCGGCAAATGGGGAATCGAAGTCGGAATGCCGCGAAATTCACCGAGTCAAAGCGTTTCCCCGTTTGCGGAAGAAGTCTGATGTAGAACAAGTAGCAGAAGCATCCATGCTCAAGAGGGGTCACCCGAAATTCAAAGGCAACTGATTTTCGGCAACTGGGGAATCGAAGTCGGAATGCCGCGAAATTCACCGAGTCAAAGCGTTTCCCCGTTTGCGGAAGAAGTCTGATGTAGAACAAGTAGCAGAAGCATACATGCTCAAGAGGGGTCACTCGAAATTCAAAGGCAACTGAATTTCGGCAACCGGGGAATCGAAGTCGGAATGCCGCGAAATTCACCGAGTCAAAGCGTTTCCCCGTTTGCGGAAGAAGTCTTATGTAGAACAAGTAGCCGAAGCATACATGCTCAAGAGGGATGACCAGAAATTCAAAGGCAACTGATTTTTGGCAAACGGGGAATCGAAGTCGGAATGCCGCGAAATTCACCGAGTCAAAGCGTTTCCCCGTTTGCGGAAGAAGTCTGATGAAGAACAAGTAGCCGAAGCATACATGCTCAAGAGGGATCACCAGAAATTCAAAGGCAACTGATTTTCGGCAAACGGGGAATCGAAGTCGGAATGCCGCGAAATTCACCGAGTCAAAGCGTTTCCCCGTTTGCGGAAGAACTCTGATGTAGAACAAGTAGCGGAAGCATACATACTCAAGAGGGGTCACCCGAAATTCAAAGGCAACTGAATTTCGGCAAACGGGGAATCGAAGTCGGAATGCCGCGAAATTCACCGAGTCAAAGCGTTTCCCCGTCTGCAGAAGAAGTCTGTTGTAGAACAAGTAGCAGAAGCATACATGCTCAATAGGGATAACCAGAAATTCAAAGGCAACTGAATTTCGGCAACCGGGGAATCAAATTCGGAATGCCGCGAAATTCACCGAGTCAAAGCGTTTCCCCGTTTGCGGAAGAAGTCTTATGTAGAACAAGTAGCCGAAGCATACATGCTCAAGACGGATCACCAGAAATTCAAAGGCAACGGATTTTTGGCAAACGGGGAATCGAAGTCGGAATGCCGCGAAATTCACCGAGTCAAAGCGTTTCCCCGTTTGCGGAAGAATTCTGATGTAGAACAAGTAGCAGAAGCATACATGCTCAAGAGGGGTCACCCGAAATTCAAAGGCAACTGAATTTCGGCAACCGGGGAATCGAAGTCGGAATGCCGCGAAATTCATCGAGTCAAAGCGTTTCCCCATTTGCGGAAGAAGTCTGATGTAGAACAATTAGCAGAAGCATACATGCTCAATAGGGATCACCAGAAATTCAAAGGCAACTGAATTTCGGCAACCGGGGAATCGAAGTCGAAATTGCGCGAAATTCACCGAGTCAAAGAGTTTCCCCTTTTGCGGAAGAAGTCTGATGTAGAACAAGTAGCCGAAGCATACATGCTCAAGAGCGATCACCAGAAATTCAAAGGCAACTGATTTTCGGCAAACGGGGAATCGAAGTCGGAATGCCGCGAAATTCACCGAGTCAAAGCGTTTCCCCGTTTGCGGAAGAAGTCTGATGTAGAACAAGTAGCAGAAGCATCCATGCTCAAGAGGGGTCACCCGAAATTCAAAGGCAACTGATTTTCGGCAACTGGGGAATCGAAGTCGGAATGCCGCGAAATTCACCGAGTCAAAGCGTTTCCCCGTTTGCGGAAGAAGTCTGATGTAGAACAAGTAGCAGAAGCATACATGCTCAAGAGGGGTCACTCGAAATTCAAAGGCAACTGAATTTCGGCAACCGGGGAATCGAAGTCGGAATGCCGCGAAATTCACCGAGTCAAAGCGTTTCCCCGTTTGCGGAAGAAGTCTTATGTAGAACAAGTAGCCGAAGCATACATGCTCAAGAGGGATCACCAGAAATTCAAAGGCAACTGATTTTCGGCAAACGGGGAATCGAAGTCGGAATGCCGCGAAATTAACCGAGTCAAAGCGTTTCCCCGTTTGCGGAAGAAGTCTGATGTAGAACAAGTAGCCGAAGCATACATGCTCAAGAGGGATCACCAGAAATTCAAAGGCAACTGATTTTCGGCAAACGGGGAATCGAAGTCGGAATGCCGCGAAATTCACCGAGTCAAAGCGTTTCCCCGTTTGCGGAAGAACTCTGATGTAGAACAAGTAGCGGAAGCATACATACTCAAGAGGGGTCACCCGAAATTCAAAGGCAACTGAATTTCGGCAAACGGGGAATCGAAGTCGGAATGCCGCGAAATTCACCGAGTCAAAGCGTTTCCCCGTTTGCAGAAGAAGTCTGTTGTAGAACAAGTAGCAGAAGCATACATGCTCAAAAGGGATCACCAGAAATTCAAAGGCAACTGAATTCGGCAACCGGGGAATCAAAGTCGGAATGCCGGGAAATTCACCGAGTCAAAGCGTTTCCCCGTTTGCGGAAGAAGTCTGATGTAGAACACGTAGCCGAAGCATACATGCTCAAGACGGATCACCAGAAATTCAAAGCCAACGGATTTTCGGCAAACGGGGAATCGAAGTCGGAATGCCGCGAAATTCACCGAGTCAAAGCGTTTCCCCGTTTGCGGAAGAAGTCTGATGTAGAACAAGTAGCAGAAGCATACATGCTCAAGAGGGGTCACCCGAAATTCAAAGGCAACTGAATTTCGGCAACCGGGGAATCGAAGTCGGAATGCCGCGAAATTCATCGAGTCAAAGCGTTTCCCCGTTTGCGGAAGAAGTCTGATGTAGAACAAGTAGCCGAAGCATACATGCTCAAGAGCGATCACCAGAAATTCAAAGGCAACTGATTTTCGGCAAACATGGAATCGAAGTCGGAATGCCGCGAAATTCACCGAGTCAAAGCGTTTCCCCGTTTGCGGAAGAAGTCTGATGTAGAACAAGTAGCAGAAGCATCCATGCTCAAGAGGGGTCACCCGAAATTCAAAGGCAACTGATTTTCGGCAACCGGGGAATCGAAGTCGGAATGCCGCGAAATTCATCGAGTCAAAGCGTTTCCCCGTTTGCGGAAGAAGTCTGATGTAGAACAAGTAGCAGAAACATACATGCTCAAGAGGGGTCACCAGAAATTCAAAGGCAACTGAATTTCGGCAACCGGGGAATCGAAGTCGGAATGCTGCGAAATTCACCGAGTCAAAGCGTTTCCCCGTTTGCGGAAGAAGTCTGATGAAGAACAAGTAGCCGAAGCATACATGCTCAAGAGGGATCACCAGAAATTCAAAGGCAACTGATTTTCGGCAAACGGGGAATCGAAGTCGGAATGCCGCGAAATTCACCGAGTCAAAGCGTTTCCCCGTTTGCGGAAGAACTCTGATGTAGAACAAGTAGCGGAAGCATACATACTCAAGAGGGGTCACCCGAAATTCAAAGGCAACTGAATTTCGGCAAACGGGGAATCGAAGTCGGAATGCCGCGAAATTCACCGAGTCAAAGCGTTTCCCCGTTTGCAGAAGAAGTCTGTTGTAGAACAAGTAGCAGAAGCATACATGCTCAATAGGGATAACCAGAAATTCAAAGGCAACTGAATTTCGGCAACCGGGGAATCAAATTCGGAATGCCGCGAAATTCACCGAGTCAAAGCGTTTCCCCGTTTGCGGAAGAAGTCTGATGTAGAACAAGTAGCCGAAGCATACATGCTCAAGACGGATCACCAGAAATTCAAAGGCAACGGATTTTTGGCAAACGGGGAATCGAAGTCGGAATGCCGCGAAATTCACCGAGTCAAAGCGTTTCCCCGTTTGCGGAAGAATTCTGATGTAGAACAAGTAGCAGAAGCATACATGCTCAAGAGGGGTCACCCGAAATTCAAAGGCAACTGATTTTCGGCAACCGGGGAATCGAAGTCGGAATGCCGCGAAATTCATCGAGTCAAAGCGTTTCCCCGTTTGCAGAAGAAGTCTGTTGTAGAACAAGTAGCAGAAGCATACATGCTCAAAAGGGATCACCAGAAATTCAAAGGCAACTGAATTCGGCAACCGGGGAATCAAAGTCGGAATGCCGGGAAATTCACCGAGTCAAAGCGTTTCCCCGTTTGCGGAAGAAGTCTGATGTAGAACAAGTAGCCGAAGCATACATGCTCAAGAGCGATCACCAGAAATTGAAAGGCAACTGATTTTCGGCAAACATGGAATCGAAGTCGGAATGCCGCGAAATTCACCGAGTCAAAGCGTTTCCCCGTTTGCGGAAGAAGTCTGATGTAGAACAAGTAGCAGAAGCATCCATGCTCAAGAGGGGTCACCCGAAATTCAAAGGCAACTGATTTTCGGCAACCGGGGAATCGAAGTCGGAATGCCGCGAAATTCATCGAGTCAAAGCGTTTCCCCGTTTGCGGAAGAAGTCTGATGTAGAACAAGTAGCAGAAACATACATGCTCAAGAGGGGTCACCAGAAATTCAAAGGCAACTGAATTTCGGCAACCGGGGAATCGAAGTCGGAATGCTGCGAAATTCACCGAGTCAAAGCGTTTCCCCGTTTGCGGAAGAAGTCTGATGTAGACCAAGTAGCCGAAGCATACATGCTCAAGAGGGATCACCAGAAATTCAAAGGCAACTGATTTTCGGCAAACGGGGAATCGAAGTCGGAAGGCCGCGAAATTCACCGAGTCAAAGCGTTTCCCCGTTTGCGGAAGAAGTCTGATGTAGAACAAGTAGCAGAAGCATACATGCTCAAGAGGGGTCACCAGAAATTCAAAGGCAACTGAATTTCGGCAAACGGGGAATCGAAGTCGGAATGCCGCGAAATTCACCGAGTCAAAGCGTTTCCCCGTTTGCGGAAGAAGTCGTATGTAGAACAAGTAGCCGAAGCATACATACTCAAGAGGGGTCACCCGAAATTCAAAGGCAACTGATTTTCGGCAAACGGGGAATCGAAGTCGGAATGCCGCGAAATTCACCGAGTCAAAGCGTTTCCCCGTTTGCGGAAGAACTCTGATGTAGAACAAGTAGCGGAAGCATACATACTCAAGAGGGGTCACCCGAAATTCAAAGGCAACTGATTTTCGGCAAACGGGGAATCGAAGTCGGAATGCCGCGAAATTCACCGAGTCAAAGCGTTTCCCCGTTTGCGGAAGAAGTCTGATGTAGAACAAGTAGCCGAAGCATACATGCTCAAGAGGGATCACCAGAAATTCAAAGGCAACTGATTTTCGGTAAACGGGGAATCGAAGTTGGAATGCCGTGAAATTCACCGAGTCAAAGCGTTTCTCCATCTGCGGAAAAAGTCTGATGTAGAACAAGTAGCAGAAGCATACATGCTCAAGAGGGGTCACCTAAAATTCAAAGGCAACTGATTTTTGGCAAATGGGGAATCGAAGTCGGAATGCCGCGAAATTCACCGAGTCAAAGCGTTTCCCCGTTTGCGGAAGAAGTCTGATGTAGAACAAGTAGCAGAAGCATCCATGCTGAAGAGGGGTCACCCGAAATTCAAAGGCAACTGAATTTCGGCAACCGGGGAATCGAAGTCGGAATGCCGCGAAATTCACCGAGTCAAAGCGTTTCCCCGTTTGCGGAAGAAGTCTTATGTAGAACAAGTAGCCGAAGCATACATACTCAAGAGGGATCACCAGAAATTCAAAGGCAACTGATTTTCGGCAAATGGGGAATCGAAGTCGGAATGCCGCGAAATTCACCGAGTCAAAGCGTTTCCCCGTTTGCGGAAGAAGTCTGATGTAGAACAAGTAGCCGAAGCATACATGCTCAAGAGGGATCACCAGAAATTCAAAGGCAACTGATTTTCGGCAAACGGGGAATCGAAGTCGGAATGCCACGAAATTCACCGAGTCAAAGCGTTTCCCCGTTTGCGGAAGAACTCTGATGTAGAACAAGTAGCGGAAGCATACATACTCAAGAGGGGTCACCCGAAATTCAAAGGCAACTGAATTTCGGCAAACGGGGCATCGAAGTCGGAATGCCGCGAAATTCACTGAGTCAAAGCGTTTCCCCGTTTGCGGAAGAAGTCTGATGTAGAACAAGTAGCCGAAGCATACATGCTCAAGACGGATCACCAGAAATTCAAAGGCAACGGATTTTCGGCAAACGGGGAATCAAAGTCGGAATTGCGCGAAATTCACCGAGTCAAAGCATTTCCCCTTTTGCGGAAGAAGTCTGATGTAGAACAAGTAGCCGAAGCATACATGCTCAAGAGCGATCACCAGAAATTCAAAGGCAACTGATTTTCGGCAAACGGGGAATCGAAGTCGGAATGCCGCGAAATTCACCGAGTCAAAGCGTTTCCCCGTTTGCGGAAGAAGTCTGATGTAGAACAAGTAGCAGAAGCATCCATGCTCAAGAGGGGTCACCCGAAATTCAAAGGCAACTGATTTTCGGCAACTGGGGAATCGAAGTCGGAATGCCGCGAAATTCACCGAGTCAAAGCGTTTCCCCGTTTGCGGAAGAAGTCTGATGTAGAACAAGTAGCAGAAGCATACATGCTCAAGAGGGGTCACTCGAAATTCAAAGGCAACTGAATTTCGGCAACCGGGGAATCGAAGTCGGAATGCCGCGAAATTCACCGAGTCAAAGCGTTTCCCCGTTTGCGGAAGAAGTCTGATGTAGACCAAGTAGCCGAAGCATACATGCTCAAGAGGGATGACCAGAAATTCAAAGGCAACTGATTTTCGGCAAACGGGGAATCGAAGTCGGAAGGCCGTGAAATTCACCGAGTCAAAGCGTTTCCCCGTTTGCGGAAGAAGTCTGATGTAGAACAAGTAGCAGAAGCATACATGCTCAAGAGGGGTCACCCGAAATTCAAAGGCAACTGAATTTCGGCAACCGGGGAATCGAAGTCGGAATGCCGTGAAATTCACCGAGTCAAAGCGTTTCCCCGTTTGCGGAAGAAGTCTGATGTAGAACAAGTAGCCGAAGCATACATGCTCAAGAGGGATCACCAGAAATTCAAAGGCAACTGATTTTCGGTAAACGGGGAATCGAAGTTGGAATGCCGTGAAATTCACCGAGTCAAAGCGTTTCCCCATCTGCGGAAGAAGTCTGATGTAGAACAAGTAGCAGAAGCACACATGCTCAAGAGGGGTCACCTAAAATTCAAAGGCAACTGATTTTTGGCAAATGGGGAATCGAAGTCGGAATGCCGTGAAATTCACCGAGTCAAAGCGTTTCCCCGTTTGCGGAAGAACTCTGATGTAGAACAAGTAGCAGAAGCATACATGCTCAAGAGGGATCACCCGAAATTCAAAGGCAACTGAATTTCGGCAACCGAGGAATCGAAGTCGGAATGCCGCGAAATTCACCGAGTCAAAGCGTTTCCCCGTTTGCAGAAGAAGTCTTATGTAGAACAAGTAGCCGAAGCATACATGCTCAAGAGGGATCACCAGAAATTCAAAGGCAACTGATTTTCGGCAAACGGGGAATCGAAGTCGGAATGCCGCGAAATTCACCGAGTCAAAGCGTTTCCCCGTTTGCGGAAGAAGTCTGATGTAGAACAAGTAGCCGAAGCATACATGCTCAAGAGGGATCACCCGAAATTCAAAGGCAACTGAATTTCGGCAAACGGGGAATCGAAGTCGGAATGCCGCGAAATTCACCGAGTCAAAGCGTTTCCCCGTTTGCAGAAGAAGTCTGTTGTAGAACAAGTAGCAGAAGCATACATGCTCAATAGGGATAACCAGAAATTCAAAGGCAACTGAATTTCGGCAACCGGGGAATCCAAGTCGGAATGCCGCGAAATTCACCGAGTCAAAGCGTTTCCCCGTTTGCGGAAGAAGTCTGATGTAGAACAAGTAGCCGAAGCATACATGCTCAAGACGGATCACCAGAAATTCAAAGGCAACGGATTTTTGGCAAACGGGGAATCGAAGTCGGAATGCCGCGAAATTCACCGAGTCAAAGCGTTTCCCCGTTTGCGGAAGAACTCTGATGTAGAACAAGTAGCAGAAGCATCCATGCTCAAGAGGGGTCACCTGAAATTCAAAGGCAACTGAATTTCGGCAACCGGGGAATCGAAGTCGGAATTGCGCGAAATTCATCGAGTCAAAGCGTTTCCCCATTTACGGAAGAAGTCTGATGTAGAACAAGTAGCCGAAGCATACATGCTCAAGAGCGATCACCAGAAATTCAAAGGCAACTGATTTTCGGCAAACGGGGAATCGAAGTCGGAATGCCGCGAAATTCACCGAGTCAAAGCGTTTCCCCGTTTGCGGAAGAAGTCTGATGTAGAACAAGTAGCAGAAGCATCCATGCTCAAGAGGGGTCACCCGAAATTCAAAGGCAACTGATTTTCGGCAACCGGGGAATCGAAGTCGGAATGCCGCGAAATTCATCGAGTCAAAGCGTTTCCCCGTTTGCGGAAGAAGTCTGATGTAGAACAAGTAGCAGAAGCATACATGCTCAAGAGGGGTCACTCGAAATTCAAAGGCAACTGAATTTCGGCAACCGGGGAATCGAAGTCGGAATGCCGCGAAATTCACCGAGTCAAAGCGTTTCCCCGTTTGCGGAAGAAGTCTGATGTAGACCAAGTAGCCGAAGCATACATGCTCAAGAGGGATCACCAGAAATTCAAAGGCAACTGATTTTCGGCAAACGGGGAATCCAAGTCGGAAGGCCGCGAAATTCACCGAGTCAAAGCGTTTCCCCGTTTGCGGAAGAAGTCTGATGTAGAACAAGTAGCAGAAGCATACATGCTCAAGAGGGGTCACCAGAAATTCAAAGGCAACTGAATTTCGGCAACCGGGGAATCGAAGTCGGAATGCCGTGAAATTCACCGAGTGAAAGCGTTTCCCCGTTTGCGGAAGAAGTCTGATGTAGAACAAGTAGCCGAAGCATACATGCTCAAGAGGGATCACCAGAAATTCAAAGGCAACTGATTTTCGGTAAACGGGGAATCGAAGTTGGAATGCCGTGAAATTCACCGAGTCAAATCGTTTCCCCATCTGCGGAAGAAGTCTGATGTAGAACAAGTAGCAGAAGCATCCATGCTCAAGAGGGGTCACCCGAAATTCAAAGGCAACTGATTTTCGGCAAACGGGGAATCGAAGTCGGAATGCCGCGAAATTCACCGAGTCAAAGCGTTTCCCCGTTTGCGGATGAAGTCTGCTGTAGAACAAGTAGCAGAAGCATCCATGCTCAAGAGCGGTCACCCGAAATTCAAAGGCAACTGAATTTCGGCAACCGGGGAATCGAAGTCGGAATGCCGTGAAATTCACCGAGTGAAAGCGTTTCCCCGTTTGCGGAAGAAGTCTGATGTAGAACAAGTAGCCGAAGCATACATGCTCAAGAGGGATCACCAGAAATTCAAAGGCAACTGATTTTCGGTAAACGGGGAATCGAAGTTGGAATGCCGTGAAATTCACCGAGTCAAAGCGTTTCTCCATCTGCGGAAGAAGTCTGATGTAGAACAAGTAGCAGAAGCATACATGCTCAAGAGGGGTCACCTAAAATTCAAAGGTAACTGATTTTTGGCAAATGGGGAATCGAAGTCGGAATGCCGCGAAATTCACCGAGTCAAAGCGTTTCCCCGTTTGCGGAAGAAGTCTGATGTAGAACAAGTAGCAGAAGCATACATGCTCAAGAGGGATCACCAGAAATTCAAAGGCAACTGATTTTCGGCAAACGGGGAATCGAAGTCGGAATGCCGCGAAATTCACCGAGTCAAAGCGTTTTCCCGTTTGCAGAAGAAGTCTGATGTAGAACAAGTAGCAGAAGCATACATGATCAAGAGGGCTCACCAGAAATTCAAAGGCAACTGAATTTCGGCAACCGGGGAATCGAAGTCGGAATGCCGCGAAATTCACCGAGTCAAAGCGTTTCCCCGTTTGCGGAACAAGTCTTATGTAGAACAAGTAGCCGAAGCATACATGCTCAAGAGGGATCACCAGAAATTCAAAGGCAACTGAATTTCGGCAACCGGGGAATCGAAGGCGGAATTGCGCAAAATTCACCGAGTCAAAGCGTTTCCCCGTTTGCGGAAGAAGTCTGATGTAGAACAAGTAGCCGAAGCATACATGCTCAAGAGGGATCACTAGAAATTCAAAGGCAACTGATTTTCGGTTACCGGGGAATCGAAGTCGGAATGCCGCGAAATTCACCGAGTCAAAGCGTTTTCCCGTTTGCAGAAGAAGTCTGATGTAGAACAAGTAGCAGAAGCATACATGATCAAGAGGGCTCACCAGAAATTCAAAGGCAACTGAATTTCGGCAAACGGGGAATCGAAGTCGGAATGCCGTGAAATTCACCGAGTCAAAGCGTTTCCCCATCTGCGGAAGAAGTCTGATGTAGAACAAGTAGCAGAAGCATACATGCTCAATAGGGATCACCAGAAATTCAAAGGCAACTGAATTTCGGCAACCGGGGAATCGAAGTCGGAATTGCGCGAAATTCACCGAGTCAAAGCGTTTCCCCTTTTGCGGAAGAAGTCTGATGTAGAACAAGTAGCCGAAGCATACATGCTCAAGAGGGATCACCAGAAATTCAAAGGCAACTGATTTTCGGCAACCGGGGAATCGAAGTCGGAATGCCGCGAAATTCACCGAGTCAAAGCGTTTCCCCGTTTGCAGAAGAAGTCTGATGTAGAACAAGTAGCAGAAGCATCCATGCTCAAGAGGGGTCACCCGAAATTCAAAGGCAACTGAATTTCGGCAACCGGGGAATCGAAGTCGGAATGCCGCGAAATTCACCGAGTCAAAGCGTTTCCCCGTTTGCGGAAGAAGTCTGATGTAGAACAATTAGCAGAAGCATACATGCTCAATAGGGATCACCAAAATTCGAAGGGAACTGATTTTCGGCAACCGAGGCAATGAAATGGGAATTCCGCGAAACTCACCGAGTCAAAGCGTTTCGCCGTTTGCGGAAGAAGTCTGATGTAGAACAAGTAGCAGAAGCATCCATGCTCAAGAGGGGTCACCCGAAATTCAAAGGCAACTGAATTTCGGCAACCGGGGAATCGAAGTCGGAATGCCGCGAAATTCACCGAGTCAAAGCGTTTCCCCGTTTGCGGAAGAAGTCTGATGTAGAACAATTAGCAGAAGCATACATGCTCAATAGGGATCACCAAAATTCGAAGGGAACTGATTTTCGGCAACCGAGGCAATGAAATGGGAATGCCGTGAAATTCACCGAGTCAAAGCGTTTCTCCATCTGCGGAAGAAGTCTGATGTAGAACAAGTAGCAGAAGCATACATGCTCAAGAGGGGTCACCTAAAATTCAAAGGTAACTGATTTTTGGCAAATGGGGAATCGAAGTCGGAATGCCGCGAAATTCACCGAGTCAAAGCGTTTCCCCGTTTGCGGAAGAAGTCTGATGTAGAACAAGTAGCAGAAGCATACATGCTCAAGAGGGATCACCAGAAATTCAAAGGCAACTGATTTTCGGCAAACGGGGAATCGAAGTCGGAATGCCGCGAAATTCACCGAGTCAAAGCGTTTCCCCGTTTGCGGAAGAAGTCTGATGTAGAACAAGTAGCAGAAGCATCCATGCTGAAGAGGGGTCACCCGAAATTCAAAGGCAACTGAATTTCGGCAACCGGGGAATCGAAGTCGGAATGTCGCGAAATTCACCGAGTCAAAGCATTTCCCCGTTTGCGGAAGAAGTCTTATGTAGAACAAGTAGCAGAAGCATACATGATCAAGAGGGATCACCAGAAATTCAAAGGCAACTGAATTTCGGCAACCGGGGAATCGAAGTCGGAATGCCGCGAAATTCACCGAGTCAAAGCGTTTCCCCGTTTGCGGAACAAGTCTTATGTAGAACAAGTAGCCGAAGCATACATGCTCAAGAGGGATCACCAGAAATTCAAAGGCAACTGAATTTCGGCAACCGGGGAATCGAAGGCGGAATTGCGCAAAATTCACCGAGTCAAAGCGTTTCCCCGTTTGCGGAAGAAGTCTGATGTAGAACAAGTAGCCGAAGCATACATGCTCAAGAGGGATCACTAGAAATTCAAAGGCAACTGATTTTCGGTAAACGGGGAATCGAAGTCGGAATGCCGTGAAATTCACCGAGTCAAAGCGTTTCCCCATCTGCGGAAGAAGTCTGATGTAGAACAAGTAGCAGAAGCATACATGCTCAAGAGGGGTCACCCGAAATTCAAAGGCACCTGAATTTCGGCAAACGGGGAATCGAAGTCGGAATGCCGCGAAATTCACCGAGTCAAAGCGTTTCCCCGTTTGCAGAAGAAGTCTGTTGTAGAACAAGTAGCAGAAGCATACATGCTCAATAGGGATAACCAGAAATTCAAAGGCAACTGAATTTCGGCAACCGGGGAATCAAAGTCGGAATGCCGCGAAATTCACCGAGTCAAAGCGTTTCCCCGTTTGCGGAAGAAGTCTGATGTAGAACAAGTAGCCGAAGCATACATGCTCAAGACGGATCACCAGAAATTCAAAGGCAACGGATTTTTGGCAAACGGGGAATCGA
Source organism: Populus davidiana (assembly GCA_030145905.1). NCBI lineage: Eukaryota > Viridiplantae > Streptophyta > Magnoliopsida > Malpighiales > Salicaceae > Populus > Populus davidiana. The sequence continues at coordinate 342,859 of CM057796.1, forward strand.
AGTCGGAATGCCGCGAAATTCACCGAGTCAAAGCGTTTCCCCGTTTGCGGAAGAAGTCTGATGTAGAACAAGTAGCAGAAGCATACATGCTCAAGAGGGGTCACCTGAAATTCAAAGGCAACTGAATTTCGGCAACCGGGGAATCGAAGTCGGAATGCCGCGAAATTCATCGAGTCAAAGCGTTTCCCCGTTTGCGGAAGAAGTCTGATGTAGAACAAGTAGCCGAAGCATACATGCTCAAGACGGATCACCAGAAATTCAAAGGCAACGGATTTTTGGCAAACGGGGAATCGAAGTCGGAATGCCGCGAAATTCACCGAGTCAAAGCGTTTCCCCGTTTGCGGAAGAAGTCTGATGTAGAACAAGTAGCAGAAGCATACATGCTCAAGAGGGGTCACCTGAAATTCAAAGGCAACTGAATTTCGGCAACCGGGGAATCGAAGTCGGATTGCCGCGAAATTCATCGAGTCAAAGCGTTTCCCCGTTTGCGGAAGAAGTCTGATGTAGAACAATTAGCAGAAGCATACATGCTCAAGAGCGATCACCAGAAATTCAAAGGCAACTGATTTTCGGCAAACGGGGAATCGAAGTCGGAATGCCGCGAAATTCACCGAGTCAAAGCGTTTCCCCGTTTGCGGAAGAAGTCTGATCTAGAACAAGTAGCAGAAGCATCCATGCTCAAGAGGGGTCACCCGAAATTCAAAGGCAACTGATTTTCGGCAACTGGGGAATCGAAGTCGGAATGCCGCGAAATTCACCGAGTCAAAGCGTTTCCCCGTTTGCGGAAGAAGTCTGATGTAGAACAAGTAGCAGAAGCATACATGCTCAAGAGGGGTCACTCGAAATTCAAAGGCAACTGAATTTCGGCAACCGGGGAATCGAAGTCGGAATGCCGCGAAATTCACCGAGTCAAAGCGTTTCCCCGTTTGCGGAAGAAGTCTTATGTAGAACAAGTAGCCGAAGCATACATGCTCAAGAGGGATCACCAGAAATTCAAAGGCAACTGATTTTCGGCAAACGGGGAATCGAAGTCGGAATGCCGCGAAATTAACCGAGTCAAAGCGTTTCCCCGTTTGCGGAAGAAGTCTGATGTAGAACAAGTAGCAGAAGCATACATGCTCAAGAGGGATCACCCGAAATTCAAAGGCAACTGAATTTCGGCAAACGGGGAATCGAAGTCGGAATGCCGCGAAATTCACCGAGTCAAAGCGTTTCCCCGTTTGCGGAAGAAGTCTGATGTAGAACAAGTAGCCGAAGCATACATGCTCAAGAGGGATCACCAGAAATTCAAAGGCAACTGATTTTCGGCAAACGGGGAATCGAAGTCGGAAGGACGCAAAATTCACCGAGTCAAAGCGTTTCCCCGTTTGCGTAAGAAGTCTGATGTAGAACAAGTAGCAGAAGCATACATGCTCAAGAGGGGTCACCCGAAATTCAAAGGCAACTGAATTTCGGCAACCGGGGAATCGAAGTCGGAATGCCGTGAAATTCACCGAGTCAAAGCGTTTCCCCGTTTGCGGAAGAAGTCTGATGTAGAACAAGTAGCTGAAGCATACATGCTCAAGAGGGATCACTAGAAATTCAAAGGCAACTGATTTTCGGTAAACGGGGAATCGAAGTCGGAATGCCGTGAAATTCACCGAGTCAAAGCGTTTCCCCATCTGCGGAAGAAGTCTGATGTAGAACAAGTAGCAGAAGCATACATGCTCAAGAGGGGTCACCCGAAATTCAAAGGCAACTGATTTTCGGCAACCGGGGAATCGAAGTCGGAATGCCGCGAAATTCATCGAGTCAAAGCGTTTCCCCATTTGCGGAAGAAGTCTGATGTAGAACAATTAGCAGAAGCATACATGCTCAATAGGGATCACCAGAAATTCAAAGGCAACTGAATTTCGGCAACCGGGGAATCGAAGTCAGAATTGCGCGAAATTCACCGAGTCAAAGCGTTTCCCCTTTTGCGGAAGAAGTCTGATGTAGAACAAGTAGCCGAAGCATACATGCTCAAGAGGGATCACCAGAAATTCAAAGGCAACTGATTTTCGGCAAACGGGGAATCGAAGTCGGAATGCCGCGAAATTCACCGAGTCAAAGCGTTTCCCCGTTTGCAGAAGAAGTCTGATGTAGAACAAGTAGCAGAAGCATCCATGCTCAAGAGGGATCACCAGAAATTCAAAGGCAACTGAATTTCGGCAACCGGGGAATCGAAGGCGGAATTGCGCAAAATTCACCGAGTCAAAGCGTTTCCCCGTTTGCGGAAGAAGTCTGATGTAGAACAAGTAGCCGAAGCATACATGCTCAAGAGGGATCACCAGAAATTCAAAGGCAACTGATTTTCGGCAAACGGGGAATCGAAGTCGGAAGGCCGCAAAATTCACCGAGTCAAAGCGTTTCCCCGTTTGCGTAAGAAGTCTGATGTAGAACAAGTAGCAGAAGCATACATGCTCAAGAGGGGTCACCCGAAATTCAAAGGCAACTGAATTTCGGCAACCGGGGAATCGAAGTCGGAATGCCGTGAAATTCACCGAGTCAAAGCGTTTCCCCGTTTGCGGAAGAAGTCTTATGTAGAACAAGTAGCCGAAGCATACATGCTCAAGAGGGATCACCAGAAATTCAAAGGCAACTGATTTTCGGTAAACGGGGAATCGAAGTCGGAATGCCGTGAAATTCACCGAGTCAAAGCGTTTCCCCATCTGCGGAAGAAGTCTGATGTAGAACAAGTTGCAGAAGCATACATGCTCAAGAGGGGTCACCTAAAATTCAAAGGCAACTGATTTTTGGCAAAAGGGGAATCGAAGTCGGAATGCCGCGAAATTCACCGAGTCAAAGCGTTTCCCCGTTTGTGGAAGAACTCTGATGTAGAACAAGTAGCAGAAGCATACATGCTCAAAAGGGATCACCAAAATTCGAAGGGAACTGATTTTCGGCAAACGGGGAATCGAAGTCGGAATGCCGCGAAATTCACCGAGTCAAAGCGTTTCCCCGTTTGCGGAAGAAGTCTGATGTAGAACAAGTAGCAGAAGCATCCATGCTCAAGAGGGGTCACCCGAAATTCAAAGGCAACTGATTTTCGGCAACCGGGGAATCGAAGTCGGAATGCCGCGAAATTCATCGAGTCAAAGCGTTTCCCCGTTTGCGGAAGAAGTCTGATGTAGAACAAGTAGCAGAAGCATACATGCTCAAGAGGGGTCACTCGAAATTCAAAGGCAACTGAATTTCGGCAACCGGGGAATCGAAGTCCGAATGCCGCGAAATTCACCGAGTCAAAGTGTTTCCCCGTTTGCGGAAGAAGTCTGATGTAGACCAAGTAGCCGAAGCATACATGCTCAAGAGGGATCACCAGAAATTCAAAGGCAACTGATTTTCGGCAAACGGGGAATCGAAGTCGGAAGGCCGCGAAATTCACCGAGTGAAAGCGTTTCCCCGTTTGCGGAAGAAGTCTGATGTAGAACAAGTAGCCGAAGCATACATGCTCAAGAGGGATCTCCAGAAATTCAAAGGCAACTGATTTTCGGTAAACGGGGAATCGAAGTTGGAATGCCGTGAAATTCACCGAGTCAAAGCGTTTCCCGATCTGCGGAAGAAGTCTGATGTAGAACAAGTAGCAGAAGCATACATGCTCAAGAGGGGTCACCTAAAATTCAAAGGCAACTGATTTTTGGCAAAAGGGGAATCGAAGTCGGAATGCCGCGAAATTCACCGAGTCAAAGCGTTTCCCCGTTTGCGGAAGAAGTCTGATGTAGACCAAGTATCTGAAGCATACATGCTCAAGAGGGATCACCAGAAATTCAAAGGCAACTGATTTTTGGTAAACGGGGAATCGAAGTTGGAATGCCGTGAAATTCACCGAGTCAAAGCGTTTCCCCGTTTGCGGAAGAATTCTGATGTAGAACAAGTAGCAGAAGCATACATGCTCAAGAGGGGTCACCCGAAATTCAAAGGCAACTGAATTTCGGCAACCGGGGAATCGAAGTCAGAATGCCGCGAAATTCACCGAGTCAAAGCGTTTCCCCGTTTGCGGAAGAAGTCTGATGTAGAACAATTAGCAGAAGCATACATGCTCAATAGGGATCACCAAAATTCGAAGGGAACTGATTTTCGGCAACCGAGGCAATGAAATGGGAATTCCGCGAAACTCACCGAGTCAAAGCGTTTCGCCGTTTGCGGAAGAAGTCTGATGTAGAACAATTAGCAGAAGCATACATGCTCAATAGGGATCACCAGAAATTCAAAGGCAACTGAATTTCGGCAACCGGGGAATCGAAGTCGGAATTGCGCGAAATTCACCGAGTCAAAGCGTTTCCCCTTTTGCGGAAGAAGTCTGATGTAGAACAAGTAGCCGAAGCATACATGCTCAAGAGGGATCACCAGAAATTCAAAGGCAACTGATTTTCGGCAAACGGGGAATCGAAGTCGGAATGCCGCGAAATTCACCGAGTCAAAGCGTTTCCCCGTTTGCAGAAGAAGTCTGATGTAGAACAAGTAGCAGAAGCATCCATGCTCAAGAGGGGTCACCCGAAATTCAAAGGCAACTGAATTTCGGCAACCGGGGAATCGAAGTCAGAATGCCGCGAAATTCACCGAGTCAAAGCGTTTCCCCGTTTGCGGAAGAAGTCTGATGTAGAACAATTAGCAGAAGCATACATACTCAATAGGGATCACCAAAATTCGAAGGGAACTGATTTTCGGCAACCGAGGCAATGAAATGGGAATTCCGCGAAACTCACCGAGTCAAAGCGTTTCGCCGTTTGCGGAAGAAGTCTGATGTAGATCAAGTAGCAGAAGCATACATGCTCAAGAGGGGTCACCTGAAATTCAAAGGCAACTGAATTTCGGCAACCGGGGCATCGAAGAACAAGTAGCAGAAGCATACATGATCAAGAGGGATCACCAGAAATTCAAAGGCAACTGAATTTCGGCAACCGGGGAATCGAAGTCGGAATGCCGCGAAATTCACCGAGTCAAAGCGTTTCCCCGTTTGCGGAACAAGTCTTATGTAGAACAAGTAGCCGAAGCATACATGCTCAAGAGGGATCACCAGAAATTCAAAGGCAACTGAATTTCGGCAACCGGGGAATCGAAGGCGGAATTGCGCAAAATTCACCGAGTCAAAGCGTTTCCCCGTTTGCGAAAGAAGTCTGATGTAGAACAAGTAGCCGAAGCATACATGCTCAAGAGGGATCACCAGAAATTCAAAGGCAACTGATTTTCGGCAAACGGGGAATCGAAGTCGGAAGGCCGCGAAATTCACCGAGTCAAAGCGTTTCCCCGTTTGCGGAAGAAGTCTGATGTAGAACAAGTAGCAGAAGCATACATGCTCAAGAGGGGTCACCCGAAATTCAAAGGCAACTGAATTTCGGCAACCGGGGAATCGAAGTCGGAATGCCGTGAAATTCACCGAGTCAAAGCGTTTCCCCGTTTGCGGAAGAAGTCTTATGTAGAACAAGTAGCCGAAGCATACATGCTGAAGAGGGATCACCAGAAATTCAAAGGCAACTGATTTTCGGCAAACGGGGAATCGAAGTCGGAATGCCGCGAAATTCACCGAGTCAAAGCGTTTCCCCGTTTGCGGAAGAAGTCTGATGTAGAACAAGTAGCAGAAGCATCCATGCTCAATAGGGGTCACCCGAAATTCAAAGGCAACTGAATTTCGGCAGCCGGGGAATCGAAGTCGGAATGCCACGAAATTCACCGAGTCAAAGCGTTTCCCCGTTTGCGGAAGAAGTATGATGTAGAACAAGTAGCCGAAGCATACATGCTCAAGAGGGATCACCAGAAATTCAAAGGCAACTGATTTTCGGCAAACAGGGAATCGAAGTCGGAAGGCCGCGAAATTCACCGAGTCAAAGCGTTTCCCCGTTTGCGGAAGAAGTCTGATGTAGAACAAGTAGCAGAAGCATACATGCTCAAGAGGGGTCACCCGAAATTAAAAGGCAACTGAATTTCGGCAACCGGGGAATCGAAGTCCGAATGCCGCGAAATTCACCGAGTCAAAGCGTTTCCCCGTTTGCGGAAGAAGTCTGATGTAGACCAAGTAGCCGAAGCATACATGCTCAAGAGGGATCACCAGAAATTCAAAGGCAACTGATTTTCGACAAACGGGGAATCGAAGTCGGAAGGCCGCGAAATTCACCGAGTCAAAGCGTTTCCCCGTTTGCGGAAGAAGTCTGATGTAGAACAAGTAGCAGAAGCATACATGCTCAAGAGGGGTCACCAGAAATTCAAAGGCAACTGAATTTCGGCAACCGGGGAATCGAAGTCGGAATGCCGTGAAATTCACCGAGTGAAAGCGTTTCCCCGTTTGCGGAAGAAGTCTGATGTAGAACAAGTAGCAGAAGCATACATGCTCAAGAGGGGTCACCTGAAATTCAAAGGCAACTGAATTTCGGCAACCGGGGCATCGAAGAACAAGTAGCAGAAGCATACATGATCAAGAGGGATCACCAGAAATTCAAAGGCAACTGAATTTCGGCAACCGGGGAATCGAAGTCGGAATGCCGCGAAATTCACCGAGTCAAAGCGTTTCCCTGTTTGCGGAGTAAGTCTTATGTAGAACAAGTAGCCGAAGCATACATGCTCAAGAGGGATCACCAGAAATTCAAAGGCAACTGAATTTCGGCAACCGGGGAATCGAAGTCGGAATGCCGCGAAATTCACCGAGTCAAAGCGTTTCCCCGTTTGCGGAAGAAGTCTGATGTAGAACAAGTAGCAGAAGCATCCATGCTCAAGAGGGGTCACCCGAAATTCAAAGGCAACTGATTTTCGGCAACCGGGGAATCGAAGTCGGAATGCCGCGAAATTCATCGAGTCAAAGCGTTTCCCCGTTTGCGGAAGAACTCTGATGTAGAACAAGTAGCAGAAGCATACATGCTCAAGAGGGGTCACTCGAAATTCAAAGGCAACTGAATTTCGGCAACCGGGGAATCGAAGTCCGAATGCCGCGAAATTCACCGAGTCAAAGCGTTTCCCCGTTTGCGGAAGAAGTTTGATGTAGAACAAGTAGCCGAAGCATACATGCTCAAGAGGGATCACCAGAAATTCAAAGGCAACTGGTTTTCGGTAAACGGGGAATCGAAGTGGGAATGCCGTGAAATTCACCGAGTCAAAGCGTTTCCCCATCTGCGGAAGAAGTCTGATGTAGAACAAGTTGCAGAAGCATACATGCTCAAGAGGGGTCACCTAAAATTCAAAGGCAACTGATTTTTGGCAAAAGGGGAATCGAAGTCGGAATGCCGCGAAATTCACCGAGTCAAAGCGTTTCCCCGTTTGCGGAAGAAGTCTGATGTAGACCAAGTAGCCGAAGCATACATGCTCAAGAGGGATCACCAGAAATTCAAAGGCAACTGATTTTCGGCAAACGGGGAATCGAAGTCGGAAGGCCGCGAAATTCACCGAGTCAAAGCGTTTCCCCGTTTGCGGAAGAAGTCTGATGTAGAACAAGTAGCAGAAGCATACATGCTCAAGAGGGGTCACCAGAAATTCAAAGGCAACTGAATTTCGGCAACCGGGGAATCGAAGTCGGAATGCCGTGAAATTCACCGAGTGAAAGCGTTTCCCCGTTTGCGGAAGAAGTCTGATGTAGAACAAGTAGCCGAAGCATACATGCTCAAGAGGGATCACCAGAAATTCAAAGGCAACTGATTTTCGGTAAACGGGGAATCGAAGTTGGAATGCCGTGAAATTCACCGAGTCAAAGCGTTTCCCGATCTGCGGAAGAAGTCTGATGTAGAACAAGTAGCAGAAGCATACATGCTCAAGAGGGGTCACCTAAAATTCAAAGGCAACTGATTTTTGGCAAAAGGGGAATCGAAGTCGGAATGCCGCGAAATTCACCGAGTCAAAGCGTTTCCCCGTTTGCGGAAGAAGTCTGATGTAGACCAAGTAGCCGAAGCATACATGCTCAAGAGGGGTCACCCGAAATTCAAAGGCAACTGAATTTCGGCAACCGGGGAATCGAAGTCGGAATGCCGTGAAATTCACCGAGTCAAAGCGTTTCCCCGTTTGCGGAAGAAGTCTGATGTAGAACAAGTAGCTGAAGCATACATGCTCAAGAGGGATCACCAGAAATTCAAAGGCAACTGATTTTCGGTAAACGGGGAATCGAAGTCGGAATGCCGTGAAATTCACCGAGTCAAAGCGTTTCCCCGTTTGCGGAAGAAGTCTGATGTAGAACAAGTAGCAGAAGCATACATGCTCAAGAGGGGTCACCAGAAATTCAAAGGCAACTGAATTTCGGCAACCGGGGAATCGAAGTCGGAATGCCGTGAAATTCACCGAGTGAAAGCGTTTCCCCGTTTGCGGAAGAAGTCTGATGTAGAACAAGTAGCCGAAGCATACATGCTCAAGAGGGATCCCCAGAAATTCAAAGGCAACTGATTTTTGGTAAACGGGGAATCGAAGTTGGAATGCCGCGAAATTCACCGAGTCAAAGCGTTTCCCCGTTTGTGGAAGAATTCTGATGTAGAAAAAGTAGCAGAAGCATACATGCTCAAGAGGGGTCACCCGAAATTCAAAGGCAACTGAATTTCGGCAACCGGGGAATCGAAGTCGGAATGCCGTGAAATTCACCGAGTCAAAGCGTTTCCCCGTTTGCGGAAGAAGTCTGATGTACAACAAGTAGCTGAAGCATACATGCTCAAGAGGGATCACCAGAAATTCAAAGGCAACTGATTTTCGGTAAACGGGGAATCGAAGTCGGAATGCCGTGAAATTCACCGAGTCAAAGCGTTTCCCCATCTGCGGAAGAAGTCTGATGTAGCACAAGTAGCAGAAGCATACATGCTCAAGAGGGGTCACCCGAAATTCAAAGGCAACTGAATTTCGGCAACCGGGGAATCGAAGTCGGAATGCCGCGAAATTCATCGAGTCAAAGCGTTTCCCCATTTGCGGAAGAACTCTGATGTAGAACAATTAGCAGAAGCATACATGCGCAATAGGGATCACCAGAAATTCAAAGGCAACTGAATTTCGGCAACCGGGGAATCGAAGTCGGAATTGCGCGAAATTCACCGAGTCAAAGCGTTTCCCCTTTTGCGGAAGAAGTCTGATGTAGAACAAGTAGCCGAAGCATACATGCTCAAGAGGGATCACCAGAAATTCAAAGGCAACTGATTTTCGGCAAACGGGGAATCGAAGTCGGAATGCCGCGAAATTCACCGAGTCAAAGCGTTTCCCCGTTTGCAGAAGAAGTCTGATGTAGAACAAGTAGCAGAAGCATCCATGCTCAAGAGGGGTCACCCGAAATTCAAAGGCAACTGAATTTCGGCAACCGGGGAATCGAAGTCGGAATGCCGCGAAATTCACCGAGTCAAAGCGTTTCCCCGTTTGCGGAAGAAGTCTGATGTAGAACAATTAGCAGAAGCATACATGCTCAATAGGGATCACCAAAATTCGAAGGGAACTGATTTTCGGCAACCGAGGCAATGAAATGGGAATTCCGCGAAACTCACCGAGTCAAAGCGTTTCGCCGTTTGCAGAAGAAGTCTGATGTAGATCAAGTAGCAGAAGCATACATGCTCAAGAGGGGTCACCTGAAATTCAAAGGCAACTGAATTTCGGCAACCGGGGCATCGAAGAACAAGTAGCAGAAGCATACATGATCAAGAGGGATCACCAGAAATTCAAAGGCAACTGAATTTCGGCAACCGGGGAATCGAAGTCGGAATGCCGCAAAATTCACCGAGTCAAAGCGTTTCCCCGTTTGCGGAAGAAGTCTGATGTAGAACAAGTAGCAGAAGCATCCATGCTCAAGAGGGGTCACCCGAAATTCAAAGGCAACTGATTTTCGGCAACCGGGGAATCGAAGTCGGAATGCCGCGAAATTCATCGAGTCAAAGCATTTCCCCGTTTGCGGAAGAAGTCTGATGTAGAACAAGTAGCAGAAGCATACATGCTCAAGAGGGGTCACTCGAAATTCAAAGGCAACTGAATTTCGGCAACCGGGGAATCGAAGTCCGAATGCCGCGAAATTCACCGAGTAAAAGCGTTTCCCCGTTTGCGGAAGAAGTTTGATGTAGAACAAGTAGCCGAAGCATACATGCTCAAGAGGGATCACCAGAAATTCAAAGGCAACTGGTTTTCGGTAAACGGGGAATCGAAGTCGGAATGCCGTGAAATTCACCGAGTCAAAGCGTTTCCCCATCTGCGGAAGAAGTCTGATGTAGAACAAGTTGCAGAAGCATACATGCTCAAGAGGGGTCACCTAAAATTCAAAGGCAACTGATTTTTGGCAAAAGGGGAATCGAAGTCGGAATGCCGCGAAATTCACCGAGTCAAAGCGTTTCCCTGTTTGCGGAAGAAGTCTGATGTAGACCAAGTAGCCGAAGCATACATGCTCAAGAGGGATCACCAGAAATTCAAAGGCAACTGATTTTCGGCAAACGGGGAATCGAAGTCGGAAGGCCGCGAAATTCACCGAGTCAAAGCGTTTCCCCGTTTGCGGAAGAAGTCTGATGTAGAACAAGTAGCAGAAGCATACATGCTCAAGAGGGGTCACCAGAAATTCAAAGGCAACTGAATTTCGGCAACCGGGGAATCGAAGTCGGAATGCCGTGAAATTCACCGAGTGAAAGCGTTTCCCCGTTTGTGGAAGAAGTCTGATGTAGAACAAGTAGCCGAAGCATACATGCTCAAGAGGGATCACCAGAAATTCAAAGGCAACTGATTTTCGGTAAACGGGGAATCGAAGTTGGAATGCCGTGAAATTCACCGAGTCAAAGCGTTTCCCAATCTGCGGAAGAAGTCTGATGTAGAACAAGTAGCAGAAGCATACATGCTCAAGAGGGGTCACCTAAAATTCAAAGGCAACTGATTTTTGGCAAAAGGGGAATCGAAGTCGGAATGCCGCGAAATTCACCGAGTCAAAGCGTTTCCCCGTTTGCGGAAGAAGTCTGATGTAGACCAAGTAGCCGAAGCATACATGCTCAAGAGGGGTCACCCGAAATTCAAAGGCAACTGAATTTCGGCAACCGGGGAATCGAAGTCGGAATGCCGTGAAATTCACCGAGTCAAAGCGTTTCCCCGTTTGCGGAAGAAGTCTGATGTAGAACAAGTAGCTGAAGCATACATGCTCAAGAGGGATCACCAGAAATTCAAAGGCAACTGATTTTCGGTAAACGGGGAATCGAAGTCGGAATGCCGTGAAATTCACCGAGTCAAAGCGTTTCCCCGTTTGCGGAAGAAGTCTGATGTAGAACAAGTAGCAGAAGCATACATGCGCAAGAGGGATCCCCAGAAATTCAAAGGCAACTGATTTTTGGTAAACGGGGAATCGAAGTTGGAATGCCGCGAAATTCACCGAGTCAAAGCGTTTCCCCATTTGCGGAAGAATTCTGATGTAGAAAAAGTAGCAGAAGCATACATGCTCAAGAGGGGTCACCCGAAATTCAAAGGCAACTGAATTTCGGCAACCGGGGAATCGAAGTCGGAATGCCGTGAAATTCACCGAGTCAAAGCGTTTCCCCGTTTGCGGAAGAAGTCTGATGTACAACAAGTAGCTGAAGCATACATGCTCAAGAGGGATCACCAGAAATTCAAAGGCAACTGATTTTCGGTAAACGGGGAATCGAAGTCGGAATGCCGTGAAATTCACCGAGTCAAAGCGTTTCCCCATCTGCGGAAGAAGTCTGATGTAGAACAAGTAGCAGAAGCATACATGCTCAAGAGGGGTCACCCGAAATTCAAAGGCAACTGAATTTCGGCAACCGGGGAATCGAAGTCGGAATGCCGCGAAATTCATCGAGTCAAAGCGTTTCCCCATTTGCGGAAGAACTCTGATGTAGAACAATTAGCAGAAGCATACATGCGCAATAGGGATCACCAGAAATTCAAAGGCAACTGAATTTCGGCAACCGGGGAATCGAAGTCGGAATTGCGCGAAATTCACCGAGTCAAAGCGTTTCCCCTTTTGCGGAAGAAGTCTGATGTAGAACAAGTAGCCGAAGCATACATGCTCAAGAGGGATCACCAGAAATTCAAAGGCAACTGATTTTCGGCAAACGGGGAATCGAAGTCGGAATGCCGCGAAATTCACCAAGTCAAAGCGTTTCCCCGTTTGCAGAAGAAGTCTGATGTAGAACAAGTAGCAGAAGCATCCATGCTCAAGAGGGGTCACCCGAAATTCAAAGGCAACTGAATTTCGGCAACCGGGGAATCGAAGTCGGAATGCCGCGAAATTCACCGAGTCAAAGCGTTTCCCCGTTTGCGGAAGAAGTCTGATGTAGAACAATTAGCAGAAGCATACATGCTCAATAGGGATCACCAAAATTCGAAGGGAACTGATTTTCGGCAACCGAGGCAATGAAATGGGAATTCCGCGAAACTCACCGAGTCAAAGCGTTTCGCCGTTTGCAGAAGAAGTCTGATGTAGATCAAGTAGCAGAAGCATACATGCTCAAGAGGGGTCACCTGAAATTCAAAGGCAACTGAATTTCGGCAACCGGGGCATCGAAGAACAAGTAGCAGAAGCATACATGATCAAGAGGGATCACCAGAAATTCAAAGGCAATTGAATTTCGGCAACCGGGGAATCGAAGTCGGAATGCCGCGAAATTCACCGAGTCAAAGCGTTTCCCCGTTTGCGGAACAAGTCTTATGTAGAACAAGTAGCCGAAGCATACATGCTCAAGAGGGATCACCAGAAATTCAAAGGCAACTGAATTTCGGCAACCGGGGAATCGAAGGCGGAATTGCGCAAAATTCACCGAGTCAAAGCGTTTCCCCGTTTGCGGAAGAAGTCTGATGTAGAACAAGTAGCCGAAGCATACATGCTCAAGAGGGATCACCAGAAATTCAAAGGCAACTGATTTTCGGCAAACGGGGAATCGAAGTCGGAAGGCCGCGAAATTCACCGAGTCAAAGCGTTTCCCTGTTTGCGGAAGAAGTCTGATGTAGAACAAGTAGCAGAAGCATACATGGTCAAGAGGGGTCACCCGAAATTCAAAGGCAACTGAATTTCGGCAACCGGGGAATCGAAGTCGGAATGCCGTGAAATTCACCGAGTCAAAGCGTTTCCCCGTTTGCGGAAGAAGTCTTATGTAGAACAAGTAGCCGAAGCATACATGCTCAAGAGGGATCACCAGAAATTCAAAGGCAACTGATTTTCGGCAAACGGGGAATCGAAGTCGGAATGCCGCGAAATTCACCGAGTCAAAGCGTTTCCCCGTTTGCGGAAGAAGTCTGATGTAGAACAATTAGCAGAAGCATACATGCTCAATAGGGATCACCAAAATTCGAAGGGAACTGATTTTCGGCAACCGAGGCAATGCAATGGGAATTCCGCGAAACTCACCGAGTCAAAGCGTTTCGCCGTTTGTGGAAGAAGTCTGATGTAGATCAAGTAGCAGAAGCATACATGCTCAAGAGGGGTCACCTGAAATTCAAAGGCAACTGAATTTCGGCAACCGGGGCATCGAAGAACAAGTAGCAGAAGCATACATGATCAAGAGGGATCACCAGAAATTCAAAGGCAACTGAATTTCGGCAACCGGGGAATCGAAGTCGGAATGCCGCGAAATTCATCGAGTCAAAGCGTTTCCCCATTTGCGGAAGAAGTCTGATGTAGAACAATTAGCAGAAGCGTACATGCTCAATAGGGATCACCAGAAATTCAAAGGCAACTGAATTTCGGCAACCGGGGATTCGAAGTCGGAATTGCGCGAAATTCACCGAGTCAAAGCGTTTCCCCTTTTGCGGAAGAAGTCTGATGTAGAACAAGTAGCCGAAGCATACATGCTCAAGAGGGATCACCAGAAATTCAAAGGCAACTGATTTTCGGCAAACGGGGAATCGAAGTCGGAATGCCGCGAAATTCACCGAGTCAAAGCGTTTCCCCGTTTGCAGAAGAAGTCTGATGTAGAACAAGTAGCAGAAGCATCCATGCTCAAGGGGGGTCACCCGAAATTTAAAGGCAACTGAATTTCGGCAACTGGGGAATCGAAGTCGGAATGCCGCGAAATTCACCGAGTCAAAGCGTTTCCCCGTTTGCGGAAGAAGTCTGATGTAGAACAATTAGCAGAAGCATACATGCTCAATAGGGATCACCAAAATTCGAAGGGAACTGATTTTCGGCAACCGAGGCAATGAAATGGGAATTCCGCGAAACTTACCGAGTCAAAGCGTTTCGCCGTTTGCGGAAGAAGTCTGATGTAGATCAAGTAGCAGAAGCATACATGCTCAAGAGGGGTCACCTGAAATTCAAAGGCAACTGAATTTCGGCAACCGGGGCATCGAAGAACAAGTAGCAGAAGCATACATGATCAAGAGGGATCACCAGAAATTCAAAGGCAACTGAATTTCGGCAACCGGGGAATCGAAGTCGGAATGCCGCGAAATTCACCGAGTCAAAGCGTTTCCCCGTTTGCGGAACAAGTCTTATGTAGAACAAGTAGCCGAAGCATACATGCTCAAGAGGGATCACCAGAAATTCAAAGGCAACTGAATTTCGGCAACCGGGGAATCGAAGGCGGAATTGCGCAAAATTCACCGAGTCAAAGCGTTTCCCCGTTTGCGGAAGAAGTCTGATGTAGAACAAGTAGCCGAAGCATACATGCTCAAGAGGGATCACCAGAAATTCAAAGGCAACTGATTTTCGGCAAACGGGGAATCGAAGTCGGAAGGCCGCGAAATTCACCGAGTCAAAGCGTTTCCCCGTTTGCGGAAGAAGTCTGATGTAGAACAAGTAGCAGAAGCATACATGCTCAAGAGGGGTCACCCGAAATTCAAAGGCAACTGAATTTCGGCAACCGGGGAATCGAAGTCGGAATGCCGTGAAATTCACCGAGTCAAAGCGTTTCCCCATTTGCGGAAGAAGTCTTATGTAGAACAAGTAGCCGAAGCATACATGCTCAAGAGGGATCACCAGAAATTGAAAGGCAACTGATTTTCGGCAAACGGGGAATCGAAGTCGGAATGCCGCGAAATTCACCGAGTCAAAGCGTTTCCCCGTTTGCGGAAGAAGTCTGATGTAGAACAAGTAGCAGAAGCATCCATGCTCAATAGGGGTCACCCGAAATTCAAAGGCAACTGAATTTCGGCAACCGGGGAATCGAAGTCGGAATGCCGCGAAATTCACCGAGTCAAAGCGTTTCCCCGTTTGCGGAAGAAGTCTGATGTAGAACAAGTAGCATAAGCATACATGCTCAAGAGGGGTCACTCGAAATTCAAAGGCAACTGAATTTCGGCAGCCGGGGAATCGAAGTCGGAATGCCGCGAAATTCACCGAGTCAAAGCGTTTCCCCGTTTGCGGAAGAAGTATGATGTAGAACAAGTAGCCGAAGCATACATGCTCAAGAGGGATCACCAGAAATTCAAAGGCAACTGATTTTCGGCAAACAGGGAATCGAAGTCGGAAGGCCGCGAAATTCACCGAGTCAAAGCGTTTCCCCGTTTGCGGAAGAAGTCTGATGTAGAACAAGTAGCAGAAGCATACATGCTCAAGAGGGGTCACCCGAAATTAAAAGGCAACTGAATTTCGGCAACCGGGGAATCGAAGTCGGAATGCCGTGAAATTCACCGAGTCAAAGCGTTTCCCCGTTTGCGGAAGAAGTCTGATGTAGAACAAGTAGCCGAAGCATACATGCTCAAGAGGGATCACCAGAAATTCAAAGGCAACTGATTTTCGGCAACCGGGGAATCGAAGTCGGAAGGCCGCGAAATTCACCGAGTCAAAGCGTTTCCCCGTTTGCGGAAGAAGTCTGATGTAGAACAAGTAGCAGAAGCATACATGCTCAAGAGGGGTCACCCAAAATTCAAAGGCAACTGAATTTCGGCAACAGGGGAATCGAAGTCGGAATGCCGTGAAATTCACCGAGTCAAAGCGTTTCCCCGTTTGCGGAAGAAGTCTGATGTAGAACAAGTAGCCGAAGCATACATGCTCAAGAGGGGTCACCTAAAATTCAAAGGCAACTGATTTTTGGCAAATGGGGAATCGAAGTCGGAATGCCGCGAAATTCACCGAGTAAAAGCGTTTCCCCGTTTGCGGAAGAACTCTGATGTAGAACAAGTAGCAGAAGCATACATGCTCAAAAGGGATATTCGAAGGGAACTGACTTTCGGCAACCGAGGCAATGAAATGGGAATTCCGCGAAACTCACCTAGTCAAAGCGTTTCGCCGTTTGCGGAAGAAGTCTGATGTAGAACAAGTAGCAGAAGCATACATGCTCAAGAGGGGTCACCCGAAATTCAAAGGCAACTGAATTTCGGCAACCGGGGCATCGAAGAACAAGTAGCAGAAGCATACATGATCAAGAGGGTCACCAGAAATTCAAAGGCAACTGAATTTTGGCAACCGGGGAATCGAAGTCGGAATGCCGCGAAATTCACCGAATCAAAGCGTTTCCCCGTTTGCGGAAAAAGTCTGATGTAGAACAATTAGCAGAAGCATACATGCTCAATAGGGATCACCAGAAATTCAAAGGCAACTGAATTTCGGCAACCGGGGAATCGAAGGCGGAATTGCGCGAAATTCACCGAGTCAAAGCGTTTCCCCGTTTGCGGAAGAAGTCTGATGTAGAACAAGTAGCCGAAGCATACATGCTCAAGAGGGATCACCAGAAATTCAAAGGCAACTGATTTTCGGCAAACGGGGAATCGAAGTCGGAATGCCGCGAAATTCACCGAGTCAAAGCGTTTCCCCGTTTGCGGAAGAAGTCTGATGTAGAACAAGTAGCAGAAGCATCCATGCTCAAGAGGGGTCACCCGAATTTCAAAGGCAACTGAATTTCGGCAACCGGGGAATCGAAGTCGGAATGCCGCGAAATTCACCGAGTCAAAGCGTTTCCCCATTTGCGGAAGAAGTCTGATGTAGAACAAGTAGCCGAAGCATACATGCTCAAGAGGGATCACCAGAAATTCAAAGGCAACTGATTTTCGGTAAACGGGGAATCGAAGTCGGAATGCCGTGAAATTCACCGAGTCAAAGCGTTTCCCCATCTGCGGAAGAAGTCTGATGTAGAACAAGTAGCAGAAGCATACATGCTCAAGAGGGGTCACCTAAAATTCAAAGGCAACTCATTTTCGGCAAAAGGGGAATCGAAGTCGGAATGCCGCGAAATTCACCGAGTCAAAGCGTTTCCCCGTTTGCGGAAGAACTCTGATGTAGAACAAGTAGCAGAAGCATACATGCTCAAAAGGGATCACCAAAATTCGAAGGGAACTTATTTTCGGCAACCGAGGCAATGAAATGGGAATTCCGCGAAACTCACCGAGTCAAAGCGTTTCGCCGTTTGCGGAAGAAGTCTGATGTAGAACAAGTAGCAGAAGCATACATCCTCAAGAGGGGTCACTCGAAATTCAAAGGCAACTGATTTTCGGCAAACGGGGAATCGAAGTCGGAATGCCGCGAAAGTCACCGAGTCAAAGCGTTTCCCCGTTTGCGGAAGAAGTCTGATGTAGAACAAGTAGCAGAAGCATCCATGCTCAAGAGGGGTCACCCGAAATTCAAAGGCAACTGAATTTCGGCAACCGGGGAATGGAAGTCGGAATGCCGCGAAATTCACCGAGTCAAAGCGTTTCCCCGTTTGCGGAAGAAGTCTTATGTAGAACAAGTAGCCGAAGCATACATGCTCAAGAGGGATCACCAAAATTCGAAGGGAACTGATTTTCGGAAACCGAGGCAATGAAATGGGAATTCCGCGAAACTCACCGAGTCAAAGCGTTTCGCCGTTTGCGGAAGAAGTCTGATGTAGATCAAGTAGCAGAAGCATACATGCTCAAGAGGGGTCACCTGAAATTCAAAGGCAACTGAATTTCGGCAACCGAGGCATCGAAGAACAAGTAGCAGAAGCATCCATGCTCAAGAGGGGTCACCCGAATTTCAAAGGCAACTGAATTTCGGCAACCGGGGAATCGAAGTCGGAATGCCGCGAAATTCACCGAGTCAAAGCGTTTCCCCATTTGCGGAAGAAGTCTGATGTAGAACAAGTAGCCGAAGCATACATGCTCAAGAGGGATCACCAGAAATTCAAAGGCAACTGATTTTCGGTAAACGGGGAATCGAAGTCGGAATGCCGTGAAATTCACCGAGTCAAAGCGTTTCCCCATCTGCGGAAGAAGTCTGATGTAGAACAAGTAGCAGAAGCATACATGCTCAAGAGGGGTCACCTAAAATTCAAAGGCAACTCATTTTCGGCAAAAGGGGAATCGAAGTCGGAATGCCGCGAAATTCACCGAGTCAAAGCGTTTCCCCGTTTGCGGAAGAACTCTGATGTAGAACAAGTAGCAGAAGCATACATGCTCAAAAGGGATCACCAAAATTCGAAGGGAACTTATTTTCGGCAACCGAGGCAATGAAATGGGAATTCCGCGAAACTCACCGAGTCAAAGCGTTTCGCCGTTTGCGGAAGAAGTCTGATGTAGAACAAGTAGCAGAAGCATACATCCTCAAGAGGGGTCACTCGAAATTCAAAGGCAACTGATTTTCGGCAAACGGGGAATCGAAGTCGGAATGCCGCGAAAGTCACCGAGTCAAAGCGTTTCCCCGTTTGCGGAAGAAGTCTGATGTAGAACAAGTAGCAGAAGCATCCATGCTCAAGAGGGGTCACCCGAAATTCAAAGGCAACTGAATTTCGGCAAACGGGGAATCGAACTCGGAATGCCGCGAAATTCACCGAGTCAAAGCGTTTCCCCGTTTGCGGAAGAAGTCTGATGTAGAACAAGTAGCAGAAGCATCCATGCTCAAGAGGGGTCACCCGAAATTCAAAGGCAACTGAATTTCGGCAACCGGGGAAATGAAGTCGGAATGCCGCGAAATTGACCGAGTCAAAGCGTTTCCCCGTTTGCGGAAGAAGTCTTATGTAGAACAAGTAGCCGAAGCATACATGCTCAAGAGGGCTCACCAGAAATTCAAAGGCAACTGAATTTCGGCAACCGGGGAATCGAAGTCGGAATGCCGCGAAATTCACCGAGTCAAAGCGTTTCCCCGTTTGCGGAAGAACTCTGATGTAGAACAAGTAGCAGAAGCATACATGCTCAAAAGGGATCACCAAAATTCGAAGGGAACTGATTTTCGGCAACCGAGGCAATGAAATGGGAATTCCGCGAAACTCACCGAGTCAAAGCAATTCGCCGTTTGCGGAAGAAGTCTGATGTAGAACAAGTAGCAGAAGCATACATGCTCAAGAGGGGTCACCCGAAATTCAAAGGCAACTGATTTTCGGCAAACGGGGAATCGAAGTCGGAATGCCGCGAAATTCACCGAGTCAAAGCGTTTCCCCGTTTGCGGAAGAAGTCTGATGTAGAACAAGTAGCCGAAGCATACATGCTCAAGAGGGCTCACCAGAAATTCAAAGGCAACTGATTTTCGGCAAACGGGGAATCGAAGTCGGAATGCCGCGAAATTCACCGAGTCAAAGCGTTTCCCCGTTTGCGGAAGAAGTCTGATGTAGAACAAGTAGCAGAAGCATCCATGCTCAAGAGGGGTCACCCGAAATTCAAAGGCAACTGAATTTCGGCAACCGGGGAATTGAAGTCGGAATGCCGCGAAATTCACCGAGTCAAAGTGTTTCCCCGTTTGCGGAAGAAGTCTTATGTAGAACAAGTAGCCGAAGCATACATGCTCAAGAGGGATCACCAGAAATTCAAAGGCAACTGAATTTCGGCAACCGGGGAATCGAAGTCGAAATGCCGCGAAATTCACCGAGTCAAAGCGTTTCCCCGTTTGCGGAAGAAGTCTGATGTAGAACAATTAGCAGAAGCATACATGCTCAATAGGGATCACCAGAAATTCAAAGGCAACTGAATTTCGGCAACCGGGGAATCGAAGGCGGAATTACACGAAATTCACCGAGTCAAAGCGTTTCCCCGTTTGCGGAACAAGTCTTATGTAGAACAAGTAGCCGCAGCATACATGCTCAAGAGGGATCACCAGAAATTCAAAGGCAACTGAATTTCGGCAACCGGGGAATCGAAGTCGGAATGCCGCGAAATTCACCGAGTCAAAGCGTTTCCCCGTTTGCGGAAGAAGTCTGATGTAGAACAAGTAGCAGAAGCATCCATGCTCAAGAGGGGTCACCCGAATTTCAAAGGCAACTGAATTTCGGCAACCGGGGAATCGAAGTCGGAATGCCGCGAAATTCACCGAGTCAAAGCGTTTCCCCGTTTGCGGAAGAAGTCTGATGTAGAACAAGTAGCCGAAGCATACATGCTCAAGAGGGATCACCAGAAATTCAAAGGCAACTGATTTTCGGTAAACGGGGAATCGAAGTCGGAATGCCGTGAAATTCACCGAGTCAAAGCGTTTCCCCATCTGCGGAAGAAGTCTGATGTAGAACAAGTAGCAGAAGCATACATGCTCAAGAGGGGTCACCTAAAATTCAAAGGCAACTCATTTTCGGCAAAAGGGGAATCGAAGTCGGAATGCCGCGAAATTCACCGAGTCAAAGCGTTTCCCCGTTTGCGGAAGAACTCTGATGTAGAACAAGTAGCAGAAGCATACATGCTCAAAAGGGATCACCAAAATTCGAAGGGAACTTATTTTCGGCAACCGAGGCAATGAAATGGGAATTCCGCGAAACTCACCGAGTCAAAGCGTTTCGCCGTTTGCGGAAGAAGTCTGATGTAGAACAAGTAGCAGAAGCATACATCCTCAAGAGGGGTCACCCGAAATTCAAAGGCAACTGATTTTCGGCAAACGGGGAATCGAAGTCGGAATGCCGCGAAAGTCACCGAGTCAAAGCGTTTCCCCGTTTGCGGAAGAAGTATGATGTAGAACAAGTAGCAGAAGCATCCATGCTCAAGAGGGGTCACCCGAAATTCAAAGGCAACTGAATTTCGGCAACCGGGGAATGGAAGTCGGAATGCCGCGAAATTCACCGAGTCAAAGCGTTTCCCCGTTTGCGGAAGAAGTCTTATGTAGAACAAGTAGCCGAAGCATACATGCTCAAGAGGGATCACCAAAATTCGAAGGGAACTGATTTTCGGAAACCGAGGCAATGAAATGGGAATTCCGCGAAACTCACCGAGTCAAAGCGTTTCGCCGTTTGCGGAAGAAGTCTGATGTAGATCAAGTAGCAGAAGCATACATGCTCAAGAGGGGTCACCTGAAATTCAAAGGCAACTGAATTTCGGCAACCGGGGCATCGAAGAACAAGTAGCAGAAGCATACATGATCAAGAGGGATCACCAGAAATTCAAAGGCAACTGAATTTCGGCAACCGGGGAATCGAAGTCAGATTGCCGCGAAATTCACTGAGTCAAAGCGTTTCCCCGTTTGCGGAACAAGTCTTATGTAGAACAAGTAGCCGAAGCATACATGCTCAAGAGGGATCACCAGAAATTCAAAGGCAACTGAATTTCGGCAACCGGGGAATCGAAGGCGGAATTGCGCAAAATTCACCGAGTCAAAGCGTTTCCCCGTTTGCGGAAGAAGTCTGATGTAGAACAAGTAGCCGAAGCATACATGCTCAAGAGGGATCACCAGAAATTCAAAGGCAACTGATTTTCGGCAAACGGGGAATCGAAGTCGGAAGGCCGCGAAATTCACCGAGTCAAAGCGTTTCCCCGTTTGCGGAAGAAGTCTGATGTAGAACAAGTAGCAGAAGCATACATGCTCAAGAGGGGTCACCCGAAATTCAAAGGCAACTGAATTTCGGCAACCGGGGAATCGAAGTCGGAATGCCGTGAAATTCACCGAGTCAAAGCGTTTCCCCGTTTGCGGAAGAAGTCTGATGTAGAACAAGTAGCCGAAGCATACATGCTCAAGAGGGCTCACCAGAAATTCAAAGGCAACTGATTTTCGGCAAACGGGGAATCGAAGTCGGAATGCCGCGAAATTCACCGAGTCAAAGCGTTTCCCCGTTTGCGGAAGAAGTCTGATGTAGAACAAGTAGCAGAAGCATCCATGCTCAAGAGGGGTCACCCGAAATTCAAAGGCAACTGAATTTCGGCAACCGGGGAATTGAAGTCGGAATGCCGCGAAATTCACGGAGTCAAAGCGTTTCCCCGTTTGCGGAAGAAGTCTTATGTAGAACAAGTAGCCGAAGCATACATGCTCAAGAGGGATCACCAGAAATTCAAAGGCAACTGAATTTCGGCAACCGGGGAATCGAAGTCGGAATGCCGCGAAACTCACCGAGTCAAAGCGTTTCCCCGTTTGCGGAAGAAGTCTGATGTAGAACAATTAGCAGAAGCATACATGCTCAATAGGGATCACCAGAAATTCAAAGGCAACTGAATTTCAGCAACCGGGGAATCGAAGGCGGAATTACACGAAATTCACCGAGTCAAAGCGTTTCCCCGTTTGCGGAACAAGTCTTATGTAGAACAAGTAGCCGAAGCATACATGCTCAAGAGGGATCACCAGAAATTCAAAGGCAACTGAATTTCGGCAACCGGGGAATCGAAGGCGGAATTGCGCAAAATTCACCGAGTCAAAGCGTTTCCCCGTTTGCGGAAGAAGTCTGATGTAGAACAAGTAGCAGAAGCATCCATGCTCAAGAGGGGTCACCCGAAATTCAAAGGCAACTGAATTTCGGCAACCGGGGAATCAAAGTCGGAATGCCGCGAAATTCACCGAGTCAAAGCGTTTCCCCGTTTGCGGAAGAAGTCTGATGTAGAACAAGTAGCCGAAGCATACATGCTCAAGAGGGATCACCAGAAATTCAAAGGCAACTGATTTTCGGTAAACGGGGAATCGAAGTCGGAATGCCGTGAAATTCACCGAGTCAAAGCGTTTCCCCATCTGCGGAAGAAGTCTGATGTAGAACAAGTAGCAGAAGCATACATGCTCAAGAGGGGTCACCTAAAATTCAAAGGCAACTGATTTTTGGCAAAAGGGGAATCGAAGTCGGAATGCCGCGAAATTCACCGAGTCAAAGCGTTTCCCCGTTTGCGGAAGAACTCTGATGTAGAACAAGTAGCAGAAGCATACATGCTCAAAAGGGATCACCAAAATTCGAAGGGAACTGATTTTCGGCAACCGAGGCAATGAAATGGGAATTCCGCGAAACTCACCGAGTCAAAGCGTTTCGCCGTTTGCGGAAGAAGTCTGATGTAGAACAAGTAGCAGAAGCATACATGCTCAAGAGGGGTCACCCGAAATTCAAAGGCAACTGATTTTCGGCAAACGGGGAATCGAAGTCGGAATGCCGCGAAATTCACCGAGTCAAAGCGTTTCCCCGTTTGCGGAAGAAGTCTGATGTAGAACAAGTAGCAGAAGCATCCATGCTCAAGAGGGGTCACCCGAAATTCAAAGGCAACTGAATTTCGGCAACCGGGGAAATGAAGTCGGAATGCCGCGAAATTCACCGAGTCAAAGCGTTTCCCCGTTTGCGGAAGAAGTCTTATGTAGAACAAGTAGCCGAAGCATACATGCTCAAGAGGGATCACCAGAAATTCAAAGGCAACTGAATTTCGGCAACCGGGGAATCGAAGTCGGAATGCCGCGAAATTCACCGAGTCGCGTTTCCCCGTTTGTGGAAGAACTCTGATGTAGAACAAGTAGCAGAAGCATACATGCTCAAAAGGGATCACCAAAATTCGAAGGGAACTGATTTTCGGCAACCGAGGCAATGAAATGGGAATTCCGCGAAACTCACCGAGTCAAAGCGTTTAGCCGTTTGCGGAAGAAGTCTGATGTAGAACAAGTAGCAGAAGCATACATGCTCAAGAGGGGTCACCCGAAATTCAAAGGCAACTGAATTTCGGCACCCGGGGCATCGAAGAACAAGTAGCAGAAGCATACATGATCAAGAGGGATCTCCAGAAATTCAAAGGCAACTGAATTTCGGCAACCGGGGAATCGAAGTCGGAATGCCGCGAAATTCATCGAGTCAAAGCGTTTCCCCGTTTGCGGAACAAGTCTTATGTAGAACAAGTAGCCGAAGCATACATGCTCAAGAGGGGTCACCCGAAATTCAAAGGCAACTGATTTTCGGCAAACGGGGAATCGAAGTCGGAATGCCGCGAAATTCACCGAGTCAAAGCGTTTCCCCGTTTGCGGAAGAAGTCTGATGTAGAACAAGTAGCCGAAGCATACATGCTTAAGAGGGATCACCAGAAATTCAAAGGCAACTGATTTTCGGCAAACGGGGAATCGAAGTCGGAATGCCGCGAAATTCACCGAGTCAAAGCGTTTCCCCGTTTGCGGAAGAAGTCTGATGTAGAACAAGTAGCAGAAGCATCCATGCTCAAGAGGGGTCACCCGAAATTCAAAGGCAACTGAATTTCGGCAACCGGGGAATTGAAGTCGGAATGCCGCGAAATTCACGGAGTCAAAGCGTTTCCCCGTTTGCGGAAGAAGTCTTATGTAGAACAAGTAGCCGAAGCATACATGCTCAAGAGGGATCACCAGAAATTCAAAGGCATCTGAATTTCGGCAACCGGGGAATCGAAGTCGGAATGCCGCGAAATTCACCGAGTCAAAGCGTTTCCCCGTTTGCGGACGAAGTCTGATGTAGAACAATTAGCAGAAGCATACATGCTCAATAGGGATCACCAGAAATTCAAAGGCAACTGAATTTCGGCAACCGGGGAATCGAAGTCGGAATGCCGCGAAATTCACCGCGTCAAAGCGTTTCCCCGTTTGCGGAAGAAGTCTGATGTAGAATAAGTAGCAGAAGCATCCATGCTCAAGAGGGGTCACCCGAAATTCAAAGGCAACTGAATTTCGGCAACCGGGGAATCGAAGTCGGAATGCCGCGAAATTCACGGAGTCAAAGCGTTTCCCCGTTTGCGGAAGAAGTCTTATGTAGAACAAGTAGCCGAAGCATACATGCTCAAGAGGGATCACCAGGAATTCAAAGGCAACTGATTTTCGGCAAACGGGGAATCGAAGTCGGAAGGCCGCGAAATTCACCGAGTCAAAGCGTTTCCCCGTTTGCGGAAGAAGTCTTATGTAGAACAAGTAGCCGAAGCATACATGCTCAAGAGGGATCACCAAAAATTCAAAGGCAACTGAATTTCGGCAACCGGGGAATCGAAGTCGGAATGCCGCGAAACTCACCGAGTCAAAGCGTTTCCCCGTTTGCGGAAGAAGTCTGATGTAGAACAATTAGCAGAAGCATACATGCTCAATAGGGATCACCAGAAATTCAAAGGCAACTGAATTTCGGCAGCCGGGGAATCGAAGTCGGAATTGCGCGAAATTCACCGAGTCAAAGCGTTTCCCCGTTTGCGGAAGAAGTCTGATGTAGAACAAGTAGCCGAAGCATACATGCTCAAGAGGGATCACCAGAAATTCAAAGGCAACAGATTTTCGGCAACCGGGGAATCGAAGTCGGAATGCCGCGAAAGTCACCGAGTCAAAGCGTTTCCCCATTTGCGGAAAAAGTCTGATGTAGAACAATTAGCAGAAGCATAAATGCTCAATAGGGATCACCAGAAATTCAAAGGCAACTGAATTTCGGCAACCGGGGAATCGAAGGCGGAATTACGCGAAATTCACCGAGTCAAAGCGTTTCCCCGTTTGCGGAGGAAGTCTGATGTAGAACAAGTAGCCGAAGCATACATGCTCAAGAGGGATCACCAGAAATTCAAAGGCAATTGATTTTCAGGAAACGGGGAATCGAAGTCGGAATGCCGCGAATTTCACCGAGTCAAAGCGTTTCCCCGTTTGCGGAAGAAGTCTGATGTAGAAGAAGTAGCAGAAGCATCCATGCTCAAGAGGGGTCACCCGAAATTCAAAGGCAACTGAATTTCGGCAACCGGGGAATCGAAGGCGGAATTGCGCGAAATTCACCGAGTCAAAGCGTTTCCCCGTTTGCGGAAGAAGTCTGATGTAGAACAAGTAGCCGAAGCATACATGCTCAAGAGGGATCACCAGAAATTCAAAGGCAACTGATTTTCGGCAAACGGGGAATCGAAGTCGGAATGCCGCGAAATTCACCGAGTCAAAGCGTTTCCCCGTTTGCGGAAGAAGTCTGATGTAGAACAAGTAGTAGAAGCATCCATGCTCAAGAGGGGTCACCCGAAATTCAAAGGCAACTGAATTTCGGCAACCGGGGAATCGAAGTCGGAATGCCGCGAAATTCACCGAGTCAAAGCGTTTCCCCGTTTGCGGAAGAAGTCTGATGTAGAACAAGTAGCAGAAGCATACATGCTCAAGAGGGGTCACTCGAAATTCAAAGGCAACTGAATTTCAGCAGCCGGGGAATCGAAGTCGGAATGCCGCGAAATTCACCGAGTCAAAGCGTTTCCCCGTTTGCGGAAGAAGTCTGATGTAGAACAAGTAGCCGAAGCATACATGCTCAAGAGGGATCACCAGAAATTCAAAGGCAACTCAATTTCGGCAACCGGGGAATCGAAGTCGGAATGCCGCGAAATTCACCGAGTCAAAGGGTTTCCCCGTTTGCGGAAGAAGTCTGATGTAGAACAAGTAGCAGAAGCATCCATGCTCAAGAGGGATCACCAGAAATTCAAAGGCAACTGATTTTCGGCAAACGAGGAATCGAAGTCGGAATGCCGCGAAAGTTACCGAGTCAAAGCGTTTCCCCGATTACGGAAGAAGTCTGATGTAGAACAAGTAGCCGAAGCATACATGCTCAAGAGGGATCACCAGAAATTCAAAGGCAACTGATTTTCGGCAAACGGGGAATCGAAGTCGGAATGCCACGAAATTCACCGAGTCAAAGCGTTTCCCCGTTTGCGGAAGAAGTCTGATGTAGAACATGTAGCCGAAGCATACATGCTCAAGAGGGATCACCAGAAATTCAAAGGCAACTGAATTTCAGCAACCGGGGAATCGAAGTCGGAATGCCGCGAAACTCACCGAGTCAAAGCGTTTCCCCGTTTGCGGAAGAAGTCTGATGTAGAACAATTAGCAGAAGCATACATGCTCAATAGGGATCACCAGAAATTCAAAGGCAACTGAATTTCGGCAACCGGGGAATCGAAGGCGGAATTGCGCGAAATTCACCGAGTCAAAGCGTTTCCCCGTTTGCGAAAGAAGTCTGATGTAGAACAAGTAGCCGAAGCATACATGCTCAAGAGGGATCACCAGAAATTCAAAGGCAACTCATTTTCGGCAAACGGGGAATCGCAGTTGGAAGGCCGCGAAATTCACCGAGTCAAAGCGTTTCCCCGTTTGCGGAAGAAGTCTGATGTAGAACAAGTAGCAGAAGCATCCATGCTCAAGAGGGGTCACCCGAAATTCAAAGGCAACTGAATTTCGGCAACCGGGGAATCGAAGTCGGAATGCCGCGAAATTCACCGAGTCAAAGCGTTTCCCCGTTTGCGGAAGAAGTCTTATGTAGAACAAGTAGCTGAAGCATACATGCTCAAGAGGGATCACCAGAAATTCAAAGGCAACTGATTTTCGGCAAACGGGGAATCGAAGTCGGAATGCCGCGCAATTCACCGAGTCAAAGCGTTTCCCCGTTTGCGGAAGAAGTCTGATGTAGAACAAGTAGCCGAAGCATACATGCTCAAGAGGGATCACCAGAAATTCAAAGGCAACTCATTTTCGGCAAACGAGGAATCGAAGTCGGAATGCCTCGAAATTCACCGAGTCAAAGCGTTTCCCCGTTTGCGGAAGAAGTCTGATGTAGAACAAGTAGCCGAAGCATACATGCTCAAGAGGGATCACCAGAAATTCAAAGGCAACTGTTTTTCGGCAAACGGGGAATCGAAGTCGGAAGGCCGCGAAATTCACCGAGTCAAAGCGTTTCCCCGTTTGCGGAAGAAGTCTGATGTAGAACAAGTAGCAGAAGCATCCATGCTCAAGAGGGGTCACTCGAAATTCAAAGGCAACTGAATTTCGGCAACCGGGGAATCGAAGTCGGAATGCCGCGAAATTCACCGAGTCAAAGTGTTTCCCCGTTTGCGGAAGAAGTCTGATGTAGAACAAGTAGCCGAAGCATACATGCTCAAGAGGGATCACCAGAAATTCAAAGGCAACTGATTTTTAGCAAACGGGGAATCGAAGTCGGAATGCCGCGAAATTCACCGAGTCAAAGCGTTTCCCCGTTTGCGGAAGAAGTCTGATGTAGAACAAGTAGCAGAAGCATACATGCTCAAGAGGGGTCACCCGAAATTCAAAGGCAACTGAATTTCGTTTACCGGGGAATCGAAGTAGGAATGCCGCGAAACTCACCGTGGCAAAGCGTTTCGCCGTTTGAGGAAGAAGTCTGATGTAGAACAAGTAGCAGAAGCATACATGGTCAAGAGGGGTCACCCGAAATTCAAAGGCAACTAAATTTCGGAAAACGGGGAATCGAAGTCGGAATGCCGCGAAATTCACCAATTTAAAGCGTTTCCCAGTTTGCGGAAGAAGTCTGATGTAGAACAAGTAGCAGAAGCATACATGCTCAAGAGGGCTCACCCCAAATCCAAAGGCAACTGAATTTCGGCAAACGGGGAATTGAAGTCGGAATGCCGCGAAATTCACCGAGTCAAAGCGTTTCCCCGTTTGCGGAAGAAGTCTGATGTAGAACAAGTAGCAGAAGCATACATGCTCAAGAGGGGTCACCCGAAATTCAAAGGCAATTGAATTTCGGCAACCGGGGAACCGAAGTCGGAAAGCCGCGAAATTCAACGAGTCAAAGCGTTTCCCCGTTTGCGGAAGAACTCTGATGTAGAACAAGTAGCAGAAGCATCCATGCTCAAGAGGGGTCACCCGAAATTCAAAGGTAACTGAATTTCGGCAACCGGGGAATCGAAGTCGGAATGCCGCGAAATTCACCGACTCAAAGCGTTTCCCCGTTTGCGGAAGAAGTCTGATGTAGAACAAGTAGCCGAAGCATACATGCTCAAGAGGGATCACCAGAAATTCAAAGGCACCTGATTTTCGGCAAACGGGGAATCGATGTCGGAATTGCGCGAAATTCACCGAGTCAAAGCGTTTCCCCGTTAGCGGAAGAAGTTTTGATTTAGAACAAGTAGCCGAAGCATACATGCTCAAGAGGGATCACCAGAAATTCAAAGGCAACTGATTTTCGGCAAACGGGGAATCGAAGTCGGAATGCCGCGAAATTCACCGAGTCAAAGCGTTTCCCCGTTTGCGGAAGAAGTCTGATGTAGAACAAGTAGCCGAAGCATACATGCTCAAGAGGGATCTCCAGAAATTCAAAGGCAACTGATTTTCGGCAAACGGGGAATCGATGTCGGAATTGCGTGAAATTCTCCGAGTCAAAGCGTTTCCCCGTTAGCGGAAGAAGTCTGATGTAGAACAAGTAGCCGAAGCATACATGCTCAAGAGGGATCACCAGAAATTCAAAGGCAACTGATTTTCGGCAAACGGGGAATCGAAGTCGGAAGGCCGCGAAATTCACCGAGTCAAAGCGTTTCCCCGTTTGCGGAAGAAGTCTGATGTAGAACAAGTAGCAGAAGCATACATGCTCAAGAGGGGTCACCCGAAATTCAAAGGCAACTGAATTTCGGCAACCAGGGAATCGAAGTCGGAATACCGCGAAATTCACCGAGTCAAAGCATTTCCCCGTTTGCGGAACAAGTCTGATGTAGAACAAGTAGCCGAAGCATACATGCTCAAGAGGGATCACCAGAAATTCAAAGGCAACTGATTTTCGGCAAACGGGGAATCGAAGTCGGAATGCCGTGAAATTCACCGAGTCAAAGCGTTTCCCCGTTTGCGGAAGAAGTCTGATGTAGAACAAGTAGCCGAAGCATACATGCTCAAGAGGGATCACCAGAAATTGAAAGGCAACTCCTTTTCGGCAAACGAGGAATCGAAGTCGGAATGCCGCGAAATTCACCGAGTCAAAGCGTTTCCCCGTTTGCGGAAGAAGTCTGATGTAGAACAAGTAGCCGAAGCATACATGCTCAAGAGGGATCACCAGAAATTGAAAGGCAACTCATTTTCGGCAAACGAGGAATCGAAGTCGGAATGCCGCGAAATTCACCGAGTCAAAGCGTTTCCCCGTTTGCGGAAGAAGTCTGATGTAGAACAAGTAGCAGAAGCATACATGCTCAAGAGGGGTCAACCGAAATTCAAAGGCAACTGAATTTCGGCAACCGGGGAATCGAAGTCGGAATGCCGCGAAATTCACCGAGTCAAAGCGTTTCCCCGTTTGCGGAAGAAGTCTGATGTAGAACAAGTAGCAGAAGCATCCATGCTCAAGAGGGGTCACCCGAAATTCAAAGGCAACTGAATTTCAGCAACCGGGGAATCGAAGTCGGAATGCCGCGAAATTCACCGAGTCAAAGCGTTTCCCCGTTTGCGGAAGAAGTCTGATGTAGAACAAGTAGCCGAAGCATACATGCTCAAGAGGGATCTCCAGAAATTCAAAGGCAACTGATGTTCGGCAAACGGGGAATCGATGTCGGAATTGCGTGAAATTCTCCGAGTCAAAGCGTTTCCCCGTTAGCGGAAGAAGTCTGATGTAGAACAAGTAGCCAAAGCATACATGCTCAAGAGGGATCACCAGAAATTCAAAGGCAACTGATTTTCGGCAAACGGGGAATCGAAGTCGGAAGGCCGCGAAATTCACCGAGTCAAAGCGTTTCCCCGTTTGCCGAAGAAGTCTGATGTAGAACAAGTAGCAGAAGCATACATGCTCAAGAGGGGTCACCCGAAATTCAAAGGCAACTGAATTTCGGCAACCGGGGAATCGAAGTCGGAATGCCGCGAAATTCACCGAGTCAAAGCGTTTCCCCGTTTGCGGAAGAAGTCTGATGTAGAACAAGTAGCAGAAGCATCCATGCTCAAGAGGGGTCACCCGAAATTCAAAGGCAACTGAATTTCAGCAACCGGGGAATCGAAGTCGGAATGCCGCGAAATTCACCGAGTCAAAGCGTTTCCCCGTTTGCGGAAGAAGTCTGATGTAGAACAAGTAGCCGAAGCATACATGCTCAAGAGGGATCTCCAGAAATTCAAAGGCAACTGATTTTCGGCAAACGGGGAATCGATGTCGGAATTGCGTGAAATTCTCCGAGTCAAAGCGTTTCCCTGTTAGCGGAAGAAGTCTGATGTAGAACAAGTAGCCGAAGCATACATGCTCAAGAGGGATCACCAGAAATTCAAAGGCAACTGATTTTCGGCAAACGGGGAATCGAAGTCGGAATGCCGTGAAATTCACCGAGTCAAAGCGTTTCCCCGTTTGCGGAAGAAGTCTGATGTAGAACAAGTAGCCGAAGCATACATGCTCAAGAGGGATCACCAGAAATTCAAAGGCAACTGATTTTCGGCAAACGTGGAATCGAAGTCGGAATGCCGTGAAATTCACCGAGTCAAAGCGTTTCCCCGTTTGCGGAAGAAGTCTGATGTAGAACAAGTAGCAGAAGCATCCATGCTCAAGAGGGGTCACCCGAAATTCAAAGGCAACTGAATTTCAGCAACCGGGGAATCGAAGTCGGAATGCCGCGAAATTCACCGAGTCAAAGCGTTTCCCCGTTTGCGGAAGAAGTCTGATGTAGAACAAGTAGCCGAAGCATACATGCTCAAGAGGGATCTCCAGAAATTCAAAGGCAACTGATTTTCGGCAAACGGGGAATCGATGTCGGAATTGCGTGAAATTCTCCGAGTCAAAGCGTTTCCCTGTTAGCGGAAGAAGTCTGATGTAGAACAAGTAGCCGAAGCATACATGCTCAAGAGGGATCACCAGAAATTCAAAGGCAACTGATTTTCGGCAAACGGGGAATCGAAGTCGGAATGCCGTGAAATTCACCGAGTCAAAGCGTTTCCCCGTTTGCGGAAGAAGTCTGATGTAGAACAAGTAGCCGAAGCATACATGCTCAAGAGGGATCACCAGAAATTGAAAGGCAACTCATTTTCGGCAAACGAGGAATCGAAGTCGGAATGCCGCGAAATTCACCGAGTCAAAGCGTTTCCCCGTTTGCGGAAGAAGTCTGATGTAGAACAAGTAGCAGAAGCATACATGCTCAAGAGGGGTCACCCGAAATTCAAAGGCAACTGAATTTCGGCAACCGGGGAATCGAAGTCGGAATGCCGCGAAATTCACCGAGTCAAAGCGTTTCCCCGTTTGCGGAAGAAGTCTGATGTAGAACAAGTAGCAGAAGCATCCATGCTCAAGAGGGGTCACCCGAAATTCAAAGGCAACTGAATTTCAGCAACCGGGGAATCGAAGTCGGAATGCCGCGAAATTCACCGAGTCAAAGCGTTTCCCCGTTTGCGGAAGAAGTCTGATGTAGAACAAGTAGCCGAAGCATACATGCTCAAGAGGGATCTCCAGAAATTCAAAGGCAACTGATTTTCGGCAAACGGGGAATCGATGTCGGAATTGCGTGAAATTCTCCGAGTCAAAGCGTTTCCCCGTTAGCGGAAGAAGTCTGATGTAGAACAAGTAGCCAAAGCATACATGCTCAAGAGGGATCACCAGAAATTCAAAGGCAACTGATTTTCGGCAAACGGGGAATCGAAGTCGGAAGGCCGCGAAATTCACCGAGTCAAAGCGTTTCCCCGTTTGCGGAAGAAGTCTGATGTAGAACAAGTAGCAGAAGCATACATGCTCAAGAGGGGTCACCCGAAATTCAAAGGCAACTGAATTTCGGCAACCGGGGAATCGAAGTCGGAATGCCGCGAAATTCACCGAGTCAAAGCGTTTCCCCGTTTGCGGAAGAAGTCTGATGTTGAACAAGTAGCCGAAGCATACATGCTCAAGAGGGGTCACCTGAAATTCAAAGGCAACTGAATTTCGGCAACCGGGGAATCGAAGTCGGAATGCCGCGAAATTCACCGAGTCAAAGCGTTTCCCCGTTTGCGGAAGAAGTCTGATGTAGAACAAGTAGCAGAAGCATACATGCTCAAGAGGGGTCACCCGAAATTCAAAGGCAACTGAATTTCGGCAACCGGGGAATCGAAGTCGGAATGCCGCGAAATTCACCGAGTCAAAGCGTTTCCCCGTTTGCGGAAGAAGTCTGATGTAGAAAAAGTAGCAGAAGCATCCATGCTCAAGAGGGGTCACCCGAAATTCAAAGGCAACTGAATTTCAGCAACCGGGGAATCGAAGTCGGAATGCCGCGAAATTCACCGAGTCAAAGCGTTTCCCCGTTTGCGGAAGAAGTCTGATGTAGAACAAGTAGCCGAAGCATACATGCTCAAGAGGGATCTCCAGAAATTCAAAGGCAACTCATTTTCGGCAAACGGGGAATCGATGTCGGAATTGCGTGAAATTCTCCGAGTCAAAGCGTTTCCCTGTTAGCGGAAGAAGTCTGATGTAGAACAAGTAGCCGAAGCATACATGCTCAAGAGGGATCACCAGAAATTCAAAGGCAACTGATTTTCGGCAAACGGGGAATCGAAGTCGGAAGGCCGCGAAATTCACCGAGTCAAAGCGTTTCCCCGTTTGCGGAAGAAGTCTGATGTAGAACAAGTAGCAGAAGCATACATGCTCAAGAGGGGTCACCCGAAATTCAAAGGCAACTGAATTTCGGCAACCGGGGAATCGAAGTCGGAATGCCGCGAAATTCACCGAGTCAAAGCATTTCCCCGTTTGCGGAACAAGTCTGATGTAGAACAAGTAGCCGAAGCATACATGCTCAAGAGGGATCACCAGAAATTCAAAGGCAACTGATTTTCGGCAAACGGGGAATCGAAGTCGGAATGCCGTGAAATTCACCGAGTCAAAGCGTTTCCCCGTTTGCGGAAGAAGTCTGTTGTAGAACAAGTAGCCGAAGCATACAAGCTCAAGAGGGATCACCAGAAATTGAAAGGCAACTCATTTTCGGCAAACGAGGAATCGAAGTCGGAATGCCGCGAAATTCACCGAGTCAAAGCGTTTCCCCGTTTGCGGAAGAAGTCTGATGTAGAACAAGTAGCAGAAGCATACATGCTCAAGAGGGATCACCAGAAATTCAAAGGCAACTGATTTTCGGCAACCGGGGAATCGAAGTCGGAAGGCCGCGAAATTCACCGAGTCAAAGAGTTTCCCCGTTTGCGGAAGAAGTCTGATGTAGAACAAGTAGCAGAAGCATACATGCCCAAGAGGGGTCACCCGAAATTCAAAGGCAACTGAATTTCGGCAACCGGGGAATCGAAGTAAGCGTTTCCCCGTTTGCGGAAGAAGTCTGATGTAGAACAAGTAGCAGAAGCATACACCGGAATGCCGTGAAATTCTCCGAGTCAAAGCGTTTCCCCGTTGCGGAAGAAGTCTGATGTAGAACAAGTAGCCGAAGCATACATGCTCAAGAGGGGTCACCCGAAATTCAAAGGCAACTGAATTTCGGCAACCGGGGAATCGAAGTCGGAATGCCGCGAAATTCACCGAGTCAAAGCGTTTCCCCGTTTGCGGAAGAAGTCTGATGTAGAACAAGTAGCCGAAGCATACATGCTCAAGAGGGGTCACCCGAAATTCAAAGGCAACTGAATCGGCGGGGAATCGAAGTCGGAATGCCGCGAAATTCACCGAGTCAAAGCGTTTCCCCGTTTGCGAAGTCTGATTAGAACAAGTAGCAGAAGCATACATGCTCAAGAGGGGTCACTCGAAATTCAAAGGCAACTGAATTTCGGCAGCCGGGGAATCGAAGTCGGAATGCCGCGAAATTCACCGAGTCAAAGCGTTTCCCCGTTTGCGGAAGAAGTCTGATGTAGAACAAGTAGCCGAAGCATACATGCTCAAGAGGGGTCACCCGAAATTCAAAGGCAACTGAATTTCGGCAACCGGGGAATCGAAGTCGGAATGCCGCGAAATTCACCGAGTCAAAGCGTTTCCCCGTTTGCGGAAGAAGTCTGATGTAGAACAAGTAGCAAAAGCATCCATGCTCAAGAGGGGTCACCCGAAATTCAAAGGCAACTGAATTTCAGCAACCGGGGAATCGAAGTCGGAATGCCGCGAAATTCACCGAGTCAAAGCGTTTCCTCGTTTGCGGAAGAAGTCTGATGTAGAACAAGTAGCTGAAGCATACATGCTCAAGAGGGGTCACCCGAAATTCAAAGGCAACTGCATTTCGGCAACCGGGGAATCGAAGTCGGAATGCCGTGAAATTCACCGAGTCAAAGCGTTTCCCCGTTTGCGGAAGAAGTCTGATGTAGAACAAGTAGCCGAAGCATACATGCTCAAGAGGGATCACCAGAAATTCAAAGGCAACTCATTTTCGGCAAACGAGGAATCGAAGTCGGAATGCCGCGAAATTCACCGAGTCAAAGCGTTTCCCCGTTTGCGGAAGAAGTCTGATGTAGAACAAGTAGCCGAAGCATACATGCTCAAGAGGGATCACCAGAAATTCAAAGGCAACTGATTTTCGGCAACCGGGGAATCGAAGTCGGAAGGCCGCGAAATTCACCGAGTCAAAGAGTTTCCCCGTTTGCGGAAGAAGTCTGATGTAGAACAAGTAGCAGAAGCATACATGCTCAAGAGGGGTCACCCGAAATTCAAAGGCAACTGAATTTCGGCAACCGGGGAATCGAAGTCGGAATGCCGCGAAATTCACCGAGTCAAAGCGTTTCCCCGTTTGCGGAAGAAGTCTGATGTAGAACAAGTAGCCGAAGCATACATGCTCAAGAGGGATCACCAGAAATTCAAAGGCAACTGATTTTCGGCAAACGGGGAATCGAAGTCGGAATGCCGCGAAATTCACCGAGTCAAAGCGTTTCCCCGTTTGCGGAAGAAGTCTGATGTAGAACAAGTAGCAGAAGCATACATGCTCAAGAGGGGTCACCCGAAATTCAAAGGCAACTGAATTTCGGAACCGGGGAATCGAAGTCGGAATGCCGCGAAATTCACCTAGTCAAAGCGTTTCCCCGTTTGCGGAAGAAGTCTGATGTAGAACAAGTAGCCGAAGCATACATGCTCAAGAGGGATCACCAGAAATTCAAAGGCAACTCATTTTCGGCAAACGAGGAATCGAAGTCGGAATGCCGCGAAATTCACCGAGTCAAAGCGTTTCCCCGTTTGCGGAAGAAGTCTGATGTAGAACAAGTAGCCGAAGCATACATGCTCAAGAGGGATCACCAGAAATTCAAAGGCAACTGATTTTCGGCAACCGGGAAATCGAAGTCGGAAGGCCGCGAAATTCACCGAGTCAAAGCGTTTCCCCGTTTGCGGAAGAAGTCTGATGTAGAACAAGTAGCAGAAGCATACATGCTCAAGAGGGGTCACCCGAAATTCAAAGGCAACTGAATTTCGGCAGCCGGGGAATCGAAGTCGGAATGCCGCGAAATTCACCGAGTCAAAGCGTTTCCCCGTTTGCGGAAGAAGTCTGTTGTAGAACAAGTAGCCGAAGCATACATGCTCAAGAGGGATCACCAGAAATTCAAAGGCAACTCATTTTCGGCAAACGAGGAATCGAAGTCGGAATGCCGCGAAATTCACCGAGTCAAAACGTTTCCCCGTTTGCGGAAGAAGTCTGATGTAGAACAAGTAGCCGAAGCATACATGCTCAAGAGGGATCACCAGAAATTCAAAGGCAACTGATTTTCGGCAACCGGGGAATCGAAGTCGGAAGGCCGCGAAATTCACCGAGTCAAAGAGTTTCCCCGTTTGCGGAAGAAGTCTGATGTAGAACAAGTAGCAGAAGCATACATGCCCAAGAGGGGTCACCCGAAATTCAAAGGCAACTGAATTTCGGCAACCGGGGAATCGAAGTCGGAATGCCGTGAAATTCTCCGAGTCAAAGCGTTTCCCCGTTAGCGGAAGAAGTCTGATGTAGAACAAGTAGCCGAAGCATACATGCTCAAGAGGGGTCACCCGAAATTCAAAGGCAACTGAATTTCGGCAACCGGGGAATCGAAGTCGGAATGCCGCGAAATTCACCGAGTCAAAGCGTTTCCCCGTTTGCGGAAGAAGTCTGATGTAGAACAAGTAGCAGAAGCATACATGCTCAACCGGAATGCCGTGGAGTCAAAGCGTTTCCCCTAGCGGAAGAAGTCTGATGTAGAACAAGTAGAAGCATACTGCTCAAAGGGGTTTCGGCAACAGCCGGGGAATCGAAGTCGGAATGCCGCGAAATTCACCGAGTCAAAGCGTTTCCCCGTTTGCGGAAGAATGTAGAACTGTGCTGTAGAAATTCAAAGGCAAGAATTTAGCCGGGGAATCGAAGTCGGAATGCCGCATACAAATGCTAGAACAAGTAGCCGAAGCATACATGCTCAAGAGGGATCACCAGAAATTCAAAGGCAACTCATTTTCGGCAAACGAGGAATCGAAGTCGGAATGCCGCGAAATTCACCGAGTCAAAGCGTTTCCCCGTTAGCGGAAGAAGTCTGATGTAGAACAAGTAGCCGAAGCATACATGCTCAAGAGGGGTCACCCGAAATTCAAAGGCAACTGAATTTCGGCAACCGGGGAATCGAAGTCGGAATGCCGCGAAATTCACCGAGTCAAAGCGTTTCCCCGTTTGCGGAAGAAGTCTGATGTAGAACAAGTAGCAAAAGCATCCATGCTCAAGAGGGGTCACCCGAAATTCAAAGGCAACTGAATTTCAGCAACCGGGGAATCGAAGTCGGAATGCCGCGAAATGCACCGAGTCAAAGCGTTTCCTCGTTTGCGGAAGAAGTCTGATGTAGAACAAGTAGCTGAAGCATACATGCTCAAGAGGGGTCACCCGAAATTCAAAGGCAACTCATTTTCGGCAAACGAGGAATCGAAGTCGGAATGCCGCGAAATTCACCGAGTCAAAGCGTTTCCCCGTTTGCGGAAGAAGTCTGATGTAGAACAAGTAGCCGAAGCATACATGCTCAAGAGGGATCACCAGAAATTCAAAGGCAACTCATTTTCGGCAAACGAGGAATCGAAGTCGGAATGCCGCGAAATTCACCGAGTCAAAGCGTTTCCCCGTTTGCGGAAGAAGTCTGATGTAGAACAAGTAGCCGAAGCATACATGCTCAAGAGGGATCTCCAGAAATTCAAAGGCAACTGATTTTCGGCAAACGGGGAATCGATGTCGGAATTGCGTGAAATTCTCCGAGTCAAAGCGTTTCCCCGTTAGCGGAAGAAGTCTGATGTAGAACAAGTAGCCGAAGCATACATGCTCAAGAGGGATCACCAGAAATTCAAAGGCAACTCATTTTCGGCAAACGGGGAATCGAAGTCGGAAGGCCGCGAAATTCACCGAGTCAAAGCGTTTCCCCGTTTGCGGAAGAAGTCTGATGTAGAACAAGTAGCAGAAGCATACATGCTCAAGAGGGGTCACCCGAAATTCAAAGGCAACTGAATTTCGGAACCGGGGAATCGAAGTCGGAATGCCGCGAAATTCACCGAGTCAAAGCGTTTCCCCGTTTGCGGAAGAAGTCTGATGTAGAACAAGTAGCCGAAGCATACATGCTCAAGAGGGATCACCAGAAATTCAAAGGCAACTCATTTTCGGCAAACGAGGAATCGAAGTCGGAATGCCGCGAAATTCACCGAGTCAAAGCGTTTCCCCGTTTGCGGAAGAAGTCTGATGTAGAACAAGTAGCCGAAGCATACATGCTCAAGAGGGATCACCAGAAATTCAAAGGCAACTCATTTTCGGCAAACGAGGAATCGAAGTCGGAATGCCGCGAAATTCACCGAGTCAAAGCGTTTCCCCGTTTGCGGAAGAAGTCTGATGTAGAACAAGTAGCCGAAGCATACATGCTCAAGAGGGATCACCAGAAATTCAAAGGCAACTGATTTTCGGCAACCGGGGAATCGAAGTCGGAAGGCCGCGAAATTCACCGAGTCAAAGCGTTTCCCCGTTTGCGGAAGAAGTCTGATGTAGAATAAGTAGCAGAAGCATACATGCTCAAGAGGGGTCACCCGAAATTCAAAGGCAACTGAATTTCGGCAACAGGGGAATCGAAGTCGGAATGCCGCGAAATTCACCGAGTCAAAGCGTTTCCCCGTTTGCGGAAGAAGTCTGATGTAGAACAAGTAGCAGAAGCATACATGCTCAAGAGGGGTCACCCGAAATTCAAAGGCAACTGAATTTCTGCAACCGGGGAATCGAAGTCGGAATGCCGCGAAATTCACCGAGTCAAAGCGTTTCCCCGTTTGCGGAAGAAGTCTGATGTAGAACAAGTAGCCGAAGCATACATACTCAAGAGGGATCACCAGAAATTCAAAGGCAACTCATTTTCGGCAAACGAGGAATCGAAGTCGGAATGCCGCGAAATTCACCGAGTCAAAGCGTTTCCCCGTTTGCGGAAGAAGTCTGATGTAGAACAACTAGCCGAAGCATACATGCTCAAGAGGGATCACCAGAAATTCAAAGGCAACTCATTTTCGGCAAACGAGGAATCGAAGTCGGAATGCCGCGAAATTCACCGAGTCAAAGCGTTTCCCCGTTTGCGGAAGAAGTCTGATGTAGAACAAGTAGCAGAAGCATACATGCTCAAGAGGGGTCACCCGAAATTCAAAGGCAATTGAATTTCTGCAACCGGGGAATCGAAGTCGGAATGCCGCGAAATTCACCGAGTCAAAGCGTTTCCCCGTTTGCGGAAGAAGTCTGATGTAGAACAAGTAGCCGAAGCATACATGCTCAAGAGGGATCACCAGAAATTCAAAGGCAACTCATTTTCGGCAAACGAGGAATCGAAGTCGGAATGCCGCGAAATTCACCGAGTCAAAGCGTTTCCCCGTTTGCGGAAGAAGTCTGATGTAGAACAACTAGCCGAAGCATACATGCTCAAGAGGGATCACCAGAAATTCAAAGGCAACTCATTTTCGGCAAACGAGGAATCGAAGTCGGAAGGCCGCGAAATTCACCGAGTCAAAGCGTTTCCCCGTTTGCGGAAGAAGTCTGATGTAGAACAAGTAGCCGAAGCATACATGCTCAAGAGGGATCACCAGAAATTCAAAGGCAACTGATTTTCGGCAACCGGGGAATCGAAGTCGGAAGGCCGCGAAATTCACCGAGTCAAAGCGTTTCCCCGTTTGCGGAAGAAGTCTGATGTAGAACAAGTAGCAGAAGCATACATGCTCAAGAGGGGTCACCCGAAATTCAAAGGCAACTGAATTTCTGCAACCGGGGAATCGAAGTCGGAATGCCGCGAAATTCACCGAGTCAAAGCGTTTCCCCGTTTGCGGAAGAAGTCTGATGTAGAACAAGTAGCCGAAGCATACATGCTCAAGAGGGATCACCAGAAATTCAAAGGCAACTCATTTTCGGCAAACGAGGAATCGAAGTCGGAATGCCGCGAAATTCACCGAGTCAAAGCGTTTCCCCGTTTGCGGAAGAAGTCTGATGTAGAACAACTAGCCGAAGCATACATGCTCAAGAGGGATCACAGAAATTCAAAGGCAACTCATTTTCGGCAAACGAGGAATCGAAGTCGGAATGCCGCGAAATTCACCGAGTCAAAGCGTTTCCCCGTTTGCGGAAGAAGTCTGATGTAGAACAAGTAGCCGAAGCATACATGCTCAAGAGGGATCACCAGAAATTCAAAGGCAACTGATTTTCGGCAACCGGGGAATCGAAGTCGGAAGGCCGCGAAATTCACCGAGTCAAAGCGTTTCCCCGTTTGCGGAAGAAGTCTGATGTAGAACAAGTAGCAGAAGCATACATGCTCAAGAGGGGTCACCCGAAATTCAAAGGCAACTGAATTTCGGCAACCGGGGAATCGAAGTCGGAATGCCGCGAAATTCACCGAGTCAAAGCGTTTCCCCGTTTGCGGAAGAAGTCTGATGTAGAACAAGTAGCAGAAGCATACATGCTCAAGAGGGGTCACCCGAAATTCAAAGGCAACTGAATTTCTGCAACCCGGGAATCGAAGTCGGAATGCCGCGAAATTCACCGAGTCAAAGCGTTTCCCCGTTTGCGGAAGAAGTCTGATGTAGAACAAGTAGCCGAAGCATACATGCTCAAGAGGGATCACCAGAAATTCAAAGGCAACTCATTTTCGGCAAACGAGGAATCGAAGTCGGAATGCCGCGAAATTCACCGAGTCAAAGCGTTTCCCCGTTTGCGGAAGAAGTCTGATGTAGAACAACTAGCCGAAGCATACATGCTCAAGAGGGATCACCAGAAATTCAAAGGCAACTCATTTTCGCCAAACGAGGAATCGAAGTCGGAATGCCGCGAAATTCACCGAGTCAAAGCGTTTCCCCGTTTGCGGAAGAAGTCTGATGTAGAACAAGTAGCCGAAGCATACATGCTCAAGAGGGATCACCAGAAATTCAAAGGCAACTGATTTTCGGCAACCGGGGAATCGAAGTCGGAAGGCCGCGAAATTCACCGAGTCAAAGCGTTTCCCCGTTTGCGGAAGAAGTCTGATGTAGAACAAGTAGCAGAAGCATACATGCTCAAGAGGGGTCACCCGAAATTCAAAGGCAACTGAATTTCGGCAACCGGGGAATCGAAGTCGGAATGCCGCGAAATTCACCGAGTCAAAGCGTTTCCTCGTTTGCGGAAGAAGTCTGATGTAGAACAAGTAGCCGAAGCATACATGCTCAAGAGGGATCACCAGAAATTCAAAGGCAACTGATTTTCGGCAAACGGGGAATCGAAGTCGGAATGCCGCGAAATTCACCGAGTCAAAGCGTTTCCCCGTTTGCGGAAGAAGTCTGATGTAGAACAAGTAGCAGAAGCATACATGCTCAAGAGGGGTCACCCGAAATTCAAAGGCAACTGAATTTCGGCAACCGGGGAATCGAAGTCGGAATGCCGCGAAATTCACCGAGTCAAAGCGTTTCCCCGTTTGCGGAAGAAGTCTGATGTAGAACAAGTAGCCGAAGCATACATGCTCAAGAGGGATCACCAGAAATTCAAAGGCAACTCATTTTCGGCAAACGAGGAATCGAAGTCGGAATGCCGCGAAATTCACCGAGTCAAAGCGTTTCCCCGTTTGCGGAAGAAGTCTGATGTAGAACAAGTAGCCGAAGCATACATGGTCAAGAGGGATCACCAGAAATTCAAAGGCAACACATTTTCGGCAAACGAGGAATCGAAGTCGGAATGCCGCGAAATTCACCGAGTCAAAGCGTTTCCCCGTTTGCGGAAGAAGTCTGATGTAGAACAAGTAGCCGAAGCATACATGCTCAGGAGGGATCACCAGAAATTCAAAGGCAACTGATTTTCGGCAACCGGGGAATGGAAGTTGGAAGGCCGCGAAATTCACCGAGTCAAAGCGTTTCCCCGTTTGCGGAAGAAGTCTGATGTAGAACAAGTAGCAGAAGCATACATGCTCAAGAGGGGTCACCCGAAATTCAAAGGCAACTGAATTTCGGCAACCGGGGAATCGAAGTCGGAATGCCGCGAAATTCACCGAGTCAAAGCGTTTCCTCGTTTGCGGAAGAAGTCTGATGTAGAACAAGTAGCCGAAGCATACATGCTCAAGAGGGATCACCAGAAATTCAAAGGCAACTAATTTTCGGCAAACGGGGAATCGAAGTCGGAATGCCGCGAAATTCACCGAGTCAAAGCGTTTCCCCGTTTGCGGAAGAAGTCTGATGTAGAACAAGTAGCAGAAGCATACATGCTCAAGAGGGGTCACCCGAAATTCAAAGGCAACTGAATTTCGGCAACCGGGGAATCGAAGTCGGAATGCCGCGAAATTCACCGAGTCAAAGCGTTTCCTCGTTTGCGGAAGAAGTCTGATGTAGAACAAGTAGCCGAAGCATACATGCTCAAGAGGGATCACCAGAAATTCAAAGGCAACTGATTTTCGGCAAACGGGGAATCGAAGTCGGAATGCCGCGAAATTCACCGAGTCAAAGCGTTTCCCCGTTTGCGGAAGAAGTCTGATGTAGAACAAGTAGCAGAAGCATACATGCTCAAGAGGGGTCACCCGAAATTCAAAGGCAACTGAATTTCGGCAACCGGGGAATCGAAGTCGGAATGCCGCGAAATTCACCGAGTCAAAGCGTTTCCCCGTTTGCGGAAGAAGTCTGATGTAGAACAAGTAGCCGAAGCATACATGCTCAAGAGGGATCACCAGAAATTCAAAGGCAACTCATTTTCGGCAAACGAGGAATCGAAGTCGGAATGCCGCGAAATTCACCGAGTCAAAGCGTTTCCCCGTTTGCGGAAGAAGTCTGATGTAGAACAACTAGCCGAAGCATACATGCTCAAGAGGGATCACCAGAAATTCAAAGGCAACTCATTTTCGGCAAACGAGGAATCGAAGTCGGAATGCCGCGAAATTCACCGAGTCAAAGAGTTTCCCCGTTTGCGGAAGAAGTCTGATGTAGAACAAGTAGCCGAAGCATACATGTTCAAGAGGCATCACCATAAATTCAAAGGCAACTGATTTTCGGCAAACGGGGAATCGAAGTCGGAATGCCGCGAAATTCACCGAGTGAAAGCGTTTCCCCGTTTGCGGAAGAAGTCTGATGTAGAACAAGTAGCAGAAGCATACATGCTCAAGAGGGGTCACCCGAAATTCAAAGGCAACTGAATTTCGGCAACCGGGGAATCGAAGTCGGAATGCCACGAAATTCACCGAGTCAAAGCGTTTCCCCGTTTGCGGAAGAAGTCTGATGTAGAACAAGTAGCCGAAGCATACATGCTCAAGAGGGGTCACCAGAAATTCAAAG
Organism: Populus davidiana; assembly: GCA_030145905.1. Classification (NCBI taxonomy): domain Eukaryota; kingdom Viridiplantae; phylum Streptophyta; class Magnoliopsida; order Malpighiales; family Salicaceae; genus Populus; species Populus davidiana. Next base: position 386,133 of record CM057796.1, read on the forward strand.
GCAACTCATTTTCGGCAAACGAGGAATCGAAGTCGGAATGCCGCGAAATTCACCGAGTCAAAGCGTTTCCCCGTTTGCGGAAGAAGTCTGATGTAGAACAACTAGCCGAAGCATACATGCTCAAGAGGGATCACCAGAAATTCAAAGGCAACTCATTTTCGGCAAACGAGGAATCGAAGTCGGAATGCCGCGAAATTCACCGAGTCAAAGCGTTTCCCCGTTTGCGGAAGAAGTCTGATGTAGAACAAGTAGCCGAAGCATACATGCTCAAGAGGGATCACCAGAAATTCAAAGGCAACTGATTTTCGGCAACCGGGGAATCGAAGTCGGAAGGCCGCGAAATTCACCGAGTCAAAGCGTTTCCCCGTTTGCGGAAGAAGTCTGATGTAGAACAAGTAGCAGAAGCATACATGCTCAAGAGGGGTCACCCGAAATTCAAAGGCAACTGAATTTCTGCAACCGGGGAATCGAAGTCGGAATGCCGCGAAATTCACCGAGTCAAAGCGTTTCCCCGTTTGCGGAAGAAGTCTGATGTAGAACAAGTAGCCGAAGCATACATGCTCAAGAGGGATCACCAGAAATTCAAAGGCAACTCATTTTCGGCAAACGAGGAATCGAAGTCGGATTGCCGCGAAATTCACCGAGTCAAAGCGTTTCCCCGTTTGCGGAAGAAGTCTGATGTAGAACAACTAGCCGAAGCATACATGCTCAAGAGGGATCACCAGAAATTCAAAGGCAACTCATTTTCGGCAAACGAGGAATCGAAGTCGGAATGCCGCGAAATTCACCGAGTCAAAGCGTTTCCCCGTTTGCGGAAGAAGTCTGATGTAGAACAAGTAGCCGAAGCATACATGCTCAAGAGGGATCACCAGAAATTCAAAGGCAACTGATTTTCGGCAACCGGGGAATCGAAGTCGGAAGGCCGCGAAATTCACCGAGTCAAAGCGTTTCCCCGTTTGCGGAAGAAGTCTGATGTAGAACAAGTAGCAGAAGCATACATGCTCAAGAGGGGTCACCCGAAATTCAAAGGCAACTGAATTTCGGCAACCGGGGAATCGAAGTCGGAATGCCGCGAAATTCACCGAGTCAAAGCGTTTCCCCGTTTGCGGAAGAAGTCTGATGTAGAACAAGTAGCAAAAGCATACATGCTCAAGAGGGGTCACCCGAAATTCAAAGGCAACTGAATTTCTGCAACCCGGGAATCGAAGTCGGAATGCCGCGAAATTCACCGAGTCAAAGCGTTTCCCCGTTTGCGGAAGAAGTCTGATGTAGAACAAGTAGCCGAAGCATACATGCTCAAGAGGGATCACCAGAAATTCAAAGGCAACTCATTTTCGGCAAACGAGGAATCGAAGTCGGAATGCCGCGAAATTCACCGAGTCAAAGCGTTTCCCCGTTTGCGGAAGAAGTCTGATGTAGAACAAGTAGCCGAAGCATACATGCTCAGGAGGGATCACCAGAAATTCAAAGGCAACTGATTTTCGGCAACCGGGGAATGGAAGTTGGAAGGCCGCGAAATTCACCGAGTCAAAGCGTTTCCCCGTTTGCGGAAGAAGTCTGATGTAGAACAAGTAGCAGAAGCATACATGCTCAAGAGGGGTCACCCGAAATTCAAAGGCAACTGAATTTCGGCAACCGGGGAATCGAAGTCGGAATGCCGCGAAATTCACCGAGTCAAAGCGTTTCCTCGTTTGCGGAAGAAGTCTGATGTAGAACAAGTAGCCGAAGCATACATGCTCAAGAGGGATCACCAGAAATTCAAAGGCAACTAATTTTCGGCAAACGGGGAATCGAAGTCGGAATGCCGCGAAATTCACCGAGTCAAAGCGTTTCCCCGTTTGCGGAAGAAGTCTGATGTAGAACAAGTAGCAGAAGCATACATGCTCAAGAGGGGTCACCCGAAATTCAAAGGCAACTGAATTTCGGCAACCGGGGAATCGAAGTCGGAATGCCGCGAAATTCACCGAGTCAAAGCGTTTCCTCGTTTGCGGAAGAAGTCTGATGTAGAACAAGTAGCCGAAGCATACATGCTCAAGAGGGATCACCAGAAATTCAAAGGCAACTGATTTTCGGCAAACGGGGAATCGAAGTCGGAATGCCGCGAAATTCACCGAGTCAAAGCGTTTCCCCGTTTGCGGAAGAAGTCTGATGTAGAACAAGTAGTAGAAGCATACATGCTCAAGAGGGGTCACCCGAAATTCAAAGGCAACTGAATTTCGGCAACCGGGGAATCGAAGTCGGAATGCCGCGAAATTCACCGAGTCAAAGCGTTTCCCCGTTTGCGGAAGAAGTCTGATGTAGAACAAGTAGCCGAAGCATACATGCTCAAGAGGGATCACCAGAAATTCAAAGGCAACTCATTTTCGGCAAACGAGGAATCGAAGTCGGAATGCCGCGAAATTCACCGAGTCAAAGCGTTTCCCCGTTTGCGGAAGAAGTCTGATGTAGAACAAGTAGCCGAAGCATACATGCTCAAGAGGGATCACCAGAAATTCAAAGGCAACTCATTTTCGGCAAACGAGGAATCGAAGTCGGAATGCCGCGAAATTCACCGAGTCAAAGCGTTTCCCCGTTTGCGGAAGAAGTCTGATGTAGAACAAGTAGCCGAAGCATACATGCTCAGGAGGGATCACCAGAAATTCAAAGGCAACTGATTTTCGGCAACCGGGGAATGGAAGTTGGAAGGCCGCGAAATTCACCGAGTCAAAGCGTTTCCCCGTTTGCGGAAGAAGTCTGATGTAGAACAAATAGCAGAAGCATACATGCTCAAGAGGGGTCACCCGAAATTCAAAGGCAACTGAATTTCGGCAACCGGGGAATCGAAGTCGGAATGCCGCGAAATTCACCGAGTCAAAGCGTTTCCTCGTTTGCGGAAGAAGTCTGATGTAGAACAAGTAGCCGAAGCATACATGCTCAAGAGGGATCACCAGAAATTCAAAGGCAACTGATTTTCGGCAACCGGGGAATGGAAGTTGGAAGGCCGCGAAATTCACCGAGTCAAAGCGTTTCCCCGTTTGCGGAAGAAGTCTGATGTAGAACAAGTAGCCGAAGCATACATGCTCAAGAGGGGTCACCAGAAATTCAAAGGCAACTCATTTTCGGCAAACGAGGAATCGAAGTCGGAATGCCGCGAAATTCACCGAGTCAAAGCGTTTCCCCGTTTGCGGAAGAAGTCTGATGTAGAACAACTAGCCGAAGCATACATGCTCAAGAGGGATCACCAGAAATTCAAAGGCAACTCATTTTCGGCAAACGAGGAATCGAAGTCGGAATGCCGCGAAATTCACCGAGTCAAAGCGTTTCCCCGTTTGCGGAAGAAGTCTGATGTAGAACAAGTAGCCGAAGCATACATGCTCAAGAGGGATCACCAGAAATTCAAAGGCAACTGATTTTCGGCAACCGGGGAATCGAAGTCGGAAGGCCGCGAAATTCACCGAGTCAAAGCGTTTCCCCGTTTGCGGAAGAAGTCTGATGTAGAACAAGTAGCAGAAGCATACATGCTCAAGAGGGGTCACCCGAAATTCAAAGGCAACTGAATTTCGGCAACCGGGGAATCGAAGTCGGAATGCCGCGAAATTCACCGAGTCAAAGCGTTTCCCCGTTTGCGGAAGAAGTCTGATGTAGAACAAGTAGCAAAAGCATACATGCTCAAGAGGGGTCACCCGAAATTCAAAGGCAACTGAATTTCTGCAACCCGGGAATCGAAGTCGGAATGCCGCGAAATTCACCGAGTCAAAGCGTTTCCCCGTTTGCGGAAGAAGTCTGATGTAGAACAAGTAGCCGAAGCATACATGCTCAAGAGGGATCACCAGAAATTCAAAGGCAACTCATTTTCGGCAAACGAGGAATCGAAGTCGGAATGCCGCGAAATTCACCGAGTCAAAGCGTTTCCCCGTTTGCGGAAGAAGTCTGATGTAGAACAAGTAGCCGAAGCATACATGCTCAGGAGGGATCACCAGAAATTCAAAGGCAACTGATTTTCGGCAACCGGGGAATGGAAGTTGGAAGGCCGCGAAATTCACCGAGTCAAAGCGTTTCCCCGTTTGCGGAAGAAGTCCGATGTAGAACAAGTAGCAGAAGCATACATGCTCAAGAGGGGTCACCCGAAATTCAAAGGCAACTGAATTTCGGCAACCGGGGAATCGAAGTCGGAATGCCGCGAAATTCACCGAGTCAAAGCGTTTCCTCGTTTGCGGAAGAAGTCTGATGTAGAACAAGTAGCCGAAGCATACATGCTCAAGAGGGATCACCAGAAATTCAAAGGCAACTAATTTTCGGCAAACGGGGAATCGAAGTCGGAATGCCGCGAAATTCACCGAGTCAAAGCGTTTCCCCGTTTGCGGAAGAAGTCTGATGTAGAACAAGTAGCAGAAGCATACATGCTCAAGAGGGGTCACCCGAAATTCAAAGGCAACTGAATTTCGGCAACCGGGGAATCGAAGTCGGAATGCCGCGAAATTCACCGAGTCAAAGCGTTTCCTCGTTTGCGGAAGAAGTCTGATGTAGAACAAGTAGCCGAAGCATACATGCTCAAGAGGGATCACCAGAAATTCAAAGGCAACTGATTTTCGGCAAACGGGGAATCGAAGTCGGAATGCCGCGAAATTCACCGAGTCAAAGCGTTTCCCCGTTTGCGGAAGAAGTCTGATGTAGAACAAGTAGTAGAAGCATACATGCTCAAGAGGGGTCACCCGAAATTCAAAGGCAACTGAATTTCGGCAACCGGGGAATCGAAGTCGGAATGCCGCGAAATTCACCGAGTCAAAGCGTTTCCCCGTTTGCGGAAGAAGTCTGATGTAGAACAAGTAGCCGAAGCATACATGCTCAAGAGGGATCACCAGAAATTCAAAGGCAACTCATTTTCGGCAAACGAGGAATCGAAGTCGGAATGCCGCGAAATTCACCGAGTCAAAGCGTTTCCCCGTTTGCGGAAGAAGTCTGATGTAGAACAAGTAGCCGAAGCATACATGCTCAAGAGGGATCACCAGAAATTCAAAGGCAACTCATTTTCGGCAAACGAGGAATCGAAGTCGGAATGCCGCGAAATTCACCGAGTCAAAGCGTTTCCCCGTTTGCGGAAGAAGTCTGATGTAGAACAAGTAGCCGAAGCATACATGCTCAGGAGGGATCACCAGAAATTCAAAGGCAACTGATTTTCGGCAACCGGGGAATGGAAGTTGGAAGGCCGCGAAATTCACCGAGTCAAAGCGTTTCCCCGTTTGCGGAAGAAGTCTGATGTAGAACAAATAGCAGAAGCATACATGCTCAAGAGGGGTCACCCGAAATTCAAAGGCAACTGAATTTCGGCAACCGGGGAATCGAAGTCGGAATGCCGCGAAATTCACCGAGTCAAAGCGTTTCCTCGTTTGCGGAAGAAGTCTGATGTAGAACAAGTAGCCGAAGCATACATGCTCAAGAGGGATCACCAGAAATTCAAAGGCAACTAATTTTCGGCAAACGGGGAATCGAAGTCGGAATGCCGCGAAATTCACCGAGTCAAAGCGTTTCCCCGTTTGCGGAAGAAGTCTGATGTAGAACAAGTAGCAGAAGCATACATGCTCAAGAGGGGTCACCCGAAATTCAAAGGCAACTGAATTTCGGCAACCGGGGAATCGAAGTCGGAATGCCGCGAAATTCACCGAGTCAAAGCGTTTCCTCGTTTGCGGAAGAAGTCTGATGTAGAACAAGTAGCCGAAGCATACATGCTCAAGAGGGATCACCAGAAATTCAAAGGCAACTGATTTTCGGCAAACGGGGAATCGAAGTCGGAATGCCGCGAAATTCACCGAGTCAAAGCGTTTCCCCGTTTGCGGAAGAAGTCTGATGTAGAACAAGTAGCAGAAGCATACATGCTCAAGAGGGGTCACCCGAAATTCAAAGGCAACTGAATTTCGGCAACCGGGGAATCGAAGTCGGAATGCCGCGAAATTCACCGAGTCAAAGCGTTTCCCCGTTTGCGGAAGAAGTCTGATGTAGAACAAGTAGCCGAAGCATACATGCTCAAGAGGGATCACCAGAAATTCAAAGGCAACTCATTTTCGGCAAACGAGGAATCGAAGTCGGAATGCCGCGAAATTCACCGAGTCAAAGCGTTTCCCCGTTTGCGGAAGAAGTCTGATGTAGAACAACTAGCCGAAGCATACATGCTCAAGAGGGATCACCAGAAATTCAAAGGCAACTCATTTTCGGCAAACGAGGAATCGAAGTCGGAATGCCGCGAAATTCACCGAGTCAAAGAGTTTCCCCGTTTGCGGAAGAAGTCTGATGTAGAACAAGTAGCCGAAGCATACATGCTCAAGAGGGATCACCAGAAATTCAAAGGCAACTGATTTTCGGCAACCGGGGAATCGAAGTTGGAAGGCCGCGAAATTCACCGAGTCAAAGCGTTTCCCCGTTTGCGGAAGAAGTCTGATGTAGAACAAGTAGCAGAAGCATACATGCTCAAGAGGGGTCACCCGAAATTCAAAGGCAACTGAATTTCGGCAACCGGGGAATCGAAGTCGGAATGCCGCGAAATTCACCGAGTCAAAGCGTTTCCTCGTTTGCGGAAGAAGTCTGATGTAGAACCAGCAGCCGAAGCATACATGCTCAAGAGGGATCACCAGAAATTCAAAGGCAACTGATTTTCGGCAAACGGGGAATCGAAGTCGGAATGCCGCGAAATTCACCGAGTCAAAGCGTTTCCCCGTTTGCGGAAGAAGTCTGATGTAGAACAAGTAGCAGAAGCATACATGCTCAAGAGGGGTCACCCGAAATTCAAAGGCAACTGAATTTCGGCAACCGGGGAATCGAAGTCGGAATGCCGCGAAATTCACTGAGTCAAAGCATTTCCCCGTTTGCGGAAGAAGTCTGATGTAGAACAAGTAGCCGAAGCATACATGCTCAAGAGGGATCACCAGAAATTCAAAGGCAACTGATTTTCGGCAAACGGGGAATCGAAGTCGGAATGCCGCGAAATTCACCGAGTCAAAGCGTTTCCCCGTTTGCGGAAGAAGTCTGATGTAGAACAAGTAGCCGAAGCATACATGCTCAAGTGGGATCACCAGAAATTCAAAGGCAACTGATTTTCGGCAAACGGGGAATCGAAGTCGGAATGCCGCGAAATTCACCGCGTCAAAGCGTTTCCCCGTTTGCGGAAGAAGTCTGATGTAGAACAAGTAGCAGAAGCATCCATGCTCAAGAGGGGTCACCCGAAATTCAAAGGCAACTGAATCTCGGCAACCGGGGAATCGAAGTCGGAATGCCGCTAAATTCACCGAGTCAAAGCGTTTCCCCGTTTGCGGAAGAAGTCTGGTGTAGAACAAGTAGCCGAAGCATACATGCTCAAGAGGGATCACCAGAAATTCAAAGGCAACTGATTTTCGGCAAACGGGGAATCGAAGTCGGAAGGCCGCGAAATTCACCGAGTCAAAGCGTTTCCCCGTTTGCGGAAGAAGTCTGATGTAGAACAAGTAGTAGAAGCATACATGCTCAAGAGGGGTCACCCGAAATTCAAAGGCAACTAAATTTCGGCAACCAGGGAATCGAAGTCGGAATGCCGCGAAATTCACCGAGTCAAAGCGTTTCCCCGTTTGCGGAAGAAGTCTGATGTAGAACAAGTAGCCGAAGCATACATGCTCAATAGGGATCACCAGAAATTCAAAGGCAACTCATTTTCGGCAATCGAGGAATCGAAGTCGGAATGCCGCGAAATTCACCGAGTCAAAGAGTTTCCCCGTTTGCGGAAGAAGTCTGATGTAGAACAAGTAGCCGAAGCATACATGTTCAAGAGGCATCACCATAAATTCAAAGGCAACTGATTTTCGGCAAACGGGGAATCGAAGTCGGAATGCCGCGAAATTCACCGAGTGAAAGCGTTTCCCCGTTTGCGGAAGAAGTCTGATGTAGAACAAGTAGCAGAAGCATACATGCTCAAGAGGGGTCACCCGAAATTCAAAGGCAACTGAATTTCGGCAACCGGGGAATCGAAGTCGGAATGCCACGAAATTCACCGAGTCAAAGCGTTTCCCCGTTTGCGGAAGAAGTCTGATGTAGAACAAGTAGCCGAAGCATACATGCTCAAGAGGGATCACCAGAAATTCAAAGGCAACTCATTTTCGGCAAACGATGAATCGAAGTCGGAATGCCGCGAAATTCACCGAGTCAAAGCGTTTCCCCGTTTGCGGAAGAAGTCTGATGTAGAACAAGTAGCCGAAGCATACATGCTCAAGAGGGATCACCAGAAATTCAAAGGCAACTCATTTTCGGCAAACGAGGAATCGAAGTCGGAATGCCGCGAAATTCACCGAGTCAAAGCGTTTCCCCGTTTGCGGAAGAAGTCTGATGTAGAACAAGTAGCAGAAGCATACATGCTCAAGAGGGGTCACCCGAAATTCAAAGGCAACTGAATTTCGGAACCGGGGAATCGAAGTCGGAATGCCGCGAAATTCACCGAGTCAAAGCGTTTCCCCGTTTGCGGAAGAAGTCTGATGTAGAACAATTAGCAGAAGCATACATGCTCAATAGGGATCACCAGAAATTCAAAGGCAACTGATTTTCGGCAAACGGGGAATCGAAGTCGGAATGCCGCGAAATTCACCGAGTCAAAGGGTTTCCCCGTTTGCGGAAGAAGTCTGATGTAGACCAAGTAGCAGAAGCATACATGCTCAAGAGGGGTCACCCGAAATTCAAAGGCAACTGAATTTCGGAACCGGGGAATCGAAGTCGGAATGCCGCAAAATTCACTGAGTCAAAGCGTTTCCCCGTTTGCGGAAGAAGTCTGATGTAGAACAATTAGCAGAAGCATACATGCTCAATAGGGATCACCAAAAATTCAAAGGCAACTGAATTTCGGCAACCGGGGAATCGAAGGCGGTATTGCGCGAAATTCACCGAGTCAAAGCGTTTCCCCGTTTGCGGAAGAAGTCTGATGTAGAACAAGTAGCCGAAGCATACATGTTCAAGAGGCATCACCAGAAATTCAAAGGCAACTGATTTTCGGCAAACGGGGAATCGAAGTCGGAATGCCGCGAAATTCACCGAGTCAAAGCGTTTCCCCGTTTGTGGAAGAAGTCTGATGTAGAACAAGTAGCAGAAGCATACATGCTCAAGAGGGGTCACCCGAAATTCAAAGGCAACTGAATTTCGGCAACCGGGGAATCGAAGTCGGAAAGCCGCGAAATTCACCGAGTCAAAGCGTTTCCCCATTTGCGGAAGAAGTCTAATGTAGAACAAGTAGCCGAAGCATACATGCTCAAGAGGGATCACCAGAAATTCAAAGGCAACTGATTTTCGGCAAACGGGGAATCGAAGTCGGAATGCCGCGAAATTCACCGAGTCAAAGCGTCTCCCCGTTTGTGGAAGAAGTCTGATGTAGAACAAGTAGCAGAAGCATACATGCTCAAGAGTCAAGAGGGGTCACCCGAAATTCAAAGGCAACTGAATTTCGGCAACCGGGGAATCGAAGTCGGAATGCCGCGAAATTCACCGAGTCAAAGCGTTTCCCCGTTTGCGGAAGAAGTCTGATGTAGAACAAGTAGCCGAAGCATACATGCTCAAGAGGGATCACCAGAAATTCAAAGGCAACTCATTTTCGGCAAACGAGGAATCGAAGTCGGAATGCCGCGAAATTCACCGAGTCAAAGCGTTTCCCCGTTTGCGGAAGAAGTCTGATGTAGAACAAGTAGCCGAAGCATACATGCTCAAGAGGGATCACCAGAAATTCAAAGGCAACTCATTTTCGGCAAACGAGGAATCGAAGTCGGAATGCCGCGAAATTCACCGAGTCAAAGCGTTTCCCCGTTTGCGGAAGAAGTCTGATGTAGAACAAGTAGCCGAAGCATACATGCTCAAGAGGGATCACCAGAAATTCAAAGGCAACTGATTTTCGGCAACCGGGGAATCGAAGTCGGAAGGCCGCGAAATTCACCGAGTCAAAGCGTTTCCCCGTTTGCGGAAGAAGTCTGATGTAGAACAAGTAGCCGAAGCATACATGCTCAAGAGGGATCACCAGAAATTCAAAGGCAACTGATTTTCGGCAACCGGGGAATCGAAGTTGGAAGGCCGCGAAATTCATCGAGTCAAAGCGTTTCCCCGTTTGCGGAAGAAGTCTGATGTAGAACAAGTAGCCGAAGCATACATGCTCAAGAGGGATCACCAGAAATTCAAAGGCAACTCATTTTCGGCAAACGAGGAATCGAAGTCGGAATGCCGCGAAATTCACCGAGTCAAAGCGTTTCCCCGTTTGCGGAAGAAGTCTGATGTAGAACAAGTAGCCGAAGCATACATGCTCAAGAGGGATCACCAGAAATTCAAAGGCAACTCATTTTCGGCAAACGAGGAATCGAAGTCGGAATGCCGCGAAATTCACCGAGTCAAAGCGTTTCCCCGTTTGCGGAAGAAGTCTGATGTAGAACAAGTAGCCGAAGCATACATGCTCAAGAGGGATCACCAGAAATTCAAAGGCAACTGATTTTCGGCAACCGGGGAATCGAAGTTGGAAGGCCGCGAAATTCACCGAGTCAAAGCGTTTCCCCGTTTGCGGAAGAAGTCTGATGTAGAACAAGTAGCCGAAGCATACATGCTCAAGAGGGATCACCAGAAATTCAAAGGCAACTGATTTTCGGCAAACGGGGAATCGAAGTCGGAATGCCGCGAAATTCACCGAGTCAAAGCGTTTCCCCGTTTGCGGAAGAAGTCTGATGTAGAACAATTAGCAGAAGCATACATGCTCAATAGGGATCACCAGAAATTCAAAGGCAACTGATTTTCGGCAAACGGGGAATCGAAGGCGGTATTGCGCGAAATTCACCGAGTCAAAGCGTTTCCCCGTTTGCGGAAGAAGTCTGATGTAGAACCAGTAGCCGAAGCATACATGCTCAAGAGGGATCACCAGAAATTCAAAGGCAACTGATTTTCGGCAAACGGGGAATCGAAGTCGGAATGCCGCGAAATTCACCGAGTCAAAGCGTTTCCCCGTTTGCGGAAGAAGTCTGATGTAGAACAAGTAGCAGAAGCATACATGCTCAAGAGGGGTCACCCGAAATTCAAAGGCAACTGAATTTCGGCAACCGGGGAATCGAAGTCGGAATGCCGCGAAATTCACTGAGTCAAAGCATTTCCCCGTTTGCGGAAGAAGTCTGATGTAGAACAAGTAGCCGAAGCATACATGCTCAAGAGGGATCACCAGAAATTCAAAGGCAACTGATTTTCGGCAAACGGGGAATCGAAGTCGGAATGCCGCGAAATTCACCGAGTCAAAGCGTTTCCCCGTTTGCGGAAGAAGTCTGATGTAGAACAATTAGCAGAAGCATACATGCTCAATAGGGATCACCAGAAATTCAAAGGCAACTGATTTTCGGCAAACGGGGAATCGAAGGCGGTATTGCGCGAAATTCACCGAGTCAAAGCGTTTCCCCGTTTGCGGAAGAAGTCTGATGTAGAACAAGTAGCCGAAGCATACATGCTCAAGAGGGATCACCAGAAATTCAAAGGCAACTGATTTTCGGCAAACGGGGAATCGAAGTCGGAATGCCGCGAAATTCACCGCGTCAAAGCGTTTCCCCGTTTGCGGAAGAAGTCTGATGTAGAACAAGTAGCAGAAGCATCCATGCTCAAGAGGGGTCACCCGAAATTCAAAGGCAACTGAATCTCGGCAACCGGGGAATCGAAGTCGGAATGCCGCTAAATTCACCGAGTCAAAGCGTTTCCCCGTTTGCGGAAGAAGTTTGGTGTAGAACAAGTAGCCGAAGCATACATGCTCAAGAGGGATCACCAGAAATTCAAAGGCAACTGATTTTCGGCAAACGGGGAATCGAAGTCGGAAGGCCGCGAAATTCACCGAGTCAAAGCGTTTCCCCGTTTGCGGAAGAAGTCTGATGTAGAACAAGTAGTAGAAGCATACATGCTCAAGAGGGGTCACCCGAAATTCAAAGGCAACTAAATTTCGGCAACCAGGGAATCGAAGTCGGAATGCCGCGAAATTCACCGAGTCAAAGCGTTTCCCCGTTTGCGGAAGAAGTCTGATGTAGAACAAGTAGCCGAAGCATACATGCTCAATAGGGATCACCAGAAATTCAAAGGCAACTCATTTTCGGCAATCGAGGAATCGAAGTCGGAATGCCGCGAAATTCACCGAGTCAAAGAGTTTCCCCGTTTGCGGAAGAAGTCTGATGTAGAACAAGTAGCCGAAGCATACATGTTCAAGAGGCATCACCATAAATTCAAAGGCAACTGATTTTCGGCAAACGGGGAATCGAAGTCGGAATGCCGCGAAATTCACCGAGTGAAAGCGTTTCCCCGTTTGCGGAAGAAGTCTGATGTAGAACAAGTAGCAGAAGCATACATGCTCAAGAGGGGTCACCCGAAATTCAAAGGCAACTGAATTTCGGCAACCGGGGAATCGAAGTCGGAATGCCACGAAATTCACCGAGTCAAAGCGTTTCCCCGTTTGCGGAAGAAGTCTGATGTAGAACAAGTAGCCGAAGCATACATGCTCAAGAGGGATCACCAGAAATTCAAAGGCAACTCATTTTCGGCAAACGATGAATCGAAGTCGGAATGCCGCGAAATTCACCGAGTCAAAGCGTTTCCCCGTTTGCGGAAGAAGTCTGATGTAGAACAAGTAGCCGAAGCATACATGCTCAAGAGGGATCACCAGAAATTCAAAGGCAACTCATTTTCGGCAAACGAGGAATCGAAGTCGGAATGCCGCGAAATTCACCGAGTCAAAGCGTTTCCCCGTTTGCGGAAGAAGTCTGATGTAGAACAAGTAGCAGAAGCATACATGCTCAAGAGGGGTCACCCGAAATTCAAAGGCAACTGAATTTCGGAACCGGGGAATCGAAGTCGGAATGCCGCGAAATTCACCGAGTCAAAGCGTTTCCCCGTTTGCGGAAGAAGTCTGATGTAGAACAATTAGCAGAAGCATACATGCTCAATAGGGATCACCAGAAATTCAAAGGCAACTGATTTTCGGCAAACGGGGAATCGAAGTCGGAATGCCGCGAAATTCACCGAGTCAAAGGGTTTCCCCGTTTGCGGAAGAAGTCTGATGTAGACCAAGTAGCAGAAGCATACATGCTCAAGAGGGGTCACCCGAAATTCAAAGGCAACTGAATTTCGGAACCGGGGAATCGAAGTCGGAATGCCGCAAAATTCACTGAGTCAAAGCGTTTCCCCGTTTGCGGAAGAAGTCTGATGTAGAACAATTAGCAGAAGCATACATGCTCAATAGGGATCACCAGAAATTCAAAGGCAACTGAATTTCGGCAACCGGGGAATCGAAGGCGGTATTGCGCGAAATTCACCGAGTCAAAGCGTTTCCCCGTTTGCGGAAGAAGTCTGATGTAGAACAAGTAGCCGAAGCATACATGTTCAAGAGGCATCACCAGAAATTCAAAGGCAACTGATTTTCGGCAAACGGGGAATCGAAGTCGGAATGCCGCGAAATTCACCGAGTCAAAGCGTTTCCCCGTTTGTGGAAGAAGTCTGATGTAGAACAAGTAGCAGAAGCATACATGCTCAAGAGGGGTCACCCGAAATTCAAAGGCAACTGAATTTCGGCAACCGGGGAATCGAAGTCGGAAAGCCGCGAAATTCACCGAGTCAAAGCGTTTCCCCATTTGCGGAAGAAGTCTAATGTAGAACAAGTAGCCGAAGCATACATGCTCAAGAGGGATCACCAGAAATTCAAAGGCAACTGATTTTCGGCAAACGGGGAATCGAAGTCGGAATGCCGCGAAATTCACCGAGTCAAAGCGTCTCCCCGTTTGTGGAAGAAGTCTGATGTAGAACAAGTAGCAGAAGCATACATGCTCAAGAGTCAAGAGGGGTCACCCGAAATTCAAAGGCAACTGAATTTCGGCAACCGGGGAATCGAAGTCGGAATGCCGCGAAATTCACCGAGTCAAAGCGTTTCCCCGTTTGCGGAAGAAGTCTGATGTAGAACAAGTAGCCGAAGCATACATGCTCAAGAGGGATCACCAGAAATTCAAAGGCAACTCATTTTCGGCAAACGAGGAATCGAAGTCGGAATGCCGCGAAATTCACCGAGTCAAAGCGTTTCCCCGTTTGCGGAAGAAGTCTGATGTAGAACAAGTAGCCGAAGCATACATGCTCAAGAGGGATCACCAGAAATTCAAAGGCAACTCATTTTCGGCAAACGAGGAATCGAAGTCGGAATGCCGCGAAATTCACCGAGTCAAAGCGTTTCCCCGTTTGCGGAAGAAGTCTGATGTAGAACAAGTAGCCGAAGCATACATGCTCAAGAGGGATCACCAGAAATTCAAAGGCAACTGATTTTCGGCAACCGGGGAATCGAAGTCGGAAGGCCGCGAAATTCACCGAGTCAAAGCGTTTCCCCATTTGCGGAAGAAGTCTGATGTAGAACAAGTAGCAGAAGCATACATGCTCAAGAGGGGTCACCCGAAATTCAAAGGCAACTGAATTTCGGAACCGGGGAATCGAAGTCGGAATGCCGCGAAATTCACCGAGTCAAAGCGTTTCCCCGTTTGCGGAAGAAGTCTGATGTAGAACAATTAGCAGAAGCATACATGCTCAATAGGGATCACCAGAAATTCAAAGCCAACTGATTTTCGGCAAACGGGGAATCGAAGTCGGAATGCCGCGAAATTCACCGAGTCAAAGCGTTTCCCCGTTTGCGGAAGAAGTCTGATGTAGAACAAGTAGCCGAAGCATACATGCTCAAGAGGGATCACCAGAAATTCAAAGGCAACTCATTTTCGGCAAACGAGGAATCGAAGTCGGAATGCCACGAAATTCACCGAGTCAAAGCGTTTCCCCGTTTGCGGAAGAAGTCTGATGTAGAACAAGTAGCAGAAGCATACATGCTCAAGAGGGGTCACCCGAAATTCAAAGGCAACTGAATTTCGGAACCGGGGAATCGAAGTCGGAATGCCGCGAAATTCACCGAGTCAAAGCGTTTCCCCGTTTGCGGAAGAAGTCTGATGTAGACCAAGTAGCAGAAGCATACATGCTCAAGAGGGATCACCAGAAATTCAAAGGCAACTGATTTTCGGCAAACGGGGAATCGAAGTCGGAATGCCGCGAAATTCACCGAGTCAAAGCGTTTCCCCGTTTGTGGAAGAAGTCTGATGTAGAACAAGTAGCAGAAGCATACATGCTCAAGAGGGGTCACCCGAAATTCAAAGGCAACTGAATTTCGGCAACCGGGGAATCGAAGTCGGAAAGCCGCGAAATTCACCGAGTCAAAGCGATTCCCCATTTGCGGAAGAAGTCTGATGTAGAACAAGTAGCCGAAGCATACATGCTCAAGAGGGATCACCAGAAATTCAAAGGCAACTGATTTTCGGCAAACGGGGAATCGAAGTCGGAATGCCGCGAAATTCACCGAGTCAAAGCGTTTCCCCGTTTGCGGAAGAAGTCTGATGTAGACCAAGTAGCAGAAGCATACATGCTCAAGAGGGATCACCAGAAATTCAAAGGCAACTGATTTTCGGCAAACGGGGAATCGAAGTCGGAATGCCGCGAAATTCACCGAGTCAAAGCGTTTCCCCGTTTGCGGAAGAAGTCTGATGTAGACCAAGTAGCAGAAGCATACATGCTCAAGAGGGGTCACCCGAAATTCAAAGGCAACCGAATTTCGGAACCGGGGAATCGAAGTCGGAATGCCGCGAAATTCACCGAGTCAAAGCGTTTCCCCGTTTGCGGAAGAAGTCTGATGTAGAACAATTAGCAGAAGCATACATGCTCAATAGGGATCACCAGAAATTCAAAGGCAACTGATTTTCGGCAAACGGGGAATCGAAGTCGGAATGCCGCGAAATTCACCGAGTCAAAGGGTTTCCCCGTTTGCGGAAGAAGTCTGATGTAGACCAAGTAGCAGAAGCATACATGCTCAAGAGGGGTCACCCGAAATTCAAAGGCAACTGAATTTCGGAACCGGGGAATCGAAGTCGGAATGCCGCGAAATTCACTGAGTCAAAGCGTTTCCCCGTTTGCGGAAGAAGTCTGATGTAGAACAATTAGCAGAAGCATACATGCTCAATAGGGATCACCAGAAATTCAAAGGCAACTGAATTTCGGCAACCGGGGAATCGAAGGCGGTATTGCGCGAAATTCACCGAGTCAAAGCGTTTCCCCGTTTGCGGAAGAAGTCTGATGTAGAACAAGTAGCCGAAGCATACATGTTCAAGAGGCATCACCAGAAATTCAAAGGCAACTGATTTTCGGCAAACGGGGAATCGAAGTCGGAATGCCGCGAAATTCACCGAGTCAAAGCGTTTCCCCGTTTGTGGAAGAAGTCTGATGTAGAACAAGTAGCAGAAGCATACATGCTCAAGAGGGGTCACCCGAATTCAAAGGCAACTGAATTTCGGTAACCGGGGAATCGAAGTCGGAAAGCCGCGAAATTCACCGAGTCAAAGCGTTTCCCCATTTGCGGAAGAAGTCTAATGTAGAACAAGTAGCCGAAGCATACATGCTCAAGAGGGATCACCAGAAATTCAAAGGCAACTGATTTTCGGCAAACGGGGAATCGAAGTCGGAATGCCGCGAAATTCACCGAGTCAAAGCGTCTCCCCGTTTGTGGAAGAAGTCTGATGTAGAACAAGTAGCAGAAGCATACATGCTCAAGAGTCAAGAGGGGTCACCCGAAATTCAAAGGCAACTGAATTTCGGCAACCGGGGAATCGAAGTCGGAATGCCGCGAAATTCACCGAGTCAAAGCGTTTCCCCGTTTGCGGAAGAAGTCTGATGTAGAACAAGTAGCCGAAGCATACATGCTCAAGAGGGATCACCAGAAATTCAAAGGCAACTCATTTTCGGCAAACGAGGAATCGAAGTCGGAATGCCGCGAAATTCACCGAGTCAAAGCGTTTCCCCGTTTGCGGAAGAAGTCTGATGTAGAACAAGTAGCCGAAGCATACATGCTCAAGAGGGATCACCAGAAATTCAAAGGCAACTCATTTTCGGCAAAGGAGGAATCGAAGTCGGAATGCCGCGAAATTCACCGAGTCAAAGCGTTTCCCCGTTTGCGGAAGAAGTCTGATGTAGAACAAGTAGCAGAAGCATACATGCTCAAGAGGGGTCACCCGAAATTCAAAGGCAACTGAATTTCGGCAACCGGGGAATCGAATTCGGAATGCCGCGAAATTCACCGAGTCAAAGCGTTTCCCCGTTTGCGGAAGAAGTCTGATGTAGAACAAGTAGCCGAAGCATACATGCTCAAGAGGGATCACCAGAAATTCAAAGGCAACTTATTTTCGGCACCGGGGAATCGAAGTCGGAATGCCGCGAAATTCACCGAGTCAAAGCGTTTCCCCGTTTGCGGAAGAAGTCTGATGTAGAACAATTAGCAGAAGCATACATGCTCAATAGGGATCACCAGAAATTCAAAGGCAACTGAATTTCGGCAACCGGGGAATCGAAGGCGGTATTGCGCGAAATTCACCGAGTCAAAGCATTTCCCCGTTTGCGGAAGAAGTCTGATGTAGAACAAGTAGCCGAAGCATACATGTTCAAGAGGCATCACCAGAAATTCAAAGGCAACTGATTTTCGGCAAACGGGGAATCGAAGTCGGAATGCCGCGAAATTCACCGAGTCAAAGCGTTTCCCCGTTTGTGGAAGAAGTCTGATGTAGAACAAGTAGCAGAAGCATACATGCTCAAGAGTCAAGAGGGGTCACCCGAAATTCAAAGGCAATTGAATTTCGGCAACCGGGGAATCGAAGTCGGAATGCCGCGAAATTCACCGAGTCAAAGCGTTTCCCCGTTTGCGGAAGAAGTCTGATGTAGAACAAGTAGCCGAAGCATACATGCTCAAGAGGGATCACCAGAAATTCAAAGGCAACTCATTTTCGGCAAACGAGGAATCGAAGTCGGAATGCCGCGAAATTCACCGAGTCAAAGCGTTTCCCCGTTTGCGGAAGAAGTCTGATGTAGAACAAGTAGCCGAAGCATACATGCTCAAGAGGGATCACCAGAAATTCAAAGGCAACTCATTTTCGGCAAACGAGGAATCGAAGTCGGAATGCCGCGAAATTCACCGAGTCAAAGCGTTTCCCCGTTTGCGGAAGAAGTCTGATGTAGAACAAGTAGCCGAAGCATACATGCTCAAGAGGGATCACCAGAAATTCAAAGGCAACTGATTTTCGGTAACCGGGGAATCGAAGTCGGAAGGCCGCGAAATTCACCGAGTCAAAGCGTTTCCCCGTTTGCGGAAGAAGTCTGATGTAGAACAAGTAGCAGAAGCATACATGCTCAAGAGGGGTCACCCGAAATTCAAAGGCAACTGAATTTCGGCAACCGGGGAATCGAAGTCGGAATGCCGCGAAATTCACCGAGTCAAAGCGTTTCCTCGTTTGCGGAAGAAGTCTGATGTAGAACAAGTAGCCGAAGCATACATGCTCAAGAGGGATCACCAGAAATTCAAAGGCAACTGATTTTCGGCAAACGGGGAATCGAAGTCGGAATGCCGCGAAATTCACCGAGTCAAAGCGTTTCCCCGTTTGCGGAAGAAGTCTGATGTAGAACAAGTAGCAGAAGCATACATGCTCAAGAGGGGTCACCCGAAATTCAAAGGCAACTGAATTTCGGCAACCGGGGAATCGAAGTCGGAATGCCGCGAAATTCACCGAGTCAAAGCGTTTCCCCGTTTGCGGAAGAAGTCTGATGTAGAACAAGTAGCCGAAGCATACATGCTCAAGAGGGATCACCAGAAATTCAAAGGCAACTCATTTTCGGCAAACGAGGAATCGAAGTCGGAATGCCGCGAAATTCACCGAGTCAAAGCGTTTCCCCGTTTGCGGAAGAAGTCTGATGTAGAACAAGTAGCCGAAGCATACATGCTCAAGAGGGATCACCAGAAACTCAAAGGCAACTCATTTTCGGCAAACGAGGAATCGAAGTCGGAATACCGCGAAATTCACCGAGTCAAAGCGTTTCCCCGTTTGCGGAAGAAGTCTGATGTAGAACAAGTAGCCGAAGCATACATGCTCAAGAGGGATCACCAGAAATTCAAAGGCAACTGATTTTCGGCAACCGGGGAATCGAAGTCGGAAGGCCGCGAAATTCACCGAGTCAAAGCGTTTCCCCGTTTGCGGAAGAAGTCTGATGTAGAACAAGTAGCAGAAGCATACATGCTCAAGAGGGGTCACCCGAAATTCAAAGGCAACTGAATTTCGGCAACCGGGGAATCGAAGTCGGAATGCCGCGAAATTCACCGAGTCAAAGCGTTTCCTCGTTTGCGGAAGAAGTCTGATGTAGAACAAGTAGCCGAAGCATACATGCTCAAGAGGGATCACCAGAAATTCAAAGGCAACTGATTTTCGGCAAACGGGGAATCGAAGTCGGAATGCCGCGAAATTCACCGAGTCAAAGCGTTTCCCCGTTTGCGGAAGAAGTCTGATGTAGAACAAGTAGCAGAAGCATACATGCTCAAGAGGGGTCACCCGAAATTCAAAGGCAACTGAATTTCGGCAACCGGGGAATCGAATTCGGAATGCCGCGAAATTCACCGAGTCAAAGCGTTTCCCCGTTTGCGGAAGAAGTCTGATGTAGAACAAGTAGCCGAAGCATACATGCTCAAGAGGGATCACCAGAAATTCAAAGGCAACTGATTTTCGGCAAACGGGGAATCGAAGTCGGAATGCCGCGAAATTCACCGAGTCAAAGCGTTTCCCCGTTTGTGGAAGAAGTCTGATGTAGAACAAGTAGCAGAAGCATACATGCTCAAGAGTCAAGAGGGGTCACCCGAAATTCAAAGGCAACTGAATTTCGGCAACCGGGGAATCGAAGTCGGAATGCCGCGAAATTCACCGAGTCAAAGCGTTTCCCCGTTTGCGGAAGAAGTCTGATGTAGAACAAGTAGCCGAAGCATACATGCTCAGGAGGGATCACCAGAAATTCAAAGGCAACTGATTTTCGGCAACCGGGGAATCGAAGTTGGAAGGCCGCGAAATTCACCGAGTCAAAGCGTTTCCCCGTTTGCGGAAGAAGTCTGATGTAGAACAAGTAGCAGAAGCATACATGCTCAAGAGGGGTCACCCGAAATTCAAAGGCAACTGAATTTCGGCAACCGGGGAATCGAAGTCGGAATGCCGCGAAATTCACCGAGTCAAAGCGTTTCCTCGTTTGCGGAAGAAGTCTGATGTAGAACAAGTAGCCGAAGCATACATGCTCAAGAGGGATCACCAGAAATTCAAAGGCAACTAATTTTCGGCAAACGGGGAATCGAAGTCGGAATGCCGCGAAATTCACCGAGTCAAAGCGTTTCCCCGTTTGCGGAAGAAGTCTGATGTAGAACAAGTAGCAGAAGCATACATGCTCAAGAGGGGTCACCCGAAATTCAAAGGCAACTGAATTTCGGCAACCGGGGAATCGAAGTCGGAATGCCGCGAAATTCACCGAGTCAAAGCGTTTCCTCGTTTGCGGAAGAAGTCTGATGTAGAACAAGTAGCCGAAGCATACATGCTCAAGAGGGATCACCAGAAATTCAAAGGCAACTGATTTTCGGCAAACGGGGAATCGAAGTCGGAATGCCGCGAAATTCACCGAGTCAAAGCGTTTCCCCGTTTGCGGAAGAAGTCTGATGTAGAACAAGTAGCAGAAGCATACATGCTCAAGAGGGGTCACCCGAAATTCAAAGGCAACTGAATTTCGGCAACCGGGGAATCGAAGTCGGAATGCCGCGAAATTCACCGAGTCAAAGCGTTTCCCCGTTTGCGGAAGAAGTCTGATGTAGAAGTCGAAGCATACATGCTCAAGAGGGATCACCAGAAATTCAAAGGCAACTCATTTTCGGAAGAAGTCTGATGTAGAACGAGAAGCATACATGCTCAAGAGGGATCACCAGTCAAAGGCAAATTTTCGGCGAGGAATCGAAGCGAATGCCGCGAAATTCACCGAGTCAAAGCGTTTCCCCGTTTGCGGAAGAAGTCTGATGTAGAACAAGTAGCCGAAGCATACATGCTCAAGAGGGATCACCAGAAATTCAAAGGCAACTCATTTTCGGCAAACGAGGAATCGAAGTCGGAATACCGCGAAATTCACCGAGTCAAAGCGTTTCCCCGTTTGCGGAAGAAGTCTGATGTAGAACAAGTAGCCGAAGCATACATGCTCAAGAGGGATCACCAGAAATTCAAAGGCAACTGATTTTCGGCAACCGGGGAATCGAAGTCGGAAGGCCGCGAAATTCACCGAGTCAAAGCGTTTCCCCGTTTGCGGAAGAAGTCTGATGTAGAACAAGTAGCAGAAGCATACATGCTCAAGAGGGGTCACCCGAAATTCAAAGGCAACTGAATTTCGGCAACCGGGGAATCGAAGTCGGAATGCCGCGAAATTCACCGAGTCAAAGCGTTTCCTCGTTTGCGGAAGAAGTCTGATGTAGAACAAGTAGCCGAAGCATACATGCTCAAGAGGGATCACCAGAAATTCAAAGGCAACTGATTTTCGGCAAACGGGGAATCGAAGTCGGAATGCCGCGAAATTCACCGAGTCAAAGCGTTTCCCCGTTTGCGGAAGAAGTCTGATGTAGAACAAGTAGCAGAAGCATACATGCTCAAGAGGGGTCACCCGAAATTCAAAGGCAACTGAATTGCGGAACCGGGGAATCGAAGTCGGAATGCCGCGAAATTCACCGAGTCAAAGCGTTTCCCCGTTTGCGGAAGAAGTCTGATGTAGAACAATTAGCAGAAGCATACATGCTCAATAGGGATCACCAGAAATTCAAAGGCAACTGATTTTCGGCAAACGGGGAATCGAAGGCGGTATTGCGCGAAATTCACCGAGTCAAAGCGTTTCCCCGTTTGCGGAAGAAGTCTGATGTAGAACAAGTAGCCGAAGCATACATGCTCAAGAGGGCTCACCAGAAATTCAAAGGCAACTGATTTTCGGCAAACGGGGAATCGAAGTCGGAATGCCGCGAAATTCACCGCGTCAAAGCGTTTCCCCGTTTGCGGAAGAAGTCTGATGTAGAACAAGTAGCAGAAGCATCCATGCTCAAGAGGGGTCACCCGAAATTCAAAGGCAACTGAATCTCGGCAACCGGGGAATCGAAGTCGGAATGCCGCGAAATTCACCGAGTCAAAGCGTTTCCCCATTTGCGGAAGAAGTCTGGTGTAGAACAAGTAGCCGAAGCATACATGCTCAAGAGGGATCACCAGAAATTCAAAGGCAACTGATTTTCGGCAAACGGGGAATCGATGTCCGAATTGCGCGAAATTCACCGAGTCAAAGCGTTTCCCCGTTAGCGGAAGAAGTCTGATGTAGAACAAGTAGCCGAAGCATACATGCTCAAGAGGGATCACCAGAAATTCAAAGGCAACTGATTTTCGGCAAACGGGGAATCGAAGTCGGAAGGCCGCGAAATTCACCGAGTCAAAGCGTTTCCCCGTTTGCGGAAGAAGTCTGATGTAGAACAAGTAGTAGAAGCATACATGCTCAAGAGGGGTCACCCGAAATTCAAAGGCAACTAAATGTCGGCAACCAGGGAATCGAAGTCGGAATGCCGTGAAATTCACCGAGTCAAAGCGTTTCCCCGTTTGCGGAAGAAGTCTGATGTAGAACAAGTAGCCGAAGCATACATGCTCAATAGGGATCACCAGAAATTCAAAGGCAACTCATTTTCGGCAATCGAGGAATCGAAGTCGGAATGCCGCGAAATTCACCGAGTCAAAGCGTTTCCCCGTTTGCGGAAGAAGTCTGATGTAGAACAAGTAGCCGAAGCATACATGTTCAAGAGGCATCACCATAAATTCAAAGGCAACTGATTTTCGGCAAACGGGGAATCGAAGTCGGAATGCCGCGAAATTCACCGAGTGAAAGCGTTTCCCCGTTTGCGGAAGAAGTCTGATGTAGAACAAGTAGCAGAAGCATACATGCTCAAGAGGGGTCACCCGAAATTCAAAGACAACTGAATTTCGGCAACCGGGGAATCGAAGTCGGAAAGCCGCGAAATTCACCGAGTTAAAGCGTTTCCCCATTTGCGGAAGAAGTCTGAGGTAGAACAAGTAGCCGAAGCATACATGCTCAAGAGGGATCACCAGAAATTCAAAGGCAACTGATTTTCGGCAAACGGGGAATCGAAGTCGGAATGCCACGAAATTCACCGAGTCAAAGCGTTTCCCCGTTTGCGGAAGAAGTCTGATGTAGAACAAGTAGCCGAATCATACATGCTCAAGAGGGATCACCAGAAATTCAAAGGCAACTCATTTTCGGCAAACGATGAATCGATGTCGGAATGCCGCGAAATTCACCGAGTCAAAGCGTTTCCCCGTTTGCGGAAGAAGTCTGATGTAGAACAAGTAGCCGAAGCATACATGCTCAAGAGGGATCACCAGAAATTCAAAGGCAACTCATTTTCGGCAAACGAGGAATCGAAGTCGGAATGCCGCGAAATTCACCGAGTCAAAGCGTTTCCCCGTTTGCGGAAGAAGTCTGATGTAGAACAACTAGCAGAAGCATACATGCTCAAGAGGGGTCACCCGAAATTCAAAGGCAACTGAATTTCGGAACCGGGGAATCGAAGTCGGAATGCCGCGAAATTCACCGAGTCAAAGCGTTTCCCCGTTTGCGGAAGAAGTCTGATGTAGAACAATTAGCAGAAGCATACATGTTCAATAGGGATCACCAGAAATTCAAAGGCAACTGATTTTCGGCAAACGGGGAATCGAAGTCGGAATGCCGCGAAATTCACCGAGTCAAAGCGTTTCCCCGTTTGCGGAAGAAGTCTGATGTAGACCAAGTAGCAGAAGCATACATGCTCAAGAGGGGTCACCCGAAATTCAAAGGCAACTGAATTTCGGCAACCGGGGAATCGAAGTCGGAAAGCCGCGAAATTCACCGAGTCAAAGCGTTTCCCCATTTGCGGAAGAAGTCTAATGTAGAACAAGTAGCCGAAGCATACATGCTCAAGAGGGATCACCAGAAATTCAAAGGCAACTGATTTTCGGCAAACGGGGAATCGAAGTCGGAATGCCGCGAAATTCAACGAGTCAAAGCGTTTCCCCGTTTGCGGAAGAAGTCTGATGTAGAACAAGTAGCAGAAGCATACATGCTCAAGAGGGGTCACCCGAAATTCAAAGGCAACTGATTTTCGGCAAACGGGGAATCGAAGTCGGAATGCCGCGAAATTCACCGAGTCAAAGCGTTTCCCCGTTTGCGGAAGAAGTCTGATGTAGAACAAGTAGCCGAAGCATACATGTTCAAGAGGCATCACCAGAAATTCAAAGGCAACTGATTTTCGGCAAACGGGGAATCGAAGTCGGAATGCCGCGAAATTCACCGAGTCAAAGCGTTTCCCCGTTTGCGGAAGAAGTCTGATGTAGAACAAGTAGCAGAAGCATACATGCTCAAGAGGGGTCACCCGAAATTCAAAGGCAACTGAATTTCGGCAACCGGGGAATCGAAGTCGGAAAGCCGCGAAATTCACCGAGTCAAAGCGATTCCCCATTTGCGGAAGAAGTCTGATGTAGAACAAGTAGCCGAAGCATACATGCTCAAGAGGGATCACCAGAAATTCAAAGGCAACTGATTTTCGGCAAACGGGGAATCGAAGTCGGAATGCCGCGAAATTCACCGAGTCAAAGCGTTTCCCCGTTTGCGGAAGAAGTCTGATGTAGACCAAGTAGCAGAAGCATACATGCTCAAGAGGGGTCACCCGAAATTCAAAGGCAACCGAATTTCGGAACCGGGGAATCGAAGTCGGAATGCCGCGAAATTCACCGAGTCAAAGCGTTTCCCCGTTTGCGGAAGAAGTCTGATGTAGAACAAGTAGCCGAAGCATACATGTTCAAGAGGCATCACCAGAAATTCAAAGGCAACTGATTTTCGGCAAACGGGGAATCGAAGTCGGAATGCCGCGAAATTCACCGAGTCAAAGCGTTTCCCCGTTTGCGGAAGAAGTCTGATGTAGAACAAGTAGCAGAAGCATACATGCTCAAGAGGGGTCACCCGAAATTCAAAGGCAACTGAATTTCGGCAACCGGGGAATCGAAGTCGGAAAGCCGCGAAATTCACCGAGTCAAAGCGTTTCCCCATTTGCGGAAGAAGTCTGATGTAGAACAAGTAGCCGAAGCATACATGCTCAAGAGGGATCACCAGAAATTCAAAGGCAACTGATTTTCGGCAAACGGGGAATCGAAGTCGGAATGCCGCGAAATTCACTGAGTCAAAGCGTTTCCCCGTTTGCGGAAGAAGTCTGATGTAGACCAAGTAGCAGAAGCATACATGCTCAAGAGGGGTCACCCGAAATTCAAAGGCAACTGAATTTCGGAACCGGGGAATCGAAGTCGGAATGCCGCGAAATTCACCGAGTCAAAGCGTTTCCCCGTTTGCGGAAGAAGTCTGATGTAGAACAATTAGCAGAAGCATACATGCTCAATAGGGATCACCAGAAATTCAAAGGCAACTGAATTTCGGCAACCGGGGAATCGAAAGCGGTATTGCGCGAAATTCACCGAGTCAAAGCGTTTCCCCGTTTGCGGAAGAAGTCTGATGTAGAACAAGTAGCCGAAGCATACATGTTCAAGAGGCATCACCAGAAATTCAAAGGCAACTGAATTTCGGCAAACGGGGAATCGAAGTCGGAATGCCGCGAAATTCACCGAGTCAAAGCGTTTCCCCGTTTGTGGAAGAAGTCTGATGTAGAACAAGTAGCAGAAGCATACATGCTCAAGAGGGGTCACCAGAAATTCAAAGGCAACTGATTTTCGGCAAACGGGGAATCGAAGTTGGAATGCCGCGAAATTCACCGAGTCAAAGCGTTTCCCCGTTTGCGGAAGAAGTCTGATGTAGAACAAGTAGCCGAAGCATACATGTTCAAGAGGCATCACCAGAAATTCAAAGGCAACTGATTTTCGGCAAACGGGGAATCGAAGTCGGAATGCCGCGAAATTCACCGAGTCAAAGCGTTTCCCCGTTTGCGGAAGAAGTCTGATGTAGAACAAGTAGCAGAAGCATACATGCTCAAGAGGGGTCACCCGAAATTCAAAGGCAACTGAATTTCGGCAACCGGGGAATCGAAGTCGGAAAGCCGCGAAATTCACCGAGTCAAAGCGTTTCCCCATTTGCGGAAGAAGTCTGATGTAGAACTAGTAGCCGAAGCATACATGCTCAATAGGGATCACCAGAAATTCAAAGGCAACTCATTTTCGGCAATCGAGGAATCGAAGTCGGAATGCCGCGAAATTCACCGAGTCAAAGCGTTTCCCCGTTTGCGGAAGAAGTCTGATGTAGAACAAGTAGCCGAAGCATACATGCTCAAGAGGGGTCACCCGAAATTCAAAGACAACTGAATTTCGGCAACCGGGGAATCGAAGTCGGAAAGCCGCGAAATTCACCGAGTTAAAGCGTTTCCCCATTTGCGGAAGAAGTCTGAGGTAGAACAAGTAGCCGAAGCATACATGCTCAAGAGGGATCACCAGAAATTCAAAGGCAACTGATTTTCGGCAAACGGGGAATCGAAGTCGGAATGCCACGAAATTCACCGAGTCAAAGCGTTTCCCCGTTTGCGGAAGAAGTCTGATGTAGAACAAGTAGCCGAATCATACATGCTCAAGAGGGATCACCAGAAATTCAAAGGCAACTCATTTTCGGCAAACGATGAATCGAAGTCGGAATGCCGCGAAATTCACCGAGTCAAAGCGTTTCCCCGTTTGCGGAAGAAGTCTGATGTAGAACAAGTAGCCGAAGCATACATGCTCAAGAGGGATCACCAGAAATTCAAAGGCAACTCATTTTCGGCAAACGAGGAATCGAAGTCGGAATGCCGCGAAATTCACCGAGTCAAAGCGTTTCCCCGTTTGCGGAAGAAGTCTGATGTAGAACAACTAGCAGAAGCATACATGCTCAAGAGGGGTCACCCGAAATTCAAAGGCAACTGAATTTCGGAACCGGAGAATCGAAGTCGGAAAGCCGCGAAATTCACCGAGTCAAAGCGTTTCCCCGTTTGCGGAAGAAGTCTGATGTAGAACAAGTAGCAGTAGCATCCATGCTCAAGAGGGGTCACCCGAAATTCAAAAGCAACTGAATTTCGGGAACCGGGGAATCGAAGTCGGAATGCCGCGAAATTCACCGACTCAAAGCGTTTCCCCGTTTGCGGAAGAAGTCTGATGTAGAACAAGTAGCAGAAGCATACATGCTCAAGAGGCGTCACCCGAAATTCAAAGGCAACTGAATTTCGGCAACCGGGGAATCGAAGTCAGAATGCCGCGAAATTAACCGAGTCAAAGCGTTTCCCCATTTGCGGAAGAAGTCTGATGTAGAACAAGTAGCCGAAGCATACATGCTCAAGAGGGATCGCCCGAAATTCAAAGGCTACTGAATTTTGACAACCGGGGCATCGAAGTTGGAATTCCACAAAACTCAGAGGCAAAGCGTTTCGACGTTTTCGGAAGAAGTCTGATGTAGAACAGGTAGCAGAAGCATACATGCTCAAGAGGGATCACCCGAAATTCAAATGCAACTGAATTTCGGCAAAGGGGGAATCGAAGGCGGAATGCCGCGAAATTCACCGAATCAAAGCGTTTCCCCGTTTGCGGAAGAAGTCTGATGTAGAACAAGTAGCAGAAGCATACATGCTCAAGAGGGGTCACCCGAAATTCAAAGGCAACTGAATTTCGGCAAACGGGGAATCGAAGGCGGAATGCCGCGAAATTCACTGATTGAAAGCGTTTCCCCGTTTGCGGAAGAAGCCTAATGTAGAACAAGTAGCAGAAGCATACATGCTCCAGAGGGATCACCCGAAATTCAAAGGCAACTGAATTTCGGCAAATGGGGAATCGAATTCGGAATGCCGCGAAATTCACCGAGTCAAAGCATTTCCCCATTTTTGGAAGAAGTCTGATGTAGAACAAGTAGCAGAAGCATACATGCTCAAGAGGGGTCACCCGAAATTCAAAGGCAACTGAATTTCGGCAAACAGGGAATCGAAGGCGTAATGCCGTGAAATTCACGGATTGAATGCGTTTCCCCGTTTGCGGAAGAAGTATGATGTAGAACAAGTAGCAGAAGCATCCATGCTCGAGAGGGATCACCCGAAATTCAAAGGCAACTAAATTTCGGCAAATGGGGAATCGAAGTCGGAATGCCGCCAAAATTCATCGAGTCAAAGCGTTTCCCCGTTTGCGGAAGAAGTCTGATGTAGAACAAGTAGCAGAAGCATCCATGCTCGAGAGGGATCACCCGAAATTCAAAGGCAACTGAATTTCGGCAAATGGGGAATCGAAGTAGGAATGCCGCGAAATTCACCGAGTCAAAGCGTTTCCCCGTTTGCGGAAGAAGTCTGATGTAGAACAAGTAGCCGAAGCATACATGCTCAAGAGGGATCACCAGAAATTCAAAGGCAACTCATTTTCGGCAAACGAGGAATCGAAGTCGGAATGCCGCGAAATTCACCGAGTCAAAGCGTTTCCCCGTTTGCGGAAGAAGTCTGATGTAGAACAACTAGCAGAAGCATACATGCTCAAGAGGGGTCACCCGAAATTCAAAGGCAACTGAATTTCGGAACCGGGGAATCGAAGTCGGAAAGCCGCGAAATTCACCGAGTCAAAGCGTTTCCCCGTTTGCGGAAGTAGTCTGATGTAGAACAAGTAGCAGTAGCATCCATGCTCAAGAGGGGTCACCCGAAATTCAAAAGCAACTGAATTTCGGGAACCGGGGAATCGAAGTCGGAAAGCCGCGAAATTCACCGAGTCAAAGCGATTCCCCATTTGCGGAAGAAGTCTGATGTAGAACAAGTAGCCGAAGCATACATGTTCAAGAGGCATCACCAGAAATTCAAAGGCAACTGATTTTCGGCAAACGGGGAATCGAAGTCGGAATGCCGCGAAATTCACCGAGTCAAAGCGTTTCCCCGTTTGCGGAAGAAGTCTGATGTAGAACAAGTAGCAGAAGCATGCATGCTCAAGAGGGGTCACCCGAAATTCAAAGGCAACTGAATTTCGGCAACCGGGGAATCGAAGTCGGAAAGCCGCGAAATTCACCGAGTCAAAGCGATTCCCCATTTGCGGAAGAAGTCTGATGTAGAACAAGTAGCCGAAGCATACATGCTCAAGAGGGATCACCAGAAATTCAAAGGCAACTGATTTTCGGCAAACGGGGAATCGAAGTCGGAATGCCGCGAAATTCACCGAGTCAAAGCGTTTCCCCGTTTGCGGAAGAAGTCTGATGTAGACCAAGTAGCAGAAGCATACATGCTCAAGAGGGGTCACCCGAAATTCAAAGGCAACCGAATTTCGGAACCGGGGAATCGAAGTCGGAATGCCGCGAAATTCACCGAGTCAAAGCGTTTCCCCGTTTGCGGAAGAAGTCTGATGTAGAACAAGTAGCCGAAGCATACATGTTCAAGAGGCATCACCAGAAATTCAAAGGCAACTGATTTTCGGCAAACGGGGAATCGAAGTCGGAATGCCGCGAAATTCACCGAGTCAAAGCGTTTCCCCGTTTGCGGAAGAAGTCTGATGTAGAACAAGTAGCAGAAGCATACATGCTCAAGAGGGGTCACCCGAAATTCAAAGGCAACTGAATTTCGGCAACCGGGGAATCGAAGTCGGAAAGCCGCGAAATTCACCGAGTCAAAGCGTTTCCCCATTTGCGGAAGAAGTCTGATGTAGAACAAGTAGCCGAAGCATACATGCTCAAGAGGGATCACCAGAAATTCAAAGGCAACTGATTTTCGGCAAACGGGGAATCGAAGTCGGAATGCCGCGAAATTCACCGAGTCAAAGCGTTTCCCCGTTTGCGGAAGAAGTCTGATGTAGACCAAGTAGCAGAAGCATACATGCTCAAGAGGGGTCACCCGAAATTCAAAGGCAACTGAATTTCGGAACCGGGGAATCGAAGTCGGAATGCCGCGAAATTCACCGAGTCAAAGCGTTTCCCCGTTTGCGGAAGAAGTCTGATGTAGAACAATTAGCATAAGCATACATGCTCAATAGGGATCACCAGAAATTCAAAGGCAACTGAATTTCGGCAACCGGGGAATCGAAGGCGGTATTGCGCGAAATACACCGAGTCAAAGCGTTTCCCCGTTTGCGGAAGAAGTCTGATGTAGAACAAGTAGCCGAAGCATACATGTTCAAGAGGCATCACCAGAAATTCAAAGGCAACTGAATTTCGGCAAACGGGGAATCGAAGTCGGAATGCCGCGAAATTCACCGAGTCAAAGCGTTTCCCCGTTTGTGGAAGAAGTCTGATGTAGAACAAGTAGCAGAAGCATACATGCTCAAGAGGGGTCACCAGAAATTCAAAGGCAACTGATTTTCGGCAAACGGGGAATCGAAGTCGGAATGCCGCGAAATTCACCGAGTCAAAGCGTTTCCCCGTTTGCGGAAGAAGTCTGATGTAGAACAAGTAGCCGAAGCATACATGTTCAAGAGGCATCACCAGAAATTCAAAGGCAACTGATTTTCGGCAAACGGGGAATCGAAGTCGGAATACCGCGAAATTCACCGAGTCAAAGCGTTTCCCCGTTTGCGGAAGAAGTCTGATGTAGAACAAGTAGCAGAAGCATACATGCTCAAGAGGGGTCACCCGAAATTCAAAGGCAACTGAATTTCGGCAACCGGGGAATCGAAGTCGGAAAGCCGCGAAATTCACCGAGTCAAAGCGTTTCCCCATTTGCGGAAGAAGTCTGATGTAGAACTAGTAGCCGAAGCATACATGCTCAATAGGGATCACCAGAAATTCAAAGGCAACTCATTTTCGGCAATCGAGGAATCGAAGTCGGAATGCCGCGAAATTCACCGAGTCAAAGCGTTTCCCCGTTTGCGGAAGAAGTCTGATGTAGAACAAGTAGCCGAAGCATACATGTTCAAGAGGCATCACCATAAATTCAAAGGCAACTGATTTTCGGCAAACGGGGAATCGAAGTCGGAATGCCGCGAAATTCACCGAGTGAAAGCGTTTCCCCGTTTGCGGAAGAAGTCTGATGTAGAACAAGTAGCAGAAGCATACATGCTCAAGAGGGGTCACCCGAAATTCAAAGACAACTGAATTTCGGCAACCGGGGAATCGAAGTCGGAAAGCCGCGAAATTCACCGAGTTAAAGCGTTTCCCCATTTGCGGAAGAAGTCTGAGGTAGAACAAGTAGCCGAAGCATACATGCTCAAGAGGGATCACCAGAAATTCAAAGGCAACTGATTTTCGGCAAACGGGGAATCGAAGTCGGAATGCCACGAAATTCACCGAGTCAAAGCGTTTCCCCGTTTGCGGAAGAAGTCTGATGTAGAACAAGTAGCCGAATCATACATGCTCAAGAGGGATCACCAGAAATTCAAAGGCAACTCATTTTCGGCAAACGATGAATCGAAGTCGGAATGCCGCGAAATTCACCGAGTCAAAGCGTTTCCCCGTTTGCGGAAGAAGTCTGATGTAGAACAAGTAGCCGAAGCATACATGCTCAAGAGGGATCACCAGAAATTCAAAGGCAACTCATTTTCGGCAAACGAGGAATCGAAGTCGGAATGCCGCGAAATTCACCGAGTCAAAGCGTTTCCCCGTTTGCGGAAGAAGTCTGATGTAGAACAACTAGCAGAAGCATACATGCTCAAGAGGGGTCACCCGAAATTCAAAGGCAACTGAATTTCGGAACCGGGGAATCGAAGTCGGAAAGCCGCGAAATTCACCGAGTCAAAGCGTTTCCCCGTTTGCGGAAGAAGTCTGATGTAGAACAAGTAGCAGTAGCATCCATGCTCAAGAGGGGTCACCCGAAATTCAAAAGCAACTGAATTTCGGGAACCGGGGAATCGAAGTCGGAATGCCGCGAAATTCACCGACTCAAAGCGTTTCCCCGTTTGCGGAAGAAGTCTGATGTAGAACAAGTAGCAGAAGCATACATGCTCAAGAGGCGTCACCCGAAATTCAAAGGCAACTGAATTTCGGCAACCGGGGAATCGAAGTCAGAATGCCGCGAAATTAACCGAGTCAAAGCGTTTCCCCATTTGCGGAAGAAGTCTGATGTAGAACAAGTAGCCGAAGCATACATGCTCAAGAGGGATCACCAGAAATTCAAAGGCAACTGATTTTCAGCAAACGGGGAATCGAAGTTGGAATGCCGCGAAATTCACCGAGTCAAAGCGTTTCCCCGTTTGCGGAAGAAGACTGATGTAGAACAAGTAGCAGAAGCATACATGCTCAAGAGAGGTCACCCGAAATTCAAAGGCAACTGAATTTCGGAACCGGGGAATCGAAGTCGGAATGCCGCGAAATTCACCTAGTCAAAGCGTTTCCCCGTTTGCGGAAGAAGTCTGATGTAGAACAATTAGCAGAAGCATACATGCTCAATAGGGATCACCAGAAATTCAAAGGCAACTGATTTTCGGCAAACGGGGAATCGAAGTCGGAATGCCGCGAAATTCACCGAGTCAAAGCGTTTCCCCGTTTGCGGAAGAAGTCTGATGTAGAACAAGTAGCCGAATCATACATGCTCAAGAGGGATCACCAGAAATTCAAAGGCAACTCATTTTCGGCAAACGATGAATCGAAGTCGGAATGCCGCGAAATTCACCGAGTCAAAGCGTTTCCCCGTTTGCGGAAGAAGTCTGATGTAGAACAAGTAGCCGAAGCATACATGCTCAAGAGGGATCACCAGAAATTCAAAGCCAACTCATTTTCGGCAAACGATGAATCGAAGTCGGAATGCCGCGAAATTCACCGAGTCAAAGCGTTTCCCCGTTTGCGGAAGAAGTCTGATGTAGAACAAGTAGCCGAAGCATACATGCTCAAGAGGGATCACCAGAAATTCAAAGGCAACTCATTTTCGGCAAACGAGGAATCGAAGTCGGAATGCCGCGAAATTCACCGAGTCAAAGCGTTTCCCCGTTTGCGGAAGAAGTCTGATGTAGAACAACTAGCAGAAGCATACATGCTCAAGAGGGGTCACCCGAAATTCAAAGGCAACTGAATTTCGGAACCGGGGAATCGAAGTCGGAATGCCGCGAAATTCACCGAGTCAAAGCGTTTCCCCGTTTGCGGAAGAAGTCTGATGTAGAACAATTAGCAGAAGCATACATGCTCAATAGGGATCACCAGAAATTCAAAGGCAACTGATTTTCGGCAAACGGGGAATCGAAGTCGGAATGCCGCGAAATTCACCGAGTCAAAGCGTTTCCCCGTTTGCGGAAGAAGTCTGATGTAGACCAAGTAGCAGAAGCATACATGCTCAAGAGGGGTCACCCGAAATTCAAAGGCAACTGAATTTCGGAACCGGGGAATCGAAGTCGGAATGCCGCGAAATTCACCGAGTCAAAGCGTTTCCCCGTTTGCGGAAGAAGTCTGATGTAGAACAAGTAGCCGAAGCATACATGTTCAAGAGGCATCACCAGAAATTCAAAGGCAACTGATTTTCGGCAAACGGGGAATCGAAGTCGGAATGCCGCGAAATTCACCGAGTCAAAGCGTTTCCCCGTTTGCGGAAGAAGTCTGATGTAGAACAAGTAGCAGTAGCATCCATGCTCAAGAGGGGTCACCCGAAATTCAAAAGCTACTGAATTTCGGGAACCGGGGAATCGAAGTCGGAATGCCGCGAAATTCACCGACTCAAAGCGTTTCCCCGTTTGCGGAAGAAGTCTGCTGTAGAACAAGTAGCAGAAGCATACATGCTCAAGAGGCGTCACCCGAAATTCAAAGGCAACTGAATTTCGGCAACCGGGGAATCGAAGTCAGAATGCCGCGAAATTAACCGAGTCAAAGCGTTTCCCCATTTGCGGAAGAAGTCTGATGTAGAACAAGTAGCCGAAGCATACATGCTCAAGAGGGATCACCAGAAATTCAAAGGCAACTGATTTTCGGCAAACGGGGAATCGAAGTTGGAATGCCGCGAAATTCACCGAGTCAAAGCGTTTCCCCGTTTGCGGAAGAAGACTGATGTAGAACAAGTAGCAGAAGCATACATGCTCAAGAGGGGTCACCCGAAATTCAAAGGCAACTGAATTTCGGAACCGGGGAATCGAAGTCGGAATGCCGCGAAATTCACCTAGTCAAAGCGTTTCCCCGTTTGCGGAAGAAGTCTGATGTAGAACAAGTAGCCGAAGCATACATGCTCAAGAGGGATCACCAGAAATTCAAAGGCAACTCATTTTCGGCAAACGAGGAATCGAAGTCGGAATGCCGCGAAATTCACCGAGTCAAAGCGTTTCCCCGTTTGCGGAAGAAGTCTGATGTAGAACAAGTAACAGAAGCATACATGCTCTAGAGGCTTCACCAGAAATTCAAAGGCAACTGATTTTCGGCAACCGGGGAATCGAAGTCGGAATGCCGCGAAATTCACCGAGTCAAAGCGTTTCCCCGTTTGCGGAAGAAGTCTGATGTAGAACAATTAGCAGAAGCATACATGCTCAATAGGGATCACCAGAAATTCAAAGGCAACTGAATTTCGGCAACCGGGGAATCGAAGGCGGTATTGCGCGAATTTCACCGAGTCAAAGCGTTTCGCCATTTGCGGAAGAAGTATGATGTAGAACAATTAGCCGAAGCATACATGCTCAAGAGGGATCACTAGAAATTCAAAGGCAACTGAATTTCGGCAAACGGGGAATCGAAGTCGGAATGCCGCGAAATTCACCGCGTCAAAGCGTTTCCCCGTTTGCGGAAGAAGTCTGATGTAGAACAAGTAGCAGTAGCATCCATGCTCAAGAGGGGTCACCCGAAATTCAAAGGCAACTGAATTTCGGCAACCGGGGCATCGAAGTCGGAATGCCGGGAAAGTCAACGAGTCAAAGCGTTTCGCCGTTTGCGGAAGAAGTCTGATGTAGAACAAGTAGCAGAAGCATACATGCTCAAGAGGGATCACCAGAAATTCAAAGGCAACTGAATTTCGGCAACCGGGGAATCGAAGTCGGAATGCCGCGAAATTCACCGAGTCAAAGCGTTTCCCCGTTTGCGGAAGAAGTCTGATGTAGAACAAGTAGCAGAAGCATACATGCTCAAGAGGGGTCACCCGAAATTCAAAGGCAACTGAATTTCGGAACCGGGGAATCGAAGTCGGAATGCCGCGAAATTCACCGAGTCAAAGCGTTTCCCCGTTTGCGGAAGAAGGCTGATGTAGAACAATTAGCAGAAGCATACATGCTAAATAGGGATCACCAGAAATTCAAAGGCAACTGAATTTCGGCAACCGGGGAATCGAAGGCGGTATTGCGCGAAATTCACCGAGTCAAAGCGTTTCCCCGTTTGCGGAAGAAGTCTGATGTAGAACAATTAGCAGAAGCATACATGCTCAATAGGGATGACCAGAAATTCAAAGGCAACTGAATTTCGGCAACCGGGGAATCGAAGGCGGTATTGCGTGAAATTCACCGAGTCAAAGCGTTTCCCCGTTTGCGGAGGAAGTCTGATGTAGAACAAGTAGCCGAAGCATACATGCTCAAGAGGGATCACCAGAAATTCAAAGGCAACTGATTTTCGGCAAACGGGGAATCGAAGTCGGAATGCCGCGAAATTCACCGAGTCAAAGCGTTTCCCCGTTTGCGGAAGAAGTCTGATGTAGAACAAGTAGCAGAAGCATACATGCTCAAGAGGGGTCACCCGAAATTCAAAGGCAACTGAATTTCGGAACCGGGGAATCGAAGTCGGAATGCCGCGAAATTCACCGAGTCAAAGCGTTTCCCCGTTTGCGGAAGAAGTCTGATGTAGAACAATTAGCAGAAGCATACATGCTAAATAGGGATCACCAGAAATTCAAAGGCAACTGAATTTCGGCAACCGGGGAATCGAAGGCGGTATTGCGCGAAATTCACCGAGTCAAAGCGTTTCCCCGTTTGCGGAAGAAGTCTGATGTAGAACAATTAGCAGAAGCATACATGCTCAATAGGGATCACCAGAAATTCAAAGGCAACTGAATTTCGGCAACCGGGGAATCGAAGGCGGTATTGCGTGAAATTCACCGAGTCAAAGCGTTTCCCCGTTTGCGGAAGAAGTCTGATGTAGAACAAGTAGCCGAAGCATACATGCTCAAGAGGGATCACCAGAAATTCAAAGGCAACTCATTTTCGGCAAACGAGGAATCGAAGTCGGAATGCCGCGAAATTCACCGAGTCAAAGCGTTTCCCCGTTTGCGGAAGAAGACTGATGTAGAACAAGTAGCAGAAGCATACATGCTCAAGAGGGGTCACCCGAAATTCAAAGGCAACTGAATTTCGGAACCGGGGAATCGAAGTCGGAATGCCGCGAAATTCACCTAGTCAAAGCGTTTCCCCGTTTGCGGAAGAAGTCTGATGTAGAACAAGTAGCCGAAGCATACATGCTCAAGAGGGATCACCAGAAATTCAAAGGCAACTCATTTTCGGCAAACGAGGAATCGAAGTCGGAATGCCGCGAAATTCACCGAGTCAAAGCGTTTCCCCGTTTGCGGAAGAAGTCTGATGTAGAACAAGTAGCAGAAGCATACATGCTCAAGAGGCGTCACCCGAAATTCAAAGGCAACTGAATTTCGGCAACCGGGGAATCGAAGTCAGAATGCCGCGAAATTAACCGAGTCAAAGCGTTTCCCCATTTGCGGAAGAAGTCTGATGTAGAACAAGTAGCCGAAGCATACATGCTCAAGAGGGATCACCAGAAATTCAAAGGCAACTGATTTTCGGCAAACGGGGAATCGAAGTTGGAATGCCGCGAAATTCACCGAGTCAAAGCGTTTCCCCGTTTGCGGAAGAAGACTGATGTAGAACAAGTAGCAGAAGCATACATGCTCAAGAGGGGTCACCCGAAATTCAAAGGCAACTGAATTTCGGAACCGGGGAATCGAAGTCAGAATGCCGCGAAATTCACCTAGTCAAAGCGTTTCCCCGTTTGCGGAAGAAGTCTGATGTAGAACAAGTAGCCGAAGCATACATGCTCAAGACGGATCACCAGAAATTCAAAGGCAACTCATTTTCGGCAAATGAGGAATCGAAGTCGGAATGCCGCGAAATTCACCGAGTCAAAGCGTTTCCCCGTTTGCGGAAGAAGTCTGATGTAGAACAAGTAACAGAAGCATACATGCTCAAGAGGCTTCACCAGAAATTCAAAGGCAACTGATTTTCGGCAACCGGGGAATCGAAGTCGGAATGCCGCGAAATTCACCGAGTCAAAGCGTTTCCCCGTTTGCGGAAGAAGTCTGATGTAGAACAATTAGCAGAAGCATACATGCTCAATAGGGATCACCAGAAATTCAAAGGCAACTGAATTTCGGCAACCGGGGAATCGAAGGCGGTATTGCGCGAAATTCACCGAGTCAAAGCGTTTCCCCGTTTGCGGAAGAAGTCTGATGTAGAAGAAGTAGCCGAAGCATACATGTTCAAGAGGCATCACCAGAAATTCAAAGGCAACTGATTTTCGGCAAACGGGGAATCGAAGTCGGAATGCCGCGAAATTCACCGAGTCAAAGCGTTTCCCCGTTTGCGGAAGAAGTCTGATGTAGAACAAGTAGCAGAAGCATACATGCTCAAGAGGGGTCACCCGAAATTCAAAGGCAACTGAATTTCGGAACCGGGGAATCGAAGTCAGAATGCCGCGAAATTCACCGAGTCAAAGCGTTTCCCCGTTTGCGGAAGAAGTCTGATGTAGAACAATTAGCAGAAGCATACATGCTCAATAGGGATCACAAGAAATTCAAAGGCAACTGAATTTCGGCAACCGGGGAATCGAAGGCGGTATTGCGCGAAATTCACCGAGTCAAAGCGTTTCCCCGTTTGCGGAAGAAGTCTGATGTAGAACAATTAGCAGAAGCATACATGCTCAATAGGGATCACCAGAAATTCAAAGGCAACTGAATTTTGGCAACCGGGGAATCGAAGGCGGTATTGCGCGAAATTCACCGAGTCAAAGCGTTTCCCCGTTTGCGGAGGAAGTCTGATGTAGAACAAGTAGCCGAAGCATACATGCTCAAGAGGGATCACCAGAAATTCAAAGGCAACTCCTTTTCGGCAAACGAGGAATCGAAGTCGGAATGCCGCGAAATTCACCGAGTCAAAGCGTTTCCCCGTTTGCGGAAGAAGTCTGATGTAGAACAAGTAACAGAAGCATACATGCTCAAGAGGCTTCACCAGAAATTCAAAGGCAACTGATTTTCGGCAACCGGGGAATCGAAGTCGGAAAGCCGCGAAATTCACCGAGTCAAAGCGTTTCCCCGTTTGCGGAAGAAGTCTGATGTAGAACAATTAGCAGAAGCATACATGCTCAATAGGGATCACCAGAAATTCAAAGGCAACTGAATTTTGGCAACCGGGGAATCGAAGGCGGTATTGCGCGAAATTCACCGAGTCAAAGCGTTTCCCCGTTTGCGGAGGAAGTCTGATGTAGAACAAGTAGCCGAAGCATACATGCTCAAGAGGGATCACCAGAAATTCAAAGGCAACTGATTTTCGGCAAACGGGGAATCGAAGTCGGAATGCCGCGAAATTCACCGCGTCAAAGCGTTTCCCCGTTTGCGGAAGAAGTCTGATGTAGAACAAGTAGCAGTAGCATCCATGCTCAAGAGGGGTCACCCGAAATTCAAAGGCAACTGAATTTCGGCAACCGGGGAATCGAAGTCGGAATGCCGCGAAATTCACCGACTCAAAGCGTTTCCCCGTTTGCGGAAGAAGTCTGATGTAGAACAAGTAGCAGAAGCATACATGCTCAAGAGGCGTCGCCCGAAATTCAAAGGCAACTGAATTTCGACAACCGGGGAATCGAAGTTAGAATGCCGCGAAATTAACCGAGTCAAAGCGTTTCCCCGTTTGCGGAAGAAGTCTGATGTAGAACAAGTAGCCGAAGCATACATGCTCAAGAGGGATCACCAGAAATTCAAAGGCAACTGATTTTCGGCAAACGGGGAATCGAAGTTGGAATGCCGCGAAATTCACCGAGTCAAAGCGTTTCCCCGTTTGCGGAAGAAGACTGATGTAGAACAAGTAGCAGAAGCATACATGCTCAAGAGGGGTCACCCGAAATTCAAAGGCAACTGAATTTCGGAACCGGGGAATCGAAGTCGGAATGCCGCGAAATTCACCTAGTCAAAGCGTTTCCCCGTTTGCGGAAGAAGTCTGATGTAGAACAAGTAGCCGAAGCATACATGCTCAAGAGGGATCACCAGAAATTCAAAGGCAACTCCATTTCGGCAAACAAGGAATCGAAGTCGGAATGCCGCGAAATTCACCGAGTCAAAGCGTTTCCCCGTTTGCGGAAGAAGTCTGATGTAGAACAAGTAACAGAAGCATACATGCTCAAGAGGCTTCCCCAGAAATTCAAAGGCAACTGATTTTCGGCAACCGGGGAATCGAAGTCGGAAAGCCGCGAAATTCACCGAGTCAAAGCGTTTCCCCGTTTGCGGAAGAAGTCTGATGTAGAACAATTAGCAGAAGCATACATGCTCAATAGGGATCACCAGAAATTCAAAGGCAACTGAATTTCGGCAACCGGGGAATCGAAGGCGGTATTGCGCGAATTTCACCGAGTCAAAGCGTTTCCCCGTTTGCGGAAGAAGAAATCTGATGTAGAACAAGTAGCCGAAGCATACATGCTCAAGAGGCATCACCAGAAATTCAAAGGCAACTGATTTTCGGCAAACGGGGAATCGAAGTCGGAATGCCGCGAAATTCACCGAGTCAAAGCGTTTCCCCGTTTGCGGAAGAAGTCTTATGTAGAACAAGTAGCCGAAGCATACATGCTCAAGAGGGGTCACCCGAAATTCAAAGGCAACTGAATTTCGGAACCGGGGAATCGAAGTCGGAATGCCGCGAAATTCACCTAGTCAAAGCGTTTCCCCGTTTGCGGAAGAAGTCTGATGTAGAACAAGTAGCCGAAGCATACATGCTCAAGAGGGATCACCAGAAATTCAAAGGCAACTCCTTTTCGGCAAACAAGGAATCGAAGTCGGAATGCCGCGAAATTCACCGAGTCAAAGCGTTTCCCCGTTTGCGGAAGAAGTCTGATGTAGAACAAGTAACAGAAGCATACATGCTCAAGAGGCTTCCCCAGAAATTCAAAGGCAACTGATTTTCGGCAACCGGGGAATCGAAGTCGGAAAGCCGCGAAATTCACCGAGTCAAAGCGTTTCCCCGTTTGCGGAAGAAGTCTGATGTAGAACAATTAGCAGAAGCATACATGCTCAATAGGGATCACCAGAAATTCAAAGGCAACTGAATTTCGGCAACCGGGGAATCGAAGGCGGTATTGCGCGAATTTCACCGAGTCAAAGCGTTTCCCCGTTTGCGGAAGAAGAAATCTGATGTAGAACAAGTAGCCGAAGCATACATGCTCAAGAGGCATCACCAGAAATTCAAAGGCAACTGATTTTCGGCAAACGGGGAATCGAAGTCGGAATGCCGCGAAATTCACCGACTCAAAGCGTTTCCCCGTTTGCGGAAGAAGTCTGATGTAGAACAAGTAGCAGAAGCATACATGCTCAAGAGGGGTCACCCGAAATTCAAAGGCAACTGAATTTCGGCAACCGGGGAATCGAAGTCGGAAAGCCGCGAAATTCACCGAGTCAAAGCGTTTCCCCATTTGCGGAAGAAGTCTGATGTAGAACAAGTAGCCGAAGCATACATGCTCAAGAGGGATCACCAGAAATTCAAAGGCAACTGATTTTCGGCAAACGGGGAATCGAAGTCGGAATGCCGCGAAATTCACCGAGTCAAAGCGTTTCCCCGTTTGCGGAAGAAGTCTTATGTAGAACAAGTAGCCGAAGCATACATGCTCAAGAGGGATCACCAGAAATTCAAAGGCAACTCATTTTCGGCAAACGAGGAATCGAAGTCGGAATGCCGCGAAATTCACCGAGTCAAAGCGTTTCAAAGCGTTTCCCCGTTTGCGGAAGAAGTCTGATGTAGAACAAGTAGCCGAAGCATACATGCTCAAGAGGGATCACCAGAAATTCAAAGGCAACTGATTTTCGGTAAACGGGGAATCGAAGTCGGAAGGCCGCGAAATTCACCGAGTCAAAGCGTTTCCCCGTTTGCGGAAGAAGTCTGATGTAGAACAAGTAGCAGAAGCATACATGCTCAAGAGGGGTCACCCGAAATTCAAAGGCAACTGAATTTCGGCAACCGGGGAATCGAAGTCGGAATGCCGCGAAATTCACCGAGTCAAAGCGTTTCCTCGTTTGCGGAAGAAGTCTGATGTAGAACAAGTAGCAGAAGCATACATGCTCAAGAGGGGTCACCCGAAATTCAAAGGCAACTGAATTTCGGCAACCGGGGAATCGAAGTCGGAATGCCGCGAAATTCACCGAGTCAAAGCGTTTCCCCGTTTGCGGAAGAAGTCTGATGTAGAACAAGTAGCAGAAGCATCCATGCTCAAGAGGGATCACCAGAAATTCAAAGGCAACTCATTTTCGGCAAACGGGGAATCGAAGTCGGAATGCCGCGAAATTCACCGAGTCAAAGCGTTTCCCCGTTTGCGGAAGAAGTCTGATGTAGACCAAGTAGCCGAAGCATACATGCTCAAGAGGGATCACCAGAAATTCAAAGGCAACTGATTTTTGGGAAACGGGGAATCGAAGTCGGAAGGCCGCGAAATTCACCGAGTCAA
This sequence comes from Populus davidiana, assembly GCA_030145905.1. Classification (NCBI taxonomy): domain Eukaryota; kingdom Viridiplantae; phylum Streptophyta; class Magnoliopsida; order Malpighiales; family Salicaceae; genus Populus; species Populus davidiana. The sequence continues at coordinate 427,578 of CM057796.1, forward strand.
AGCGTTTCCCCGTTTGCGGAAGAAGTCTGATGTAGAACAAGTAGCAGAAGCATACATGCTCAAGAGGGGTCACCCGAAATTCAAAGGCAACTGAATTTCGGCAACCGGGGAATCGAAGTCGGAATGCCGCGAAATTCACCGAGTCAAAGCGTTTCCTCGTTTGCGGAAGAAGTCTGATGTAGAACAAGTAGCAGAAGCATACATGCTCAAGAGGGGTCACCCGAAATTCAAAGGCAACTGAATTTCGGCAACCGGGGAATCGAAGTCGGAATGCCGCGAAATTCACCGAGTCAAAGCGTTTCCCCGTTTGCGGAAGAAGTCTGATGTAGAACAAGTAGCAGAAGCATCCATGCTCAAGAGGGATCACCAGAAATTCAAAGGCAACTCATTTTCGGCAAACGAGGAATCGAAGTCGGAATGCCGCGAAATTCACCGAGTCAAAGCGTTTCCCCGTTTGCGGAAGAAGTCTGATGTAGAACAAGTAGCCGAAGCATACATGCTCAAGAGGGATCACCAGAAATTCAAAGGCAACTGATTTTCAGCAAACGGGGAATCGAAGTTGGAATGCCGCGAAATTCACCGAGTCAAAGCGTTTCCCCGTTTGCGGAAGAAGACTGATGTAGAACAAGTAGCAGAAGCATACATGCTCAAGAGAGGTCACCCGAAATTCAAAGGCAACTGAATTTCGGAACCGGGGAATCGAAGTCGGAATGCCGCGAAATTCACCTAGTCAAAGCGTTTCCCCGTTTGCGGAAGAAGTCTGATGTAGAACAAGTAGCCGAAGCATACATGCTCAAGAGGGATCACCAGAAATTCAAAGGCAACTCATTTTCGGCAAACGAGGAATCGAAGTCGGAAGGCCGCGAAATTCACCGAGTCAAAGCGTTTCCCCGTTTGCGGAAGAAGTCTGATGTAGAACAAGTAGCAGAAGCATACATGCTCAAGAGGGGTCACCCGAAATTCAAAGGCAACTGAATTTCGGAACCGGGGAATCGAAGTCAGAATGCCGCGAAATTCACCGAGTGAAAGTGTTTCCCCGTTTGCGGAAGAAGACTGATGTAGAACAAGTAGCAGAAGCATACATGCTCAAGAGGGGTCACCCGAAATTCAAAGCCAACTGAATTTCGGAACCGGGGAATCGAAGTCGGAATGCCGTGAAATTCACCTAGTCAAAGCGTTTCCCCGTTTGCGGAAGAAGTCTGATGTAGAACAAGTAGCCGAAGCATACATGCTCAAGAGGGATCACCAGAAATTCAAAGGCAACTCATTTTCGGCAAATGAGGAATCGAAGTCGGAATGCCGCGAAATTCACCGAGTCAAAGCGTTTCCCCGTTTGCGGAAGAAGTCTGATGTAGAACAAGTAGCAGAAGCATACATGCTCAATAGGGATCACCAGAAATTCAAAGGCAACTGAATTTTGGCAACCGGGGAATCGAAGGCGGTATTGCGCGAAATTCACCGAGTCAAAGCGTTTCCCCGTTTGCGGAGGAAGTCTGATGTAGAACAAGTAGCCGAAGCATACATGCTCAAGAGGGATCACCAGAAATTCAAAGGCAACTGATTTTCGGCAAACGGGGAATCGAAGTCGGAATGCCGCGAAATTCACCGCGTCAAAGCGTTTCCCCGTTTGCGGAAGAAGTCTGATGTAGAACAAGTAGCAGTAGCATCCATGCTCAAGAGGGGTCACCCGAAATTCAAAGGCAACTGAATTTCGGCAACCGGGGAATCGAAGTCGGAATGCCGCGAAATTCACCGAGTCAAAGCGTTTCCCCGTTTGCGGAAGAAGTCTGATGTAGAACAAGTAGCAGAAGCATCCATGCTCAAGAGGGATCACCAGAAATTCAAATGCAACTCATTTTCGGCAAACGAGGAATCGAAGTCGGAATGCCGCGAAATTCACCGAGTCAAAGCGTTTCCCCGTTTGCGGAAGAAGTCTGATGTAGAACAAGTAGCCGAAGCATACATGCTCAAGAGGGATCACCAGAAATTCAAAGGCAACTCATTTTCGGCAAACGAGGAATCGAAGTCGGAATGCCGCGAAATTCACCGAGTCAAAGCGTTTCCCCGTTTGCGGAAGAAGTCTGATGTAGAACAAGTAGCCGAAGCATACATGCTCAAGAGGGATCACCAGAAATTCAAAGGCAACTGATTTTCAGCAAATGGGGAATCGAAGTTGGAATGCCGCGAAATTCACCGAGTCAAAGCGTTTCCCCGTTTGCGGAAGAAGACTGATGTAGAACAAGTAGCAGAAGCATACATGCTCAAGAGAGGTCACCCGAAATTCAAAGGCAACTGAATTTCGGAACCGGGGAATCGAAGTCGGAATGCCGCGAAATTCACCTAGTCAAAGCGTTTCCCCGTTTGCGGAAGAAGTCTGATGTAGAACAAGTAGCCGAAGCATACATGCTCAAGAGGGATCACCAGAAATTCAAAGGCAACTCATTTTCGGCAAACGAGGAATCGAAGTCGGAAGGCCGCGAAATTCACCGAGTCAAAGCGTTTCCCCGTTTGCGGAAGAAGTCTGATGTAGAACAAGTAGCAGAAGCATACATGCTCAAGAGGGGTCACCCGAAATTCAAAGGCAACTGAATTTCGGAACCGGGGAATCGAAGTCAGAATGCCGCGAAATTCACCGAGTGAAAGCGTTTCCCCGTTTGCGGAAGAAGTCTGATGTAGAACAATTAGCAGAAGCATACATGCTCAATAGGGATCACCAGAAATTCAAAGGCAACTGAATTTCGGCAACCGGGGAATCGAAGGCGGTATTGCGCGAAATTCACCGAGTCAAAGCGTTTCCCCGTTTGCGGAGGACGTCTGATGTAGAACAAGTAGCCGAAGCATACATGCTCAAGAGGGATCACCAGAAATTCAAAGGCAACTGATTTTCGGCAAACGGGGAATCGAAGTCGGAATGCCGCGAAATTCACCGCGTCAAAGCGTTTCCCCGTTTGCGGAAGAAGTCTGATGTAGAACAAGTAGCAGAAGCATCCATGCTCAAGAGGGGTCACCCGAAATTCAAAAGCAACTGAATTTCGGCAACCGGGGAATCGAAGTCGGAATGCCGCGAAATTCACCGACTCAAAGCGTTTCCCCGTTTGCGGAAGAAGTCTGATGTAGAACAAGTAGCAGAAGCATACATGCTCAAGAGGCGTCACCCGAAATTCAAAGGCAACTGAATTTCGGCAACCGGGGAATCGAAGTCAGAATGCCGCGAAATTAACCGAGTCAAAGCGTTTCCCCGTTTGCGGAAGAAGTCTGATGTAGAACAAGTAGCCGAAGCATATATGCTCAAGAGGGATCACCAGAAATTCAAAGGCAACTGATTTTCGGCAAACGGGGAATCGAAGTTGGAATGCCGCGAAATTCACCGAGTCAAAGCGTTTCCCCATTTGCGGAAGAAGTCTGATGTAGAACAAGTAGCAGAAGCATACATGCTCAAGAGGCTTCACCAGAAATTCAAAGGCAACTGAATTTCGGCAACCGGGGAATCGAAGGCGGTATTGCGCGAATTTCACCGAGTCAAAGCGTTTCCCCGTTTGCGGAAGAAGTCTGATGTAGAACAAGTAGCCGAAGCATACATGCTCAAGAGGGATCACCAGAAATTCAAAGGCAACTGATTTTCGGCAAACGGGGAATCGAAGTCGGAATGCCGCGAAATTCACCGAGTCAAAGCGTTTCCCCGTTTGCGGAAGAAGTCTGATGTAGAACAAGTAGCCGAAGCATACATGCTCAAGAGGGATCACCAGAAATTCAAAGGCAACTCATTTTCGGCAAACGGGGGATCGAAGTCGGAATGCCGCGAAATTCACCGAGTCAAAGCGTTTCCCCGTTTGCGGAAGAAGTCTGATGTAGAACAAGTAGCCGAAGCATACATGCTCAAGAGGCATCACCAGAAATTCAAAGGCAACTGATTTTCGGCAAACGGGGAATCGCAGTCAGAATGCCGCGAAATTCACCGAGTCAAAGCGTTTCCCCGTTTGCGGAAGAAGTCTGATGTAGAACAAGTAGCAGAAGCATACATGCTCAAGAGGGGTCACCCGAAATTCAAAGGCAACTGAATTTCGGCAACCGGGGAATCGAAGTCGGAATGCCGCGAAATTCACCGAGTCAAAGCGTTTCCCCGTTTGCGGAAGAAGTCTGATGTAGAACAAGTAGCCGAAGCATACATGCTCAAGAGGGATCACCAGAAATTCAAAGGCAACTCATTTTCGGCAAACGAGGAATCGAAGTCGGAAGGCCGCGAAATTCACCGAGTCAAAGCGTTTCCCCGTTTGCGGAAGAAGTCTGATGTAGAACAAGTAGCCGAAGCATACATGCTCAAGAGGGATCACCAGAAATTCAAAGGCAACTGATTTTCGGCAAACGGGGAATCGAAGTCGGAATGCCGCGAAATTCACCGAGTCAAAGCGTTTCCCCGTTTGCGGAAGAAGTCTGATGTAGAACAAGTAGCCGAAGCATACATGCTCAAGAGGGATCACCAGAAATTCAAAGGCAACTCATTTTCGGCAAACGGGGGATCGAAGTCGGAATGCCGCGAAATTCACCGAGTCAAGGCGTTTCCCCGTTTGCGGAAGAAGTCTGATGTAGAACAAGTAGCCGAAGCATACATGCTCAACAGGGATCACCAGAAATTCAAAGGCAACTGATTTTCAGCAAACGGGGAATCGAAGTTGGAATGCCGCGAAATTCACCGAGTCAAAGCGTTTCCCCGTTTGCGGAAGAAGACTGATGTAGAACAAGTAGCAGAAGCATACATGCTCAAGAGAGGTCACCCGAAATTCAAAGGCAACTGAATTTCGGAACCGGGGAATCGAAGTCGGAATGCCGCGAAATTCACCTAGTCAAAGCGTTTCCCCGTTTGCGGAAGAAGTCTGATGTAGAACAAGTAGCCGAAGCATACATGCTCAAGAGGGATCACCAGAAATTCAAAGGCAACTCATTTTCGGCAAACGAGGAATCGAAGTCGGAAGGCCGCGAAATTCACCGAGTCAAAGCGTTTCCCCGTTTGCGGAAGAAGTCTGATGTAGAACAAGTAGCAGAAGCATACATGCTCAAGAGGGGTCACCCGAAATTCAAAGGCAACTGAATTTCGGAACCGGGGAATCGAAGTCAGAATGCCGCGAAATTCACCGAGTGAAAGCGTTTCCCCGTTTGCGGAAGAAGTCTGATGTAGAACAATTAGCAGAAGCATACATGCTCAATAGGGATCACCAGAAATTCAAAGGCAACTGAATTTCGGCAACCGGGGAATCGAAGGCGGTATTGCGCGAAATTCACCGAGTCAAAGCGTTTCCCCGTTTGCGGAGGACGTCTGATGTAGAACAAGTAGCCGAAGCATACATGCTCAAGAGGGATCACCAGAAATTCAAAGGCAACTGATTTTCGGCAAACGGGGAATCGAAGTCGGAATGCCGCGAAATTCACCGCGTCAAAGCGTTTCCCCGTTTGCGGAAGAAGTCTGATGTAGAACAAGTAGCAGAAGCATCCATGCTCAAGAGGGGTCACCCGAAATTCAAAAGCAACTGAATTTCGGCAACCGGGGAATCGAAGTCGGAATGCCGCGAAATTCACCGACTCAAAGCGTTTCCCCGTTTGCGGAAGAAGTCTGATGTAGAACAAGTAGCAGAAGCATACATGCTCAAGAGGCGTCACCCGAAATTCAAAGGCAACTGAATTTCGGCAACCGGGGAATCGAAGTCAGAATGCCGCGAAATTAACCGAGTCAAAGCGTTTCCCCGTTTGCGGAAGAAGTCTGATGTAGAACAAGTAGCCGAAGCATACATGCTCAAGAGGGATCACCAGAAATTCAAAGGCAACTGATTTTCGGCAAACGGGGAATCGAAGTTGGAATGCCGCGAAATTCACCGAGTCAAAGCGTTTCCCCGTTTGCGGAAGAAGACTGATGTAGAACAAGTAGCAGAAGCATACATGCTCAAGAGGGGTCACCCGAAATTCAAAGGCAACTGAATTTCGGAACCGGGGAATCGAAGTCGGAATGCCGCGAAATTCACCTAGTCAAAGCGTTTCCCCGTTTGCGGAAGAAGTCTGATGTAGAACAAGTAGCCGAAGCATACATGCTCAAGAGGGATCACCAGAAATTCAAAGGCAACTCATTTTCGGCAAACGAGGAATCGAAGTCGGAATGCCGCGAAATTCACCGAGTCAAAGCGTTTCCCCATTTGCGGAAGAAGTCTGATGTAGAACAAGTAGCAGAAGCATACATGCTCAAGAGGCTTCACCAGAAATTCAAAGGCAACTGATTTTCGGCAACCGGGGAATCGAAGTCGGAATGCCGCGAAATTCACCGAGTCAAAGCGTTTCCCCGTTTGCGGAAGAAGTATGATGTAGAACAATTAGCAGAAGCGTACATGCTCAATAGGGATCACCAGAAATTCAAAGGCAACTGAATTTCGGCAACCGGGGAATCGAAGGCGGTATTGCGCGAATTTCACCGAGTCAAAGCGTTTCCCCGTTTGCGGAAGAAGTCTGATGTAGAACAAGTAGCCGAAGCATACATGCTCAAGAGGGATCACCAGAAATTCAAAGGCAACTGATTTTCGGCAAACGGGGAATCGAAGTCGGAATGCCGCGAAATTCACCGAGTCAAAGCGTTTCCCCGTTTGCGGAAGAAGTCTGATGTAGAACAAGTAGCCGAAGCATACATGCTCAAGAGGGATCACCAGAAATTCAAAGGCAACTCATTTTCGGCAAACGGGGGATCGAAGTCGGAATGCCGCGAAATTCACCGAGTCAAAGCGTTTCCCCGTTTGCGGAAGAAGTCTGATGTAGAACAAGTAGCCGAAGCATACATGCTCAAGAGGCATCACCAGAAATTCAAAGGCAACTGATTTTCGGCAAACGGGGAATCGCAGTCGGAATGCCGCGAAATTCACCGAGTCAAAGCGTTTCCCCGTTTGCGGAAGAAGTCTGATGTAGAACAAGTAGCAGAAGCATACATGCTCAAGAGGGGTCACCCGAAATTCAAAGGCAACTGAATTTCGGCAACCGGGGAATCGAAGTCGGAATGCCGCGAAATTCACCGAGTCAAAGCGTTTCCCCGTTTGCGGAAGAAGTCTGATGTAGAACAAGTAGCCGAAGCATACATGCTCAAGAGGGATCACCAGAAATTCAAAGGCAACTCATTTTCGGCAAACGAGGAATCGAAGTCGGAAGGCCGCGAAATTCACCGAGTCAAAGCGTTTCCCCGTTTGCGGAAGAAGTCTGATGTAGAACAAGTAGCCGAAGCATACATGCTCAAGAGGGATCACCAGAAATTCAAAGGCAACTGATTTTCGGCAAACGGGGAATCGAAGTCGGAATGCCGCGAAATTCACCGAGTCAAAGCGTTTCCCCGTTTGCGGAAGAAGTCTGATGTAGAACAAGTAGCCGAAGCATACATGCTCAAGAGGGATCACCAGAAATTCAAAGGCAACTCATTTTGCGGGGGATCGAAGTCGGAATGCCGCGAAATTCACCGAGTCAAGGCGTTTCCCCGTTTGCGGAAGAAGTCTGATGTAGAACAAGTCATACATGCTCAACAGGGATCACCAGAAATTCAAAGGCAAAGGCAAATGCTCAAGAGAGGGAAATTCAAAGGCAACTGAATTTCGGAACCGGGGAATTCGGAATGCCGCGAAATTCACCTAGTCAAAGCGTTTCCCCGTTTGCGGAAGAAGTCTGATGTAGAACAAGTGAATGCGAGGAATCGAAATTCACCGAGAAATTCTGATGTAGAAAAGTAGCAGCATACATGCTTTTCGCAAAATTTCGGAACCGGGGAATCAAGCGAACAATTTACATGCTCAATAGGGATCACCAGAAATTCCCCGTTTGCGGAAGAAGTCTGATGTAGAACAAGTCATGGATCATCGAAGTCGGAATGCCGCGAAATTCACCGCGTCAAAGCGTTTCCCCGTTTGCGGAAGAAGTCTGATGTAGAAATCGGAAGAAATGTTAGCAGAAGCATAATGCTGTCACCCGAAATTCAAAGGCAACTGAATTCGGCAACCGGGGAATCGAAGTCAAATGCCGCGAAATTAACCGAGTCAAAGCGTTTCCCCCGCGAACTCAAGCTCAAGAACCCGAAATTCAAAGGCAACTGAATTTCGGAACCGGGGAATCGAAGTCGGAATGCCGCGAAATTCACCTAGTCAAAGCGTTTCCCCGTTTGCGGAAGAAGTCTGATGTAGAACAAGTAGCCGAAGCATACATGCTCAAGAGGGATCACCAGAAATTCAAAGGCAACTCATTTTCGGCAAACGAGGAATCGAAGTCGGAAGGCCGCGAAATTCACCGAGTCAAAGCGTTTCCCCGTTTGCGGAAGAAGTCTGATGTCAAGTAGCAGAAGCATACATGCTCAAGAGGGGTCACCCGAAATTCAAAGGCAACTGAATTTCGGAACCGGGGAATCGAAGTCAGAATGCCGCGAAATTCACCGAGTGAAAGCGTTTCCCCGTTTGCGGAAGAAGTCTGATGTAGAACAATTAGCAGAAGCATACATGCTCAATAGGGATCACCAGAAATTCAAAGGCAAAATTTCGGCAACCGGGGAATCGAAGGCGGTATTGCGCGAAATTCACCGAGTCAAAGCGTTTCCCCGTTTGCGGAGGACGTCTGATGTAGAACAAGTAGCCGAAGCATAATGCTCAAGAGGGATCACCAGAAATTCAAAGGCAACTGATTTTCGGCAAACGGGGAATCGAAGTCGGAATGCCGCGAAATTCACCGCGTCAAAGCGTTTCCCCGTTTGCGGAAGAAGTCTGATGTAGAACAAGTAGCAGAAGCATCCATGCTCAAGAGGGGTCACCCGAAATTCAAAGGCAACTGAATTTCGGCAACCGGGGAATCGAAGTCGGAATGCCGCGAAATTCACCGAGTCAAAGCGTTTCCCCGTTTGCGGAAGAAGTCTTATGTAGAACAAGTAGCCGAAGCATACATGCTCAAGAGGGGTCACCCGAAATTCAAAGGCAACTGAATTTCGGCAAACGGGGAATCGAAGTCGGAATGCCGCGAAATTCACCGAGTCAAAGCGTTTCCCCGTTTGTGGAAGAAGTCTGATGTAGAACAATTAGCAGAAGCATACATGCTCAAGAGGGATCACCAGAAATTCAAAGGCAACTCATTTTCGGCAAACGGGGGATCGAAGTCGGAATGCCGCGAAATTCACCGAGTCAAAGCGTTTCCCCGTTTGCGGAAGAAGTCTGATGTAGAACGAGTAGCAGAAGCATACATGCTCAAGAGGGGTCACCCGAAATTCAAAGGCAACTGAATTTCGGAACCGGGGAATCGAAGTCGGAATGCCGCGAAATTCACCTAGTCAAAGCGTTTCCCCGTTTGCGGAAGAAGTCTGATGTAGAACAAGTAGCCGAAGCATACATGCTCAAGAGGGATCACCAGAAATTCAAAGGCAACTCATTTTCGGCAAACGAGGAATCGAAGTCGGAATGCCGCGAAATTCACCGAGTCAAAGCGTTTCCCCGTTTGCGGAAGAAGTCTGATGTAGAACAAGTAGCAGAAGCATACATGCTCAAGAGGCTTCACCAGAAATTCAAAGGCAACTGATTTTCGGCAACCGGGGAATCGAAGTCGGAATGCCGCGAAATTCACCGAGTCAAAGCGTTTCCCCGTTTGCGGAAGAAGTCTGATGTAGAACAATTAGCAGAAGCATACATGCTCAATAGGGATCACCAGAAATTCAAAGGCAACTGAATTTCGGCAACCGGGGAATCGAAGGCGGTATTGCGCGAATTTCACCGAGTCAAAGCGTTTCCCCGTTTGCGGAAGAAGTCTGATGTAGAACAAGTAGCCGAAGCATACATGCTCAAGAGGGATCACAAGAAATTCAAAGGCAACTGATTTTCGGCAAACGGGGAATCGAAGTCGGAATGCCGCGAAATTCACCGAGTCAAAGCGTTTCCCCGTTTGCGGAAGAAGTCTGATGTAGAACAAGTAGCCGAAGCATACATGCTCAAGAGGGATCACCAGAAATTCAAAGGCAACTCATTTTTGGCAAACGGGGGATCGAAGTCGGAATGCCGCGAAATTCACCGAGTCAAAGCGTTTCCCCGTTTGCGGAAGAAGTCTGATGTAGAACAAGTAGCCGAAGCATACATGCTCAAGAGGCATCACCAGAAATTCAAAGGCAACTGATTTTCGGCAAACGGGGAATCGCAGTCGGAATGCCGCGAAATTCACCGAGTCAAAGCGTTTCCCCGTTTGCGGAAGAAGTCTGATGTAGAACAAGTAGCAGAAGCATACATGCTCAAGAGGGGTCACCCGAAATTCAAAGGCAACTGAATTTCGGCAACCGGGGAATCGAAGTCGGAATGCCGCGAAATTCACCGAGTCAAAGCGTTTCCCCGTTTGCGGAAGAAGTCTGATGTAGAACAAGTAGCCGAAGCATACATGCTCAAGAGGGATCACCAGAAAATCAAAGGCAACTGATTTTCGGCAAATGGGGAATCGAAGTCGGAATGCCGCGAAATTCACCGAGTCAAAGCGTTTCCCCGTTTGCGGAAGAAGTCTGATGTAGAACAAGTAGCAGAAGCATCCATGCTCAAGAGGGGTCACCCGAAATTCAAAGGCAACTCAATTTCGGCAACCGGGGAATCGAAGTCGGAATGCCGCGAAATTCACCGAGTCAAAGCGTTTCACCGTTTGCGGAAGAAGTCTTATGTAGAACAAGTAGCCGAAGCATACATGCTCAAGAGGGGTCACCCGAAATTCAAAGGCAACTGATTTTCGGCAAACGGGGAATCGAAGTCGGAATGCCGCGAAATTCACCGAGTCAAAGCGTTTCCCCGTTTGTGGAAGAAGTCTGATGTAGAACAATTAGCAGAAGCATACATGCTCAAGAGGGATCACCAGAAATTCAAAGGCAACTCATTTTCGGCAAACGGGGGATCGAAGTCGGAATGCCGCGAAATTCACCGAGTCAAAGCGTTTCCCCGTTTGCGGAAGAAGTCTGATGTAGAACAAGTAGCCGAAGCATACATGCTCAAGAGGCATCACCAGAAATTCAAAGGCAACTGATTTTCGGCAAACGGGGAATCGCAGTCGGAATGCCGCGAAATTCACCGAGTCAAAGCGTTTCCCCGTTTGCGGAAGAAGTCTGATGTAGAACAAGTAGCAGAAGCATCCATGCTCAAGAGGGGTCACCCGAAATTCAAAAGCAACTGAATTTCGGCAACCGGGGAATCGAAGTCGGAATGCCGCGAAATTCACCGACTCAAAGCGTTTCCCCGTTTGCGGAAGAAGTCTGATGTAGAACAAGTAGCAGAAGCATACATGCTCAAGAGGCGTCGCCCGAAATTCAAAGGCAACTGAATTTCGGCAAACGGGGAATCGAACTCAGAATGCCGCGAAATTAACCGAGTCAAAGCGTTTCCCCGTTTGCGGAAGAAGTCTGATGTAGAACAAGTAGCCGAAGCATACATGCTCAAGAGGGATCACCAGAAATTCAAAGGCAACTGATTTTCGGCAAACGGGGAATCGAAGTTGGAATGCCGCGAAATTCACCGAGTCAAAGCGTTTCCCCGTTTGCGGAAGAAGACTGATGTAGAACAAGTAGCAGAAGCATACATGCTCAAGAGGGGTCACCCGAAATTCAAAGGCAACTGAATTTCGGAACCCGGGAATCGAAGTCGGAATGCCGCGAAATTCACCTAGTCAAAGCGTTTCCCCGTTTGCGGAAGAAGTCTGATGTAGAACAAGTAGCCGAAGCATACATGCTCAAGAGGGATCACCAGAAATTCAAAGGCAACTCATTTTCGGCAAACGAGGAATCGAAGTCGGAATGCCGCGAAATTCACCGAGTCAAAGCGTTTCCCCGTTTGCGGAAGAAGTCTGATGTAGAACAAGTAGCAGAAGCATACATGCTCAAGAGGCTTCACCAGAAATTCAAAGGCAACTGATTTTCGGCAACCGGGGCATCGAAGTCGGAATGCCGCGAAATTCACCGAGTCAAAGCGTTTCCCCGTTTGCGGAAGAAGTATGATGTAGAACAATTAGCAGAAGCATACATGCTCAATAGGGATCACCAGAAATTCAAAGGCAACTGAATTTCGGCAACCGGGGAATCGAAGGCGGTATTGCGCGAATTTCACCGAGTCAAAGCGTTTCCCCGTTTGCGGAAGAAGTCTGATGTAGAACAAGTAGCCGAAGCATACATGCTCAAGAGGGATCACCAGAAATTCAAAGGCAACTGATTTTCGGCAAACGGGGAATCGAAGTCGGAATGCCGCGAAATTCACCGAGTCAAAGCGTTTCCCCGTTTGCGGAAGAAGTCTGATGTAGAACAAGTAGCCGAAGCATACATGCTCAAGAGGGATCACCAGAAATTCAAAGGCAACTCATTTTCGGCAAACGGGGGATCGAAGTCGGAATGCCGCGAAATTCACCGAGTCAAAGCGTTTCCCCGTTTGCGGAAGAAGTCTGATGTAGAACAAGTAGCCGAAGCATACATGCTCAAGAGGCATCACCAGAAATTCAAAGGCAACTGATTTTCGGCAAACGGGGAATCGCAGTCGGAATGCCGCGAAATTCACCGAGTCAAAGCGTTTCCCCGTTTGCGGAAGAAGTCTGATGTAGAACAAGTAGCAGAAGCATACATGCTCAAGAGGGGTCACCCGAAATTCAAAGGCAACTGAATTTCGGCAAACGGGGAATCGAAGTCGGAATGCCGCGAAATTCACCGAGTCAAAGCGTTTCCCCGTTTGCGGAAGAAGTCTGATGTAGAACAAGTAGCAGAAGCATCCATGCTCAAGAGGGGTCACCCGAAATTCAAAGGCAACTGAATTTCGGCAACCGGGGAATCGAAGTCGGAATGCCGCGAAATTCACCGAGTCAAAGCGTTTCACCGTTTGCGGAAGAAGTCTTATGTAGAACAAGTAGCCGAAGCATACATGCTCAAGAGGGGTCACCCGAAATTCAAAGGCAACTGATTTTCGGCAAACGGGGAATCGAAGTCGGAATGCCGCGAAATTCACCGAGTCAAAGCGTTTCCCCGTTTGTGGAAGAAGTCTGATGTAGAACAATTAGCAGAAGCATACATGCTCAAGAGGGATTACCAGAAATTCAAAGGCAACTCATTTTCGGCAAACGGGGGATCGAAGTCGGAATGCCGCGAAATTCACCGAGTCAAAGCGTTTCCCCGTTTGCGGAAGAAGTCTGATGTAGAACGAGTAGCAGAAGCATACATGCTCAAGAGGGGTCACCCGAAATTCAAAGGCAACTGAATTTCGGAACCGGGGAATCGAAGTCGGAATGCCGCGAAATTCACCTAGTCAAAGCGTTTCCCCGTTTGCGGAAGAAGTCTGATGTAGAACAAGTAGCCGAAGCATACATGCTCAAGAGGGATCACCAGAAATTCAAAGGCAACTCATTTTCGGCAAACGAGGAATCGAAGTCGGAATGCCGCGAAATTCACCGAGTCAAAGCGTTTCCCCGTTTGCGGAAGAAGTCTGATGTAGAACAAGTAGCAGAAGCATACATGCTCAAGAGGCTTCACCAGAAATTCAAAGGCAACTGATTTTCGGCAACCGGGGAATCGAAGTCGGAATGCCGCGAAATTCACCGAGTCAAAGCGTTTCCCCGTTTGCGGAAGAAGTCTGATGTAGAACAATTAGCAGAAGCATACATGCTCAATAGGGATCACCAGAAATTCAAAGGCAACTGAATTTCGGCAACCGGGGAATCGAAGGCGGTATTGCGCGAATTTCACCGAGTCAAAGCGTTTCCCCGTTTGCGGAAGAAGTCTGATGTAGAACAAGTAGCCGAAGCATACATGCTCAAGAGGGATCACAAGAAATTCAAAGGCAACTGATTTTCGGCAAACGGGGAATCGAAGTCGGAATGCCGCGAAATTCACCGAGTCAAAGCGTTTCCCCGTTTGCGGAAGAAGTCTGATGTAGAACAAGTAGCCGAAGCATACATGCTCAAGAGGGATCACCAGAAATTCAAAGGCAACTCATTTTCGGCAAACGGGGGATCGAAGTCGGAATGCCGCGAAATTCACCGAGTCAAAGCGTTTCCCCGTTTGCGGAAGAAGTCTGATGTAGAACGAGTAGCCGAAGCATACACGCTCAAGAGGGATCACCAGAAATTCAAAGGCAACTGATTTTCGGGAAACGGGGAATCGAAGTCGGAATGCCGCGAAATTCACCGAGTCAAAGCGTTTCCCCGTTTGCGGAAGAAGTCTGATGTAGAACAAGTAGCAGAAGCATCCATGCTCAAGAGGGGTCACCCGAAATTCAAAGGCAACTGAATTTCGGCAACCGGGGAATCGAAGTCGGAATGCCGCGAAATTCACCGAGTCAAAGCGTTTCCCCGTTTGCGGAAGAAGTCTGATGTAGAACAAGTAGCCGAAGCATACATGCTCAAGAGGGATCACCAGAAATTCAAAGGCAACTGATTTTCAGCAAACGGGGAATCGAAGTCGGAATGCCGCGAAATTCACCGAGTCAAAGCGTTTCCCCGTTTGTGGAAGAAGTCTGATGTAGAACAATTAGCAGAAGCATACATGCTCAAGAGGGATCACCAGAAATTCAAAGGCAACTCATTTTCGGCAAACGGGGGATCGAAGTCGGAATGCCGCGAAATTCACCGAGTCAAAGCGTTTCCCCGTTTGCGGAAGAAGTCTGATGTAGAACGAGTAGCCGAAGCATACATGCTCAAGAGGGATCACCAGAAATTCAAAGGCAACTGATTTTCGGGAAACGGGGAATCGAAGTCGGAATGCCGCGAAATTCACCGAGTCAAAGCGTTTCCCCGTTTGCGGAAGAAGTCTGATGTAGAACAAGTAGCAGAAGCATCCATGCTCAAGAGGGGTCACCCGAAATTCAAAGGCAACTGAATTTCGGCAACCGGGGAATCGAAGTCGGAATGCCGCGAAATTCACCGAGTCAAAGCGTTTCCCCGTTTGCGGAAGAAGTCTGATGTAGAACAAGTAGCCGAAGCATACATGCTCAAGAGGGATCACCAGAAAATCAAAGGCAACTGATTTTCGGCAAACGGGGAATCGAAGTCGGAATGCCGCGAAATTCACCGAGTCAAAGCGTTTCCCCGTTTGCGGAAGAAGTCTGATGTAGAACAAGTAGCAGAAGCATCCATGCTCAAGAGGGTTCACCCGAAATTCAAAGGCAACTGAATTTCGGCAACCGGGGAATCGAAGTCGGAATGCCGCGAAATTCACCGAGTCAAAGCGTTTCACCGTTTGCGGAAGAAGTCTTATGTAGAACAAGTAGCCGAAGCATACATGCTCAAGAGGGGTCACCCGAAATTCAAAGGCAACTGAATTTCGGCAACCGGGGAATCGAAGTCGGAATGCCGCGAATTTCACCGAGTCAAAGCGTTTCCCAGTTTGCGGAAGAAGTCTGATGTAGAACAAGTAGCAGAAGCATACATGCTCAAGAGGGTTCACCCGAAATTCAAAGGCAACTGAATTTCGGCAACCGGGGAATCGAAGTCGGAATGCCGCGAAATTCACCGAGTCAAAGCGTTTCACCGTTTGCGGAAGAAGTCTTATGTAGAACAAGTAGCCGAAGCATACATGCTCAAGAGGGGTCACCCGAAATTCAAAGGCAACTGAATTTCGGCAACCGGGGAATCGAAGTCGGAATGCCGCGAATTTCACCGAGTCAAAGCGTTTCCCCGATTGCGGAAGAAGCCTGATGTAGAACAAGTAGCCGAAGCATACATGCTCAAGAGGGATCACCAGAAATTCAAAGGCAACTGAATTTCGGCAACCGGGGAATCGAAGGCGGTATTGCGCGAAATTCACCGAGTCAAAGCGTTCCCCGTTTGCGGAAGAAGTCTGATGTAGAACAAGTAGCCGAAGCATACATGCTCAAGAGGGATCACCAGAAATTCAAAGGCAACTGATTTTCGGCAAACGGCAAATCGAAGTCGGAAGGCCGCGAAATTCACCGAGTCAAAGCGTTTCCCCGTTTGCGGAAGAAGTCTGATGTAGAACAAGTAGCAGAAGCATACATGCTCAAGAGGCGTCACCCGAAATTCAAAGGCAACTGAATTTCGGCAACCGGGGAATCGAAGTCAGAATGCCGCGAAATTAACCGAGTCAAAGCGTTTCCCCGTTTGCGGAAGAAGTCTGATGTAGAACAAGTAGCCGAAGCATACATGCTCAAGAGGGATCACCAGAAATTCAAAGGCAACTGATTTTCGGCAAACGGCAAATCGAAGTCGGAAGGCCGCGAAATTCACCGAGTCAAAGCGTTTCCCCGTTTGCGGAAGAAGTCTGATGTAGAACAAGTAGCAGAAGCATACATGCTCAAGAGGGGTCACCCGAAATTCAAAGGCAACTGAATTTCGGCAAACGGGGAATCGAAGTCGGAATGCCGCGAAATTCACCGAGTCAAAGCGTTTCCCCGTTTGCGGAAGAAGACTGATGTAGAACAAGTAGCAGAAGCATACATGCTCAAGAGAGGTCACCCGAAATTCAAAGGCAACTGAATTTCGGCAACCGGGGAATCGAAGTCGGAATGCCGCGAAATTCACCGAGTCAAAGCGTTTCCCCGTTTGCGGAAGAAGTCTTATGTAGAACAAGTAGCCGAAGCATACATGCTCAAGAGGGATCACCAGAAATTCAAAGGCAACTGATTTTCGGTAAACGGGGAATCGAAGTCGGAATGCCGTGAAATTCACCGAGTCAAAGCGTTTCCCCATTTGCGGAAGAAGTCTGATGTAGAACAAGTAGCAGAAGCATACATGCTCAAGAGGGGTCACCCGAAATTCAAAGGCAACTGAATTTCGGCAAACGGGGAATCGAAGTCGGAATGCCGCGAAATTCACCGAGTCAAAGCGTTTCCCAGTTTGCGGAAGAAGTCTGATGTAGAACAAGTAGCAGAAGCATACATGCTCAAGAGGGGTCACCCGAAATTCAAAGGCAACTGAATTTCGGCAAACGGGGAATCGAAGTCGGAATGCCGCGAAATTCACCGAGTCAAAGCGTTTCCCCGTTTGCGGAAGAAGACTGATGTAGAACAAGTAGCAGAAGCATACATGCTCAAGAGAGGTCACCCGAAATTCAAAGGCAACTGAATTTCGGCAACCGGGGAATCGAAGTCGGAATGCCGCGAAATTCACCGAGTCAAAGCGTTTCCCCATTTGCGGAAGAAGTCTGATGTAGAACAAGTAGCATAAGCATACATGCTCAAGAGGGGTCACCCGAAATTCAAAGGCAACTGAATTTCGGCAAACGGGGAATCGAAGTCGGAATGCCGCGAAATTCACCGAGTCAAAGCGTTTCCCCGTTTGCGGAAGAAGTCTTATGTAGAACAAGTAGCCGAAGCATACATGCTCAAGAGGGATCACCAGAAATTCAAAGGCAACTGAATTTCGGCAAACGGGGAATCGAAGTCGGAATGCCGCGAAATTCACCGAGTCAAAGCGTTTCCCCGTTTGCGGAAGAAGTCTTATGTAGAACAAGTAGCCGAAGCATACATGCTCAAGAGGGATCACCAGAAATTCAAAGGCAACTGATTTTCGGCAAACGGGGAATCGAAGTCGGAATGCCGCGAAATTCACCGAGTCAAAGCGTTTCCCCGTTTGCGGAAGAAGTCTGATGTAGAACAAGTCGCCGAAGCATACATGCTCAAGAGGGATCACCAAAAATTCAAAGGCAACTGATTTTCGGCAAACGGGGAATCGAAGTCGGAATGCCGCGAAATTCACCGAGTCAAAGCGTTTCCCCGTTTGCGGAAGAAGTCTGATGTAGAACAAGTAGCAGAAGCATACATGCTCAAGAGGGGTCACCCGAAATTTAAAGGCAACTGAATTTCGGCAACCGGGGAATCGAAGTCGGAATGCCGCGAAATTCACCGAGTCAAAGCGTTTCCCCGTTTGTGGAAGAAGTCTGATGTAGAACAATTAGCAGAAGCATACATGCTCAATAGGGTTCACCAGAAATTCAAAGGCAACTGATTTTCGGTAAACGGGGAATCGAAGTCGGAATGCCGTGAAATTCACCGAGTCAAAGCGTTTCCCCATTTGCGGAAGAAGTCTGATGTAGAACAAGTAGCAGAAGCATACATGCTCAAGAGGGGTCACCTAAAATTCAAAGGCAACTGATTTTCGGCAAATGGGGAATTGAAGTCGGAATGCCGCGAAATTCACCGAGTCAAAGCGTTTCCCCGTTTGCGGAAGAACTCTGATGTAGAACAAGTAGCAAAAGCATACATGCTCAAAAGGGATCACCAAAATTCGAAGGGAACTGATTTTCGGCAACCGAGGCAATGAAATTGGAATTCCGCGAAACTCACCGAGTCAAAGCGTTTCGCCGTTTGTGGAAGAAGTCTGATGTAGAACAAGTAGCAGAAGCATCCAAGCTCAAGTGGGATCACCATAAATTCAAAGGCAACTGATTTTCGGCAAACGGGGAATCGAAGTCGGAATGCCGCGAAATTCACCGAGTCAAAGCGTTTCCCCGTTTGCGGAAGAAGTCTGATGTAGAAAAAGTAGCAGAAGCATACATGCTCAAGAGGGGTCACCCGAAATTCAAAGGCAACTTAATTTCGGCAAACGGGGAATCGAAGTCGGAATGCCGCGAAATTCACCGAGTCAAAGTGTTCCCCCGTTTGCGGAAGAAGTATGATGTAGAACAATTAGCAGAAGCATACATGCTCAATAGGGATCACCAGAAATTCAAAGGCAACTGAATTTCGGCAACCGGGGAATCGAAGGCGGAATTGCGCGAAATTCACCGAGTCAAAGCGTTTCCCCATTTGCGGAAGAAGTCTGATGTAGAACAAATTGCCGAAGCATACATGCTCAAGAGGGGTCACTCGAAATTCAAAGGCAACTGAATTTCGGCAACCGGGGCATCGAAGTCAGAATGCCGGGAAAGTCAACGAGTCAAAGCGTTTCGCCGTTTGCGGAAGAAGTCTGATGCAGAACAAGTAGCAGAAGCATACATGCTCAAGAGGGATCACCAGAAATTTAAAGGCAACTGAATTTCGGCAACCGGGGAATCGAAGTCGGAATGCCGCGAAATTCACCGAGTCAAAGCGTTTCCCCGTTTGCGGAAGAAGTCTTATGTAGAACAAGTAGCCGAAGCATACATGCTCAAGAGGGATCACCAGAAATTCAAAGGCAACTGATTTTCGGGAAACGGGGAATCGAAGTCGGAATGCCGCAAAATTCACCGAGTCAAAGCGTTTCCCCGTTTGCGGAAGAAGTCTTATGTAGAACAAGTAGCCGAAGCATACATGCTCAAGAGGGATCACCAGAAATTCAAAGGCAACTGATTTTCGGGAAACGGGGAATCGAAGTCGGAATGCCGCGAAATTCACCGAGTCAAAGCGTTTCCCCGTTTGCGGAAGAAGTCTTATGTAGAACAAGTAGCCGAAGCATACATGCTCAAGAGGGATCACCAGAAATTCAAAGGCAACTGATTTTCGGGAAACGGGGAATCGAAGTCGGAATGCCGCAAAATTCACCGAGTCAAAGCGTTTCCCCGTTTGCGGAAGAAGTCTGATGTAGAACAAGTAGCAGAAGCATACATGCTCAAGAGGGGTCACCCGAAATTCAAAGGCAACTTAATTTCGGCAAACGGGGAATCGAAGTCGGAATGCCGCGAAATTCACCGAGTCAAAGTGTTCCCCCGTTTGCGGAAGAAGTATGATGTAGAACAATTAGCAGAAGCATACATGCTCAATAGGGATCACCAGAAATTCAAAGGCAACTGAATTTCGGCAACCGGGGAATCGAAGGCGGAATTGCGCGAAATTCACCGAGTCAAAGCGTTTCCCCATTTGCGGAAGAAGTCTGATGTAGAACAAATTGCCGAAGCATACATGCTCAAGAGGGGTCACCCGAAATTCAAAGGCAACTGAATTTCGGCAACCGGGGCATCGAAGTCAGAATGCCGGGAAAGTCAACGAGTCAAAGCGTTTCGCCGTTTGCGGAAGAAGTCTGATGTAGAACAAGTAGCAGAAGCATACATGCTCAAGAGGGATCACCAGAAATTCAAAGGCAACTGAATTTCGGCAACCGGGGAATCGAAGTCGGAATGCCGCGAAATTCACCGAGTCAAAGCGTTTCCCCGTTTGCGGAAGAAGTCTTATGTAGAACAAGTAGCCGAAGCATACATGCTCAAGAGGGATCACCAGAAATTCAAAGGCAACTGATTTTCGGGAAACGGGGAATCGAAGTCGGAATGCCGCAAAATTCACCGAGTCAAAGCGTTTCCCCGTTTGCGGAAGAAGTCTTATGTAGAACAAGTAGCCGAAGCATACATGCTCAAGAGGGATCACCAGAAATTCAAAGGCAACTGATTTTCGGCAAACGGGGAATCGAAGTCGGAATGCCGCGAAATTCACCGAGTCAAAGCGTTTCCCCGTTTGCGGAAGAAGTCTTATGTAGAACAAGTAGCCGAAGCATACATGCTCAAGAGGGATCACCAGAAATTCAAAGGCAACTGATTTTCGGGAAACGGGGAATCGAAGTCGGAATGCCGCAAAATTCACCGAGTCAAAGCGTTTCCCCGTTTGCGGAAGAAGTCTGATGTAGAACAAGTAGCAGAAGCATACATGCTCAAGAGGGGTCACCCGAAATTTAAAGGCAACTGAATTTCGGCAACCGGGGAATCGAAGTCGGAATGCCGCGAAATTCACCGACTCAAAGCGTTTCCCCGTTTGTGGAAGAAGTCTGATGTAGAACAATTACCAGAAGCATACATGCTCAATAGGGATCACCAGAAATTCAAAGGCAACTGATTTTCGGTAAACGGGGAATCGAAGTCGGAATGCCGTGAAATTCACCGAGTCAAAGCGTTTCCCCATTTGCGGAAGAAGTCTGATGTAGAACAAGTAGCAGAAGCATACATGCTCAAGAGGGGTCACCTAAAATTCAAAGGCAACTGATTTTCGGCAAATGGGGAATTGAAGTCGGAATGCCGCGAAATTCACCGAGTCAAAGCGTTTCCCCGTTTGCGGAAGAACTCTGATGTAGAACAAGTAGCAAAAGCATACATGCTCAAAAGGGATCACCAAAATTCGAAGGGAACTGATTTTCGGCAACCGAGGCAATGAAATTGGAATTCCGCGAAACTCACCGAGTCAAAGCGTTTCGCCGTTTGTGGAAGAAGTCTGATGTAGAACAAGTAGCAGAAGCATCCAAGCTCAAGTGGGATCACCATAAATTCAAAGGCAACTGATTTTCGGCAAACGGGGAATCGAAGTCGGAATGCCGCGAAATTCACCGAGTCAAAGCGTTTCCCCGTTTGCGGAAGAAGTCTGATGTAGAAAAAGTAGCAGAAGCATACATGCTCAAGAGGGGTCACCCGAAATTCAAAGGCAACTTAATTTCGGCAAACGGGGAATCGAAGTCGGAATGCCGCGAAATTCACCGAGTCAAAGTGTTCCCCCGTTTGCGGAAGAAGTATGATGTAGCACAATTAGCAGAAGCATACATGCTCAATAGGGATCACCAGAAATTCAAAGGGAACTGAATTTCGGCAACCGGGGAATCGAAGTCGGAATGCCGCGAAATTCACCGAGTCAAAGCGTTTCCCCGTTTGCGGAAGAAGTCTTATGTAGAACAAGTAGCCGAAGCATACATGCTCAAGAGGGATCACCAGAAATTCAAAGGCAACTGATTTTCGGGAAACGGGGAATCGAAGTCGGAATGCCGCAAAATTCACCGAGTCAAAGCGTTTCCCCGTTTGCGGAAGAAGTCTTATGTAGAACAAGTAGCCGAAGCATACATGCTCAAGAGGGATCACCAGAAATTCAAAGGCAACTGATTTTCGGCAAACGGGGAATCGAAGTCGGAATGCCGCGAAATTCACCGAGTCAAAGCGTTTCCCCGTTTGCGGAAGAAGTCTTATGTAGAACAAGTAGCCGAAGCATACATGCTCAAGAGGGATCACCAGAAATTCAAAGGCAACTGATTTTCGGGAAACGGGGAATCGAAGTCGGAATGCCGCAAAATTCACCGAGTCAAAGCGTTTCCCCGTTTGCGGAAGAAGTCTGATGTAGAACAAGTAGCAGAAGCATACATGCTCAAGAGGGGTCACCCGAAATTTAAAGGCAACTGAATTTCGGCAACCGGGGAATCGAAGTCGGAATGCCGCGAAATTCACCGACTCAAAGCGTTTCCCCGTTTGTGGAAGAAGTCTGATGTAGAACAATTAGCAGAAGCATACATGCTCAATAGGGATCACCAGAAATTCAAAGGCAACTGATTTTCGGTAAACGGGGAATCGAAGTCGGAATGCCGTGAAATTCACCGAGTCAAAGCGTTTCCCCATTTGCGGAAGAAGTCTGATGTAGAACAAGTAGCAGAAGCATACATGCTCAAGAGGGGTCACCTAAAATTCAAAGGCAACTAATTTTCGGCAAATGGGGAATTGAAGTCGGAATGCCGCGAAATTCACCGAGTCAAAGCGTTTCCCCGTTTGCGGAACAACTCTGATGTAGAACAAGTAGCAAAAGCATACATGCTCAAAAGGGATCACCAAAATTCGAAGGGAACTGATTTTCGGCAACCGAGGCAATGAAATTGGAATTCCGCGAAACTCACCGAGTCAAAGCGTTTCGCCGTTTGTGGAAGAAGTCTGATGTAGAACAAGTAGCAGAAGCATCCAAGCTCAAGTGGGATCACCATAAATTCAAAGGCAACTGATTTTCGGCAAACGGGGAATCGAAGTCGGAATGCCGCGAAATTCACCGAGTCAAAGCGTTTCCCCGTTTGCGGAAGAAGTCTGATGTAGAAAAAGTAGCAGAAGCATACATGCTCAAGAGGGGTCACCCGAAATTCAAAGGCAACTTAATTTCGGCAAACGGGGAATCGAAGTCGGAATGCCGCGAAATTCACCGAGTCAAAGTGTTCCCCCGTTTGCGGAAGAAGTATGATGTAGAACAATTAGCAGAAGCATACATGCTCAATAGGGATCACCAGAAATTCAAAGGCAACTGAATTTCGGCAACCGGGGAATCGAAGGCGGAATTGCGAGAAATTCACCGAGTCAAAGCGTTTCCCCATTTGCGGAAGAAGTCTGATGTAGAACAAATTGCCGAAGCATACATGCTCAAGAGGGGTCACCCGAAATTCAAAGGCAACTGAATTTCGGCAACCGGGGCATCGAAGTCAGAATGCCGGGAAAGTCAACGAGTCAAAGCGTTTCGCCGTTTGCGGAAGAAGTCTGATGTAGAACAAGTAGCAGAAGCATACATGCTCAAGAGGGATCACCAGAAATTCAAAGGCAACTGAATTTCGGCAACCGGGGAATCGAAGTCGGAATGCCGCGAAATTCACCGAGTCAAAGCGTTTCCCCGTTTGCGGAAGAAGTCTTATGTAGAACAAGTAGGCGAAGCATACATGCTCAAGAGGGATCACCAGAAATTCAAAGGCAACTGATTTTCGGGAAACGGGGAATCGAAGTCGGAATGCCGCAAAATTCACCGAGTCAAAGCGTTTCCCCGTTTGCGGAAGAAGTCTTATGTAGAACAAGTAGCCGAAGCATACATGCTCAAGAGGGATCACCAGAAATTCAAAGGCAACTGATTTTCGGCAAACGGGGAATCGAAGTCGGAATGCCGCGAAATTCACCGAGTCAAAGCGTTTCCCCGTTTGCGGAAGAAGTCTGATGTAGAACAAGTAGCCGAAGCATACATGCTCAAGAGGGATCACCAGAAATTCAAAGGTAACTGATTTTCGGCAAACGGGGAATCGATGTCGGAATGCCGCGAAATTCACCGAGTGAAAGCGTTTCCCCGTTTGCGGAAGAAGTCTGATGTAGAACAAGTAGCCGAAGCATACATGCTCAAGTGGGATCACTAGAAATTCAAAGGCAACTGATTTTCGGCAAACGGGGAATCGATGTCGGAATGCCGCGAAATTCACCGAGTCAAAGCGTTTCCCCGTTTGCGGAAGAAGTCTGATGTAGAACAAGTAGCAGAAGCATACATGCTCAAGAGGGGTCACCCGAAATTTAAAGGCAACTGAATTTCGGCAACCGGGGAATCGAAGTCGGAATGCCGCGAAATTCACCGAGTCAAATCGTTTCCCCGTTTGCGGAAGAAGTCTGATGTAGAACAAGTAGCCGAAGCATACATGCTCAAGAGGGATCACCAAAATTCGAAGGGAACTGATTTTCGGCAACCGGGGAATCGAAGTCGGAATGCCGCGAAATTCACCGAGTCAAAGCGTTTCCCCGTTTGCGGAAGAAGTCTTATGTAGAACAAGTAGCCGAAGCATACATGCTCAAGTGGGATCACTAGAAATTCAAAGGCAACTGATTTTCGGCAAACGGGGAATCGAAGTCGGAATGCCGCGAAATTCACCGAGTCAAAGCGTTTCCCCGTTTGCGGAAGAAGTCTGATGTAGAACAAGTAGCAGAAGCATACATGCTCAAGAGGGGTCACCCGAAATTCAAAGGCAACTGAATTTCGGCAACCGGGGAATCGAAGTCGGAATGCCGCGAAATTCACCGAGTCAAATCGTTTCCCCGTTTGCGGAAGAAGTCTGATGTAGAACAAGTAGCCGAAGCATACATGCTCAAGAGGGATCACCAAAATTCGAAGGGAACTGATTTTCGGCAACCGGGGAATCGAAGTCGGAATGCCGCGAAATTCACCGAGTCAAAGCGTTTCCCCGTTTGCGGAAGAAGTCTTATGTAGAACAAGTAGCCGAAGCATACATGCTCAAGAGGGATCACCAGAAATTCAAAGGCAACTGATTTTCGGCAAACGGGGAATCGAAGTCGGAATGCCGCGAAATTCACCGAGTCAAAGCGTTTCCCCGATTGCGGAAGAAGTCTGATGTAGAACAATTAGCAGAAGCATACATGCTCAATAGGGATCACCAGAAATTCAAAGGCAACTGAATTTCGGCAACCGGGGAATCGAAGTCGGAATGCCGCGAAATTCACCGAGTCAAAGCGTTTCCCCGTTTGCGGAAGAAGTCTGATGTAGAACAAGTAGCCGAAGCATACATGCTCAAGAGGGATCACCAGAAAATCAAAGGCAACTGATTTTCGGCAAACGGGGAATCGAAGTCGGAATGCCGCGAAATTCACCGAGTCAAAGCGTTTCCCCGTTTGCGGAAGAAGTCTGATGTAGAACAAGTAGCAGAAGCATCCATGCTCAAGAGGGGTCACCCGAAATTCAAAGGCAACTGAATTTCGGCAACCGGGGAATCGAAGTCGGAATGCCGCGAAATTCACCGAGGCAAAGCGTTTCACCGTTTGCGGAAGAAGTCTTATGTAGAACAAGTAGCCGAAGCATACATGCTCAAGAGGGGTCACCCGAAATTCAAAGGCAACTGAATTTCGGCAACCGGGGAATCGAAGTCGGAATGCCGCGAATTTCACCGAGTCAAAGCGTTTCCCCGATTGCGGAAGAAGTCTGATGTAGAACAAGTAGCCGAAGAATACATGCTCAAGAGGGATCACCAGAAATTCAAAGGTAACTGATTTTCGGCAAACGGGGAATCGATGTCGGAATGCCGCGAAATTCACCGAGTCAAAGCGTTTCCCCGTTTGCGGAAGAAGTCTGATGTAGAACAAGTAGCCGAAGCATACATGCTCAAGAGGGATCACCAGAAATTCAAAGGCAACTGATTTTCGGTAAACGGGGAATCGAAGTCGGAATGCCGTGAAATTCACCGAGTCAAAGCGTTTCCCCATTTGCGGAAGAAGTCTGATGTAGAACAAGTAGCAGAAGCATACATGCTCAAGAGGGGTCACCCGAAATTCAAAGGCAACTGAATTTCGGCAAACGGGGAATCGAAGTCGGAATGCCGCGAAATTCACCGAGTCAAAGCGTTTCCCAGTTTGCGGAAGAAGTCTGATGTAGAACAAGTAGCAGAAGCATACATGCTCAAGTGGGATCTCCAGAAATTCAAAGGCAATTGATTTTCGGCAAACGGGGAATCGAAGTCGGAATGCCGCGAAATTCACCGAGTCAAAGCGTTTCCCCGTTTGCGGAAGAAGTCTGATGTAGAACAAGTAGCAGAAGCATACATGCTCAAGAGGGGTCACCCGAAATTCAAAGGCAACTGAATTTCGGCAACCGGGGAATCGAAGTCGGAATGCCGCGAAATTCACCGAGTCAAAGCGTTTCCCCGTTTGTGGAAGAAGTCTGATGTAGAACAATTAGCAGAAGCATACATGCTCAATAGGGATCACCAGAAATTCAAAGGCAACTGAATTTCGGCAACCGGGGAATCGAAGGCGGTATTGCGCGAAATTCACCGAGTCAAAGCGTTTCCCCGTTTGCGGAAGAAGTCTGATGTAGAACAAGTAGGCGAAGCATACATGCTCAAGAGGGATCACCAGAAATTCAAAGGCAACTGATTTTCGGCAAACGGCAAATCGAAGTCGGAAGGCCGCGAAATTCACCGAGTCAAAGCGTTTCCCCGTTTGCGGAAGAAGTCTGATGTAGAACAAGTAGCAGAAGCATACATGCTCAAGAGGGGTCACCCGAAATTCAAAGGCAACTGAATTTCGGCAAACGGGGAATCGAAGTCGGAATGCCGCGAAATTCACCGAGTCAAAGCGTTTCCCCGTTTGCGGAAGAAGACTGATGTAGAACAAGTAGCAGAAGCATACATGCTCAAGAGAGGTCACCCGAAATTCAAAGGCAACTGAATTTCGGCAACCGGGGAATCGAAGTCGGAATGCCGCGAAATTCACCGAGTCAAAGCGTTTCCCCGTTTGCGGAAGAAGTCTGATGTAGAACAAGTAGCCGAAGCATACATGCTCAAGAGGGATCACCAGAAATTCAAAGGCAACTGATTTTCGGTAAACGGGGAATCGAAGTCGGAATGCCGTGAAATTCACCGAGTCAAAGCGTTTCCCCATTTGCGGAAGAAGTCTGATGTAGAACAAGTAGCAGAAGCATACATGCTCAAGAGGGGTCACCCGAAATTCAAAGGCAACTGAATTTCGGCAAACAGGGAATCGAAGTCGGAATGCCGCGAAATTCACCGAGTCAAAGCGTTTCCCAGTTTGCGGAAGAAGTCTGATGTAGAACAAGTAGCAGAAGCATACATGCTCAAGAGGGGTCACCCGAAATTCAAAGGCAACTGAATTTCGGCAAACGGGGAATCGAAGTCGGAATGCCGCGAAATTCACCGAGTCAAAGCGTTTCCCCGTTTGCGGAAGAAGTCTGATGTAGAACAAGTAGCCGAAGCATACATGCTCAAGAGGGATCACCAGAAATTCAAAGGCAACTGATTTTCGGTAAACGGGGAATCGAAGTCGGAATGCCGTGAAATTCACCGAGTCAAAGCGTTTCCCCATTTGCGGAAGAAGTCTGATGTAGAACAAGTAGCATAAGCATACATGCTCAAGAGGGGTCACCCGAAATTCAAAGGCAACTGAATTTCGGCAAACGGGGAATCGAAGTCGGAATGCCGCGAAATTCACCGAGTCAAAGCGTTTCCCCGTTTGCGGAAGAAGTCTGATGTAGAACAAGAAGCAGAAGCATACATGCTCAAGAGGGGTCACCCGAAATTCAAAGGCAACTGAATTTCGGCAAACGGGGAATCGAAGTCGGAATGCCGCGAATTCACCGAGTCAAAGCGTTTCCCCGTTTGCGGAAGAAGTCTGATGTAGAACAAGTAGCCGAAGCATACATGCTCAAGAGGGATCACCAAAAATTCAAAGGCAACTGATTTTCGGCAAACGGGGAATCGAAGGCGGAATGCCGCGAAATTCACCGAGTCAAAGCGTTTCCCCGTTTGCGGAAGAAGTCTGATGTAGAACAAGTAGCAGAAGCATACATGCTCAAGAGGGGTCACCCGAAATTTAAAGGCAACTGAATATCGGCAACCGGGGAATCGAAGTCGGAATGCCGCGAAATTCACCGAGTCAAAGCGTTTCCCCGTTTGTGGAAGAAGTCTGATGTAGAACAATTAGCAGAAGCATACATGCTCAATAGGGATCACCAGAAATTCAAAGGCAACTGATTTTCGGTAAACGGGGAATCGAAGTCGGAATGCCGTGAAATTCACCGAGTCAAAGCGTTTCCCCATTTGCGGAAGAAGTCTGATGTAGAACAAGTAGCAGAAGCATACATGCTCAAGAGGGGTCACCTAAAATTCAAAGGCAACTGATTTTCGGCAAATGGGGAATTGAAGTCGGAATGCCGCGAAATTCACCGAGTCAAAGCGTTTCCCCGTTTGCGGAAGAACTCTGATGTAGAACAAGTAGCAAAAGCATACATGCTCAAAAGGGATCACCAAAATTCGAAGGGAACTGATTTTCGGCAACCGAGGCAATGAAATTGGAATTCCGCGAAACTCACCGAGTCAAAGCGTTTCGCCGTTTGTGGAAGAAGTCTGATGTAGAACAAGTAGCAGAAGCATCCAAGCTCAAGTGGGATCACCATAAATTCAAAGGCAACTGATTTTCGGCAAACGGGGAATCGAAGTCGGAATGCCGCGAAACTCACCGAGTCAAAGCGTTTCGCCGTTTGTGGAAGAAGTCTGATGTAGAACAAGTAGCAGAAGCATACATGCTCAAGAGGGGTCACCCGAAATTCAAAGGCAACTTAATTTCGGCAAACGGGGAATCGAAGTCGGAATGCCGCGAAATTCACCGAGTCAAAGCGTTTCCCCGTTTGCGGAAGATGTCTGATGTAGAAAAAGTAGCAGAAGCATACATGCTCAAGAGGGATCAACAGAAATTCAAAGGCAACTGAATTTCGGCAACCGGGGAATCGAAGTCGGAATGCCGCGAAATTCACCGAGTCAAAGCGTTTCCCCGTTTGCGGAAGAAGTCTTATGTAGAACAAGTAGCCGAAGCATACATGCTCAAGAGGGATCACCAGAAATTCAAAGGCAACTGATTTTCGGGAAACGGGGAATCGAAGTCGGAATGCCGCGAAATTCACCGAGTCAAAGCGTTTCCCCGTTTGCGGAAGAAGTCTGATGTAGAACAACTAGCCGAAGCATACATGCTCAAGAGGGGTCACCCGAAATTCAAAGGCAACTGATTTTCGGTAAACGGGGAATCGAAGTCGGAATGCCGCGAAATTCACCGAGTCAAAGCGTTTCCCCGTTTGCGGAAGAAGTCTGATGTAGAACAAGTAGCCGAAGCATACATGCTCAAGAGGGATCACCAGAAATTCAAAGGTAACTGATTTTCGGCAAACGGGGCATCGATGTCGGAATGCCGCGAAATTCACCGAGTGAAAGCGTTTCCCCGTTTGCGGAAGAAGTCTGATGTAGAACAAGTAGCCGAAGCATACATGCTCAAGTGGGATCACTAGAAATTCAAAGGCAACTGATTTTCGGCAAACGGGGAATCGAAGTCGGAATGCCGCGAAATTCACCGAGTCAAAGCGTTTCCCCGTTTGCGAAAGAAGTCTGATGTAGAACAAGTAGCAGAAGCATACATGCTCAAGAGGGGTCACCCGAAATTCAAAGGCAACTGAATTTCGGCAACCGGGGAATCGAAGTCGGAATGCCGCGAAATTCACCGAGTCAAATTGTTTCCCCGTTTGCGGAAGAAGTCTGATGTAGAACAAGTAGCCGAAGCATACATGCTCAAGAGGGATCACCAAAATTCGAAGGGAACTGATTTTCGGCAACCGGGGAATCGAAGTCGGAATGCCGCGAAATTCACCGAGTCAAAGCGTTTCCCCGTTTGCGGAAGAAGTCTTATGTAGAACAAGTAGCCGAAGCATACATGCTCAAGAGGGATCACCAGAAATTCAAAGGCAACTGATTTTCGGCAAACGGGGAATCAAAGTCGGAATGCCGCGAAATTCACCGAGTCAAAGCGTTTCCCCGATTGCGGAAGAAGTCTGATGTAGAACAAGTAGTAGAAGCATACATGCTCAAGAGGGGTCACCAGAAATTCAAAGGCAACTGATTTTCGGCAAACGGGGAATCGAAGTCGGAATGCCGCGAAATTCACCGAGTCAAAGCGTTTCCCCGTTTGCGGAAGAAGTCTGATGTAGAACAAGTAGCAGAAGGATACATGCTCAAGAGGGGTCACCCGAAATTCAAAGGCAACTGAATTTCGGCAACCGGGGAATCGAAGTCGGAATGCCGCGAAATTCACCGAGTCAAAGCGTTTCCCCGTTTGCGGAAGAAGTCTTATGTAGAACAAGTAGCCGAAGCATACATGCTCAAGAGGGATCACCAAAATTCGAAGGGAACTGATTTTCGGCAACCGGGGAATCGAAGTCGGAATGCCGCGAAATTCACCGAGTCAAAGCGTTTCCCCGTTTGCGGAAGAAGTCTTATGTAGAACAAGTAGCCGAAGCATACATGCTCAAGAGGGATCACCAGAAATTCAAAGGCAACTGATTTTCGGTAAACGGGGAATCGAAGTCGGAATGCCGCGAAATTCACCGAGTCAAAGCGTTTCCCCGTTTGCGGAAGAAGTCTGATGTAGAACAAGTAGCAGAAGTATACATGCTCAAGAGGGATCATACATGCTCAAGAGGGATCACCAGAAATTCAAAGGCAACTGATTTTCGGCAAACGGCAAATCGAAGTCGGAAGGCCGCGAAATTCACCGAGTCAAAGCGTTTCCCCGTTTGCGGAAGAAGTCTTATGTAGAACAAGTAGCCGAAGCATACATGCTCAAGAGGGGTCACCCGAAATTCAAAGCCAACTGAATTTCGGCAACCGGGGAATCGAAGTCGGAATGCCGCGAAATTCACCGAGTCAAAGCGTTTCCCCGTTTGCGGAAGAAGTCTGATGTAGAACAAGTAGCCGAAGCATACATGCGGGGAATCGAAGAATGCCGCGGATCATCAAAGGCAACTGATTTTCGGTAAACGGGGAATCATCACCGAGCTCAAGAGGGATCACCAGAAATTCAAAGGCAACTGATTTTCGGCAAACGGCAAATCGAAGTCGGAATGCCGCGAAATTCACCGAGTCAAAGCGTTTCCCCGTTTGCGGAAGAAGTCTGATGTAGAACAAGTAGCAGAAGCATACATGCTCAAGAGGGGTCACCCGAAATTCAAAGGCAACTGAATTTCGGCAAACGGGGAATCGAAGTCGGAATGCCGCGAAATTCACCGAGTCAAAGCGTTTCCCCGTTTGCGGAAGAAGTCTGATGTAGAACAAGTAGCCGAAGCATACATGCTCAAGAGGGATCACCAAAATTCGAAGGGAACTGATTTTCGGCAACCGGGGAATCGAAGTCGGAATGCCGCGAAATTCACCGAGTCAAAGCGTTTCCCCGTTTGCGGAAGAAGTCTTATGTAGAACAAGTAGCCGAAGCATACATGCTCAAGAGGGATCACCAGAAATTCAAAGGCAACTGATTTTCGGCAAACGGGGAATCAAAGTCGGAATGCCGCGAAATTCACCGAGTCAAAGCGTTTCCCCGATTGCGGAAGAAGTCTGATGTAGAACAAGTAGTAGAAGCATACATGCTCAAGAGGGGTCACCAGAAATTCAAAGGCAACTGATTTTCGGCAAACGGGGAATCGAAGTCGGAATGCCGCGAAATTCACCGAGTCAAAGCGTTTCCCCGTTTGCGGAAGAAGTCTGATGTAGAACAAGTAGCAGAAGGATACATGCTCAAGAGGGGTCACCCGAAATTCAAAGGCAACTGAATTTCGGCAACCGGGGAATCGAAGTCGGAATGCCGCGAAATTCACCGAGTCAAAGCGTTTCCCCGTTTGCGGAAGAAGTCTTATGTAGAACAAGTAGCCGAAGCATACATGCTCAAGAGGGATCACCAAAATTCGAAGGGAACTGATTTTCGGCAACCGGGGAATCGAAGTCGGAATGCCGCGAAATTCACCGAGTCAAAGCGTTTCCCCGTTTGCGGAAGAAGTCTTATGTAGAACAAGTAGCCGAAGCATACATGCTCAAGAGGGATCACCAGAAATTCAAAGGCAACTGATTTTCGGTAAACGGGGAATCGAAGTCGGAATGCCGCGAAATTCACCGAGTCAAAGCGTTTCCCCGTTTGCGGAAGAAGTCTGATGTAGAACAAGTAGCAGAAGTATACATGCTCAAGAGGGATCATACATGCTCAAGAGGGATCACCAGAAATTCAAAGGCAACTGATTTTCGGCAAACGGCAAATCGAAGTCGGAAGGCCGCGAAATTCACCGAGTCAAAGCGTTTCCCCGTTTGCGGAAGAAGTCTTATGTAGAACAAGTAGCCGAAGCATACATGCTCAAGAGGGGTCACCCGAAATTCAAAGCCAACTGAATTTCGGCAACCGGGGAATCGAAGTCGGAATGCCGCGAAATTCACCGAGTCAAAGCGTTTCCCCGTTTGCGGAAGAAGTCTGATGTAGAACAAGTAGCCGAAGCATACATGCTCAAGAGGGATCATACATGCTCAAGAGGGATCACCAGAAATTCAAAGGCAACTGATTTTCGGCAAACGGCAAATCGAAGTCGGAAGGCCGCGAAATTCACCGAGTCAAAGCGTTTCCCCGTTTGCGGAAGAAGTCTGATGTAGAACAAGTAGCAGAAGCATACATGCTCAAGAGGGGTCACCCGAAATTCAAAGGCAACTGAATTTCGGCAAACGGGGAATCGAAGTCGGAATGCCGCGAAATTCACCGAGTCAAAGCGTTTCCCCGTTTGCGGAAGAAGTCTGATGTAGAACAAGTAGCCGAAGCATACATGCTCAAGAGGGATCACCAGAAATTCAAAGGCAACTGATTTTCGGTAAACGGGGAATCGAAGTCGGAATGCCGTGAAATTCACCGAGTCAAAGCGTTTCCCCAGCGTTTCCCCGTTTGCGGAAGAAGTCTGATGTAGAACAAGTAGCAGAAGCATACATGCTCAAGAGGGGTCACCCGAAATTCAAAGGCAACTGAATTTCGGCAAACGGGGAATCGAAGTCGGAATGCCGCGAAATTCACCGAGTCAAAGCGTTTCCCCGTTTGCGGAAGAAGTCTGATGTAGAACAAGTAGCCGAAGCATACATGCTCAAGGGGATCACCAGAAATTCAACTGATTTTCGGTAAACGGGGAATCGAAGTCGGAATGCCGTGAAATTCACCGAGTCAAAGCGTTTCCCCATTTGCGGAAGAAGTCTGATGTAGAACAAGTAGCGAAGCATACATGCTCAAGAGGGGGAAATTCAAAGGCAACTGAATTTCGACAAACGGGGAATCGAAGTCCGCGAAATTCACCGAGTCAAAGCGTTTCCCCGTTTGCGGAAGAAGTCTGATGTAGAACAAGTAGCAGAAGCATACATGCTCAAGAATGCCGGGGTCACCCGAAAGTCAAAGGCAACTGAATTTCGGCAAACGGGGAATCGAAGTCAGAATGCCGTGAAAGTCAACGAGTCAAAGCGTTTCGCCGTTTGCGGAAGAAGTCTGATGTAGAACAAGTAGCAGAAGCATACATGCTCAAGAGGGGTCACCCGAAATTCAAAGGCAACTGAATTTCGGCAAATGGGGAATCGAAGTCGGAATGCCGCGAAATTCACCGAGTCAAAGCGTTTCCCCGTTTGCGGAAGAAGTCTGATGTAGAACAAGTAGCAGAAGCATACATGCTCAAGAGGGGTCACCCGAAATTCAAAGGCAACTGAATTTCGGCAAACGGGGAATCGAAGTCGGAATGCCGCGAAATTCACGGAGTCAAAGCGTTTCCCCGTTTGCGGAAGAAGTCTGATGTAGAACAAGTAGCCGAAGCATACATGCTCAAGAGGGGTCACCCGAAATTCAAAGGCAACTGAATTTCGGCAAACGGGGAATCGATCGAAGGTCGGAATGCCGCGAAATTCACCGAGTGAAAGCGTTTCCCCGTTTGCGGAAGAAGTCTGATGTAGAACAAGTAGCAGAAGCATACATGCTCAAGAGGGGTCACCCGAAATTCAAAGGCAACTGAATTTCGGCAAACGGGGAATCGATGTCGGAATGCCGCGAAATTCACCGAGTGAAAGCGTTTCCCCGTTTGCGGAAGAAGTCTGATGTAGAACAAGTAGCCGAAGCATACATGCTCAAGTGGGATCACCCGAAATTCAAAGGCAACTGATTTTCGGTAAACGGGGAATCGAAGTCGGAATGCCGTGAAATTCACCGAGTCAAAGCGTTTCCCCATTTGCGGAAGAAGTCTGATGTAGAACAAGTAGCAGAAGCATACATGCTCAAGAGGGGTCACCTAAAATTCAAAGGCAACTGATTTTCGGCAAATGGGGAATTTAAGTCGGAATGCCGCGAAATTCACCGAGTCAAAGCGTTTCCCCGTTTGCGGAAGAACTCTGATGTAGAACAAGTAGCAAAAGCATACATGCTCAAAAGGGATCACCAAAATTCGAAGGGAACTGATTTTCGGCAACCGGGGAATCGAAGTCGGAATGCCGCGAAATTCACCGAGTCAAAGCGTTTCCCCGTTTGCGGAAGAAGTCTTATGTAGAACAAGTAGCCGAAGCACCATGCTCAAGAGGGATCACCAGAAATTCAAAGGCAACTGATTTTCGGCAAACGGGGGAAGTCGGAATGCCGCGAAACTCACCGAGTCAAAGCGTTTCGCCGATTGCGGAAGAAGTCTGATGTAGAACAAGTAGTAGAAGCATACATGCTCAAGAGGGGTCACCAGAAATTCAAAGGCAACTGATTTTCGGCAAACGGGGAATCGAAGTCGGAATGCCGCGAAATTCACCGAGTCAAAGCGTTTCGTTTGCGGAAGAAGTCTGATGTAGAACAAGTAGCAGAAGGATACATGCTCAAGAGGGGTCACCCGAAATTCAAAGGCAACTGAATTTCGGCAACCGGGGAATCGAAGTCGGAATGCCGCGAAATTCACCGAGTCAAAGCGTTTCCCCGTTTGCGGAAGAAGTCTTATGTAGAACAAGTAGCCGAAGCATACATGCTCAAGAGGGATCACCAAAATTCGAAGGGAACTGATTTTCGGCAACCGGGGAATCGAAGTCGGAATGCCGCGAAATTCACCGAGTCAAAGCGTTTCCCCGTTTGCGGAAGAAGTCGATGTAGAACAAGTAGCCGAAGCATACATGCTCAAGAGGGATCACCAGAAATTCAAAGGCAACTGATTTTCGGTAAACGGGGAATCGAAGTCGGAATGCTGATGTAGAACAAGTAGCAAAAGCATACATGCTCAAAAGGGATCACCAAAATTCGAAGGGAACTGATTTTCGGCAACCGAGGCAATGAAATTGGAATTCCGCGAAACTCACCGAGTCAAAGCGTTTCGCCGTTTGTGGAAGAAGTCTGATGTAGAACAAGTAGCAGAAGCATCCAAGCTCAAGTGGGATCACCATAAATTCAAAGGCAACTGATTTTCGGCAAACGGGGAATCGAAGTTGGAATGCCGCGAAATTCACCGAGTCAAAGCGTTTCCCCGTTTGCGGAAGAAGTCTGATGTAGAAAAAGTAGCAGAAGCATACATGCTCAAGAGGGGTCACCCGAAATTCAAAGGCAACTTAATTTCGGCAAACGGGCAATCGAAGTCGGAATGCCGCGAAATTCACCGAGTCAAAGTGTTCCCCCGTTTGCGGAAGAAGTATGATGTAGAACAATTAGCAGAAGCATGCATGCTCAATAGGGATCACCAGAAATTCAAAGGCAACTGATTTTCGGCAAACGGGGAATCGAAGGCGTAATGCCGCGAAATTCACCGAGTCAAAGCGTTTCCCCGTTTGCGGAAGAAGTCTGATGTAGAACAAGTAGCAGAAGCATACATGCTCAAGAGGGGTCACCCGAAATTTAAAGGCAACTGAATTTCGGCAACCGGGGAATCGAAGTCGGAATGCCGCGAAATTCACCGAGTCAAAGCGTTTCCCCGTTTGTGGAAGAAGTCTGATGTAGAACAATTAGCAGAAGCATACATGCTCAATAGGGATCACCAGAAATTCAAAGGCAACTGATTTTCGGTAAACGGGGAATCGAAGTCGGAATGCCGTGAAATTCACCGAGTCAAAGCGTTTCCCCATTTGCGGAAGAAGTCTGATGTAGAACAAGTAGCAGAAGCATACATGCTCAAGAGGGGTCACCTAAAATTCAAAGGCAACTGATTTTCGGCAAATGGGGAATTGAAGTCGGAATGCCGCGAAATTCACCGAGTCAAAGCGTTTCCCCGTTTGCGGAAGAACTCTGATGTAGAACAAGTAGCAAAAGCATACATGCTCAAAAGGGATCACCAAAATTCGAAGGGAACTGATTTTCGGCAACCGAGGCAATGAAATTGGAATTCCGCGAAACTCACCGAGTCAAAGCGTTTCGCCGTTTGTGGAAGAAGTCTGATGTAGAACAAGTAGCAGAAGCATACATGCTCAAGAGGGGTCACCCGAAATTCAAAGGCAACTTAATTTCGGCAAACGGGGAATCGAAGTCGGAATGCCGCGAAATTCACCGAGTCAAAGCGTTTCCCCGTTTGCGGAAGATGTCTGATGTAGAAAAAGTAGCAGAAGCATACATGCTCAAGAGGGATCAACAGAAATTCAAAGGCAACTGAATTTCGGCAACCGGGGAATCGAAGTCGGAATGCCGCGAAATTCACCGAGTCAAAGCGTTTCCCCGTTTGCGGAAGAAGTCTTATGTAGAACAAGTAGCCGAAGCATACATGCTCAAGAGGGATCACCAGAAATTCAAAGGCAACTGATTTTCGGGAAACGGGGAATCGAAGTCGGAATGCCGCGAAATTCACCGAGTCAAAGCGTTTCCCCGTTTGCGGAAGAAGTCTGATGTAGAACAACTAGCCGAAGCATACATGCTCAAGAGGGGTCACCCGAAATTCAAAGGCAACTGATTTTCGGTAAACGGGGAATCGAAGTCGGAATGCCGCGAAATTCACCGAGTCAAAGCGTTTCCCCGTTTGCGGAAGAAGTCTGATGTAGAACAAGTAGCCGAAGCATACATGCTCAAGAGGGATCACCAGAAATTCAAAGGTAACTGATTTTCGGCAAACGGGGCATCGATGTCGGAATGCCGCGAAATTCACCGAGTGAAAGCGTTTCCCCGTTTGCGGAAGAAGTCTGATGTAGAACAAGTAGCCGAAGCATACATGCTCAAGTGGGATCACTAGAAATTCAAAGGCAACTGATTTTCGGCAAACGGGGAATCGAAGTCGGAATGCCGCGAAATTCACCGAGTCAAAGCGTTTCCCCGTTTGCGAAAGAAGTCTGATGTAGAACAAGTAGCAGAAGCATACATGCTCAAGAGGGGTCACCCGAAATTCAAAGGCAACTGAATTTCGGCAACCGGGGAATCGAAGTCGGAATGCCGCGAAATTCACCGAGTCAAATTGTTTCCCCGTTTGCGGAAGAAGTCTGATGTAGAACAAGTAGCCGAAGCATACATGCTCAAGAGGGATCACCAAAATTCGAAGGGAACTGATTTTCGGCAACCGGGGAATCGAAGTCGGAATGCCGCGAAATTCACCGAGTCAAAGCGTTTCCCCGTTTGCGGAAGAAGTCTTATGTAGAACAAGTAGCCGAAGCATACATGCTCAAGAGGGATCACCAGAAATTCAAAGGCAACTGATTTTCGGCAAACGGGGAATCAAAGTCGGAATGCCGCGAAATTCACCGAGTCAAAGCGTTTCCCCGATTGCGGAAGAAGTCTGATGTAGAACAAGTAGTAGAAGCATACATGCTCAAGAGGGGTCACCAGAAATTCAAAGGCAACTGATTTTCGGCAAACGGGGAATCGAAGTCGGAATGCCGCGAAATTCACCGAGTCAAAGCGTTTCCCCGTTTGCGGAAGAAGTCTGATGTAGAACAAGTAGCAGAAGGATACATGCTCAAGAGGGGTCACCCGAAATTCAAAGGCAACTGAATTTCGGCAACCGGGGAATCGAAGTCGGAATGCCGCGAAATTCACCGAGTCAAAGCGTTTCCCCGTTTGCGGAAGAAGTCTTATGTAGAACAAGTAGCCGAAGCATACATGCTCAAGAGGGATCACCAAAATTCGAAGGGAACTGATTTTCGGCAACCGGGGAATCGAAGTCGGAATGCCGCGAAATTCACCGAGTCAAAGCGTTTCCCCGTTTGCGGAAGAAGTCTTATGTAGAACAAGTAGCCGAAGCATACATGCTCAAGAGGGATCACCAGAAATTCAAAGGCAACTGATTTTCGGTAAACGGGGAATCGAAGTCGGAATGCCGCGAAATTCACCGAGTCAAAGCGTTTCCCCGTTTGCGGAAGAAGTCTGATGTAGAACAAGTAGCAGAAGTATACATGCTCAAGAGGGATCATACATGCTCAAGAGGGATCACCAGAAATTCAAAGGCAACTGATTTTCGGCAAACGGCAAATCGAAGTCGGAAGGCCGCGAAATTCACCGAGTCAAAGCGTTTCCCCGTTTGCGGAAGAAGTCTTATGTAGAACAAGTAGCCGAAGCATACATGCTCAAGAGGGGTCACCCGAAATTCAAAGCCAACTGAATTTCGGCAACCGGGGAATCGAAGTCGGAATGCCGCGAAATTCACCGAGTCAAAGCGTTTCCCCGTTTGCGGAAGAAGTCTGATGTAGAACAAGTAGCCGAAGCATACATGCTCAAGAGGGATCATACATGCTCAAGAGGGATCACCAGAAATTCAAAGGCAACTGATTTTCGGCAAACGGCAAATCGAAGTCGGAAGGCCGCGAAATTCACCGAGTCAAAGCGTTTCCCCGTTTGCGGAAGAAGTCTGATGTAGAACAAGTAGCAGAAGCATACATGCTCAAGAGGGGTCACCCGAAATTCAAAGGCAACTGAATTTCGGCAAACGGGGAATCGAAGTCGGAATGCCTTGAAATTCACCGAGTCAAAGCGTTTCCCCGTTTGCGGAAGAAGTCTGATGTAGAACAAGTAGCCGAAGCATACATGCTCAAGAGGGATCACCAAAATTCGAAGGGAACTGATTTTCGGCAACCGGGGAATCGAAGTCGGAATGCCGCGAAATTCACCGAGTCAAAGCGTTTCCCCGTTTGCGGAAGAAGTCTTATGTAGAACAAGTAGCCGAAGCATACATGCTCAAGAGGGATCACCAGAAATTCAAAGGCAACTGATTTTCGGCAAACGGGGAATCAAAGTCGGAATGCCGCGAAATTCACCGAGTCAAAGCGTTTCCCCGATTGCGGAAGAAGTCTGATGTAGAACAAGTAGTAGAAGCATACATGCTCAAGAGGGGTCACCAGAAATTCAAAGGCAACTGATTTTCGGCAAACGGGGAATCGAAGTCGGAATGCCGCGAAATTCACCGAGTCAAAGCGTTTCCCCGTTTGCGGAAGAAGTCTGATGTAGAACAAGTAGCAGAAGGATACATGCTCAAGAGGGGTCACCCGAAATTCAAAGGCAACTGAATTTCGGCAACCGGGGAATCGAAGTCGGAATGCCGCGAAATTCACCGAGTCAAAGCGTTTCCCCGTTTGCGGAAGAAGTCTTATGTAGAACAAGTAGCCGAAGCATACATGCTCAAGAGGGATCACCAAAATTCGAAGGGAACTGATTTTCGGCAAC
Source organism: Populus davidiana (assembly GCA_030145905.1). Taxonomy (NCBI): domain Eukaryota; kingdom Viridiplantae; phylum Streptophyta; class Magnoliopsida; order Malpighiales; family Salicaceae; genus Populus; species Populus davidiana. The sequence goes on from CM057796.1 coordinate 466,936, forward strand.
CGGGGAATCGAAGTCGGAATGCCGCGAAATTCACCGAGTCAAAGCGTTTCCCCGTTTGCGGAAGAAGTCTTATGTAGAACAAGTAGCCGAAGCATACATGCTCAAGAGGGATCACCAGAAATTCAAAGGCAACTGATTTTCGGTAAACGGGGAATCGAAGTCGGAATGCCGCGAAATTCACCGAGTCAAAGCGTTTCCCCGTTTGCGGAAGAAGTCTGATGTAGAACAAGTAGCAGAAGTATACATGCTCAAGAGGGATCATACATGCTCAAGAGGGATCACCAGAAATTCAAAGGCAACTGATTTTCGGCAAACGGCAAATCGAAGTCGGAAGGCCGCGAAATTCACCGAGTCAAAGCGTTTCCCCGTTTGCGGAAGAAGTCTTATGTAGAACAAGTAGCCGAAGCATACATGCTCAAGAGGGGTCACCCGAAATTCAAAGCCAACTGAATTTCGGCAACCGGGGAATCGAAGTCGGAATGCCGCGAAATTCACCGAGTCAAAGCGTTTCCCCGTTTGCGGAAGAAGTCTGATGTAGAACAAGTAGCCGAAGCATACATGCTCAAGAGGGATCATACATGCTCAAGAGGGATCACCAGAAATTCAAAGGCAACTGATTTTCGGCAAACGGCAAATCGAAGTCGGAAGGCCGCGAAATTCACCGAGTCAAAGCGTTTCCCCGTTTGCGGAAGAAGTCTGATGTAGAACAAGTAGCAGAAGCATACATGCTCAAGAGGGGTCACCCGAAATTCAAAGGCAACTGAATTTCGGCAAACGGGGAATCGAAGTCGGAATGCCGCGAAATTCACCGAGTCAAAGCGTTTCCCCGTTTGCGGAAGAAGTCTGATGTAGAACAAGTAGCCGAAGCATACATGCTCAAGAGGGATCACCAGAAATTCAAAGGCAACTGATTTTCGGTAAACGGGGAATCGAAGTCGGAATGCCGTGAAATTCACCGAGTCAAAGCGTTTCCCCATTTGCGGAAGAAGTCTGATGTAGAACAAGTAGCAGAAGCATACATGCTCAAGAGGGGTCACCCGAAATTCAAAGGCAACTGAATTTCGACAAACGGGGAATCGAAGTCGGAATGCCGCGAAATTCACCGAGTCAAAGCGTTTCCCCGTTTGCGGAAGAAGTCTGATGTAGAACAAGTAGCAGAAGCATACATGCTCAAGAGGGGTCACCCGAAAGTCAAAGGCAACTGAATTTCGGCAAACGGGGAATCGAAGTCAGAATGCCGGGAAAGTCAACGAGTCAAAGCGTTTCGCCGTTTGCGGAAGAAGTCTGATGTAGAACAAGTAGCAGAAGCATACATGCTCAAGAGGGGTCACCCGAAATTCAAAGGCAACTGAATTTCGGCAAATGGGGAATCGAAGTCGGAATGCCGCGAAATTCACCGAGTCAAAGCGTTTCCCCGTTTGCGGAAGAAGTCTGATGTAGAACAAGTAGCAGAAGCATACATGCTCAAGAGGGGTCACCCGAAATTCAAAGGCAACTGAATTTCGGCAAACGGGGAATCGAAGTCGGAATGCCGCGAAATTCACGGAGTCAAAGCGTTTCCCCGTTTGCGGAAGAAGTCTGATGTAGAACAAGTAGCCGAAGCATACATGCTCAAGAGGGGTCACCCGAAATTCAAAGGCAACTGAATTTCGGCAAACGGGGAATCGATGTCGGAATGCCGCGAAATTCACCGAGTGAAAGCGTTTCCCCGTTTGCGGAAGAAGTCTGATGTAGAACAAGTAGCAGAAGCATACATGCTCAAGAGGGGTCACCCGAAATTCAAAGGCAACTGAATTTCGGCAAACGGGGAATCGATGTCGGAATGCCGCGAAATTCACCGAGTGAAAGCGTTTCCCCGTTTGCGGAAGAAGTCTGATGTAGAACAAGTAGCCGAAGCATACATGCTCAAGTGGGATCACCCGAAATTCAAAGGCAACTGATTTTCGGTAAACGGGGAATCGAAGTCGGAATGCCGTGAAATTCACCGAGTCAAAGCGTTTCCCCATTTGCGGAAGAAGTCTGATGTAGAACAAGTAGCAGAAGCATACATGCTCAAGAGGGGTCACCTAAAATTCAAAGGCAACTGATTTTCGGCAAATGGGGAATTGAAGTCGGAATGCCGCGAAATTCACCGAGTCAAAGCGTTTCCCCGTTTGCGGAAGAACTCTGATGTAGAACAAGTAGCAAAAGCATACATGCTCAAAAGGGATCACCAAAATTCGAAGGGAACTGATTTTCGGCAACCGAGGCAATGAAATTGGAATTCCGCGAAACTCACCGAGTCAAAGCGTTTCGCCGTTTGTGGAAGAAGTCTGATGTAGAACAAGTAGCAGAAGCATCCAAGCTCAAGTGGGATCACCATAAATTCAAAGGCAACTGATTTTCGGCAAACGGGGAATCGAAGTTGGAATGCCGCGAAATTCACCGAGTCAAAGCGTTTCCCCGTTTGCGGAAGAAGTCTGATGTAGAAAAAGTAGCAGAAGCATACATGCTCAAGAGGGGTCACCCGAAATTCAAAGGCAACTTAATTTCGGCAAACGGGCAATCGAAGTCGGAATGCCGCGAAATTCACCGAGTCAAAGCGTTTCCCCGTTTGCGGAAGAAGTCTGATGTAGAACAAGTAGCAGAAGCATACATGCTCAAGAGGGGTCACCCGAAATTTAAAGGCAACTGAATTTCGGCAACCGGGGAATCGAAGTCGGAATGCCGCGAAATTCACCGAGTCAAAGCGTTTCCCCGTTTGTGGAAGAAGTCTGATGTAGAACAATTAGCAGAAGCATACATGCTCAATAGGGATCACCAGAAATTCAAAGGCAACTGATTTTCGGTAAACGGGGAATCGAAGTCGGAATGCCGTGAAATTCACCGAGTCAAAGCGTTTCCCCATTTGCGGAAGAAGTCTGATGTAGAACAAGTAGCAGAAGCATACATGCTCAAGAGGGGTCACCTAAAATTCAAAGGCAACTGATTTTCGGCAAATGGGGAATTGAAGTCGGAATGCCGCGAAATTCACCGAGTCAAAGCGTTTCCCCGTTTGCGGAAGAACTCTGATGTAGAACAAGTAGCAAAAGCATACATGCTCAAAAGGGATCACCAAAATTCAAAGGGAACTGATTTTCGGCAACCGAGGCAATGAAATTGGAATTCCGCGAAACTCACCGAGTCAAAGCGTTTCGCCGTTTGTGGAAGAAGTCTGATGTAGAACAAGTAGCAGAAGCATCCAAGCTCAAGTGGGATCACCAGAAATTCAAAGGCAACTGATTTTCGGCAAACGGGGAATCGAAGTCGGAATGCCGCGAAATTCACCGAGTCAAAGCGTTTCCCCGTTTGCGGAAGAAGTCTGATGTAGAAAAAGTAGCAGAAGCATACATGCTCAAGAGGGGTCACCCGAAATTCAAAGGCAACTTAATTTCGGCAAACGGGGAATCGAAGTCGGAATGCCGCGAAATTCACCGAGTCAAAGTGTTCCCCCGTTTGCGGAAGAAATATGATGTAGAACAATTAGCAGAAGCATACATGCTCAATAGGGATCACCAGAAATTCAAAGGCAACTGAATTTCGGCAACCGGGGAATCGAAGGCGGAATTGCGCGAAATTCACCGAGTCAAAGCGTTTCCCCATTTGCGGAAGAAGTCTGATGTAGAACAAATTGCCGAAGCATACATGCTCAAGAGGGGTCACCCGAAATTCAAAGGCAACTAAATTTCGGCAACCGGGGCATCGAAGTCAGAATGCCGGGAAAGTCAACGAGTCAAAGCGTTTCGCCGTTTGCGGAAGAAGTCTGATGTAGGACAAGTAGCAGAAGCATACATGCTCAAGAGGGATCACCAGAAATTCAAAGGCAACTGAATTTCGGCAACCGGGGAATCGAAGTCGGAATGCCGCGAAATTCACCGAGTCAAAGCGTTTCCCCGTTTGCGGAAGAAGTCTTATGTAGAACAAGTAGCCGAAGCATACATGCTCAAGAGGGATCACCAGAAATTCAAAGGCAACTGATTTTCGGGAAACGGGGAATCGAAGTCGGAATGCCGCGAAATTCACCGAGTCAAAGCGTTTCCCCGTTTGCGGAAGAAGTCTGATGTAGAACAACTAGCCGAAGCATACATGCTCAAGAGGGGTCACCCGAAATTCAAAGGCAACTGATTTTCGGTAAACGGGGAATCGAAGTCGGAATGCCGCAAAATTCACCGAGTCAAAGCGTTTCCCCGTTTGCGGAAGAAGTCTGATGTAGAACAAGTAGCCGAAGCATACATGCTCAAGAGGGATCACCAGAAATTCAAAGGTAACTGATTTTCGGCAAACGGGGAATCGATGTCGGAATGCCGCGAAATTCACCGAGTGAAAGCGTTTCCCCGTTTGCGGAAGAAGTCTGATGTAGAACAAGTAGCCGAAGCATACATGCTCAAGTGGGATCACCCGAAATTCAAAGGCAACTGATTTTCGGCAAACGGGGAATCGAAGTCGGAATGCCGCGAAATTCACCGAGTCAAAGCGTTTCCCCGTTTGCGGAAGAAGTCTGATGTAGAACAAGTAGCAGAAGCATACATGCTCAAGAGGGGTCACCCGAAATTCAAAGGCAACTGAATTTCGGCAACCGGGGAATCGAAGTCGGAATGCCGCGAAATTCACCGAGTCAAATCGTTTCCCCGTTTGCGGAAGAAGTCTGATGTAGAACAAGTAGCCGAAGCATACATGCTCAAGAGGGATCACCAAAATTCGAAGGGAACTGATTTTCGGCAACCGGGGAATCGAAGTCGGAATGCCGCGAAATTCACCGAGTCAAAACGTTTCCCCGTTTGCGGAAGAAGTCTTATGTAGAACAAGTAGCCGAAGCATACATGCTCAAGAGGGGTCACCAGAAATTCAAAGGCAACTGATTTTCGGCAAACGGGGAATCGAAGTCGGAATGCCGCGAAATTCACCGAGTCAAAGCGTTTCCCCGTTTGCGGAAGAAGTCTGATGTAGAACAAGTAGCAGAAGGATACATGCTCAAGAGGGGTCACCCGAAATTCAAAGGCAACTGAATTTCGGCAACCGGGGAATCGAAGTCGGAATGCCGCGAAATTCACCGAGTCAAAGCGTTTCCCCGTTTGCGGAAGAAGTCTTATGTAGAACAAGTAGCCGAAGCATACATGCTCAAGAGGGATCACCAAAATTCGAAGGGAACTGCTTTTCGGCAACCGGGGAATCGAAGTCGGAATGCCGCGAAATTCACCGAGTCAAAGCGTTTCCCCGTTTGCGGAAGAAGTCTTATGTAGAACAAGTAGCCGAAGCATACATGCTCAAGAGGGATCACCAGAAATTCAAAGGCAACTGATTTTCGGTAAACGGGGAATCGAAGTCGGAATGCCGCGAAATTCACCGAGTCAAAGCGTTTCCCCGTTTGCGGAAGAAGTCTGATGTAGAACAAGTAGCAGAAGTATACATGCTCAAGAGGGATCATACATGCTCAAGAGGGATCACCAGAAATTCAAAGGCAACTGATTTTCGGCAAACGGCAAATCGAAGTCGGAAGGCCGCGAAATTCACCGAGTCAAAGCGTTTCCCCCGTTTGCGGAAGAAGTCTTATGTAGAACAAGTAGCCGAAGCATACATGCTCAAGAGGGGTCACCCGAAATTCAAAGCCAACTGAATTTCGGCAACCGGGGAATCGAAGTCGGAAGGCCGCGAAATTCACCGAGTCAAAGCGTTTCCCCGTTTGCGGAAGAAGTCTGATGTAGAACAAGTAGCAGAAGCATACATGCTCAAGAGGGGTCACCCGAAATTCAAAGGCAACTGAATTTCGGCAAACGGGGAATCGAAGTCGGAATGCCGCGAAATTCACCGAGTCAAAGCGTTTCCCCGTTTGCGGAAGAAGTCTGATGTAGAACAAGTAGCCGAAGCATACATGCTCAAGAGGGATCACCAGAAATTCAAAGGCAACTGATTTTCGGTAAACGGGGAATCGAAGTCGGAATGCCGTGAAATTCACCGAGTCAAAGCGTTTCCCCATTTGCGGAAGAAGTCTGATGTAGAACAAGTAGCAGAAGCATACATGCTCAAGAGGGGTCACCCGAAATTCAAAGGCAACTGAATTTCGACAAACGGGGAATCGAAGTCGGAATGCCGCGAAATTCACCGAGTCAAAGCGTTTCCCCGTTTGCGGAAGAAGTCTGATGTAGAACAAGTAGCAGAAGCATACATGCTCAAGAGGGGTCACCCGAAAGTCAAAGGCAACTGAATTTCGGCAAACGGGGAATCGAAGTCAGAATGCCGGGAAAGTCAACGAGTCAAAGCGTTTCGCCGTTTGCGGAAGAAGTCTGATGTAGAACAAGTAGCAGAAGCATACATGCTCAAGAGGGGTCACCCGAAATTCAAAGGCAACTGAATTTCGGCAAATGGGGAATCGAAGTCGGAATGCCGCGAAATTCACCGAGTCAAAGCGTTTCCCCGTTTGCGGAAGAAGTCTGATGTAGAACAAGTAGCAGAAGCATACATGCTCAAGAGGGGTCACCCGAAATTCAAAGGCAACTGAATTTCGGCAAACGGGGAATCGAAGTCGGAATGCCGCGAAATTCACGGAGTCAAAGCGTTTCCCCGTTTGCGGAAGAAGTCTGATGTAGAACAAGTAGCCGAAGCATACATGCTCAAGAGGGATCACCAGAAATTCAAAGGCAACTGATTTTCGGTAAACGGGGAATCGAAGTCGGAATGCCGTGAAATTCACCGAGTCAAAGCGTTTCCCCATTTGCGGAAGAAGTCTGATGTAGAACAAGTAGCAGAAGCATACATGCTCAAGAGGGGTCACCTAAAATTCAAAGGCAACTGATTTTCGGCAAATGGGGAATTGAAGTCGGAATGCCGCGAAATTCACCGAGTCAAAGCGTTTCCCCGTTTGCGGAAGAACTCTGATGTAGAACAAGTAGCAAAAGCATACATGCTCAAAAGGGATCACCAAAATTCGAAGGGAACTGATTTTCGGCAACCGAGGCAATGAAATTGGAATTCCGCGAAACTCACCGAGTCAAAGCGTTTCGCCGTTTGTGGAAGAAGTCTGATGTAGAACAAGTAGCAGAAGCATCCAAGCTCAAGTGGGATCACCATAAATTCAAAGGCAACTGATTTTCGGCAAACGGGGAATCGAAGTTGGAATGCCGCGAAATTCACCGAGTCAAAGCGTTTCCCCGTTTGCGGAAGAAGTCTGATGTAGAAAAAGTAGCAGAAGCATACATGCTCAAGAGGGGTCACCCAAAATTCAAAGGCAACTTAATTTCGGCAAACGGGCAATCGAAGTCGGAATGCCGCGAAATTCACCGAGTCAAAGAGTTCCCCCGTTTGCGGAAGAAGTATGATGTAGAACAATTAGCAGAAGCATACATGCTCAATAGGGATCACCAGAAATTCAAAGGCAACTGAATTTCGGCAACCGGGGAATCGAAGGCGGAATTGCGCGAAATTCACCGAGTCAAAGCGTTTCCCCATTTGCGGAAGAAGTCTGATGTAGAACAAGTTGCCGAAGCATACATGCTCAAGAGGGGTCACCCGAAATTCAAAGGCAACTGAATTTCGGCAACTGGGGCATCGAAGTCAGAATGCCGTGAAAGTCAACGAGTCAAAGCGTTTCGCCGTTTGCGGAAGAAGTCTGATGTAGAACAAGTAGCAGAAGCATACATGCTCAAGAGGGATCACCAGAAATTCAAAGGCAACTGAATTTCGGCAACCGGGGAATTGTAGTCGGAATGCCGCGAAATTCACCGAGTCAAAGCGTTTCCCCGTTTGCGGAAGAAGTCTTATGTAGAACAAGTAGCCGAAGCATACATGATCAAGAGGGATCACCAGAAATTCAAAGGCAACTGAATTTCGGCAACCGGGGAATCGAAGTCGGAATGCCGCGAAATTCACCGAGTCAAAGCATTTCCCCGTTTGCGGAAGAAGTCTGATGTAGAACAATTAGCAGAAGCATACATGCTCAATAGGGATGACCAGAAATTCAAAGGCAACTGAATTTCGGCAACCGGGGAATCGAAGGCGGAATTGGGCGAAATTCACCGAGTCAAAGCGTTTCCCCGTTTGCGGAAGAAGTCTGATGTACAACAAGTAGCCGAAGCATACATGCTCAAGAGGGATCACCAGAAATTCAAAGGCAACTGAATTTCGGCAACCGGGGAATAGAAGTCGGAATGCCGCAAAATTCACCGACTCAAAGCGTTTCCCCATTTGCGGAAGAAGTCTGATGTAGAACAAGTAGCCGAAGCATACATGCTCAAGAGGGATCACCAGAAATTCAAAGGCAACTGATTTTCGGTAAACGGGGAATCGAAGTCGGAATGCCGCGAAATTCACCGAGTCAAAGTGTTTCCCAGTTTGCGGAACAAGTCTGATGTAGAACAAGTAGCCGAAGCATACATGCTCAATAGGGATCACCAGAAATTCAAAGGCAACTGAATTTCGGCAACTGGGGAATCGAAGGCGGTATTGCGCGAAATTCACCGAGTCAAAGCGTTTCCCCGTTTGCGGAGGAAGTCTGATGTAGAACAAGTAGCCGAAGAATACATGCTCAAGAGGGATCACCAGAAATTCAAAGGCAACTGATTTTCGGCAAACGGGGAATCGAAGTCGGAATGCCGCGAAATTCACCGCGTCAAAGCGTTTCCCCGTTTGCGGAAGAAGTCTGATGTAGAACAAGTAGCAGAAGCATCCATGCTCAAGAGGGGTCACCCGAAATTCAAAAGCAACTGAATTTCGGCAACCGGGGAATCGAAGTCGGAATGCCGCGAAATTCACCGACTCAAAGCGTTTCCCCGTTTGCGGAAGAAGTCTGATGTAGAACAAGTAGCAGAAGCATACATGCTCAAGAGGAGTCACCCGAAATTCAAAGGCAACTGAATTTCGGCAACCGGGGAATCGAAGTCAGAATGCCGCGAAATTAACCGAGTCAAAGCGTTTCCCCCGTTTGCGGAAGAAGTCTGATGTAGAACAAGTAGCCGAAGCATACATGCTCAAGAGGGATCACCAGAAATTCAAAGGCAACTGATTTTCGGCAAACGGGGAATCGAAGTTGGAATGCCGCGAAATTCACCGAGTCAAAGCGTTTCCCCGATTGCGGAAGAAGACTGATGTAGAACAAGTAGCAGAAGCATACATGCTCAAGAGGGGTCACCCGAAATTCAAAGGCAACTGAATTTCGGAAACGGGGAATCGAAGTCGGAATGCCGCGCAATTCACCGAGTCAAAGCGTTTCCCCGTTTGCGGAAGAAGTCTGATGTAGAACAAGTAGCCGAAGCATGCATGGTCAAGAGGGATCACCAGAAATTCAAAGGCAACTCATTTTCGGCAAACGAGGAATCGAAGTCGGAATGCCGCGAAATTCACCGAGTCAAAGCGTTTCACCGTTTGCGGAAGAAGTCTGATGTAGAACAAGTAGCCGAAGCATACATGCTCAAGAGGCTTCACAAGAAATTCAAAGGCAACTGATTTTCGGCAACCGGGGAATCGAAGTCGGAATGCCGCGAAATTCACCGAGTCAAAGCGTTTCCCCCGTTTGCGGAAGAAGTCTGATGTAGAACAATTAGCAGAAGCATACATGCTCAATAGGGATCACCAGAAATTCAAAGGCAACTGATTTTCGGCAAACGGGGAATCGAAGTCGGAATGCCGCGAAATTCACCGAGTCAAAGCGTTTCCCCGTTTGCGGAAAAAGTCTGATGTAGAACAAGTAGCAGAAGCATACATGCTCAAGAGGGGTCACCCGAAATTCAAAGGCAACTGAATTTCGGCAACCGGGGAATCGAAGTCGGAATTCCGCGAAATTCACCGAGTCAAAGCGTTTCCCCGTTTGCGGAAGAAGTCTGATGTAGAACAAGTAGCCGAAGCATACATGCTCAAGAGGGATCACCAGAAATTCAAAGGCAACTGATTTTCGGCAAACGGGGAATCGAAGTCGGAATGCCGCGAAATTCACCGAGTCAAAGCGTTTCCCCGTTTGCGGAAGAAGTCTGATGTAGAACAAGTAGCCGAAGCATACATGCTCAAGAGGGATCACCAAAAATTCAAAGGCAACTGATTTTCGGCAAACGGGGAATCGAAGTCGGAATGCCGCGAAATTCACCGAGTCAAAGCGTTTCCCCGTTTGCGGAAGAAGTCTGATGTAGAAAAAGTAGCAGAAGCATACATGCTCAAGAGGGGTCACCCGAAATTCAAAGGCAACTTAATTTCGGCAAACGGGCAATCGAAGTCGGAATGCCGCGAAATTCACCGAGTCAAAGAGTTCCCCCGTTTGCGGAAGAAGTATGATGTAGAACAAGTAGCAGAAGCATACATGCTCAAGAGGGGTCACCCGAAATTCAAAGGCAACTGAATTTCGGCAACCGGGGAATCGAAGTCGGAATGCCGCGAAATTCACCGAGTCAAAGCGTTTCCCCGTTTGCGGAAGAAGTCTGATGTAGAACAAGTAGCCGAAGCATACATGCTCAAGAGGGATCACCAGAAATTCAAAGGTACCTGATTTTCGGCAAACGGGGAATCGATGTCGGAATGCCGCGAAATTCACCGAGTGAAAGCGTTTCCTCGTTTGCGGAAGAAGTCTGATGTAGAACAAGTAGCCGAAGCATACATGCTCAAGTGGGATCACCAGAAATTCAAAGGCAACTGATTTTCGGGAAACGGGCAATCGAAGACGGAATGCCGCGAAATTCACCGAGTCAAAGCGTTTCCCCGTTTGCGGAAGAAGTCTGATGTAGAACAAGTAGCAGAAGCATACATGCTCAAGAGGGATCACCAAAATTCGAAGGGAACTGATTTTCGGCAACCGGGGAATCGAAGTCGGAATGCCGCGAAATTCACCGAGTCAAAGCGTTTCCCCGTTTGCGGAAGAAGTCTTATGTAGAACAAGTAGCCGAAGCATACATGCTCAAGAGGGATCACCAGAAATTCAAAGGCAACTGATTTTCGGCAAACGGGGAATCGAAATCGGAATGCCGCGAAATTCACCGAGTCAAAGCGTTTCCCCGTTTGCGGAAGAAGTCTGATGTAGAACAAGTAGCCGAAGCATACATGCTCAAGAGGGATCACCAGAAATTCAAAGGCAACTGATTTTCGGCAAACGGGGAATCGAAGTCCGAATGCCGCGAAATTCACCGAGTCAAAGCGTTTCCCCGTTTGCGGAAGAAGTCTGATGTAGAACAAGTAGCCGAAGCATACATGCTCAAGAGGGATCACCAAAAATTCAAAGGCAACTGATTTTCGGCAAACGGGGAATCGAAGTCGGAATGCCGCGAAATTCACCGAGTCAAAGCGTTTCCCCGTTTGCGGAAGAAGTCTGATGTAGAACAAGTAGCAGAAGCATACATGCTCAAGAGGGGTCACCCGAAATTCAAAGGCAACTGAATTTCGGCAACCGGGGAATCGAAGTCGGAATGCCGCGAAATTCACCGAGTCAAAGCGTTTCCCCGTTTGCGGAAGAAGTCTGATGTAGAACAAGTAGCCGAAGCATACATGCTCAAGAGGGATCACCAGAAATTCAAAGGCAACTGAATTTCGGCAAACGGGGAATCGAAGTCGGAATGCCGCGAAATTCACCGAGTCAAAGCGTTTCCCCGTTTGCGGAAGAAGTCTGATGTAGAACAAGTAGCCGAAGCATACATGCTCAAGAGGGATCACCAAAAATTCAAAGGCAACTGATTTTCGGCAAACGGGGAATCGAAGTCGGAATGCCGCGAAATTCACCGAGTCAAAGCGTTTCCCCGTTTGCGGAAGAAGTCTGATGTAGAACAAGTAGCAGAAGCATACATGCTCAAGAGGGGTCACCCGAAATTCAAAGGCAACTGAATTTCGGCAACCGGGGAATCGAAGTCGGAATGCCGCGAAATTCACCGAGTCAAAGCGTTTCCCCGTTTGCGGAAGAAGTCTGATGTAGAACAAGTAGCCGAAGCATACATGCTCAAGAGGGATCACCAGAAATTCAAAGGCAACTGATTTTCGGCAAACGGGGAATCGAAGTCGGAATGCCGCGACATTCACCGAGTCAAAGCGTTTCCCCGTTTGCGGAAGAAGTCTGATGTAGAACAAGTAGCAGAAGCATACATGCTCAAGAGGGGTCACCCGAAATTCAAAGGCAACTGAATTTCGGCAACCGGGGAATCGAAGTCGGAATGCCGCGAAATTCACCGAGTCAAAGCGTTTCCCCGTTTGCGGAAGAAGTCTGATGTAGAACAAGTAGCCGAAGCATACATGCTCAAGAGGGATCACCAGAAATTCAAAGGTACCTGATTTTCGGCAAACGGGGAATCGATGTCGGAATGCCGCGAAATTCACCGAGTGAAAGCGTTTCCCCGTTTGCGGAAGAAGTCTGATGTAGAACAAGTAGCCGAAGCATACATGCTCAAGTGGGATCACCAGAAATTCAAAGGCAACTGATTTTCGGGAAACGGGGAATCGAAGACGGAATGCCGCGAAATTCACCGAGTCAAAGCGTTTCCCCGTTTGCGGAAGAAGTCTGATGTAGAACAAGTAGCAGAAGCATACATGCTCAAGAGGGATCACCAAAATTCGAAGGGAACTGATTTTCGGCAACCGGGGAATCGAAGTCGGAATGCCGCGAAATTCACCGAGTCAAAGCGTTTCCCCGTTTGCGGAAGAAGTCTTATGTAGAACAAGTAGCCGAAGCATACATGCTCAAGAGGGATCACCAGAAATTCAAAGGCAACTGATTTTCGGCAAACGGGGAATCGAAGTCGGAATGCCGCGAAATTCACCGAGTCAAAGCGTTTCCCCGTTTGCGGAAGAAGTCTGATGTAGAACAAGTAGCCGAAGCATACATGCTCAAGAGGGATCACCAGAAATTCAAAGGCAACTGATTTTCGGCAAACGGGGAATCGAAGTCAGAATGCCGCGAAATTCACCGAGTCAAAGCGTTTCCCCGTTTGCGGAAGAAGTCTGATGTAGAACAAGTAGCCGAAGCATACATGCTCAAGAGGGATCACCAAAAATTCAAAGGCAACTGATTTTCGGCAAACGGGGAATCGAAGTCGGAATGCCGCGAAATTCACCGAGTCAAAGCGTTTCCCCGTTTGCGGAAGAAGTCTGATGTAGAACAAGTAGCAGAAGCATACATGCTCAAGAGGGGTCACCCGAAATTCAAAGGCAACTGAATTTCGGCAACCGGGGAATCGAAGTCGGAATGCCGCGAAATTCACCGAGTCAAAGCGTTTCCCCGTTTGCGGAAGAAGTCTGATGTAGAACAAGTAGCCGAAGCATACATGCTCAAGAGGGATCACCAGAAATTCAAAGGCAACTGAATTTCGGCAAACGGGGAATCGAAGTCGGAATGCCGCGAAATTCACCGAGTCAAAGCGTTTCCCCGTTTGCGGAAGAAGTCTTATGTAGAACAAGTAGCCGAAGCATACATGCTCAAGAGGGATCACCAAAATTCGAAGGGAACTGATTTTCGGCAACCGGGGAATCGAAGTCGGAATGCCGCGAAATTCACCGAGTCAAAGCGTTTCCCCGTTTGCGGAAGAAGTCTGATGTAGAACAAGTAGCCGAAGCATACATGCTCAAGAGGGATCACCAGAAATTCAAAGGCAACTGATTTTCGGCAAACGGCAAATCGAAGTCGGAAGGCCGCGAAATTCACCGAGTCAAAGCGTTTCCCCGTTTGCGGAAGAAGTCTGATGTAGAACAAGTAGCCGAAGCATACATGCTCAAGAGGGATCACCAGAAATTCAAAGGCAACTGATTTTCGGCAAACGGGGAATCGAAGTCGGAATGCCGCGAAATTCACCGAGTCAAAGCGTTTCCCCGTTTGCGGAAGAAGTCTGATGTAGAACAAGTAGCAGAAGCATACATGCTCAAGAGGGGTCACCCGAAATTCCAAGGCAACTGAATTTCGGCAACCGGGGAATCGAAGTCGGAATGCCGCGAAATTCACCGAGTCAAAGCGTTTCCCCGTTTGCGGAAGAAGTCTGATGTAGAACAAGTAGCCGAAGCATACATGCTCAAGAGGGATCACCAGAAATTCAAAGGCAACTGATTTTCGGCAAACGGCAAATCGAAGTCGGAAGGCCGCGAAATTCACCGAGTCAAAGCGTTTCCCCGTTTGCGGAAGAAGTCTGATGTAGAACAAGTAGCAGAAGCATACATGCTCAAGAGGGGTCACCCGAAATTCAAAGGCACCTGAATTTCGGCAAACGGGGAATCGAAGTCGGAATGCCGCGAAATTCACCGAGTCAAAGCGTTTCCCCATTTGCGGAAGAAGTCTGTTGTAGAACAAGTAGCCGAAGCATACATGCTCAAGAGGGATCACCAGAAATTCAAAGGCAACTGATTTTCGGTAAACGGGGAATCGAAGTCGGAATGCCGTGAAATTCACCGAGTCAAAGCGTTTCCCCATTTGCGGAAGAAGTCTGATGTAGAACAAGTAGCAGAAGCATAGATGCTCAAGAGGGGTCACCCGAAATTCAAAGGCAACTGAATTTCGGCAAACGGGGAATCGAAGTCGGAATGCCGCGAAATTCACCGAGTCAAAGCGTTTCCCCGTTTGCGGAAGAAGTCTGATGTAGAACAAGTAGCAGAAGCATACATGCTCAAGAGGGGTCACCCGAAATTCAAAGGCAACTGAATTTCGGCAAATGGGGAATCGAAGTCGGAATGCCGCGAAATTCACGGAGTCAAAGCGTTTCCCCGTTTGCGGAAGAAGTCTGATGTAGAACAAGTAGCCGAAGCATACATGCTCAAGAGGGATCACCAGAAATTCAAAGGCAACTGATTTTCGATAAACGGGGAATCGAAGTCGGAATGCCGTGAAATTCACCGAGTCAAAGCGTTTCCCCATTTGCGGAAGAAGTCTGATGTAGAACAAGTAGCAGAAGCATACATGCTCAAGAGGGGTCACCTAAAATTCAAAGGCAACTGATTTTCGGCAAATGGGGAATCGAAGTCGGAATGCCGCGAAATTCACCGAGTCAAAGCGTTTCCCCGTTTGCGGAAGAACTCTGATGTAGAACAAGTAGCAAAAGCATACATGCTCAAAAGGGATCACCAAAATTCGAAGGGAACTGATTTTCGGCAACCGAGGCAA
This sequence comes from Populus davidiana, assembly GCA_030145905.1. Taxonomy (NCBI): domain Eukaryota; kingdom Viridiplantae; phylum Streptophyta; class Magnoliopsida; order Malpighiales; family Salicaceae; genus Populus; species Populus davidiana. The sequence goes on from CM057796.1 coordinate 481,991, forward strand.
TGAAATTGGAATTCCGCGAAACTCACCGAGTCAAAGCGTTTCGCCGTTTGTGGAAGAAGTCTGATGTAGAACAAGTAGCAGAAGCATCCAAGCTCAAGTGGGATCACCATAAATTCAAAGGCAACTGATTTTCGGCAAACGGGGAATCGAAGTCGGAATGCCGCGAAATTCACCGAGTCAAAGCGTTTCCCCGTTTGCGGAAGAAGTCTGATGTAGAACAAGTAGCAGAAGCATACATGCTCAAGAGGGGTCACCCGAAATTCAAAGGCAACTGAATTTCGGCAAACGGGGAATCGAAGTCGGAATGCCGCGAAATTCACCGAGTCAAAGCGTTTCCCCATTTGCGGAAGAAGTCTGTTGTAGAACAAGTAGCCGAAGCATACATGCTCAAGAGGGATCACCAGAAATTCAAAGGCAACTGATTTTCGGTAAACGGGGAATCGAAGTCGGAATGCCGTGAAATTCACCGAGTCAAAGCGTTTCCCCATTTGCGGAAGAAGTCTGATGTAGAACAAGTAGCAGAAGCATAGATGCTCAAGAGGGGTCACCCGAAATTCAAAGGCAACTGAATTTCGGCAAACGGGGAATCGAAGTCGGAATGCCGCGAAATTCACCGAGTCAAAGCGTTTCCCCGTTTGCGGAAGAAGTCTGATGTAGAACAAGTAGCAGAAGCATACATGCTCAAGAGGGGTCACCCGAAATTCAAAGGCAACTGAATTTCGGCAAAGGGGGAATCGAAGTCGGAATGCCGCGAAATTCACGGAGTCAAAGCGTTTCCCCGTTTGCGGAAGAAGTCTGATGTAGAACAAGTAGCCGAAGCATACATGCTCAAGAGGGATCACCAGAAATTCAAAGGCAACTGATTTTCGATAAACGGGGAATCGAAGTCGGAATGCCGTGAAATTCACCGAGTCAAAGCGTTTCCCCATTTGCGGAAGAAGTCTGATGTAGAACAAGTAGCAGAAGCATACATGCTCAAGAGGGGTCACCTAAAATTCAAAGGCAACTGATTTTCGGCAAATGGGGAATCGAAGTCGGAATGCCGCGAAATTCACCGAGTCAAAGCGTTTCCCCGTTTGCGGAAGAACTCTGATGTAGAACAAGTAGCAAAAGCATACATGCTCAAAAGGGATCACCAAAATTCGAAGGGAACTGATTTTCGGCAACCGAGGCAATGAAATTGGAATTCCGCGAAACTCACCGAGTCAAAGCGTTTCGCCGTTTGTGGAAGAAGTCTGATGTAGAACAAGTAGCAGAAGCATCCAAGCTCAAGTGGGATCACCATAAATTCAAAGGCAACTGATTTTCGGCAAACGGGGAATCGAAGTCGGAATGCCGCGAAATTCACCGAGTCAAAGCGTTTCCCCGTTTGCGGAAGAAGTCTGATGTAGAACAAGTAGCAGAAGCATACATGCTCAAGAGGGGTCACCCGAAATTCAAAGGCAACTGATTTTCGGTAAACGGGGAATCGAAGTCGGAATGCCGTGAAATTCACCGAGTCAAAGCGTTTCCCCATTTGCGGAAGAAGTCTGATGTAGAACAAGTAGCAGAAGCATACATGCTCAAGAGGGGTCACCCGAAATTCAAAGGCAACTTAATTTCGGCAAACGGGGAATCGAAGTCGGAATGCCGCGAAATTCACCGAGTCAAATTGTTCCCCCGTTTGCGGAAGAAGTATGATGTAGAACAATTAGCAGAAGCATACATGCTCAATAGGGATCACCAGAAATTCAAAGGCAACTGAATTTCGGCAACCGGGGAATCGAAGGCGGAATTGCGCGAAATTCACCGAGTCAAAGCGTTTCCCCATTTGCGGAAGAAGTCTGATGTAGAACAAGTAGCAGAAGCATACATGCTCAAGAGGGGTCACCTAAAATTCAAAGGCAACTGATTTTCGGCAAATGGGGAATCGAAGTCGGAATGCCGCGAAATTCACCGAGTCAAAGCGTTTCCCCGTTTGCGGAAGAACTATGATGTAGAACAAGTAGCAAAAGCATACATGCTCAAAAGGGATCACCAAAATTCGAAGGGAACTGATTTTCGGCAACCGAGGCAATGAAATTGGAATTCCGCGAAACTCACCGAGTCAAAGCGTTTCGCCGTTTGTGGAAGAAGTCTGATGTAGAACAAGTAGCAGAAGCATCCAAGCTCAAGTGGGATCACCATAAATTCAAAGGCAACTGATTTTCGGCAAACGGGGAATCGAAGTCGGAATGCCGCGAAATTCACCGAGTCAAAGCGTTTCCCCGTTTGCGGAAGAAGTCTGATGTAGAAAAAGTAGCAGAAGCATACATGCTCAAGAGGGGTCACCCGAAATTCAAAGGCAACTTAATTTCGGCAAACGGGGAATCGAAGTCGGAATGCCGCGAAATTCACCGAGTCAAATTGTTCCCCCGTTTGCGGAAGAAGTATGATGTAGAACAATTAGCAGAAGCATACATGCTCAATAGGGATCACCAGAAATTCAAAGGCAACTGAATTTCGGCAACCGGGGAATCGAAGGCGGAATTGCGCGAAATTCACCGAGTCAAAGCGTTTCCCCATTTGCGGAAGAAGTCTGATGTAGAACAAGTTGCCGAAGCATACATGCTCAAGAGGGATCACCAGAAATTCAAAGGCAACTGATTTTCGATAAACGGGGAATCGAAGTCGGAATGCCGTGAAATTCACCGAGTCAAAGCGTTTCCCCATTTGCGGAAGAAGTCTGATGTAGAACAAGTAGCAGAAGCATACATGCTCAAGAGGGGTCACCTAAAATTCAAAGGCAACTGATTTTCGGCAAATGGGGAATCGAAGTCGGAATGCCGCGAAATTCACCGAGTCAAAGCGTTTCCCCGTTTGCGGAAGAACTCTGATGTAGAACAAGTAGCAAAAGCATACATGCTCAAAAGGGATCACCAAAATTCGAAGGGAACTGATTTTCGGCAACTGAGGCAATGAAATTGGAATTCCGCGAAACTCACCGAGTCAAAGCGTTTCGCCGTTTGTGGAAGAAGTCTGATGTAGAACAACTAGCAGAAGCATCCAAGCTCAAGTGGGATCACCATAAATTCAAAGGCAACTGATTTTCGGCAAACGGGGAATCGAAGTTGGAATGCCGCGAAATTCACCGAGTCAAAGCGTTTCCCCGTTTGCGGAAGAAGTCTGATGTAGAACAAGTAGCAGAAGCATACATGCTCAAGAGGGGTCACCCGAAATTCAAAGGCAACTGAATTTCGGCAAATGGGGAATCGAAGTCGGAATGCCGCGAAATTCACGGAGTCAAAGCGTTTCCCCGTTTGCGGAAGAAGTCTGATGTAGAACAAGTAGCCGAAGCATACATGCTCAAGAGGGATCACCAGAAATTCAAAGGCAACTGATTTTCGGTAAACGGGGAATCGAAGTCGGAATGCCGTGAAATTCACCGAGTCAAAGCGTTTCCCCATTTGCGGAAGAAGTCTGATGTAGAACAAGTAGCAGAAGCATACATGCTCAAGAGGGGTCACCTAAAATTCAAAGGCAACTGATTTTCGGCAAATGGGGAATCGAAGTCGGAATGCCGCGAAATTCACCGAGTCAAAGCGTTTCCCCGTTTGCGGAAGAACTCTGATGTAGAACAAGTAGCAAAAGCATACATGCTCAAAAGGGATCACCAAAATTCGAAGGGAACTGATTTTCGGCAACCGAGGCAATGAAATTGGAATTCCGCGAAACTCACCGAGTCAAAGCGTTTCGCCGTTTGTGGAAGAAGTCTGATGTAGAACAAGTAGCAGAAGCATCCAAGCTCAAGTGGGATCACCATAAATTCAAAGGCAACTGATTTTCGGCAAACGGGGAATCGAAGTCGGAATGCCGCGAAATTCACCGAGTCAAAGCGTTTCCCCGTTTGCGGAAGAAGTCTGATGTAGAAAAAGTAGCAGAAGCATACATGCTCAAGAGGGGTCACCCGAAATTCAAAGGCAACTTAATTTCGGCAAACGGGGAATCGAAGTCGGAATGCCGCGAAATTCACCGAGTCAAATTGTTCCCCCGTTTGCGGAAGAAGTATGATGTAGAACAATTAGCAGAAGCATACATGCTCAATAGGGATCACCAGAAATTCAAAGGCAACTGAATTTCGGCAACCGGGGAATCGAAGGCGGAATTGCGCGAAATTCACCGAGTCAAAGCGTTTCCCCATTTGCGGAAGAAGTCTGATGTAGAACAAGTTGCCGAAGCATACATGCTCAAGAGGGGTCACCCGAAATTCAAAGGCAACTGAATTTCGGCAACCGGGGCATCGAAGTCAGAATGCCGTGAAAGTCAACGAGTCAAAGCGTTTCGCCGTTTGCGGAAGAAGTCTGATGTAGAACAAGTAGCAGAAGCATACATGCTCAAGAGGGATCCCCAGAAATTCAAAGGCAACTGAATTTCGGCAACCGGGGAATCGAAGTCGGAATGCCGCGAAATTCACCGACTCAAATCGTTTCCCCGTTTGCGGAAGAAGTCTGATGTAGAACAAGTAGCCGAAGCATACATGCTCAAGAGGGATCACCAGAAATTCAAAGGCAACTGATTTTCGGTAAACGGGGAATCGAGGTCGGAGTGCCGCGAAATTCATCGAGTCAAAGCGTTCCCCGTTTGCGGAAGAAGTCTAATGTAGAACAAGTAGCAGAAGCATACATGCTCAAGAGGGGTCACCCGAAATTCAAAGGCAACTGAATTTCGGCAACCGGGGAATCGAAGTCGGAATGCCGCGAAATTCACCGACTCAAAGCGTTTCCCCGTTTGCGGAAGAAGTCTGATGTAGAACAACTAGCCGAAGCATACATGCTCAAGAGGGATCACCAGAAATTCAAAGGCAACTGAATTTCGGCAACCGGGGAATCGAAGGCGGAATTGCGCGAAATTCACCGAGTCAAAGCGTTTCCCCATTTGCGGAAGAAGTCTGATGTACAACAAGTAGCCGAAGCATACATGCTCAAGAGGGATCACCAGAAATTCAAAGGCAACTGAATTTCGGCAAACGGGGAATCGAAGTCGGAATGCCGCGAAATTCACCGAGTCAAAGCGTTTCCCCGTTTGCGGAAGAAGTCTGATGTAGAACAAGTAGCAGAAGCATACATGCTCAAGAGGGGTCACCCGAAATTCAAAGGCAACTGAATTTCGGCAAACGGGGAATCGAAGTCGGAATGCCGCGAAATTCACGGAGTCAAAGCGTTTCCCCGTTTGCGGAAGAAGTATGATGTAGAACAAGTAGCCGAAGCATACATGCTCAAGAGGGATCACCAGAAATTCAAAGGCAACTGATTTTCGGTAAACGGGGAATCGAGGTCGGAGTGCCGCGAAATTCATCGAGTCAAAGCGTTTCCCCGTTTGCGGAAGAAGTCTCATGTAGAACAAGTAGCAGAAGCATACATGCTCAAGAGGGGTCACCCGAAATTCAAAGGCAACTTAATTTCGGCAAACGGGGAATCGAAGTCGGAATGCCGCGAGATTCACCGAGTCAAAGCGTTTCCCCATTTGCGGAAGAAGTCTGATGTAGAACAAGTAGCATAAGCATACATGCTCAAGAGGGGTCACCCGAAATTCAAAGGCAATTGAATTTCGGCAACCGGGGAATCGAAGTCGGAATGCCGCGAAATTCACCGAGTCAAAGCGTTTCCCCGTTTGCGGAAGAAGTCTGATGTACAAAAAGTAGCAGAAGCATACATGCTCAAGAGGGGTCACCCGAAATTCAAAGGCAACTTAATTTCGGCAAACGGGGAACCGAAGTCGGAATGCCCCGAAATTCACCGAGTCAAAGCGTTTCCCCGTTTGCGGAAGAAGTATGATGTAGAACAATTAGCAGAAGCATTTATGCTCAAGAGGGGTCACCCGAAATTCAAAGGCAACTTAATTTCGGCAAACGGGGAACCGAAGTCGGAATGCCGCGAAATTCACCGAGTCAAAGTGTTCCCCCGTTTGCGGAAGAAGTCTGATGTAGAACAAGTAGCCGAAGCATACATGCTCAAGAGGGATCACCAGAAATTCAAAGGCAACTGATTTTCGGCAAACGGGGAATCGAAGACGGAATGCCGCGAGATTCACCGAGTCAAAGCGTTTCCCCGTTTGCGGAAAAAGTCTGATGTAGAACAAGTAGCCGAAGCATACATGCTCAAGAGGGATCATGAGAAATTCAAAGGCAACTGAATTTCGGCAACTGGGGAATCGAAGTCGGAATGCCGCGAAATTCACCGAGTCCAAGCGTTTCCCTGTTTGCGGAAGAAGTCTGATGTAGAACAAGTAGCCGAAGCATACATGCTCAAGAGGGATCACCAGAAATTCAAAGGCAACTGATTTTCGGGAAACGGGGAATCGAAGTCGGAATGCCGTGAAATTCACCGAGTCAAAGAGTTTCCCCGTTTGAGGAAGAAGTCTGATGTAGAAAAAGTAAAAGAAGCATACATGCTCAAGAGGGATCACCAGAAATTCAAAGGCAACTGAATTTCGGCAACCGGGGAATCGAAGTCGGAATGCCGCGAAATTCACCGAGTCAAAGCGTTTCCCCGTTTGCGGAAGAACTCTGATGTAGAACAAGTAGCGGAAGCATACATGCTGAATTTCGGCAACCGGGGAATTGAAGTCGGAATGCCACGAAATTCACCGAGTCAAAGCGTTTCCCCGTTTGCGAAAGAAGTCTGATGTAGAACAAGTAGCCGAAGCATACATGCTCAAAAGGGATATCCAAAATTCGAAGGGAACTGATTTTCGGCAACCGAGGAAATGAAATTGGAATTCCGCGAAACTCACCGAGTCAAAGCGTTTCGCCGTTTGTGGAAGAAGTCTGATGTAGAACAAGTAGCAGAAGCATCCAAGCTCAAGTGGGATCACCATAAATTCAAAGGCAACTGAATTTCGGCAACCGGGGCATCGACGTCGGAATGCCGCGAAATTCACCGAGTCAAAGCGTTTCCCCGTTTGCGGAAGAAGTCTGATGTAGAACAAGTAGCATAAGCATACATGCTCAAGAGGGGTCACCCGAAATTCAAAGGCAACTGAATTTCGGCAACCGGGGAATCGAAGTCGGAATGCCGCGAAATTCACCGAGTCAAAGCGTTACCCCGTTTGCGGAAGAAGTCTGATGTAGAACAAGTAGCCGAAGCATACATGCTCAAGAGGGATCACCAGAAATTCAAAGGCAACTGATTTTCGACAAACGGGGAATCGAAGTCGGAAGGCCGCGACATTCACCGAGTCAAAGCGTTACCCCGTTTGCGGAAGAAGTCTGATGTAGAACAAGTAGCAGAAGCATACATGCTCAAGAGGGGTCACCCGAAATTCAAAGGCAACTGAATTTCGGCAACCGGGGAATCGAAGTCGGAATGCCGCGAAATTCACCGAGTCCAAGCGTTTCCCTGTTTGCGGAAGAAGTCTGATGTAGAACAAGTAGCCGAAGCATACATGCTCAAGAGGGATCACCAGAAATTCAAAGGCAACTGATTTTCGGGAAACGGGGAATCGAAGTCGGAATGCCGTGAAATTCACCGAGTCAAAGCGTTTCCCCGTTTGCGGAAGAAGTCTGATGTAGAACAAGTAGGAGAAGCATACATGCTCAAGAGGGGTCACCTAATATTCAAAGGCAACTGAATTTCGGCAAACGGGGAATCGAAGTCGGAATGCCGCGAAATTCACCGAGTCAAAGCGTTTCCCCGTTTGCGGAAGAAGTCTGATGTAGAACAAGTAGCCGAAGCGTACATGCTCAAGAGGGATCACCAGAAATTCAAAGGCAACTGATTTTCGGCAAATGGGGAATCGAAGATGGAATGCCGCGAAATTCACCGAGTCAAAGCGTTTCCCCGTTTGCGGAAGAACTCTGATGTAGAACAAGTAGCGGAAGCATACATGCTCAAGAGGGGTCACCCGAAATTCAAAGGCAACTGAATTTCGGCAACCGGGGAATCGAAGTCGGAATGCCGCGAAATTCACCGAGTCCAAGCGTTTCCCCGTTTGCGGAAGAAGTCTGATGTAGAACAAGTAGCAGAAGCATCCAAGCTCAAGTGGGATCACCATAAATTGAAAGGCAACTGAATTTCGGCAACCGGGGCATCGACGTCGGAATGCCGCGAAATTCACCGAGTCAAAGCGTTTCCCCGTTTGCGGAAGAAGTCTGATGTAGAACAAGTAGCATAAGCATACATGCTCAAGAGGGGTCACCCGAAATTCAAAGGCAACTGAATTTCGGCAACCGGGGAATCGAAGTCGGAATGCCGCGAAATTCACCGAGTCAAAGCGTTTCCCCGTTTGCGGAAGAAGTCTGATGTAGAACAAGTAGCCGTAGCATACATGCTCAAGAGGGATCACCAGAAATTCAAAGGCAACTGATTTTCGACAAACTGGGAATCGAAGTCGGAAGGCCGCGACATTCACCGAGTCAAAGCGTTTCCCCGTTTGCGGAAGAAGTCTGATGTAGAACAAGTAGCAGAAGCATACATGCTCAAGAGGGGTCACCCGAAATTCAAAGGCAACTGAATTTCGGCAACCGGGGAATCGAAGTCGGAATGCCGCGAAATTCACCGAGTCCAAGAGTTTCCCTGTTTGCGGAAGAAGTCTGATGTAGAACAAGTAGCCGAAGCATACATGCTCAAGAGGGATCACCAGAAATTCAAAGGCAACAGATTTTCGGGAAACGGGGAATCGAAGTCGGAATGCCGCGAAATTCACCGAGTCAAAGCGTTTCCCCGTTTGCGGAAGAAGTCTGATGTAGAACAAGTAGCCGAAGCATACATGCTCAAGAGGGATCACCAGAAATTCAAAGGCAACTGAATTTCGGCAACCGGGGCATCGACGTCGGAATGCCGCGAAATTCACCGAGTCAAAGCGTTTCCCCGTTTGCGGAAGAAGTCTGATGTAGAACAAGTAGCATAAGCATACATGCTCAAGAGGGGTCACCCGAAATTCAAAGGCAACTGAATTTCGGCAACCGGGGAATCGAAGTCGGAATGCCGCGAAATTCACCGAGTCAAAGCGTTTCCCCGTTTGCGGAAGAAGTCTGATGTAGAACAAGTAGCCGAAGCATACATGCTCAAGAGGGATCACCAGAAATTCAAAGGCAACTGATTTTCGACAAACTGGGAATCGAAGTCGGAAGGCCGCGACATTCACCGAGTCAAAGCGTTACCCCGTTTGCGGAAGAAGTCTGATGTAGAACAAGTAGCCGAAGCATACATGCTCAAGAGGGATCACCAGAAATTCAAAGGCAACTGATTTTCGACAAACGGGGAATCGAAGTCGGAAGGCCGCGACATTCACCGAGTCAAAGCGTTACCCCGTTTGCGGAAGAAGTCTGATGTAGAACAAGTAGCCGAAGCATACATGCTCAAGAGGGATCACCAGAAATTCAAAGGCAACTGATTTTCGACAAACTGGGAATCGAAGTCGGAAGGCCGCGACATTCACCGAGTCAAAGCGTTTCCCCGTTTGCGGAAGAAGTCTGATGTAGAACAAGTAGCAGAAGCATACATGCTCAAGAGGGGTCACCCGAAATTCAAAGGCAACTGAATTTCGGCAACCGGGGAATCGAAGTCGGAATGCCGCGAAATTCACCGAGTCCAAGCGTTTCCCTGTTTGCGGAAGAAGTCTGATGTAGAACAAGTAGCCGAAGCATACATGCTCAAGAGGGATCACCAGAAATTCAAAGGCAACTAATTTTCGGGAAACGGGGAATCGAAGTCGGAATGCCGCGAAATTCACCGAGTCAAAGCGTTTCCCCGTTTGCGGAAGAAGTCTGATGTAGAACAAGTAGCCGAAGCATACATGCTCAAGAGGGATCACCAGAAATTCAAAGGCAACTGAATTTCGGCAACCGGGGCATCGACGTCGGAATGCCGCGAAATTCACCGAGTCAAAGCGTTTCCCCGTTTGCGGAAGAAGTCTGATGTAGAACAAGTAGCATAAACATACATGCTCAAGAGGGGTCACCCGAAATTCAAAGGCAACTGAATTTCGGCAACCGGGGAATCGAAGTCGGAATGCCGCGAAATTCACCGAGTCAAAGCGTTTCCCCGTTTGCGGAAGAAGTCTGATGTAGAACAAGTAGCCGAAGCATACATGCTCAAGAGGGATCACCAGAAATTCAAAGGCAACTGATTTTCGACAAACTGGGAATCGAAGTCGGAAGGCCGCGACATTTACCGAGTCAAAGCGTTACCCCGTTTGCGGAAGAAGTCTGATGTAGAACAAGTAGCCGAAGCATACATGCTCAAGAGGGATCACCAGAAATTCAAAGGCAACTGATTTTCGACAAACGGGGAATCGAAGTCGGAAGGCCGCGACATTCACCGAGTCAAAGCGTTACCCCGTTTGCGGAAGAAGTCTGATGTAGAACAAGTAGCAGAAGCATACATGCTCAAGAGGGGTCACCCGAAATTCAAAAGCAACTGAATTTCGGCAACCGGGGAATCGAAGTCGGAATGCCGCGAAATTCACCGAGTCCAAGCGTTTCCCTGTTTGCGGAAGAAGTCTGATGTAGAACAAGTAGCCGAAGCATACATGCTCAAGAGGGATCACCAGAAATTCAAAGGCAACTGATTTTCGGGAAACGGGGAATCGAAGTCGGAATGCCGTGAAATTCACCGAGTCAAAGCGTTTCCCCTTTTGCGGAAGAAGTCTGATGTAGAACAAGTAGCAGAAGCATACATGCTCAAGAGGGGTCACCTAATATTCAAAGGCAACTGAATTTCGGCAAACGGGGAATCGAAGTCGGAATGCCGCGAAATTCACCGAGTCAAAGCGTTTCCCCGTTTGCGGAAGAAGTCTGATGTAGAACAAGTAGCCGAAGCGTACATGCTCAAGAGGGATCACCAGAAATTCAAAGGCAACTGATTTTCGGCAAATGGGGAATCGAAGACGGAATGCCGCGAAATTCACCGAGTCAAAGCGTTTCCCCGTTTGCGAAAGAACTCTGATGTAGAACAAGTAGCGGAAGCATACATGCTCAAGAGGGGTCACCCGAAATTCAAAGGCAACTGAATTTCGGCAACCGGGGAATCGAAGTCGGAATGCCGCGAAATTCACCGAGTCCAAGCGTTTCCCTGTTTGCGGAAGAAGTCTGATGTAGAACAAGTAGCCGAAGCATACATGCTCAAGAGGGATCACCAGAAATTCAAAGGCAACTGATTTTCGGGAAACGAGGAATCGAAGTCGGAATGCCGCGAAATTCACCGAGTCAAAGAGTTTCCCCGTTTGCGGAAGAAGTCTGATGTAGAACAAGTAGCAGAAGCATCCAAGCTCAAGTGGGATCACCATAAATTCAAAGGCAACTGAATTTCGGCAACCGGGGAATCGAAGTCGGAATGCCGCGAAATTCACCGAGTCCAAGCGTTTCCCTGTTTGCGGAAGAAGTCTGATGTAGAACAAGTAGCCGAAGCATACATGCTCAAGAGGGATCACCAGAAATTCAAAGGCAACTGATTTTCGGGAAACGGGGAATCGAAGTCGGAATGCCTTGAAATTCACCGAGTCAAAGCGTTTCCCCGTTTGCGGAAGAAGTCTGATGTAGAACAAGTAGCCGAAGCATACATGCTCAAGAGGGATCACCAGAAATTCAAAGGCAACTGAATTTCGGCAACCGGGGCATCGATGTCGGAATGCCGCGAAATTCACCGAGTCAAAGCGTTTCCCCGTTTGCGGAAGAAGTCTGATGTAGAACAAGTAGCATAAGCATACATGCTCAAGAGGGGTCACCCGAAATTCAAAGGCAACTGAAATTCGGCAACCGGGGAATCGAAGTCGGAATGCCGCGAAATTCACCGAGTCAAAGCGTTTCCCCGTTTGCGGAAGAAGTCTGATGTAGAACAAGTAGCCGAAGCATACATGCTCAAGAGGGATCACCAGAAATTCAAAGGCAACTGATTTTCGACAAACGGGGAATCGAAGTCGGAAGGCCGCGACATTCACCGAGTCAAAGCGTTACCCCGTTTGCGGAAGAAGTCTGATGTAGAACAAGTAGCCGAAGCATACATGCTCAAGAGGGATCACCAGAAATTCAAAGGCAACTGATTTTCGACAAACGGGGAATCGAAGTCGGAAGGCCACGACATTCACCGAGTCAAAGCGTTACCCCGTTTGCGGAAGAAGTCTGATGTAGAACAAGTAGCAGAAGCATACATGCTCAAGAGGGGTCACCCGAAATTCAAAGGCAACTGAATTTCGGCAACCGGGGAATCGAAGTCGGAATGCCGCGAAATTCACCGAGTCCAAGCGTTTCCCTGTTTGCGGAAGAAGTCTGATGTAGAACAAGTAGCCGAAGCATACATGCTCAAGAGGGATCACCAGAAATTCAAAGGCAACTGATTTTCGGGAAACGGGGAATCGAAGTCGGAATGCCGTGAAATTCACCGAGTCAAAGCGTTTCCCCGTTTGCGGAAGAAGTCTGATGTAGAACAAGTAGCAGAAGCATACATGCTCAAGAGGGGTCACCTAATATTCAAAGGCAACTGAATTTCGGCAAACGGGGAATCGAAGTCGGAATGCCGCGAAATTCACCGAGTCAAAGCGTTTCCCCGTTTGCGGAAGAAGTCTTATGTAGAACAAGTAGCCGAAGCGTACATGCTCAAGAGGGATCACCAGAAATTCAAAGGCAACTGATTTTCGGCAAATGGGGAATCGAAGTCGGAATGCCGCGAAATTCACCGAGTCAAAGCGTTTCCCCGTTTGCGGAAGAACTCTGATGTAGAACAAGTAGCGGAAGCATACATGCTCAAGAGGGGTCACCCGAAATTCAAAGGCAACTGAATTTCGGCAACCGGGGAATCGAAGTCGGAATGCCGCGAAATTCACCGAGTCCAAGCGTTTCCCTGTTTGCGGAAGAAGTCTGATGTAGAACAAGTAGCCGAAGCATACATGCTCAAGAGGGATCACCAGAAATTCAAAGGCAACTGATTTTCGGGAAACGGGGAATCGAAGTCGGAATGCCGTGAAATTCACCGAGTCAAAGCGTTTCCCCGTTTGCGGAAGAAGTCTGATGTAGAACAAGTAGCAGAAGCATACATGCTCAAGAGGGGTCACCCGAAATTCAAAGGCAACTGAATTTCGGCAACCGGGGAATCGAAGTCGGAATGCCGCGAAATTCACCGAGTCCAAGCGTTTCCCTGTTTGCGGAAGAAGTCTGATGTAGAACAAGTAGCCGAAGCATACATGCTCAAGAGGGATCACCAGAAATTCAAAGGCAACTGATTTTCGGGAAACGGGGAATCGAAGTTGGAATGCCGTGAAATTCACCGAGTCAAAGCGTTTCCCCGTTTGCGGAAGAAGTCTGATGTAGAACAAGTAGCAGAAGCATACATGCTCAAGAGGGGTCACCTAATATTCAAAGGCAACTGAATTTCGGCAAACGGGGAATCGAAGTCGGAATGCCGCGAAATTCACCGAGTCAAAGCGTTTCCCCGTTTGCGGAAGAAGTCTGATGTAGAACAAGTAGCCGAAGCGTACATGCTCAAGAGGGATCACCAGAAATTCAAAGGCAACTGATTTTCGGCAAATGGGGAATCGAAGATGGAATGCCGCGAAATTCACCGAGTCAAAGCGTTTCCCCGTTTGCGGAAGAAGTCTGATGTAGAACAAGTAGCAGAAGCATACAAGCTCAAGTGGGATCACCATAAATTCAAAGGCAACTGAATTTCGGCAACCGGGTCATCGACGTCGGAATGCCGCGAGATTCACCGAGTCAAAGCGTTTCCCCGTTTGCGGAAGAAGTCTGATGTAGAACAAGTAGCAGAAGCATACATGCTCAAGAGGGGTCACCCGAAATTCAAAGGCAACTGAATTTCGGCAACCGGGGAATCGAAGTCGGAATGCCGCGAAATTCACCGAGTCCAAGCGTTTCCCTGTTTGCGGAAGAAGTCTGATGTAGAACAAGTAGCCGAAGCATACATGCTCAAGAGGGATCACCAGAAATTCAAAGGCAACTGATTTTCGGGAAACGGGGAATCGAAGTCGGAATGCCGTGAAATTCACCGAGTCAAAGCGTTTCCCCGTTTGCGGAAGAAGTCTGATGTAGAACAAGTAGCAGAAGCATACATGCTCAAGAGGGGTCACCTAATATTCAAAGGCAACTGAATTTCGGCAAACGGGGAATCGAAGTCGGAATGCCGCGAAATTCACCGAGTCAAAGCGTTTCCCCGTTTGCGGAAGAAGTCTGATGTAGAACAAGTAGCCGAAGCGTACATGCTCAAGAGGGATCACCAGAAATTCAAAGGCAACTGATTTTCGGCAAATGGGGAATCGAAGATGGAATGCCGCGAAATTCACCGAGTCAAAGCGTTTCCCCGTTTGCGGAAGAAGTCTGATGTAGAACAAGTAGCAGAAGCATACAAGCTCAAGTGGGATCACCATAAATTCAAAGGCAACTGAATTTCGGCAACCGGGTCATCGACGTCGGAATGCCGCGAAATTCACCGAGTCAAAGCGTTTCCCCGTTTGCGGAAGAAGTCTGATGTAGAACAAGTAGCATAAGCATACATGCTCAAGAGGGGTCACCCGAAATTCAAAGGCAACTGAATTTCGGCAACCGGGGAATCGAAGTCGGAATGCCGCGAAATTCACCGAGTCAAAGCGTTTCCCCGTTTGCGGAAGAAGTCTGATGTAGAACAAGTAGCCGAAGCATACATGCTCAAGAGGGATCACCAGAAATTCAAAGGCAACTGATTTTCGACAAACTGGGAATCGAAGTCGGAAGGCCGCGACATTCACCGAATCAAAGCGTTTCCCCGTTTGCGGAAGAAGTCTGATGTAGAACAAGTAGCAGAAGCATACATGCTGAAGAGGGATCACCAGAAATTCAAAGGCAACTGATTTTCGCCAAACGGGGAATCGAAGTCGGAAGGCCGCGACATTCACCGAGTCAAAGCGTTTCCCCGTTTGCGGAAGAAGTCTGATGTAGAACAAGTAGCAGAAGCATACATGCTCAAGAGGGGTCACCCGAAATTCAAAGGCAACTGAATTTCGGCAACCGGGGAATCGAAGTCGGAATGCCGCGAAATTCACCGAGTCCAAGCGTTTCCCTGTTTGCGGAAGAAGTCTGATGTAGAACAAGTAGCCGAAGCATACATGCTCAAGAGGGATCACCAGAAATTCAAAGGCAACTGATTTTCGGGAAACGGGGAATCGAAGTCGGAATGCCGCGAAATTCACCGAGTCAAAGCGTTTCCCCGTTTGCGGAAGAAGTCTGATGTAGAACAAGTAGCATAAGCATACATGCTCAAGAGGGGTCACCCGAAATTCAAAGGCAACTGAATTTCGGAAACCGGGGAATCGAAGTCGGAATGCCGCGAAATTCACCGAGTCAAAGCGTTTCCCCGTTTGCGGAAGAAGTCTGATGTAGAACAAGTAGCCAAAGCATACATGCTCAAGAGGGATCACCAGAAATTCAAAGGCAACTGATTTTCGACAAACGGGGAATCGAAGTCGGAAGGCCGCGACATTCACCGAGTCAAAGCGTTACCCCGTTTGCGGAAGAAGTCTGATGTAGAACAAGTAGCAGAAGCATACATGCTCAAGAGGGGTCACCCGAAATTCAAAGGCAACTGAATTTCGGCAACCGGGGAATCGAAGTCTGAATGCCGCGAAATTCACCGAGTCCAAGCGTTTCCCTGTTTGCGGAAGAAGTCTGATGTAGAACAAGTAGCCGAAGCATACATGCTCAAGAGGGATCACCAGAAATTCAAAGGCAACTGATTTTCGGCAAACGGGGAATCGAAGTCGGAATGCCGTGAAATTCACCGAGTCAAAGCGTTTCCCCGTTTGCGGAAGAAGTCTGATGTAGAATAAGTAGCAGAAGCATACATGCTCAAGAGGGGTCACCTAATATTCAAAGGCAACTGAATTTCGGCAAACGGGGAATCGAAGTCGGAATGCCGCGAAATTCACCGAGTCAAAGCGTTTCCCCGTTTGCAGAAGAACTCTGATGTAGAACAAGTAGCAGAAGCATACATGCTCAAAAGGGATCACCAGAAATTCAAAGGCAACTGAATTTCGGCAACCGGAGAATCGAACTCGGAATGCCGCGAAATTCACCGAGTCAAAGCGTTTCCCCGTTTGCGGAAGAAGTCTGATGTAGAACAAGTAGCCGAAGCGTACATGCTCAAGAGGGATCACTAGAAATTCAAAGGCAACTGATTTTCGGCAAATGGGGAATCGAAGTCGGAATGTCGCGAAATTCACCGAGTCAAAGCGTTTCCCCGTTTGCGGAAGAACTCTGATGTAGAACAAGTAGCGGAAGCATACATGCTCAAGAGGGGTCACCCGAAATTCAAAGGCAACTGAATTTCGCAAAACCGGGGAATCGAAGTCGGAATGTAGCGAAATTCACCGAGTCAAAGCGTTTCCCCGTTTGCGGAAGAAGTCTGATGTAGAACAAGTAGCCGAAGCATACATGCTCAAAAGGGATCTCCAAAATTCAAAGGCAACTGAATTTCGGCAACCGGGGAATCGAAGTCGGAATGCAGCGAAATTCACCGAGTCAAAGCGTTTCCCCGTTTGCGAAAGAAGTCTGATGTAGAACAAGTAGCCGAAGCATACATGCTCAAAAGGGATCACCAAAATTCGAAGGGAACTAATTTTCGGCAACCGAGGCAATGAAATTGGAATTCCGCGAAACTCACCGAGTCAAAGCGTTTCGCCGTTTGCGGAAGAAATCTGATGTAGAACAAGTAGTAGAAGCATACATGCTCAAGAGGGGTCACCCGAAATTCAAAGGCAACTGAATTTCGGCAAACGGGGAATCGAAGTTGGAATGCCGCGAAACTCACCGAGTCAAAGCGTTTCCCCGTTTGCGGAAGAAGTCTGATGTAGAACAAGTAGCAGAAGCATACATGCTCAAGAGGGGTCCCCCGAAATTCAAAGGCAACTGATTTTCGGCAACCGGGGAATCGAAGTCGGAATGCCGCGAAATTCACCGAGTCAAAGCGTTTCCCCGTTTGCGGAAGAAGTCTGATGTAGAAAAAGTAGCAGAAGCATACATGCTCAAGAGGGATCACCAGAAATTCAAAGGCAACTGATTTTCGGGAAACGGGGAATCGAAGTCAGAATGCCGTGAAAGTCAACGAGTCAAAGCGTTTCGCCGTTTGCGGAAGAAGTCTGATGTAGAATAATTAGCCGAAGCATACATGCTCAAGAGGGATCACCAGAAATTCAAAGGCAACTGAATTTCGGCAAACGGGGAATCGAAGTTGGAATGCCGCGAAACTCACCGAGTCAAAGCGTTTCCCCGTTTGCGGAAGAAGTCTGATGTAGAACAAGTAGCAGAAGCATACATGCTCAAGAGGGGTCCCCCGAAATTCAAAGGCAACTGATTTTCGGCAACCGGGGAATCGAAGTCGGAATGCCGCGAAATTCACCGAGTCAAAGCGTTTCCCCGTTTGCGGAAGAAGTCTGATGTAGAAAAAGTAGCAGAAGCATACATGCTCAAGAGGGGTCACCCGAAATTCAAAGGCAACTTAATTTCGGCAAACGGGGAATCGAAGTCGGAATGCCGCGAAATTCACCGAGTCAAAGTGTTCCCCCGTTTGCGGAAGAAGTCTGATGTAGAACAAGTAGCCGAAGCATACATGCTCAAGAGGGATCACCAGAAATTCAAAGGCAACTGATTTTCGGCAAACGGGGAATCGAAGTCGGAATGCCGCGAGATTCACCGAGTCAAAGCGTTTCCCCGTTTGCGGAAGAAGTCTGATGTAGAACAAGTAGCCGAAGCATACATGCTCAAGAGGGGTCACCCGAAATTCAAAGGCAACTGAATTTCAGCAACCGGGGCATCGAAGTCGGAATGCCGTGAAACTCACCGAGTCAAAGCGTTTCCCCGTTTGCGGAAGAAGTCTGATGTAGAACAAGTAGCCGAAGCATACATGCTCAAGAGGGATCACGAGAAATTCAAAGGCAACTGAATTTCGGCAACCGGGGCATCGAAGTCGGAATGCCGCGAAATTCACCGAGTCAAATCGTTTCCCCGTTTGCGGAAGAACTCTGATGTAGAACAAGTAGCGGAAGCATACATGCTCAAGAGGGGTCACCCGAAATTCAAAGGCAACTGAATTTCGGCAACCGGGGAATCGAAATCGGAATGCCGCGAAATTCACCGAGTCAAAGCGTTTCCGCGTTTGCGAAAGAAGTCTGATGTAGAACAAGTAGCGGAAGCATACATGCTCAAAAGGGATCACCAAAATTCGAAGGGAACTGATTTTCGGCAACCGAGGCAATGAAATTGGAATTCCGCGAAACTCACCGAGTCAAAGCGTTTCCCCGTTTGTGGAAGAAGTCTGATGTAGAACAAGTAGCAGAAGCATCCAAGCTCAAGTGGGATCACCATAAATTCAAAGGCAACTGATTTTCGGCAAACGGGGAATCGAAGTCGGAATGCCGCGAAATTCACCGAGTCAAAGCGTTTCCCCGTTTGCGGAAGAAGTCTGATGTAGAACAAGTAGCCGAAGCGTACATGCTCAAGAGGGATCACCAGAAATTCAAAGGCAACTGATTTTCGGCAAATGGGGAATCGAAGTCGGAATGCCGCGAAATTCACCGAGTCAAAGCGTTTCCCCGTTTGCGGAAGAACTCTGATGTAGAACAAGTAGCGGAAGCATACATGCTCAAGAGGGGTCACCCGAAATTCAAAGGCAACTGAATTTCGGCAACCGGGGAATCGAAGTCGGAATGCCGCGAAATTCACCGAGTCCAAGCGTTTCCCTGTTTGCGGAAGAAGTCTGATGTAGAACAAGTAGCCGAAGCATACATGCTCAAGAGGGATCACCAGAAATTCAAAGGCAACTGATTTTCGGGAAACGGGGAATCGAAGTCGGAATGCCGTGAAATTCACCGAGTCAAAGCGTTTCCCCGTTTGCGGAAGAAGTCTGATGTAGAACAAGTAGCAGAAGCATCCAAGCTCAAGTGGGATCACCATAAATTCAAAGGCAACTGAATTTCGGCAACCGGGGCATCGACGTCGGAATGCCGCGAAACTCACCGAGTCAAAGCGTTTCCCCGTTTGCGGAAGAAGTCTGATGTAGAACAAGTAGCATAAGCATACATGGTCAAGAGGGGTCACCCGAAATTCAAAGGCAACTGAATTTCGGCAACCGGGGAATCGGAGTCGGAATGCCACGAAATTCACCGTGTCAAAGCGTTTCCCCGTTTGCGGAAGAAGTCTGATGTAGAACAAGTAGCCGAAGCATACATGCTCAAAAGGGATCACCAAAATTCGAAGGGAACTGATTTTCGGCAACCGAGGCAATGAAATTGGAATTCCGCGAAACTCACCGAGTCAAAGCGTTTCCCCGTTTGTGGAAGAAGTCTGATGTAGAACAAGTAGCAGAAGCATCCAAGCTCAAGTGGGATTACCATAAATTCAAAGGCAACTGATTTTCGGCAAACGGGGAATCGAAGTCGGAATGCCGCGAAATTCACCGAGTCAAAGCGTTTCCCCGTTTGCGAAAGAAGTCTGATGTAGAACAAGTAGCCAAAGCGTACATGCTCAAGAGGGATCACCAGAAATTCAAAGGCAACTGATTTTCGGCAAATGGGGAATCGAAGTCGGAATGCCGCGAAATTCACCGAGTCAAAGCGTTTCCCCGTTCGCGGAAGAACTCTGATGTAGAACAAGTAGCGGAAGCTTACATGCTCAAGAGGGGTCACCCGAAATTCAAAGGCAACTGAATTTCGGCAACCGGGGAATCGAAGTTGGAATGCCGCGAAATTCACCGACTCAAAGTGTTTCCCCGTTTGCGAAAGAAATCTGATGTAGAACAAGTAGCCGAAGCATACATGCTCAAAAGGGATCACCAAAATTCGAAGGGAAATAATTTTCGGCAACCGAGGCAATGAAATTGGAATTCCGCGAAACTCACCGAGTCAAAGCGTTTCGCCGTTTGCGGAAGAAGTCTGATGTAGAACAAGTAGCAGAAGCATACATGCTCAAGAGGGATCACCAGAAATTCAAAGGCAACTGAATTTCGGCAAACGGGGAATCGAAGTTGGAATGCCGCGAAACTCACCGAGTCAAAGCGTTTCCCCGTTTGCGGAAGAAGTCTGATGTAGAACAAGTAGCAGAAGCATACATGCTCAAGAGGGGTCACCCGAAATTCAAAGGCAACTGATTTTCGGCAACCGGGGAATCGAAGTCGGAATGCCGCGAAATTCACCGAGTCAAAGCGTTTCCCCGTTTGCGGAAGAAGTCTGATGTAGAAAAAGTAGCAGAAGCATACATGCTCAAGAGGGGTCACCCGAAATTCAAAGGCAACTTAATTTCGGCAAACGGGGAATCGAAGTCGGAATGCCGCGAAATTCACCGAGTCAAAGTGTTCCCCCGTTTGCGGAAGAAGTCTGATGTAGAACAAGTAGCCGAAGCATACATGCTCAAGAGGGATCACCAGAAATTCAAAGGCAACTGATTTTCGGCAAACGGGGAATCGAAGTCGGAATGCCGCGAGATTCACCGAGTCAAAGCGTTTCCCTGTTTGCGGAAGAAGTCTGATGTAGAACAAGTAGCCGAAGCATACATGCTCAAGAGGGGTCACCCGAAATTCAAAGGCAACTGAATTTCAGCAACCGGGGCATCGAAGTCGGAATGCCGTGAAACTCACCGAGTCAAAGCGTTTCCCAGTTTGCGGAAGAAGTCTGATGTAGAACAAGTAGCCGAAGCATACATGCTCAAGAGGGATCACGAGAAATTCAAAGGCAACTGAATTTCGGCAACCGGGGCATCGAAGTCGGAATGCCGCGAAATTCACCGAGTCAAATCGTTTCCCCATTTGCGGAAGAACTCTGATGTAGAACAAGTAGCGGAAGCATACATGCTCAAGAGGGGTCACCCGAAATTCAAAGGCAACTGAATTTCGGCAACCGGGGAATCGAAATAGGAATGCCGCGAAATTCACCGAGTCAAAGCGTTTCCCCGTTTGCGAAAGAAGTCTGATGTAGAACAAGTAGCCGAAGCATACATGCTCAAAAGGGATCACCAAAATTCAAAGGGAACTGATTTTCGGCAACCGAGGCAATGAAATTGGAATTCCGCGAAACTCACCGAGTCAAAGCGTTTCCCTGTTTGTGGAAGAAGTCTGATGTAGAACAAGTAGCAGAAGCATCCAAGCTCAAGTGGGATCACCTAATATTCAAAGGCAACTGAATTTCGGCAAACGGGGAATCGAAGTCGGAATGCCGCGAAATTCACCGAGTCAAAGCGTTTCCCCGTTTGCGGAAGAACTCTGATGTAGAACAAGTAGCGGAAGCATACATGCTCAAGAGGGGTCACCCGAAATTCAAAGGCAACTGAATTTCGCAAAACCGGGGAATCGAAGTCGGAATGTAGCGAAATTCACCGAGTCAAAGCGTTTCCCCGTTTGCGGAAGAAGTCTGATGTAGAACAAGTAGCCGAAGCATACATGCTCAAAAGGGATCTCCAAAATTCAAAGGCAACTGAATTTCGGCAACCGGGGAATCGAAGGCGGAATGCAGCGAAATTCACCGAGTCAAAGCGTTTCCCCGTTTGCGAAAGAAGTCTGATGTAGAACAAGTAGCCGAAGCATACATGCTCAAAAGGGATCACCAAAATTCGAAGGGAACTAATTTTCGGCAACCGAGGCAATGAAATTGGAATTCCGCGAAACTCACCGAGTCAAAGCATTTCGCCGTTTGCGGAAGAAATCTGATGTAGAACAAGTAGTAGAAGCATACATGCTCAAGAGGGGTCACCCGAAATTCAAAGGCAACTGATTTTCGGGAAACGGGGAATCGAAGTCGGAATGCCGTGAAAGTCACCGAGTCAAAGCGTTTCGCCGTTTGCGGAAGAAGTCTGATGTAGAACAAGTAGCAGAAGCATACATGCTCAAGAGGGATCACCAGAAATTCAAAGCCAACTGAATTTCGGTAAACGGGGAATCGAAGTTGGAATGCCGCGAAACTCACCGAGTCAAAGCGTTTCCCCGTTTGCGGAAGAAGTCTGATGTAGAACAAGTAGCAGAAGCATACATGCTCAAGAGGGGTCACCCGAAATTCAAAGGCAACTGATTTTCGGCAACCGGGGAATCGAAGTCGGAATGCCGCGAAATTCACCGAATCAAAGCGTTTCCCCGTTTGCGGAAGAAGTCTGATGTAGAAAAAGTAGCAGAAGCATACATGCTCAAGAGGGGTCACCCGAAATTCAAAGGCAACTTAATTTCGGCAAACGGGGAATCGAAGTCGGAATGCCGCGAAATTCACCGAGTCAAAGAGTTCCCCCGTTTGCGGAAGAAGTCTGATGTAGAACAAGTAGCCGAAGCATACATGCTCAAGAGGGATCACCAGAAATTCAAAGGCAACTGATTTTCGGCAAACGGGGAATCGAAGTCGGAATGCCGCGAGATTCACAGAGTCAAAGCGTTTCCCCGTTTGCGGAAGAAGTCTGATGTAGAACAAGTAGCCGAAGCATGCATGCTCAAGAGGGGTCACCCGAAATTCAAAGGCAACTGAATTTCAGCAACCGGGGCATCGAAGTCGGAATGCCGTGAAACTCACCGAGTCAAAGCGTTTCCCCGTTTGCGGAAGAAGTCTGATGTTGAACAAGTAGCCGAAGCATACATGCTCAAGAGGGATCACGAGAAATTCAAAGGCAACTGAATTTCGGCAACCGGGGCATCGAAGTCGGAATGCCGCGAAATTCACCGAGTCAAATCGTTTCCCCGTTTGCGGAAGAACTCTGATGTAGAACAAGTAGCCGAAGCATACATGCTCAAGAGGGGTCACCCGAAATTCAAAGGCAACTGAATTTCGGCAACCAGGGAATCGAAATCGGAATGCCGCGAAATTCACCGAGTCAAAGCGTTTCCCCGTTTGCGAAAGAAGTCTGATGTAGAACAAGTAGCCGAAGCATACATGCTCAAAAGGGATCACCAAAATTCGAAGGGAACTGATTTTCGGCAACCGAGGAAATGACATTGGAATTCCGCGAAACTCACCGAGTCAAAGCGTTTCCCCGTTTGTGGAAGAAGTCTGATGTAGAACAAGTAGCAGAAGCATCCAAGCTCAAGTGGGATCACCATAAATTCAAAGGCAACTGATTTTCGGCAAACGGGGAATCGAAGTCGGAATGCCGCGAAATTCACCGAGTCAAAGCGTTTCGCCGTTTGCGGAAGAAATCTGATGTAGAACAAGTAGTAGAAGCATACATGCTCAAGAGGGATCACCAGAAATTCAAAGGCAACTGAATTTCGGCAACCGGGGCATCGAAGTCGGAATGCCGCGAAAGTCAACGAGTCAAAGCGTTTCGCCGTTTGCGGAAGAAGTCTGATGTAGAACAAGTAGCAGAAGCATACATGCTCAAGAGGGATCACCAGAAATTCAAAGGCAACTGAATTTCGGCAACCGGGGCATCGAAGTCGGAATGCCGCGAAAGTCACCGAGTCAAATCGTTTCCTCGTTTGCGGAAGAACTCTGATGTAGAACAAGTAGCGGAAGCATACATGCTCAAGAGGGGTCACCCGAAATTCAAAGGCAACTGAATTTCAGCAACCGGGGCATCGAAGTCGGAATGTCGTGAAACTCACCGAGTCAAAGCGTTTCCCCGTTTGCGGAAGAAGTCTGATGTAGAACAAGTAGCCGAAGCATACATGCTCAAGAGGGATCACGAGAAATTCAAAGGCAACTGAATTTCGGCAACCGGGGCATCGAAGTCGGAATGCCGCGAAATTCACCGAGTCAAATCGTTTCCCCGTTTGCGGAAGAACTCTGATGTAGAACAAGTAGCGGAAGCATACATGCTCAAGAGGGGTCACCCGAAATTCAAAGGCAACTGAATTTCGGCAACCGGGGAATCGAAATCGGAATGCCGCGAAATTCACCGAGTCAAAGCGTTTCCCCGTTTGCGAAAGAAGTCTGATGTAGAACAAGTAGCCGAAGCATACATGCTCAAAAGGGATCACCAAAATTCGAAGGGAACTGATTTTCGGCAACCGAGGCAATGAAATTGGAATTCCGCGAAACTCACCGAGTCAAAGCGTTTCCCCGTTTGTGGAAGAAGTCTGATGTAGAACAAGTAGCAGAAGCATCCAAGCTCAAGTGGGATCACCATAAATTCAAAGGCAACTGATTTTCGGCAAACGGGGAATCGAAGTCGGAATGCCGCGAAATTCACCGAGTCAAAGCGTTTCCCCGTTTGCGGAAGAAGTCTGATGTAGAACAAGTAGACGAAGCGTACATGCTCAAGAGGGATCACCAGAAATTCAAAGGCAACTGATTTTCGGCAAATGGGGAATCGAAGTCGGAATGCCGCGAAATTCACCGAGTCAAAGCGTTTCCCCGTTTGCGGAAGAACTCTGATGTAGAACAAGTAGCGGAAGCATACATGCTCAAGAGGGGTCACCCGAAATTCAAAGGCAACGGAATTTCGGCAACCGGGGAATCGAAGTCGGAATGCCGCGAAATTCACCGAGTCCAAGCGTTTCCCTATTTGCGGAAGAAGTCTGATGTAGAACAAGTAGCCGAAGCATACATGCTCAAGAGGGATCACCAGAAATTCAAAGGCAACTGATTTTCGGGAAATGGGGAATCGAAGTCGGAATGCCGTGAAATTCACCGAGTCAAAGCGTTTCCCCGTTTGCGGAAGAAGTCTGATGTAGAACAAGTAGCAGAAGCATCCAAGCTCAAGTGGGATCACCATAAATTCAAAGGCAACTGAATTTCGGCAACCGGGGCATCGACGTCGGAATGCCGCGAAATTCACCGAGTCAAAGCGTTTCCCCGTTTGCGGAAGAAGTCTGATGTAGAACAAGTAGCATAAGCATACATGCTCAAGAGGGGTCACCCGAAATTCAAAGGCAATTGAATTTCGGCAACCGGGGAATCGAAGTCGGAATGCCGCGAAATTCACCGAGTCAAAGCGTTTCCCCGTTTGCGAAAGAAGTCTGATGTAGAACAAGTAGCCGAAGCATACATGCTCAAAAGGGATCACCAAAATTCGAAGGGAACTGATTTTCGGCAACCGAGGCAATGAAATTGGAATTCCGCGAAACTCACCGAGTCAAAGCGTTTCCCCGTTTGTGGAAGAAGTCTGATGTAGAACAAGTAGCAGAAGCATCCAAGCTCAAGTGGGATCACCATAAATTCAAAGGCAACTGATTTTCGGCAAACGGGGAATCGAAGTCGGAATGCCGCGAAATTCACCGAGTCAAAGCGTTTCCCCGTTTGCGGAAGAAGTCTGATGTAGAACAAGTAGACGAAGCGTACATGCTCAAGAGGGATCACCAGAAATTCAAAGGCAACTGATTTTCGGCAAATGGGGAATCGAAGTCGGAATGCCGCGAAATTCACCGAGTCAAAGCGTTTCCCCGTTTGCGGAAGAACTCTGATGTAGAACAAGTAGCGGAAGCATACATGCTCAAGAGGGGTCACCCGAAATTCAAAGGCAACGGAATTTCGGCAACCGGGGAATCGAAGTCGGAATGCCGCGAAATTCACCGAGTCCAAGCGTTTCCCTATTTGCGGAAGAAGTCTGATGTAGAACAAGTAGCCGAAGCATACATGCTCAAGAGGGATCACCAGAAATTCAAAGGCAACTGATTTTCGGGAAATGGGGAATCGAAGTCGGAATGCCGTGAAATTCACCGAGTCAAAGCGTTTCCCCGTTTGCGGAAGAAGTCTGATGTAGAACAAGTAGCAGAAGCATCCAAGCTCAAGTGGGATCACCATAAATTCAAAGGCAACTGAATTTCGGCAACCGGGGCATCGACGTCGGAATGCCGCGAAATTCACCGAGTCAAAGCGTTTCCCCGTTTGCGGAAGAAGTCTGATGTAGAACAAGTAGCATAAGCATACATGCTCAAGAGGGGTCACCCAAAATTCAAAGGCAATTGAATTTCGGCAACCGGGGAATCGAAGTCGGAATGCCGCGAAATTCACCGAGTCATAGCGTTTCCCCGTTTGCGGAAGAAGTCTGATGTAGAACAAGTAGCCGAAGCATACATGCTCAAGAGGGATCACCAGAAATTCAAAGGCAACTGATTTTCGACAAACGGGGAATCGAAGTCGGAAGGCCGCGACATTCACCGAGTCAAAGCGTTACCCCGTTTGCGGAAGAAGTCTGATGTAGAACAAGTAGCCGAAGCATACATGCTCAAGAGGGGTCACCCGAAATTCAAAGGCAACTGATTTTCGGCAACCGGGGAATCGAAGTCGGAATGCCGCGAAATTCACCGAGTCAAAGAGTTCCCCCGTTTGCGGAAGAAGTCTGATGTAGAACAAGTAGCCGAAGCATACATGCTCAAGAGGGATCACCAGAAATTCAAAGGCAACTGATTTTCGGGAAACGGGGAATCGAAGTCGGAATGCCGCGAAATTCACCGAGTCAAAGCGTGTCCCCGTTTGCGGAAGAACTCTGATGTAGAACAAGTAGCGGAAGCATACATGGTCAAGAGGGGTCACCCGAAATTCAAAGGCAACTGAATTTCGCAAAACCGGGGAATCGAAGTCGGAATGTAGCGAAATTCACCGAGTCAAAGCGTTTCCCCGTTTGCGGAAGAAGTCTGATGTAGAACAAGTAGCCGAAGCATACATGCTCAAAAGGGATCACCAAAATTCAAAGGCAACTGAATTTCGGCAACCGGGGAATCGAAGTCGGAGTGCAGCGAAATTCACCTAGTCAAAGCGTTTCCCCGTTTGCGAAAGAAGTCTGAAGTAGAACAAGTAGCCGAAGCATACATGCTCAAAAGGGATCACCAAAATTCGAAGGGAACTAATTTTCGGCAACCGAGGCAATGAAATTGGAATTCCGCGAAACTCACCGAGTCAAAGCGTTTCGCCGTTTGCGGAAGAAATCTGATGTAGAACAAGTAGTAGAAGCATACATGCTCAAGAGGGGTCACCCGAAATTCAAAGGCAACTGAATTTCGGCAACCGGGGCATCGAAGTCAGAATGCCGTGAAAGTCAACGAGTCAAAGCGTTTCGCCGTTTGCGGAAGAAGTCTGATGTAGAACAAGTAGCAGAAGCATACATGCTCAAGAGGGATCACCAGAAATTCAAAGGCAACTGAATTTCGGCAAACGGGGAATCGAAGTTGGAATGCCGCGAAACTCACCGAGTCAAAGCGTTTCCCCGTTTGCGGAAGAAGTCTGATCTAGAACAAGTAGCAGAAGCATACATGCTCAAGAGGGGTCACCCGAAATTCAAAGGCAACTGATTTTCGGCAACCGGGGAATCGAAGTCGGAATGCCGCGAAATTCACCGAGTCAAAGCGTTTCCCCGTTTGCGGAAGAAGTCTGATGTAGAAAAAGTAGCAGAAGCATACATGCTCAAGAGGGGTCACCCGAAATTCAAAGGCAACTTAATTTCGGCAAACGGGGAATCGAAGTCGGAATGCCCCGAAATTCACCGAGTCAAAGTGGTCCCCCGTTTGCGGAAGAAGTCTGATGTAGAACAAGTAGCCGAAGCATACATGCTCAAGACGGATCACCAGAAATTCAAAGGCAAATGATTTTCGGCAAACGGGGAATCGAAGTCGGAATGCCGCGAGATTCACCGAGTCAAAGCGTTTCCCCGTTTGCGGAAGAAGTCTGATGTAGAACAAGTAGCAGAAGCATACAAGCTCAAGTGGGATCACCATAAATTCAAAGGCAACTGAATTTCGGCAACCGGGGCATCGACGTCGGAATGCCGCGAGATTCACCGAGTCAAAGCGTTTCCCCGTTTGCGGAAGAAGTCTGATGTAGAACAAGTAGCATAAGCATACATGCTCAAGAGGGGTCACCCGAAATTCAAAGGCAACTGAATTTCGGCAACCGGGGAATCGAAGTCGGAATGCCGCGAAATTCACCGAGTCAAAGCGTTTCCCCGTTTGCGGAAGAAGTCTGATGTAGAACAAGTAGCCGAAGCATACATGCTCAAGAGGGATCACCAGAAATTCAAAGGCAACTGATTTTCGGCAACCGAGGCAATGAAATTGGAATTCCACGAAACTCACCGAGTCAAAGCGTTTCGCCGTTTGTGGAAGAAGTCTGATGTAGAACAAGTAGCAGAAGCATCCAAGCTCAAGTGGGATCACCATAAATTCAAAGGCAACTGATTTTCGGCAAACGGGGAATCGAAGTCGGAATGCCGCGAAATTCACCGAGTCAAAGCGTTTCCCCGTTTGCGGAAGAAGTCTGATGTAGAACAAGTAGCCGAAGCGTACATGCTCAAGAGGGATCACCAGAAATTCAAAGGCAACTGATTTTCGGCAAATGGGGAATCGAAGTCGGAATGCCGCGAAATTCACCGAGTCAAAGCGTTTCCCCGTTTGCGGAAGAACTCTGATGTAGAACAAGTAGCGGAAGCATACATGCTCAAGAGGGGTCACCCGAAATTCAAAGGCAACAGAATTTCGGCAACCGGGGAATCGAAGTCGGAATGCCGCGAAATTCACCGAGTCCAAGCGTTTCCCTGTTTGCGAAAGAAGTCTGATGTAGAACAAGTAGCCGAAGCATACATGCTCAAGAGGGATCACCAGAAATTCAAAGGCAACTGATTTTCGGGAAACGGGGAATCGAAGTCGGAATGCCGTGAAATTCACCGAGTCAAAGCGTTTCCCCGTTTGCGGAAGAAGTCTGATGTAGAACAAGTAGCAGAAGCATCCAAGCTCAAGTGGGATCACCATAAATTCAAAGGCAACTGAATTTCGGCAACCGGGGCATCGACGTCGGAATGCCGCGAAATTCACCGAGTCAAAGCGTTTCCCCGTTTGCGGAAGAAGTCTGATGTAGAACAAGTAGCATAAGCATATATGCTCAAGAGGGGTCACCCGAAATTCAAAGGCAATTGAATTTCGGCAACCGGGGAATCGAAGTCGGAATGCCGCGAAATTCACCGAGTCAAAGCGTTTCCCCGTTTGCGGAAGAAGTCTGATGTAGAACAAGTAGCCGAAGCATACATGCTCAAGAGGGATCACCAGAAACTCAAAGGCAACTGATTTTCGACAAACGGGGAATCGAAGTCGGAAGGCCGCGACATTCACCGAGTCAAAGCGTTACCCCGTTTGCGGAAGAAGTCTGATGTAGAACAAGTAGCCGAAGCATACATGCTCAAGAGAGGTCACCCGAAATTCAAAGGCAACTGAATTTCGGCAACCGGGGAATCGAAGTCGGAATGCCGCGAAATTCACCGAGTCCAAGCGTTTCCCTGTTTGCGGAAGAAGTCTGATGTAGAAGAAGTAGCCGAAGCATACATGCTCAAGAGGGATCACCAGAAATTCAAAGGCAACTGATTTTCGGGAAACGGGGAATCGAAGTCGGAATGCCGCGAAATTCACCGAGTCAAAGCGTTTCCCCGTTTGCGGAAGAAGTCTGATGTAGAACAAGTAGCAGAAGCATACATGCTCAAGAGGGGTCACCTAATATTCAAAGGCAACTGAATTTCGGCAAACGGGGAATCGAAGTCGGAATGCCGCGAAATTCACCGAGTCAAAGCGTGTCCCCGTTTGCGGAAGAACTCTGATGTAGAACAAGTAGCGGAAGCATACATGCTCAAGAGGGGTCACCCGAAATTCAAAGGCAACTGAATTTCGCAAAACCGGGGAATCGAAGTCGGAATGTAGCGAAATTCACCGAGTCAAAGCGTTTCCCCGTTTGCGGAAGAAGTCTGATGTAGAACAAGTAGCCGAAGCATACATGCTCAAAAGGGATCACCAAAATTCAAAGGCAACTGAATTTCGGCAACCGAGGAATCGAAGTCGGAGTGCAGCGAAATTCACCGAGTCAAAGCGTTTCCCCGTTTGCGAAAGAAGTCTGAAGTAGAACAAGTAGCCGAAGCATACATGCTCAAAAGGGATCACCAAAATTCGAAGGGAACTAATTTTCAGCAACCGAGGCAATGAAATTGGAATTCCGCGAAACTCACCGAGTCAAAGCGTTTCGCCGTTTGCGGAAGAAATCTGATGTAGAACAAGTAGTAGAAGCATACATGCTCAAGAGGGGTCACCCGAAATTCAAAGGCAACTGAATTTCGGCAACCGGGGCATCGAAGTCAGAATGCCGTGAAAGTCAACGAGTCAAAGCGTTTCGCCGTTTGCGGAAGAAGTCTGATGTAGAACAAG
Source organism: Populus davidiana (assembly GCA_030145905.1). Taxonomy (NCBI): domain Eukaryota; kingdom Viridiplantae; phylum Streptophyta; class Magnoliopsida; order Malpighiales; family Salicaceae; genus Populus; species Populus davidiana. The sequence continues at coordinate 512,005 of CM057796.1, forward strand.
TAGCAGAAGCATACATGCTCAAGAGGGATCACCAGAAATTCAAAGGCAACTGAATTTCGGCAAACGGGGAATCGAAGTTGGAATGCCGCGAAACTCACCGAGTCAAAGCGTTTCCCCGTTTGCGGAAGAAGTCTGATGTAGAACAAGTAGCAGAAGCATACATGCTCAAGAGGGGTCACCCGAAATTCAAAGGCAACTGATTTTCGGCAACCGGGGAATCGAAGTCGGAATGCCGCGAAATTCACCGAGTCAAAGCGTTTCCCCGTTTGCGGAAGAAGTCTGATGTAGAAAAAGTAGCAGAAGCATACATGCTCAAGAGGGGTCACCCGAAATTCAAAGGCAACTTAATTTCGGCAAACGGGGAATCGAAGTCGGAATGCCCCGAAATTCACCGAGTCAAAGTGGTCCCCCGTTTGCGGAAGAAGTCTGATGTAGAACAAGTAGCCGAAGCATACATGCTCAAGAGGGATCACCAGAAATTCAAAGGCAAATGATTTTCGGCAAACGGGGAATCGAAGTCGGAATGCCGCGAGATTCACCGAGTCAAAGCGTTTCCCCGTTTGCGGAAGAAGTCTGATGTAGAACAAGTAGCAGAAGCATACAAGCTCAAGTGGGATCACCATAAATTCAAAGGCAACTGAATTTCGGCAACCGGGGCATCGACGTCGGAATGCCGCGAGATTCACCGAGTCAAAGCGTTTCCCCGTTTGCGGAAGAAGTCTGATGTAGAACAAGTAGCATAAGCATACATGCTCAAGAGGGGTCACCCGAAATTCAAAGGCAACTGAATTTCGGCAACCGGGGAATCGAAGTCGGAATGCCGCGAAATTCACCGAGTCAAAGCGTTTCCCCGTTTGCGGAAGAAGTCTGATGTAGAACAAGTAGCCGAAGCATACATGCTCAAGAGGGATCACCAGAAATTCAAAGGCAACTGATTTTCGGCAACCGAGGCAATGAAATTGGAATTCCACGAAACTCACCGAGTCAAAGCGTTTCGCCGTTTGTGGAAGAAGTCTGATGTAGAACAAGTAGCAGAAGCATCCAAGCTCAAGTGGGATCACCATAAATTCAAAGGCAACTGATTTTCGGCAAACGGGGAATCGAAGTCGGAATGCCGCGAAATTCACCGAGTCAAAGCGTTTCCCCGTTTGCGGAAGAAGTCTGATGTAGAACAAGTAGCCGAAGCGTACATGCTCAAGAGGGATCACCAGAAATTCAAAGGCAACTGATTTTCGGCAAATGGGGAATCGAAGTCGGAATGCCGCGAAATTCACCGAGTCAAAGCGTTTCCCCGTTTGCGGAAGAACTCTGATGTAGAACAAGTAGCGGAAGCATACATGCTCAAGAGGGGTCACCCGAAATTCAAAGGCAACTGAATTTCGGCAACTGGGGAATCGAAGTCGGAATGCCGCGAAATTCACCAAGTCCAAGCGTTTCCCTGTTTGCGGAAGAAGTCTGATGTAGAACAAGTAGCCGAAGCATACATGCTCAAGAGGGATCACCAGAAATTCAAAGGCAACTGATTTTCGGGAAACGGGGAATCGAAGTCGGAATGCCGTGAAATTCACCGAGTCAAAGCGTGTCCACGTTTGCGGAAGAAGTCTGATTTAGAACAAGTAGCAGAAGCATCCAAGCTCAAGTGGGATCACCATAAATTCAAAGGCAACTGAATTTCGGCAACCAGGGCATCGACGTCGGAATGCCGCGAAATTCACCGAGTCAAAGCGTTTCCCCGTTTGCGGAAGAAGTCTGATGTAGAACAAGTAGCAGAAGCATACATGCTCAAGAGGGGTCACCTAATATTCAAAGGCAACTGAATTTCGCAAAACCGGGGAATCGAAGTCGGAATGGAGCGAAATTCACCGAGTCAAAGCGTTTCCCCGTTTGCGGAAGAAGTCTGATGTAGAAGAAGTAGCCGAAGCATACATGCTCAAAAGGGATCACCAAAATTCGAAGGGAACTAATTTTTGGCCACCGAGGCAATGAAATTGGAATTCCGCGAAACTCACCGAGTCAAAGCGTTTCGCCGTTTGCGGAAGAAATCTGATGTAGAACAAGTAGCGGAAGCATACATGCTCAAAAGGGGTCACCCGAAATTCAAAGGCAACTGAATTTCGCAAAACCGGGGAATCGAAGTCGGAATGTAGCGAAATTCACCGAGTCAAAGCGTTTCCCCGTTTGCGGAAGAAGTCTGATGTAGAACAAGTAGCAGAAGCATACAAGCTCAAGTGGGATCACCATAAATTCAAAGGCAACTGAATTTCGGCAACCGGGGCATCGACGTCGGAATGCCGCGAAATTCACCGAGTCAAAGCGTTTCCCCGTTTGCGGAAGAAGTCTGATGTAGAACAAGTAGCATAAGCATACATGCTCAAGAGGGGTCACCCGAAATTCAAAGGCAACTGAATTTCGGCAACCGGGGAATCGAAGTCGGAATGCCGCGAAATTCACCGAGTCAAAGCGTTTCCCCGTTTGCGGAAGAACTCTGATGTAGAACAAGTAGCGGAAGCATACATGCTCAATAGGGGTCACCCGAAATTCAAAGGCAACTGATTTTCGGCAACCGAGGCAATGAAATTGGAATTCCACGAAACTCACCGAGTCAAAGCGTTTCGCCGTTTGTGGAAGAAGTCTGATGTAGAACAAGTAGCAGAAGCATCCAAGCTCAAGTGGGATCACCATAAATTCAAAGGCAACTGATTTTCGGCAAACGGGGAATCGAAGTCGGAATGCCGCGAAATTCACCGAGTCAAAGCGTTTCCCCGTTTGCGGAAGAAGTCTGATGTAGAACAAGTAGCATAAGCATACATGCTCAAGAGGGGTCACCCGAAATTCAAAGGCAACTGAATTTCGCAAAACCGGGGAATCGAAGTCGGAATGTAGCGAAATTCACCGAGTCAAAGCGTTTCCCCGTTTGCGGAAGAAGTCTGATGTAGAAGAAGTAGCCGAAGCATACATGCTCAAAAGGGATCACCAAAATTCGAAGGGAACTAATTTTTGGCCACCGAGGCAATGAAATTGGAATTCCGCGAAACTCACCGAGTCAAAGCGTTTCGCCGTTTGCGGAAGAAATCTGATGTAGAACAAGTAGCGGAAGCATACATGCTCAAGAGGGGTCACCCGAAATTCAAAGGCAACTGAATTTCGCAAAACCGGGGAATCGAAGTCGGAATGTAGCGAAATTCACCGAGTCAAAGCGTTTCCCCGTTTGCGGAAGAAGTCTGATGTAGAACAAGTAGCCGAAGCATACATGCTCAAAAGGGATCACCAAAATTCAAAGGCAACTGAATTTCGGCAACCGGGGAATCGAAGTCGGAGTGCAGCGAAATTCACCGAGTCAAAGCGTTTCCCCGTTTGCGAAAGAAGTCTGAAGTAGAACAAGTAGCCGAAGCATACATGCTCAAAAGGGATCACCAGAAATTCAAAGGCAACTGATTTTCGGCAAACGGGGAATCGAATTCGGAATGCCGCGAGATTCACCGAGTCAAAGCGTTTCCCCGTTTGCGGAAGAAGTCTGATGTAGAACAAGTAGCCGAAGCATACATGCTCAAGAGGGGTCACCCGAAATTCAAAGGCAACTGAATTTCAGCAACCGGGGCATCGAAGTCGGAATGCCGTGAAACTCACCGAGTCAAAGCGTTTCCCCGTTTGCGGAAGAAGTCTGATGTAGAACAAGTAGCCGAAGCATACATGCTCAAGAGGGATCACGAGAAATTCAAAGACAACTGAATTTCGGCAACCGGGGCATCGAAGTCGGAATGCCGCGAAATTCACCGAGTCAAATCGTTTCCCCGTTTGCGGAAGAACTCTGATGTAGAACAAGTAGCGGAAGCATACATGCTCAAGAGGGGTCACCCGAAATTCAAAGGCAACTGAATTTCGGCAACCGGGGAATCGAAATCGGAATGCCGCGAAATTCACCGAGTCAAAGCGTTTCCCCGTTTGCGAAAGAAGTCTGATGTAGAACAAGTAGCCGAAGCATACATGCTCAAAAGGGATCACCAAAATTCGAAGGGAACTGATTTTCGGCAACCGAGGCAATGAAATTGGAATTCCGCGAAACTCACCGAGTCAAAGCGTTTCCCCGTTTGTGGAAGAAGTCTGATGTAGAACAAGTAGCAGAAGCATCCAAGCTCAAGTGGGATCACCATAAATTCAAAGGCAACTGATTTTCGGCAAACGGGGAATCGAAGTCGGAATGCCGCGAAATTCACCGAGTCAAAGCGTTTCCCCGTTTGCGGAAGAAGTCTGATGTAGAACAAGTAGCCGAAGCGTACATGCTCAAGAGGGATCACCAGAAATTCAAAGGCAACTGATTTTCGGCAAATGGGGAATCGAAGTCGGAATGCCGCGAAATTCACCGAGTCAAAGCGTTTCCCCGTTTGCGGAAGAACTCTGATGTAGAACAAGTAGCGGAAGCATACATGCTCAAGAGGGGTCACCCGAAATTCAAAGGCAACTGAATTTTGGCAACTGGGGAATCGAAGTCGGAATGCCGCGAAATTCACCAAGTCCAAGCGTTTCCCTGTTTGCGGAAGAAGTCTGATGTAGAACAAGTAGCCGAAGCATACATGCTCAAGAGGGATCACCAGAAATTCAAAGGCAACTGATTTTCGGGAAACGGGGAATCGAAGTCGGAATGCCGTGAAATTCACCGAGTCAAAGCGTTTCCCCGTTTGCGGAAGAAGTCTGATTTAGAACAAGTAGCAGAAGCATCCAAGCTCAAGTGGGATCACCATAAATTCAAAGGCAACTGAATTTCGGCAACCGGGGCATCGACGTCGGAATGCCGCGAAATTCACCGAGTCAAAGCGTTTCCCCGTTTGCGGAAGAAGTCTGATGTAGAACAAGTAGCAGAAGCATACATGCTCAAGAGGGGTCACCTAATATTCAAAGGCAACTGAATTTCGGCAAACGGGGAATCGAAGTCGGAATGCCGCGAAATTCACCGAGTCAAAGCGTGTCCCCGTTTGCGGAAGAACTCTGATGTAGAACAAGTAGCAGAAGCATACATGCTCAAAAGGGATCACCAGAAATTCAAAGGCAACTGAATTTCGGCAAACGGGGAATCGAAGTTGGAATGCCGCGAAACTCACCGAGTCAAAGCGTTTCCCCGTTTGCGGAAGAAGTCTGATGTAGAACAAGTAGCAGAAGCATACATGCTCAAGAGGGGTCACCCGAAATTCAAAGGCAACTGATTTTCGGCAACCGGGGAATCGAAGTCGGAATGCCGCGAAAATCACCGAGTCAAAGCGTTTCCCCGTTTGCGGAAGAAGTCTGATGTAGAAAAAGTAGCAGAAGCATACATGCTCAAGAGGGGTCACCCGAAATTAAAAGGCAACTGAATTTCGGCAACCGGAGAATCGAACTCGGAATGCCGCGAAATTCACCGAGTCAAAGCGTTTCCCCGTTTGCTGAAGAAGTCTGATGTAGAACAAGTAGCCGAAGCGTACATGCTCAAGAGGGATCACTAGAAATTCAAAGGCAACTGATTTTCGGCAAATGGGGAATCGAAGTCGGAATGTCGCGAAATTCACCGAGTCAAAGCGTTTCCCCGTTTGCGGAAGAAGTCTGATGTAGAACAAGTAGCCGAAGCGTACATGCTCAAGAGGGATCACCAGAAATTCAAAGGCAACTGATTTTCGGCAAATGGGGAATCGAAGTCGGAATGCCGCGAAATTCACCGAGTCAAAGCGTTTCCCCGTTTGCGGAAGAACTCTGATGTAGAACAAGTAGCGGAAGCATACATGCTCAAGAGGGGTCACCCGAAATTCAAAGGCAACTGAATTTCGGCAACTGGGGAATCGAAGTCGGAATGCCGCGAAATTCACCAAGTCCAAGCGTTTCCCTGTTTGCGGAAGAAGTCTGATGTAGAACAAGTAGCCGAAGCATACATGCTCAAGAGGGATCACCAGAAATTCAAAGGCAACTGATTTTCGGGAAACGGGGAATCGAAGTCGGAATGCCGTGAAATTCACCGAGTCAAAGCGTTTCCCCGTTTGCGGAAGAAGTCTGATTTAGAACAAGTAGCAGAAGCATCCAAGCTCAAGTGGGATCACCATAAATTCAAAGGCAACTGAATTTTGGCAACCGGGGCATCGACGTCGGAATGCCGTGAAATTCACCGAGTCAAAGCGTTTCCCCGTTTGCGGAAGAAGTCTGATGTAGAACAAGTAGCAGAAGCATACATGCTCAAGAGGGGTCACCTAATATTCAAAGGCAACTGAATTTCGGCAAACGGGGAATCGAAGTCGGAATGCCGCGAAATTCACCGAGTCAAAGCGTGTCCCCGTTTGCGGAAGAACTCTGATGTAGAACAAGTAGCAGAAGCATACATGCTCAAAAGGGATCACCAGAAATTCAAAGGCAACTGAATTTCGGCAAACGGGGAATCGAAGTTGGAATGCCGCGAAACTCACCGAGTCAAAGCGTTTCCCCGTTTGCGGAAGAAGTCTGATGTAGAACAAGTAGCAGAAGCATACATGCTCAAGAGGGGTCACCCGAAATTCAAAGGCAACTGATTTTCGGCAACCGGGGAATCGAAGTCGGAATGCCGCGAAAATCACCGAGTCAAAGCGTTTCCCCGTTTGCGGAAGAAGTCTGATGTAGAAAAAGTAGCAGAAGCATACATGCTCAAGAGGGGTCACCCGAAATTAAAAGGCAACTGAATTTCGGCAACCGGAGAATCGAACTCGGAATGCCGCGAAATTCACCGAGTCAAAGCGTTTCCCCGTTTGCTGAAGAAGTCTGATGTAGAACAAGTAGCCGAAGCGTACATGCTCAAGAGGGATCACTAGAAATTCAAAGGCAACTGATTTTCGGCAAATGGGGAATCGAAGTCGGAATGTCGCGAAATTCACCGAGTCAAAGCGTTTCCCCGTTTGCGGAAGAAGTCTGATGTAGAACAAGTAGCCGAAGCGTACATGCTCAAGAGGGATCACCAGAAATTCAAAGGCAACTGATTTTCGGCAAATGGGGAATCGAAGTCGGAATGCCGCGAAATTCACCGAGTCAAAGCGTTTCCCCGTTTGCGGAAGAACTCTGATGTAGAACAAGTAGCGGAAGCATACATGCTCAAGAGGGGTCACCCGAAATTCAAAGGCAACTGAATTTCGGCAACTGGGGAATCGAAGTCGGAATGCCGCGAAATTCACCAAGTCCAAGCGTTTCCCTGTTTGCGGAAGAAGTCTGATGTAGAACAAGTAGCCGAAGCATACATGCTCAAGAGGGATCACCAGAAATTCAAAGGCAACTGATTTTCGGGAAACGGGGAATCGAAGTCGGAATGCCGTGAAATTCACCGAGTCAAAGCGTTTCCCCGTTTGCGGAAGAAGTCTGATTTAGAACAAGTAGCAGAAGCATCCAAGCTCAAGTGGGATCACCATAAATTCAAAGGCAACTGAATTTTGGCAACCGGGGCATCGACGTCGGAATGCCGTGAAATTCACCGAGTCAAAGCGTTTCCCCGTTTGCGGAAGAAGTCTGATGTAGAACAAGTAGCAGAAGCATACATGCTCAAGAGGGGTCACCTAATATTCAAAGGCAACTGAATTTCGGCAAACGGGGAATCGAAGTCGGAATGCCGCGAAATTCACCGAGTCAAAGCGTGTCCCCGTTTGCGGAAGAACTCTGATGTAGAACAAGTAGCAGAAGCATACATGCTCAAAAGGGATCACCAGAAATTCAAAGGCAACTGAATTTCGGCAAACGGGGAATCGAAGTTGGAATGCCGCGAAACTCACCGAGTCAAAGCGTTTCCCCGTTTGCGGAAGAAGTCTGATGTAGAACAAGTAGCAGAAGCATACATGCTCAAGAGGGGTCACCCGAAATTCAAAGGCAACTGAATTTCGCAAAACCGGGGAATCGAAGTCGGAATGTAGCGAAATTCACCGAGTCAAAGCGTTTCCCCGTTTGCGGAAGAAGTCTGATGTAGAAGAAGTAGCCGAAGCATACATGCTCAAAAGGGATCACCAAAATTCGAAGGGAACTAATTTTTGGCCACCGAGGCAATGAAATTGGAATTCCGCGAAACTCACCGAGTCAAAGCGTTTCGCCGTTTGCGGAAGAAATCTGATGTAGAACAAGTAGCGGAAGCATACATGCTCAAGAGGGGTCACCCGAAATTCAAAGGCAACTGAATTTCGCAAAACCGGGGAATCGAAGTCGGAATGTAGCGAAATTCACCGAGTCAAAGCGTTTCCCCGTTTGCGGAAGAAGTCTGATGTAGAACAAGTAGCCGAAGCATACATGCTCAAAAGGGATCACCAAAATTCAAAGGCAACTGAATTTCGGCAACCGGGGAATCGAAGTCGGAGTGCAGCGAAATTCACCGAGTCAAAGCGTTTCCCCGTTTGCGAAAGAAGTCTGAAGTAGAACAAGTAGCCGAAGCATACATGCTCAAAAGGGATCACCAGAAATTCAAAGGCAACTGATTTTCGGCAAACGGGGAATCGAATTCGGAATGCCGCGAGATTCACCGAGTCAAAGCGTTTCCCCGTTTGCGGAAGAAGTCTGATGTAGAACAAGTAGCCGAAGCATACATGCTCAAGAGGGGTCACCCGAAATTCAAAGGCAACTGAATTTCAGCAACCGGGGCATCGAAGTCGGAATGCCGTGAAACTCACCGAGTCAAAGCGTTTCCCCGTTTGCGGAAGAAGTCTGATGTAGAACAAGTAGCCGAAGCATACATGCTCAAGAGGGATCACGAGAAATTCAAAGACAACTGAATTTCGGCAACCGGGGCATCGAAGTCGGAATGCCGCGAAATTCACCGAGTCAAATCGTTTCCCCGTTTGCGGAAGAACTCTGATGTAGAACAAGTAGCGGAAGCATACATGCTCAAGAGGGGTCACCCGAAATTCAAAGGCAACTGAATTTCGGCAACCGGGGAATCGAAATCGGAATGCCGCGAAATTCACCGAGTCAAAGCGTTTCCCCGTTTGCGAAAGAAGTCTGATGTAGAACAAGTAGCCGAAGCATACATGCTCAAAAGGGATCACCAAAATTCGAAGGGAACTGATTTTCGGCAACCGAGGCAATGAAATTGGAATTCCGCGAAACTCACCGAGTCAAAGCGTTTCCCCGTTTGTGGAAGAAGTCTGATGTAGAACAAGTAGCAGAAGCATCCAAGCTCAAGTGGGATCACCATAAATTCAAAGGCAACTGATTTTCGGCAAACGGGGAATCGAAGTCGGAATGCCGCGAAATTCACCGAGTCAAAGCGTTTCCCCGTTTGCGGAAGAAGTCTGATGTAGAACAAGTAGCCGAAGCGTACATGCTCAAGAGGGATCACCAGAAATTCAAAGGCAACTGATTTTCGGCAAATGGGGAATCGAAGTCGGAATGCCGCGAAATTCACCGAGTCAAAGCGTTTCCCCGTTTGCGGAAGAACTCTGATGTAGAACAAGTAGCGGAAGCATACATGCTCAAGAGGGGTCACCCGAAATTCAAAGGCAACTGAATTTTGGCAACTGGGGAATCGAAGTCGGAATGCCGCGAAATTCACCAAGTCCAAGCGTTTCCCTGTTTGCGGAAGAAGTCTGATGTAGAACAAGTAGCCGAAGCATACATGCTCAAGAGGGATCACCAGAAATTCAAAGGCAACTGATTTTCGGGAAACGGGGAATCGAAGTCGGAATGCCGTGAAATTCACCGAGTCAAAGCGTTTCCCCGTTTGCGGAAGAAGTCTGATTTAGAACAAGTAGCAGAAGCATCCAAGCTCAAGTGGGATCACCATAAATTCAAAGGCAACTGAATTTCGGCAACCGGGGCATCGACGTCGGAATGCCGCGAAATTCACCGAGTCAAAGCGTTTCCCCGTTTGCGGAAGAAGTCTGATGTAGAACAAGTAGCAGAAGCATACATGCTCAAGAGGGGTCACCTAATATTCAAAGGCAACTGAATTTCGGCAAACGGGGAATCGAAGTCGGAATGCCGCGAAATTCACCGAGTCAAAGCGTGTCCCCGTTTGCGGAAGAACTCTGATGTAGAACAAGTAGCAGAAGCATACATGCTCAAAAGGGATCACCAGAAATTCAAAGGCAACTGAATTTCGGCAAACGGGGAATCGAAGTTGGAATGCCGCGAAACTCACCGAGTCAAAGCGTTTCCCCGTTTGCGGAAGAAGTCTGATGTAGAACAAGTAGCAGAAGCATACATGCTCAAGAGGGGTCACCCGAAATTCAAAGGCAACTGATTTTCGGCAACCGGGGAATCGAAGTCGGAATGCCGCGAAAATCACCGAGTCAAAGCGTTTCCCCGTTTGCGGAAGAAGTCTGATGTAGAAAAAGTAGCAGAAGCATACATGCTCAAGAGGGGTCACCCGAAATTAAAAGGCAACTGAATTTCGGCAACCGGAGAATCGAACTCGGAATGCCGCGAAATTCACCGAGTCAAAGCGTTTCCCCGTTTGCTGAAGAAGTCTGATGTAGAACAAGTAGCCGAAGCGTACATGCTCAAGAGGGATCACTAGAAATTCAAAGGCAACTGATTTTCGGCAAATGGGGAATCGAAGTCGGAATGTCGCGAAATTCACCGAGTCAAAGCGTTTCCCCGTTTGCGGAAGAAGTCTGATGTAGAACAAGTAGCCGAAGCGTACATGCTCAAGAGGGATCACCAGAAATTCAAAGGCAACTGATTTTCGGCAAATGGGGAATCGAAGTCGGAATGCCGCGAAATTCACCGAGTCAAAGCGTTTCCCCGTTTGCGGAAGAACTCTGATGTAGAACAAGTAGCGGAAGCATACATGCTCAAGAGGGGTCACCCGAAATTCAAAGGCAACTGAATTTCGGCAACTGGGGAATCGAAGTCGGAATGCCGCGAAATTCACCAAGTCCAAGCGTTTCCCTGTTTGCGGAAGAAGTCTGATGTAGAACAAGTAGCCGAAGCATACATGCTCAAGAGGGATCACCAGAAATTCAAAGGCAACTGATTTTCGGGAAACGGGGAATCGAAGTCGGAATGCCGTGAAATTCACCGAGTCAAAGCGTTTCCCCGTTTGCGGAAGAAGTCTGATTTAGAACAAGTAGCAGAAGCATCCAAGCTCAAGTGGGATCACCATAAATTCAAAGGCAACTGAATTTTGGCAACCGGGGCATCGACGTCGGAATGCCGTGAAATTCACCGAGTCAAAGCGTTTCCCCGTTTGCGGAAGAAGTCTGATGTAGAACAAGTAGCAGAAGCATACATGCTCAAGAGGGGTCACCTAATATTCAAAGGCAACTGAATTTCGGCAAACGGGGAATCGAAGTCGGAATGCCGCGAAATTCACCGAGTCAAAGCGTGTCCCCGTTTGCGGAAGAACTCTGATGTAGAACAAGTAGCAGAAGCATACATGCTCAAAAGGGATCACCAGAAATTCAAAGGCAACTGAATTTCGGCAAACGGGGAATCGAAGTTGGAATGCCGCGAAACTCACCGAGTCAAAGCGTTTCCCCGTTTGCGGAAGAAGTCTGATGTAGAACAAGTAGCAGAAGCATACATGCTCAAGAGGGGTCACCCGAAATTCAAAGGCAACTGATTTTCGGCAACCGGGGAATCGAAGTCGGAATGCCGCGAAAATCACCGAGTCAAAGCGTTTCCCCGTTTGCGGAAGAAGTCTGATGTAGAAAAAGTAGCAGAAGCATACATGCTCAAGAGGGGTCACCCGAAATTAAAAGGCAACTGAATTTCGGCAACCGGAGAATCGAACTCGGAATGCCGCGAAATTCACCGAGTCAAAGCGTTTCCCCGTTTGCTGAAGAAGTCTGATGTAGAACAAGTAGCCGAAGCGTACATGCTCAAGAGGGATCACTAGAAATTCAAAGGCAACTGATTTTCGGCAAATGGGGAATCGAAGTCGGAATGTCGCGAAATTCACCGAGTCAAAGCGTTTCCCCGTTTGCGGAAGAAGTCTGATGTAGAACAAGTAGCCGAAGCGTACATGCTCAAGAGGGATCACCAGAAATTCAAAGGCAACTGATTTTCGGCAAATGGGGAATCGAAGTCGGAATGCCGCGAAATTCACCGAGTCAAAGCGTTTCCCCGTTTGCGGAAGAACTCTGATGTAGAACAAGTAGCGGAAGCATACATGCTCAAGAGGGGTCACCCGAAATTCAAAGGCAACTGAATTTCGGCAACTGGGGAATCGAAGTCGGAATGCCGCGAAATTCACCAAGTCCAAGCGTTTCCCTGTTTGCGGAAGAAGTCTGATGTAGAACAAGTAGCCGAAGCATACATGCTCAAGAGGGATCACCAGAAATTCAAAGGCAACTGATTTTCGGGAAACGGGGAATCGAAGTCGGAATGCCGTGAAATTCACCGAGTCAAAGCGTTTCCCCGTTTGCGGAAGAAGTCTGATTTAGAACAAGTAGCAGAAGCATCCAAGCTCAAGTGGGATCACCATAAATTCAAAGGCAACTGAATTTTGGCAACCGGGGCATCGACGTCGGAATGCCGTGAAATTCACCGAGTCAAAGCGTTTCCCCGTTTGCGGAAGAAGTCTGATGTAGAACAAGTAGCAGAAGCATACATGCTCAAGAGGGGTCACCTAATATTCAAAGGCAACTGAATTTCGGCAAACGGGGAATCGAAGTCGGAATGCCGCGAAATTCACCGAGTCAAAGCGTGTCCCCGTTTGCGGAAGAACTCTGATGTAGAACAAGTAGCAGAAGCATACATGCTCAAAAGGGATCACCAGAAATTCAAAGGCAACTGAATTTCGGCAAACGGGGAATCGAAGTTGGAATGCCGCGAAACTCACCGAGTCAAAGCGTTTCCCCGTTTGCGGAAGAAGTCTGATGTAGAACAAGTAGCAGAAGCATACATGCTCAAGAGGGGTCACCCGAAATTCAAAGGCAACTGATTTTCGGCAACCGGGGAATCGAAGTCGGAATGCCGCGAAAATCACCGAGTCAAAGCGTTTCCCCGTTTGCGGAAGAAGTCTGATGTAGAAAAAGTAGCAGAAGCATACATGCTCAAGAGGGGTCACCCGAAATTCAAAGGCAACTGAATTTCGGCAACCGGAGAATCGAACTCGGAATGCCGCGAAATTCACCGAGTCAAAGCGTTTCCCCGTTTGCTGAAGAAGTCTGATGTAGAACAAGTAGCCGAAGCGTACATGCTCAAGAGGGATCACTAGAAATTCAAAGGCAACTGATTTTCGGCAAATGGGGAATCGAAGTCGGAATGTCGCGAAATTCACCGAGTCAAAGTGTTTCCCCGTTTGCGGAAGAACTCTGATGTAGAACAAGTAGCGGAAGCATACATGCGCAAGAGGGGTCACCCAAAATTCAAAGGCAACTGAATTTCGCAAAACCGGGGAATCGAAGTCGGAATGGAGCGAAATTCACCGAGTCAAAGCGTTTCCCCGTTTGCGGAAGAAGTCTGATGTAGAAGAAGTAGCCGAAGCATACATGCTCAAAAGGGATCACCAAAATTCGAAGGGAACTAATTTTTGGCCACCGAGGCAATGAAATTGGAATTCCGCGAAACTCACCGAGTCAAAGCGTTTCGCCGTTTGCGGAAGAAATCTGATGTAGAACAAGTAGCGGAAGCATACATGCTCAAGAGGGGTCACCCGAAATTCAAAGGCAACTGAATTTCGCAAAACCGGGGAATCGAAGTCGGAATGTAGCGAAATTCACCGAGTCAAAGCGTTTCCCCGTTTGCGGAAGAAGTCTGATGTAGAACAAGTAGCCGAAGCATACATGCTCAAAAGGGATCACCAAAATTCAAAGGCAACTGAATTTCGGCAACCGGGGAATCGAAGTCGGAGTGCAGCGAAATTCACCGAGTCAAAGCGTTTCCCCGTTTGCGAAAGAAGTCTGAAGTAGAACAAGTAGCCGAAGCATACATGCTCAAAAGGGATCACCAGAAATTCAAAGGCAACTGATTTTCGGCAAACGGGGAATCGAATTCGGAATGCCGCGAGATTCACCGAGTCAAAGCGTTTCCCCGTTTGCGGAAGAAGTCTGATGTAGAACAAGTAGCCGAAGCATACATGCTCAAGAGGGGTCACCCGAAATTCAAAGGCAACTGAATTTCAGCAACCGGGGCATCGAAGTCGGAATGCCGTGAAACTCACCGAGTCAAAGCGTTTCCCCGTTTGCGGAAGAAGTCTGATGTAGAACAAGTAGCCGAAGCATACATGCTCAAGAGGGATCACGAGAAATTCAAAGACAACTGAATTTCGGCAACCGGGGCATCGAAGTCGGAATGCCGCGAAATTCACCGAGTCAAATCGTTTCCCCGTTTGCGGAAGAACTCTGATGTAGAACAAGTAGCGGAAGCATACATGCTCAAGAGGGGTCACCCGAAATTCAAAGGCAACTGAATTTCGGCAACCGGGGAATCGAAATCGGAATGCCGCGAAATTCACCGAGTCAAAGCGTTTCCCCGTTTGCGAAAGAAGTCTGATGTAGAACAAGTAGCCGAAGCATACATGCTCAAAAGGGATCACCAAAATTCGAAGGGAACTGATTTTCGGCAACCGAGGCAATGAAATTGGAATTCCGCGAAACTCACCGAGTCAAAGCGTTTCCCCGTTTGTGGAAGAAGTCTGATGTAGAACAAGTAGCAGAAGCATCCAAGCTCAAGTGGGATCACCATAAATTCAAAGGCAACTGATTTTCGGCAAACGGGGAATCGAAGTCGGAATGCCGCGAAATTCACCGAGTCAAAGCGTTTCCCCGTTTGCGGAAGAAGTCTGATGTAGAACAAGTAGCCGAAGCGTACATGCTCAAGAGGGATCACCAGAAATTCAAAGGCAACTGATTTTCGGCAAATGGGGAATCGAAGTCGGAATGCCGCGAAATTCACCGAGTCAAAGCGTTTCCCCGTTTGCGGAAGAACTCTGATGTAGAACAAGTAGCGGAAGCATACATGCTCAAGAGGGGTCACCCGAAATTCAAAGGCAACTGAATTTTGGCAACTGGGGAATCGAAGTCGGAATGCCGCGAAATTCACCAAGTCCAAGCGTTTCCCTGTTTGCGGAAGAAGTCTGATGTAGAACAAGTAGCCGAAGCATACATGCTCAAGAGGGATCACCAGAAATTCAAAGGCAACTGATTTTCGGGAAACGGGGAATCGAAGTCGGAATGCCGTGAAATTCACCGAGTCAAAGCGTTTCCCCGTTTGCGGAAGAAGTCTGATTTAGAACAAGTAGCAGAAGCATCCAAGCTCAAGTGGGATCACCATAAATTCAAAGGCAACTGAATTTCGGCAACCGGGGCATCGACGTCGGAATGCCGCGAAATTCACCGAGTCAAAGCGTTTCCCCGTTTGCGGAAGAAGTCTGATGTAGAACAAGTAGCAGAAGCATACATGCTCAAGAGGGGTCACCTAATATTCAAAGGCAACTGAATTTCGGCAAACGGGGAATCGAAGTCGGAATGCCGCGAAATTCACCGAGTCAAAGCGTGTCCCCGTTTGCGGAAGAACTCTGATGTAGAACAAGTAGCAGAAGCATACATGCTCAAAAGGGATCACCAGAAATTCAAAGGCAACTGAATTTCGGCAAACGGGGAATCGAAGTTGGAATGCCGCGAAACTCACCGAGTCAAAGCGTTTCCCCGTTTGCGGAAGAAGTCTGATGTAGAACAAGTAGCAGAAGCATACATGCTCAAGAGGGGTCACCCGAAATTCAAAGGCAACTGATTTTCGGCAACCGGGGAATCGAAGTCGGAATGCCGCGAAAATCACCGAGTCAAAGCGTTTCCCCGTTTGCGGAAGAAGTCTGATGTAGAAAAAGTAGCAGAAGCATACATGCTCAAGAGGGGTCACCCGAAATTAAAAGGCAACTGAATTTCGGCAACCGGAGAATCGAACTCGGAATGCCGCGAAATTCACCGAGTCAAAGCGTTTCCCCGTTTGCTGAAGAAGTCTGATGTAGAACAAGTAGCCGAAGCGTACATGCTCAAGAGGGATCACTAGAAATTCAAAGGCAACTGATTTTCGGCAAATGGGGAATCGAAGTCGGAATGTCGCGAAATTCACCGAGTCAAAGCGTTTCCCCGTTTGCGGAAGAAGTCTGATGTAGAACAAGTAGCCGAAGCGTACATGCTCAAGAGGGATCACCAGAAATTCAAAGGCAACTGATTTTCGGCAAATGGGGAATCGAAGTCGGAATGCCGCGAAATTCACCGAGTCAAAGCGTTTCCCCGTTTGCGGAAGAACTCTGATGTAGAACAAGTAGCGGAAGCATACATGCTCAAGAGGGGTCACCCGAAATTCAAAGGCAACTGAATTTCGGCAACTGGGGAATCGAAGTCGGAATGCCGCGAAATTCACCAAGTCCAAGCGTTTCCCTGTTTGCGGAAGAAGTCTGATGTAGAACAAGTAGCCGAAGCATACATGCTCAAGAGGGATCACCAGAAATTCAAAGGCAACTGATTTTCGGGAAACGGGGAATCGAAGTCGGAATGCCGTGAAATTCACCGAGTCAAAGCGTTTCCCCGTTTGCGGAAGAAGTCTGATTTAGAACAAGTAGCAGAAGCATCCAAGCTCAAGTGGGATCACCATAAATTCAAAGGCAACTGAATTTTGGCAACCGGGGCATCGACGTCGGAATGCCGTGAAATTCACCGAGTCAAAGCGTTTCCCCGTTTGCGGAAGAAGTCTGATGTAGAACAAGTAGCAGAAGCATACATGCTCAAGAGGGGTCACCTAATATTCAAAGGCAACTGAATTTCGGCAAACGGGGAATCGAAGTCGGAATGCCGCGAAATTCACCGAGTCAAAGCGTGTCCCCGTTTGCGGAAGAACTCTGATGTAGAACAAGTAGCAGAAGCATACATGCTCAAAAGGGATCACCAGAAATTCAAAGGCAACTGAATTTCGGCAAACGGGGAATCGAAGTTGGAATGCCGCGAAACTCACCGAGTCAAAGCGTTTCCCCGTTTGCGGAAGAAGTCTGATGTAGAACAAGTAGCAGAAGCATACATGCTCAAGAGGGGTCACCCGAAATTCAAAGGCAACTGATTTTCGGCAACCGGGGAATCGAAGTCGGAATGCCGCGAAAATCACCGAGTCAAAGCGTTTCCCCGTTTGCGGAAGAAGTCTGATGTAGAAAAAGTAGCAGAAGCATACATGCTCAAGAGGGGTCACCCGAAATTCAAAGGCAACTGAATTTCGGCAACCGGAGAATCGAACTCGGAATGCCGCGAAATTCACCGAGTCAAAGCGTTTCCCCGTTTGCTGAAGAAGTCTGATGTAGAACAAGTAGCCGAAGCGTACATGCTCAAGAGGGATCACTAGAAATTCAAAGGCAACTGATTTTCGGCAAATGGGGAATCGAAGTCGGAATGTCGCGAAATTCACCGAGTCAAAGTGTTTCCCCGTTTGCGGAAGAACTCTGATGTAGAACAAGTAGCGGAAGCATACATGCGCAAGAGGGGTCACCCAAAATTCAAAGGCAACTGAATTTCGCAAAACCGGGGAATCGAAGTCGGAATGGAGCGAAATTCACCGAGTCAAAGCGTTTCCCCGTTTGCGGAAGAAGTCTGATGTAGAAGAAGTAGCCGAAGCATACATGCTCAAAAGGGATCACCAAAATTCGAAGGGAACTAATTTTTGGCCACCGAGGCAATGAAATTGGAATTCCGCGAAACTCACCGAGTCAAAGCGTTTCGCCGTTTGCGGAAGAAATCTGATGTAGAACAAGTAGCGGAAGCATACATGCTCAAGAGGGGTCACCCGAAATTCAAAGGCAACTGAATTTCGCAAAACCGGGGAATCGAAGTCGGAATGTAGCGAAATTCACCGAGTCAAAGCGTTTCCCCGTTTGCGGAAGAAGTCTGATGTAGAACAAGTAGCCGAAGCATACATGCTCAAAAGGGATCACCAAAATTCAAAGGCAACTGAATTTCGGCAACCGGGGAATCGAAGTCGGAGTGCAGCGAAATTCACCGAGTCAAAGCGTTTCCCCGTTTGCGAAAGAAGTCTGAAGTAGAACAAGTAGCCGAAGCATACATGCTCAAAAGGGATCACCAGAAATTCAAAGGCAACTGATTTTCGGCAAACGGTGAATCGAAGTCGGAATGCCGCGAGATTCACCGAGTCAAAGCGTTTCCCCGTTTGCGGAAGAAGTCTGATGTAGAACAAGTAGCCGAAGCATACATGCTCAAGAGGGGTCACCCGAAATTCAAAGGCAACTGAATTTCAGCAACCGGGGCATCGAAGTCGGAATGCCGTGAAACTCACCGAGTCAAAGCGTTTCCCCGTTTGCGGAAGAAGTCTGATGTAGAACAAGTAGCCGAAGCATACATGCTCAAGAGGGATCACGAGAAATTCAAAGACAACTGAATTTCGGCAACCGGGGCATCGAAGTCGGAATGCCGCGAAATTCACCGAGTCAAATCGTTTCCCCGTTTGCGGAAGAACTCTGATGTAGAACAAGTAGCGGAAGCATACATGCTCAAGAGGGGTCACCCGAAATTCAAAGGCAACTGAATTTCGGCAACCGGGGAATCGAAATCGGAATGCCGCGAAATTCACCGAGTCAAAGCGTTTCCCCGTTTGCGAAAGAAGTCTGATGTAGACCAAGTAGCCGAAGCATACATGCTCAAAAGGGATCACCAAAATTCGAAGGGAACTGATTTTCGGCAACCGAGGCAATGAAATTGGAATTCCGCGAAACTCACCGAGTCAAAGCGTTTCCCCGTTTGTGGAAGAAGTCTGATGTAGAACAAGTAGCAGAAGCATCCAAGCTCAAGTGGGATCACCATAAATTCAAAGGCAACTGATTTTCGGCAAACGGGGAATCGAAGTCGGAATGCCGCGAAATTCACCGAGTCAAAGCGTTTCCCCGTTTGCGGAAGAAGTCTGATGTAGAACAAGTAGCCGAAGCGTACATGCTCAAGAGGGATCACCAGAAATTCAAAGGCAACTGATTTTCGGCAAATGGGGAATCGAAGTCGGAATGCCGCGACATTCACCGAGTCAAAGCGTTTCCCCGTTTGCGGAAGAACTCTGATGTAGAACAAGTAGCGGAAGCATACATGCTCAAGAGGGGTCACCCGAAATTCAAAGGCAACTGAATTTCGGCAACCGGGGAATCGAAGTCGGAATGCCGCGAAATTCACCAAGTCCAAGCGTTTCCCTGTTTGCGGAAGAAGTCTGATGTAGAACAAGTAGCCGAAGCATACATGCTCAAGAGGGATCACCAGAAATTCAAAGGCAACTGATTTTCGGGAAACGGGGAATCGAAGTCGGAATGCCGTGAAATTCACCGAGTCAAAGCGTTTCCCCGTTTGCGGAAGAAGTCTGATGTAGAACAAGTAGCAGAAGCATCCAAGCTCAAGTGGGATCACCATAAATTCAAAGGCAACTGAATTTCGGCAACCGGGGCATCGACGTCGGAATGCCGCGAAATTCACCGAGTCAAAGCGTTTCCCCGTTTGCGGAAGAAGTCTGATGTAGAACAAGTAGCAGAAGCATACATGCTCAAGAGGGGTCACCTAATATTCAAAGGCAACTGATTTTCGGCAAACGGGGAATCGAAGTCGGAATGCCGCGAAATTCACCGAGTCAAAGCGTTTCCCCGTTTGCGGAAGAAGTCTGATGTAGAACAAGTAGCCGAAGCGTACATGCTCAAGAGGGATCACCAGAAATTCAAAGGCAACTGATTTTCGGCAAATGGGGAATCGAAGTCGGAATGCCGCGACATTCACCGAGTCAAAGCGTTTCCCCGTTTGCGGAAGAACTCTGATGTAGAACAAGTAGCGGAAGCATACATGCTCAAGAGGGGTCACCCGAAATTCAAAGGCAACTGAATTTCGCAAAACCGGGGAATCGAAGTCGGAATGGAGCGAAATTCACCGAGTCAAAGCGTTTCCCCGTTTGCGGAAGAAGTCTGATGTAGAACAAGTAGCCGAAGCATACATGCTCAAAAGGGATCACCAAAATTCGAAGGGAACTAATTTTCGGCAACCGAGGCAATGAAATTGGAATTCCGCGAAACTCACCTAGTCATAGCGTTTCGCCGTTTGCGGAAGAAATCTGATGTAGAACAAGTTGTAGAAGCATACATGCTCAAGAGGGGTCACCCGAAATTCAAAGGCAACTGAATTTCGGCAACCGGGGCATCGAAGTCAGAATGCCGTGAAAGTCAACGAGTCAAAGCGTTTCGCCGTTTGCGGAAGAAGTCTGATGTAGAAAAAGTAGCAGAAGCATACATGCTCAAGAGGGGTCACCCGAAATTCAAAGGCAACTTAATTTCGGCAAACGGGGAATCGAAGTCGGAATGCCGCGAAATTCACCGAGTCAAAGTGTTCCCCCGTTTGCGGAAGAAGTCTGATGTAGAACAAGTAGCCGAAGCATACATGCTCAAGAGGGATCACCAGAAATTCAAAGGCAACTGATTTTCGGCAAACGGGGAATCGAAGTCGGAATGCCGGGAGATTCACCGAGTCAAAGCGTTTCCCCGTTTGCGGAAGAAGTCTGATGTAGAACAAGTAGCCGAAGCATACATGCTCAAGAGGGGTCACCCGAAATTCAAAGGCAACTGAATTTCAGCAACCGGGGCATCGAAGTCGGAATGCCGTGAATCTCACCGAGTCAAAGCGTTTCCCTGTTTGCGGAAGAAGTCTGATGTAGAACAAGTAGCCGAAGCATACATGCTCAAGAGGGATCACGAGAAATACAAAGGCAACTGATTTTCGGCAACCGGGGCATCGAAGTCGGAATGCCGTGAAATTCACCGAGTCAAATCGTTTCCCCGTTTGCGGAAGAACTCTGATGTAGAACAAGTAGCGGAAGCATACATGCTGAAGAGGGGTCACCCGAAATTCAAAGGCAACTGAATTTCGGCAACCGGGGAATCGAAATCGGAATGCCGCGAAATTCACCGAGTCAAAGCGTTTCCCCGTTTGCGAAAGAAGTCTGATGTAGAACAAGTAGCCGAAGCATACATGCTCAAAAGGGATCACCAAAATTCGAAGGGAACTGATTTTCAGCAACCGAGGCAATGAAATTGGAATTCCGCGAAACTCACCGAGTCAAAGCGTTTCCCCGTTTGGGGAAGAAGTCTGATGTAGAACAAGTATCAGAAGCATCCAAGCTCAAGTGGGATCACCATAAATTCAAAGGCAACTGATTTTCGGCAAACGGGGAATCGAAGTCGGAATGCCGCGAAATTCACCGAGTCAAAGCGTTTCCCCGTTTGCGGAAGAAGTCTGATGTAGAACAAGTAGCCGAAGCGTACATGCTCAAGAGGGATCACCAGAAATTCAAAGGCAACTGATTTTCGGCAAACGGGGAATCGAAGTCGGAATGCCGGGAGATTCACCGAGTCAAAGCGTTTCCCCATTTGCGGAAGAAGTCTGATGTAGAACAAGTAGCCGAAGCATACATGCTCAAGAGGGGTCACCCGAAATTCAAAGGCAACTGAATTTCAGCAACCGGGGCATCGAAGTCGGAATGCCGTGAATCTCACCGAGTCAAAGCGTTTCCCCGTTTGCGGAAGAAGTCTGATGTAGAACAAGTAGCCGAAGCATACATGCTCAAGAGGGATCACGAGAAATTCAAAGGCAACTGATTTTCGGCAACCGGGGCATCGAAGTCGGAATGCCGCGAAATTCACCGAGTCAAATCGTTTCCCCGTTTGCGGAAGAAGTCTGATGTAGAACAAGTAGCCGAAGCATACATGCTCAAGAGGGATCACCAGAAATTCAAAGGCAACTGATTTTCGGCAAACGGGGAATCGAAGTCGGAATGCCGGGAGATTCACCGAGTCAAAGCGTTTCCCCGTTTGCGGAAGAAGTCTGATGTAGAACAAGTAGCCGAAGCATACATGCTCAAGAGGGGTCACCCGAAATTCAAAGGCAACTGAATTTCAGCAACCGGGGCATCGAAGTCGGAATGCCGTGAATCTCACCGAGTCAAAGCGTTTCCCTGTTTGCGGAAGAAGTCTGATGTAGAACAAGTAGCCGAAGCATACATGCTCAAGAGGGATCACGAGAAATGCAAAGGCAACTGATTTTCGGCAACCGGGGCATCGAAGTCGGAATGCCGTGAAATTCACCGAGTCAAATCGTTTCCCCGTTTGCGGAAGAACTCTGATGTAGAACAAGTAGCGGAAGCATACATGCTCAAGAGGGGTCACCCGAAATTCAAAGGCAACTAAATTTCGGCAACCGGGGAATCGAAATCGGAATGCCGCGAAATTCACCGAGTCAAAGCGTTTCCCCGTTTGCGAAAGAAGTCTGATGTAGAACAAGTAGCCGAAGCATACATGCTCAAAAGGGATCACCAAAATTCGAAGGGAACTGATTTTCGGCAACCGAGGCAATGAAATTGGAATTCCGCGAAACTCACCGAGTCAAAGCGTTTCCCCGTTTGGGGAAGAAGTCTGATGTAGAACAAGTATCAGAAGCATCCAAGCTCAAGTGGGATCACCATAAATTCAAAGGCAACTGATTTTCGGCAAACGGGGAATCGAAGTCGGAATGCCGCGAAATTCACCGAGTCAAAGCGTTTCCCCGTTTGCGGAAGAAGTCTGATGTAGAACAAGTAGCCGAAGCGTACATGCTCAAGAGGGATCACCAGAAATTCAAAGGCAACTGATTTTCGGCAAACGGGGAATCGAAGTCGGAATGCCGGGAGATTCACCGAGTCAAAGCGTTTCCCCGTTTGCGGAAGAACTCTGATGTAGAACAAGTAGCCGAAGCATACATGCTCAAGAGGGGTCACCCGAAATTCAAAGGCAACTGAATTTCAGCAACCGGGGCATCGAAGTCGGAATGCCGTGAATCTCACCGAGTCAAAGCGTTTCCCCGTTTGCGGAAGAAGTCTGATGTAGAACAAGTAGCCGAAGCATACATGCTCAAGAGGGATCACGAGAAATTCAAAGGCAACTGATTTTCGGCAACCGGGGCATCGAAGTCGGAATGCCGCGAAATTCACCGAGTCAAATCGTTTCCCCGTTTGCGGAAGAACTCTGATGTAGAACAAGTAGCGGAAGCATACATGCTCAAGAGGGGTCACCCGAAATTCAAAGGCAACTGAATTTCGGCAACCGGGGAATCGAAATCGGAATGCCGCGAAATTCACCGAGTCAAAGCGTTTCCCCGTTTGCGAAAGAAGTCTGATGTAGAACAAGTAGCCGAAGCATACATGCTCAAAAGGGATCACCAAAATTCGAAGGGAACTGATTTTCGGCAACCGAGGCAATGAAATTGGAATTCCACGAAACTCACCGAGTCAAAGCGTTTCCCCGTTTGGGGAAGAAGTCTGATGTAGAACAAGTATCAGAAGCATCCAAGCTCAAGTGGGATCACCATAAATTCAAAGGCAACTGATTTTCGGCAAACGGGGAATCGAAGTCGGAATGCCGCGAAATTCACCGAGTCAAAGCGTTTCCCCGTTTGCGGAACAAGTCTGATGTAGAACAAGTAGCCGAAGCGTACATGCTCAAGAGGGATCACCAGAAATTCAAAGGCAACTGATTTTCGGCAAATGGGGAATCGAAGTCGGAATGCCGCGAAATTCACCGAGTCAAAGCGTTTCCCCGTTTGCGGAAGAACTCTGATGTAGAACAAGTAGCGGAAGCATACATGCTCAAGAGGGGTCACCCGAAATTCAAAGGCAACTGAATTTCGGCAACCGGGGAATCGAAGTCGGAATGCCGCGAAATTCACCGAGTCCAAGCGTTTCCCTGTTTGCGGAAGAAGTCTGATGTAGAACAAGTAGCCGAAGCATACATGCTCAAGAGGGATCACCAGAAATTCAAAGGCAACTGATTTTCGGGAAACGGGGAATCGAAGTCGGAATGCCGTGAAATTCACCGAGTCAAAGCGTTTCCCCGTTTGCGGAAGAAGTCTGATGTAGAACAAGTAGCAGAAGCATCCAAGCTCAAGTGGGATCACCATAAATTCAAAGGCAATTGAATTTCGGCAACCGGGGCATCGACGTCGGAATGCCGCGAAATTCACCGAGTCAAAGCGTTTCCCCGTTTGCGGAAGAAGTCTGATGTAGAACAAGTAGCATAAGCATACATGCTCAAGAGGGGTCACCCGAAATTCAAAGGCAACTGAATTTCAGCAACCGGGGAATCGAAGTCGGAATGCCGCGAAATTCACCGAGTCAAAGCGTTTCCCCGTTTGCGGAAGAAGTCTGATGTAGAACAAGTAGCCGAAGCATACATGCTCAAGAGGGATCACCAGAAATTCAAAGGCAACTGATTTTCGACAAACGGGGAATCGAAGTCGGAAGGCCGCGACATTCACCGTGTCAAAACGTTACCCCGTTTGCGGAAGAAGTCTGATGTAGAACAAGTAGCAGAAGCATACATGCTCAAGAGGGGTCACCCGAAATTCAAAGGCAACGGAATTTCGGCAACCGGGGAATCGAAGTCGGAATGCCGCGAAATTCACCGAGTCCAAGCGTTTCCCTGTTTGCGGAAGAAGTCTGATGTAGAACAAGTAGCCGAAGCATACATGCTCAAGAGGGATCACCAGAAATTCAAAGGCAACTGATTTTCGGGAAACGGGGAATCGAAGTCGGAATGTCGTGAAATTCACCGAGTCAAAGCGTTTCCCCGTTTGCGGAAGAAGTCTGATGTAGAACAAGTAGCAGAAGCATACATGCTCAAGAGGGGTCACCTAATATTCAAAGGCAACTGAATTTCGGCAAACGGGGAATCGAAGTCGGAATGCCGCGAAATTCACCGAGTCAAAGCGTGTCCCCGTTTGCAGAAGAACTCTGATGTAGAACAAGTAGCAGAAGCATACATGCTCAAAAGGGATCACCAGAAATTCAAAGGCAACTGAATTTCGGCAACCGGAGAATCGAACTCGGAATGCCGCGAAATTCAACGAGTCAAAGCGTTTCCCCGTTTGCTGAAGAAGTCTGATGTAGAACAAGTAGCCGAAGCGTACATGCTCAAGAGGGATCACTAGAAATTCAAAGGCAACTGATTTTCGGCAAATGGCGAATCGAAGTCGGAATCTCGCGAAATTCACCGAGTCAAAGCGTTTCCCCGTTTGCGGAAGAAGTCTGATGTAGAACAAGTAGCAGAAGCATACATGCTCAAGAGGGGTCACCCGAAATTCAAAGGCAACTGAATTTCAGCAACCGGGGAATCGAAGTCGGAATGCCGCGAAATTCACCGAGTCAAAGAGTTCCCCCGTTTGCGTAAGAAGTCTGATGTAGAACAAGTAGCCGAAGCATACATGCTCAAGAGGGATCACCAGAAATTCAAAGGCAACTGATCTTCAGCAAACGGGGAATCGAAGTCGGAATGCCGCGAGATTCACCGAGTCAAAGCGTTTCCCCGTTTGCGGAAGAAGTCTGATGTAGAACAAGTAGCCGAAGCATACATGCTCAAGAGGGATAACCAGAAATTCAAAGGCAACTGAATTTCGGCAACCGGGGAATCGAAGTCGGAATGCCGTGAAATTCACCGAGTCAAAGTGTTTCCCCGTTTGCGGAAGAAGTCTGATGTAGAACAAGTAGCCGAAGCATACATGCTCAAGAGGGATCACCAGAAATTCAAAGGCAACTGAATTTCGGCAACCGGGGCATCGAAGTCGGAATGCCGCGAAATTCACCGAGTCAAATCGTTTCCCCGTTTGCGGAAGAAGTCTGATGTAGAACAAGTAGCCGAAGCATACATGCTCAAGAAGGATCACCAGAAATTCAAAGGCAACTGATTTTCGGTAAACAGGGAATCGAAGTCGGAATGCCACGAAATTCACCGAGTCAAAGCGTTTCCCCGTTTGCGGAAGAACTCTGATGTAGAACAAGTAGCGGAAGCATACATGCTCAATAGGGGTCACCCGAAATTCAAAGGCAACTGAATTTCGGCAACCGGGGAATCGAAATCGGAATGCCGTGAAATTCACCGAGTCAAAGCGTTTCCCTGTTTGCGAAAGAAGTCTGATGTAGAACAAGTAGCCGAAGCATACATGCTCAAAAGGGATCACCAAAATTCGAAGGGAACTGATTTTCGGCAACCGAGGCAATGAAATTGGAATTCCACGAAAGTCACCGAGTCAAAGCGTTTCGCCGTTTGTGGAAGAAGTCTGATGTAGAACCAGTAGCAGAAGCATCCAAGCTCAAGTGGGATCACCATAAATTCAAAGGCAACTGATTTTCGGCAAACGGGGAATCGAAGTCGGAATGCCGCGAAATTCACCGAGTCAAAGCGTTTCCCCGTTTGCGGAAGAAGTCTGATGTAGAAAAAGTAGCAGAAGCATACATGCTCAAGAGGGGTCACCCGAAATTCAAAGGCAACTTAATTTTGGCAAACGGGGAATCGAAGTCGGAATGCCGCGAAATTCACCGAGTCAAAGTGTTCCCCCGTTTGCGGAAGAAGTCTGATGTAGAACAAGTAGCCGAAGCATACATGCTCAAGAGGGATCACCAGAAATTCAAAGGCAACTGATTTTCGGCAAACAGGGAATCGAAGTCGGAATGCCGCGAGATTCACCGAGTCAAAGCGTTTCCCCGTTTGCGGAAGAAGTCTGATGTAGAACAAATAGCCGAAGCATACATGCTCAAGAGGGATCACCAGAAATTCAAAGGCAACTGAATTTCGGCAACCGGGGAATCGAAGTCGGAATGCCGCGAAATTCACCGAGTCAAAGCGTTTCCCCGTTTGTGGAAGAACTCTGATGTAGAACAAGTAGCGGAAGCATACATGCTCAAGAGGGGTCACCTGAAATTCAAAGGCAACTGAATTTCAGCAACCGGGGAATCGAAGTCGGAATGCCACGAAATTCACCGAGTCAAAGCGTTTCCCCGTTTGCGAAAGAAGTCTGATGTAGAACAACTAGCCGAAGCATACATGCTCAAGAGGGGTCACCCGAAATTCAAAGGCAACTGAATTTCGGCAACTGGGGAATCGAAGTCGGAATGCCGCGAAATTCACTGAGTCAAAGCGTTTCCCTATTTGCGGAAGAAGTCTGATGTAGAACAAGTAGCCGAAGCATACATGCTCAAGAGGGATCACCAGAAATTCAAAGGCAACTGATTTTCGGCAAACGGGGAATCGAAGTCGGAATGCCGCGAAATTCACCGAGTCAAAGCGTTACCCCATTTGCGGAAGAAGTCTGATGTAGAACAAGTAGCAGAAGCATACATGCTCAAGAGGGGTTACCCGAAATTCAAAGGCAACTTAATTTCGGCAACTGGGGAATCGAAGTCGGAATGCCGCGAAATTCACTGAGTCAAAGCGTTTCCCTATTTGCGGAAGAAGTCTGATGTAGAACAAGTAGCCGAAGCATACATGCTCAAGAGGGATCACCAGAAATTCAAAGGCAACTGATTTTCGGCAAACGGGGAATCGAAGTCGGAATGCCGCGAAATTCACCGAGTCAAAGCGTTACCCCATTTGCGGAAGAAGTCTGATGTAGAACAAGTAGCCGAAGCATACATGCTCAAAAGGGATCAGCAGAAATTCAAAGGGAACTGATTTTCGGCAACCGAGGCAATGAAATTGGAATTCCGCGAAACTCACCGAGTCAAAGCGCTTCGCCGTTTGTGGAAGAAGTCTGATGTAGAACAAGAAGCAGAAGCATCCAAGGTCAAGTGGGATCACTAGGAATTTAAAGGCAACTGAATTTCGGCAACCGGGGTATCGAAGTCGGAATGCCGCGAAATTCACCGAGTCAAAGCGTTTCCCCGTTTGCGGAAGAAGTCTGATGTAGAACAAGTAGCCGAAGCATACATGCTCAAGAGGGATCACGAGAAATTCAAAGGCAACTGAATTTCGGCAACCGGGGCATCGAAGTCGGAATGCCGTGAAATTCACTGTGTCAAAGCGTTTCCCCGTTTGCGGAAGAAGTCTGATGTAGAACAAGTAGCCGAAGCATACATGCTCAAGAGGGATCACCAGAAATTCAAAGGCAACTGAATTTCGGCAAAAGGGGAATCGAAGTCGGAATGCCGCGAAATTCACCGTGTCAAAGCGTTTCCCCGTTTGCGGAAGAAGTCTGATGTAGAACAAGTAGCCGAAGCATACATGCTCAAGAGGGATCACCAGAAATTCAAAGGCAACTGAATTTCGGCAAAAGGGGAATCGAAGTCGGAATGCCGCGAGATTCACCGAGTCAAAGAGTTTCCCCATTTGCGGAAGAAGTCTGATGTAGAAAAAGTAGCAGAAGCATACATGCTCAGGAGGGATCACCAGAAATTCAAAGGCAACTGAATTTCGGCAACCGGGGAATCGAAGTCGGAATGCCGCGAAATTCACCGAGTCAAAGCGTTTCCCCGTTTGCGGAAGAAGTCTGATGTAGAACAAGTAGCATAAGCATACATGCTCAAGAGGGGTCACCCGAAATTCAAAGGCAACTGAATTTCGGCAACTGGGGAATCGAAGTCGGAATGCCGCGAAATTCACTGAGTCAAAGCGTTTCGCCGTTTGCGGAAGAAATCTGATGTAGAACAAGTTGTAGAAGCATACATGCTCAAGAGGGGTCACCCGAAATTCAAAGGCAACTGAATTTCGGCAACCGGGGCATCGAAGTCAGAATGCCGTGAAAGTCAACGAGTCAAAGCGTTTCGCCGTTTGCGGAAGAAGTCTGATGTAGAACAAGTAGCAGAAGCATACATGCTCAAGAGGGATCACCAGAAATTCAAAGGCAACTGAATTTCGGCAAACGGGGAATCGAAGTTGGAATGCCGCGAAACTCACCGAGTCAAAGCGTTTCCCCGTTTGCGGAAGAAGTCTGATGTAGAACAAGTAGCAGAAGCATACATGCTCAAGAGGGGTCACCCGAAATTCAAAGGCAACTGATTTTCGGCAACCGGGGAATCGAAGTCGGAATGCCGCGAAATTCACCGAGTCAAAGCGTTTCCCCATTTGTGGAAGAACTCTGATGTAGAACAAGTAGCGGAAGCATACATGCTCAAGAGGGGTCACCTGAAATTCAAAGGCAACTGAATTTCAGCAACCGGGGAATCGAAGTCGGAATGCCGCGAAATTCACCGAGTCAAAGCGTTTCCCCGTTTGCGGAAGAAGTCTGATGTAGAACAAGTAGCATAAGCATACATGCTCAAGAGGGGTCACCCGAAATTCAAAGGCAACTGAATTTCGGCAACTGGGGAATCGAAGTCGGAATGCCGCGAAATTCACTGAGTCAAAGCGTTTCCCCGTTTGCGGAAGAAGTCTGATGTAGAACAAGTAGCCGAAGCATACATGCTCAAGAGGGATCACCAGAAATTCAAAGGCAACTGATTTTCGGCAAACTGGGAATCGAATCGGAACGCCGCGAAATTCACCGAGTCAAAGTGTTCCCCCGTTTGCGGAAGAAGTCTGATGTAGAACAAGTAGCCGAAGCATACATGCTCAAGAGGGATCACCAGAAATTCAAAGCCAACTGATTTTCGGCAAACGGGGAATCGAAGTCGGAATGCCGCGAGATTCACCGTGTCAAAGCGTTTCCTCGTTTGCGGAAGAAGTCTGATGTAGAACAAGTAGCCGAAGCATACATGCTCAAGAGGGATCACCAGAAATTCAAAGGCAACTGAATTTCGGCAAAAGGGGAATCGAAGTCGGAATGCCGCGAGATTCACCGAGTCAAAGCGTTTCCCCGTTTGCGGAAGAAGTCTGATGTAGAACAAGTAGCCGAAGCATACATGCTCAAGAGGGATCACCAGAAATTCAAAGGCAACTGATTTTCGGCAAACTGGGAATCGAATCGGAACGCCGCGAAATTCACCGAGTCAAAGTGTTCCCCCGTTTGCGGAAGAAGTCTGATGTAGAACAAGTAGCCGAAGCATACATGCTCAAGAGGGATCACCAGAAATTCAAAGCCAACTGATTTTCGGCAAACGGGGAATCGAAGTCGGAATGCCGCGAGATTCACCGTGTCAAAGCGTTTCCCCGTTTGCGGAAGAAGTCTGATGTAGAACAAGTAGCCGAAGCATACATGCTCAAGAGGGATCACCAGAAATTCAAAGGCAACTGAATTTCGGCAAAAGGGGAATCGAAGTCGGAATGCCGCGAGATTCACCGAGTCAAAGCGTTTCCCCGTTTGCGGAAGAAGTCTGAAGTAGAAAAAGTAGCAGAAGCATACATGCTCAAGAGGGGTCACCCGAAATTCAAAGGCAACTTAATTTCGGCAAACGGGGAATCGAAGTCGGAATGCCGCGAAATTCACCGAGTCAAAGTGTTCCCCCGTTTGCGGAAGAAGTCTGATGTAGAACAAGTAGCCGAAGCATACATGCTCAAGAGGGATCACCAGAAATTCAAAGGCAACTGATTTTCGGCAAACGGGGAATCGAAGTCGGAATGCCGCGAGATTCACCGAGTCAAAACGTTTCCCCGTTTGCGGAAGAAGTCTGATGTAGAACAAGTAGCCGAAGCATACATGCTCAAGAGGGATCACCAGAAATTCAAAGGCAACTGAATTTCGGCAACCGGGGAATCGAAGTCGGAATGCCGTGAAATTCACCGAGTCAAAGCGTTTCCCCGTTTGCGGAAGAAGTATGATGTAGAACAAGTAGCCGAAGCATACATGCTCAAGAGGGATCACGAGAAATTCAAAGGCAACTGAATTTCGGCAACCGGGGCATCGAAGTCGGAATGCCGCGAAATTCACCGAGTCAAATCGTTTCCCCATTTGCGGAAGAAGTCTGATGTAGAACAAGTAGCCGAAGCTTACATGCTCAAGAGGGATCACCAGAAATTCAAAGGCAACTGATTTTCGGTAAACGGGGAATCGAAGTCGGAATGCCGCGAAATTCACCAAGTCTAATCGTTTCCCCGTTTGCGGAAGAACTCTGATGTAGAACAAGTAGTGGAAGCATACATGCTCAAGAGGGGTCACCCGAAATTCAAAGGCAACTGAATTTCGGCAACCGGGGAATCGAAATCGGAATGCCGCGAAATTCACCGAGTCAAAGCGTTCCCCCGTTTGCGGAAGAAGTCTGATGTAGAACAAGTAGCCGAAGCATACATGCTCAAGAGGGATCACCAAAATTCGAAGGGAACTGATTTTCGGCAAACGGGGAATCGAAGTCGGAATGCCGCGAGATTCACCGAGTCAAAACGTTTCCCCGTTTGCGGAAGAAGTCTGATGTAGAACAAGTAGCCGAAGCATACATGCTCAAGAGGGATCACCAGAAATTCAAAGGCAACTGAATTTCGGCAACCGGGGAATCGAAGTCGGAATGCCGTGAAATTCACCGAGTCAAAGCGTTTCCCCGTTTGCGGAAGAAGTCTGATGTAGAACAAGTAGCCGAAGCATACATGCTCAAGAGGGATCACGAGAAATTCAAAGGCAACTGAATATCGGCAACCGGGGCATCGAAGTCGGAATGCCGCGAAATTCACCGAGTCAAATCGTTTCCCCATTTGCGGAAGAAGTCTGATGTAGAACAAGTAGCCGAAGCATACATGCTCAAGAGGGATCACGAGAAATTCAAAGGCAACTGAATTTCGGCAACCGGGGCATCGAAGTCGGAATGCCGCGAAATTCACCTAGTCAAATCGTTTCCCCGTTTGCGGAAAAAGTCTGATGTAGAACAAGTAGCCGAAGCATACATGCTCAAGAGGGATCACCAGAAATTCAAAGGCAACTGATTTTCGGTAAACGGGGAATCGAAGTCGGAATGCCGCGAAATTCACCGAGTCAAAGCGTTTCCCCGTTTGCGGAAGAAGTCTGATGTAGAAAAAGTAGCAGAAGCATACATGCTCAGGAGGGATCACCAGAAATTCAAAGGCAACTGAATTTCGGCAACCGGGGAATCGAAATCGGAATGCCGCGAAATTCACCGAGTCAAAGCGTTTCCCCGTTTGCGAAAGAAGTCTGATGTAGAACAAGTAGCCGAAGCATACATGCTCAAAAGGGATCACCAAAATTCGAAGGGAACTGATTTTCGGCAACCGAGGCAATGAAATTGGAATTCCGCGAAACTCACCGAGTCAAAGCGTTTCGCCGTTTGTGGAAGAAGTCTGATGTAGAACAAGTAGCAGAAGCATCCAAGCTCAAGTGGGATCACCATAAATTCAAAGGCAACTGATTTTCGGCAAACGGGGAATCGAAGTCGGAATGCCGCGACATTCACCGAGTCAAAGCGTTACCCCGTTTGCGAAAGAAGTCTAATGTAGAACAAGTAGCAGAACCATACATGCTCAAGAGGGGTTACCCGAAATTCAAAGGCAACTTAATTTCGGCAACCGGGGAATCGACGTCGGAATGCCGCGAAATTCACCGAGTCAAAGCGTTTCCCCGTTTGCGGAAGAAGTCTGATGTAGAACAAGTAGCCGAAGCATACATGCTCAAGAGGGATCACGAGAAATTCAAAGGCAACTGAATTTCGGCAACCGGGGCATCGAAGTCGGAAAGCCGCGAAATTCACCGTGTCAAAGCGTTTCCCCGTTTGCGGAAGAAGTCTGATGTAGAACAAGTAGCCGAAACATACATGCTCAAGAGGGATCACCAGAAATTCAAAGGCAACTGAATTTCGGCAAAAGGGGAATCGAAGTCGGAATGCCGCGAAATTCACCGTGTCAAAGCGTTTCCCCGTTTGCGGAAGAAGTCTGATGTAAAACAAGTAGCCGAAGCATACATGCTCAAGAGGGATCACCAGAAATTCAAAGGCAACTGAATTTCGGCAAAAGGGGAATCGAAGTCGGAATGCCGCGAGATTCACCGAGTCAAAGCGTTTCCCCGTTTGCGGAAGAAGTTTGAAGTAGAAAAAGTAGCAGAAGCATACATGCTCAAGAGGGGTCACCCGAAATTCAAAGGCAACTTAATTTCGGCAAACGGGGAATCGAAGTCGGAATGCCGCGAAATTCACCGAGTCAAAGTGTTCCCCCGTTTGCGGAAGAAGTCTGATGTAGAACAAGTAGCCGAAGCATACATGCTCAAGAGGGATCACGAGAAATTCAAAGGCAACTGAATTTCGGCAACCGGGGCATCGAAGTCGGAATGCCGTGAAATTCACCGAGTCAAAGCGTTTCCCCGTTTGCGAAAGAAGTCGGATGTAGAACAAGTAGCAGAAGCGTACATGCTCAAGAGGGGTTACCCGAAATTCAAAGGCAACTTAATTTCGGCAACCGGGGAATCGACGTCGGAATGCCGCGAGATTCACCGAGTCAAAGCGTTTCCCCGTTTGCGGAAGAAGTCTGATGTAGAACAAGTAGCCGAAGCATACATGCTCAAGAGGGATCACCAGAAATTCAAAGGCAACTGAATTTCGGCAACCGGGGCATCGAAGTCGGAATGCCGCGACATTCACCGAGTCAAATCGTTTCCCCATTTGCGGAAGAAGTCTGATGTAGAACAAGTAGCCGAAGCATACATGCTCAAGAGGGATCACGAGAAATTCAAAGGCAACTGAATTTCGGCAACCGGGGCATCGAAGTCGGAATGCCGCGAAATTCACCTAGTCAAATCGTTTCCCCGTTTGCGGAAAAAGTCTGATGTAGAACAAGTAGCCGAAGCATACATGCTCAAGAGGGATCACGAGAAATTCAAAGGCAACTGAATTTCGGCAACCGGGGCATCGAAGTCGGAATGCCGCGAAATTCACCGAGTCAAATCGTTTCCCCGTTTGCGGAAAAAGTCTGATGTAGAACAAGTAGCCGAAGCTTACATGCTCAAGAGGGATCACCAGAAATTCAAAGGCAACTGATTTTCGGTAAACGGGGAATCGAAGTCGGAATGCCGCGAAATTCACCAAGTCTAATCGTTTCCCCGTTTGCGGAAGAACTCTGATGTAGAACAAGTAGTGGAAGCATACATGCTCAAGAGGGGTCACCCGAAATTCAAAGGCAACTGAATTTCGGCAACCGGGGAATCGAAATCGGAATGCCGCGAAATTCACCGAGTCAAAGCGTTCCCCCGTTTGCGGAAGAAGTCTGATGTAGAACAAGTAGCCGAAGCATACATGCTCAAGAGGGATCACCAAAATTCGAAGGGAACTGATTTTCGGCAAACGGGGAATCGAAGTCGGAATGCCGCGAGATTCACCGAGTCAAAACGTTTCCCCGTTTGCGGAAGAAGTCTGATGTAGAACAAGTAGCCGAAGCATACATGCTCAAGAGGGATCACCAGAAATTCAAAGGCAACTGAATTTCGGCAACCGGGGAATCGAAGTCGGAATGCCGTGAAATTCACCGAGTCAAAGCGTTTCCCCGTTTGCGGAAGAAGTCTGATGTAGATCAAGTAGCCGAAGCATACATGCTCAAGAGGGATCACGAGAAATTCAAAGGCAACTGAATTTCGGCAACCGGGGCATCGAAGTCGGAATGCCGCGAAATTCACCGAGTCAAATCGTTTCCCCATTTGCGGAAGAAGTCTGATGTAGAACAAGTAGCCGAAGCATACATGCTCAAGAGGGATCACGAGAAATTCAAAGGCAACTGAATTTCGGCAACCGGGGCATCGAAGTCGGAATGCCGCGAAATTCACCTAGTCAAATCGTTTCCCCGTTTGCGGAAAAAGTCTGATGTAGAACAAGTAGCCGAAGCATACATGCTCAAGAGGGATCACCAGAAATTCAAAGGCAACTGATTTTCGGTAAACGGGGAATCGAAGTCGGAATGCCGCGAAATTCACCGAGTCAAAGCGTTTCCCCGTTTGCGGAAGAAGTCTGATGTAGAAAAAGTAGCAGAAGCATACATGCTCAGGAGGGATCACCAGAAATTCAAAGGCAACTGAATTTCGGCAACCGGGGCATCGAAGTCGGAATGCCGTGAAATTCACCGAGTCAAAGCGTTTCCCCGTTTGCGAAAGAAGTCTGATGTAGAACAAGTAGCAGAAGCATACATGCTCAAGAGGGGTTACCCGAAATTCAAAGGCAACTTAATTTCGGCAACCGTGGAATCGACGTCGGAATGCCGCGAGATTCACCGAGTCAAAGCGTTTCCCCGTTTGCGGAAGAAGTCTGATGTAGAACAAGTAGCCGAAGCATACATGCTCAAGAGGGATCACCAGAAATTCAAAGGCAACTGATTTTCGGTAAACGGGGAATCGAAGTCGGAATGCCGCGAAATTCACCGAGTCAAAGCGTTTCCCCGTTTGCGGAAGAACTCTGATGTAGAACAAGTAGTGGAAGCATACATGCTCAAGAGGGGTCACCCGAAATTCAAAGGCAACTGAATTTCGGCAACCGGGGAATCGAAATCGGAATGCCGCGAAATTCACCGAGTCAAAGCGTTTCCCCGTTTGCGAAAGAAGTCTGATGTAGAACAAGTAGCCGAAGCATACATGCTCAAAAGGGATCACCAAAATTCGAAGGGAACTGATTTTCGGCAACCGAGGCAATGAATTTGGAATTCCACGAAACTCACCGAGTCAAAGCGTTTCGCCGTTTGTGGAAGAAGTCTGATGTAGAACAAGTAGCAGAAGCATCCAAGCTCAAGTGGGATCACCATAAATTCAAAGGCAACTGATTTTCGGCAAACGGGGAATCGAAGTCGGAATGCCGCGAAATTCACCGAGTCAAAGCGTAACCCCGTTTGCGGAAGAAGTCTGATGTAGAACAAGTAGCAGAAGCATACATGCTCAAGAGGGGTTACCCGAAATTCAAAGGCAACTTAATTTCGGCAACCGGGGAATCGAAGTCGGAATGCCGCGAAATTCACCGAGTCAAAGCGTTTCCCCGTTTGCGGAAGAAGTCTGATGTAGAACAAGTAGCCGAAGCATACATGCTCAAGAGGGATCACGAGAAATTCAAAGGCAACTGAATTTCGGCTACCAGGGCATCGAAGTCGGAATGCCGCGAAATTCACCTTGTCAAAGCGTTTCCCCGTTTGCGGAAGAAGTCTGATGTAGAACAAGTAGCCGAAGCATACATGCTCAAGAGGGATCACCAGAAATTCAAAGGCAACTGAATTTCGGCAAAAGGGGAATCGAAGTCGGAATGCCGCGAAATTCACCGTGTCAAAGCGTTTCCCCGTTTGCGGAAGAAGTCTGATGTAGAACAAGTAGCCGAAGCATACATGCTCAAGAGGGATCACCAGAAATTCAAAGGCAACTGAATTTCGGCAAAACGGGAATCGAAGTCGGAATGCCGCGAGATTCACCGAGTCAAAGCGTTTCCCCGTTTGCGGAAGAAGTCTGAAGTAGAAAAAGTAGCAGAAGCATACATGCTCAAGAGGGGTCACCCGAAATTCAAAGGCAACTTAATTTCGGCAAACGGGGAATCGAAGTCGGAATGCCGCGAAATTCACCGAGTCAAAGTGTTCCCCCGTTTGCGGAAGAAGTCTGATGTAGAACAACTAGCCGAAGCATACATGCTCAAGAGGGATCACCAGAAATTCAAAGGCAACTAAATTTCGGCAACCGGGGAATCGAAGTCGGAATGGCGTGAAATTCACCGAGTCAAAGCGTTTCCCCGTTTGCGGAAGAAGTCTGATGTAGAACAAGTAGCCGAAGCATACATGCTCAAGAGGGATCACCAGAAATTCAAAGGCAACTGAATTTCGGCAACCGGGGCATCGAAGTCGGAATGCCGCGAAATTCACCGAGTCAAATCGTTTCCCCGTTTGCGGAAGAAGTCTGATGTAGAACAAGTAGCCGAAGCATACATGCTCAAGAGGGATCACGAGAAATTCAAAGGCAACTGAATTTCGGCAACCGGGGCATCGAAGTCGGAATGCCGCGAAATTCACCGAGTCAAATCGTTTCCCCGTTTGCGGAAAAAGTCTGATGTAGAACAAGTAGCCGAAGCATACATGCTCAAGAGGGATCACCAGAAATTCAAAGGCAACTGATTTTCGGTAAACGGGGAATCGAAGTCGGAATGCCGCGAAATTCACCGATTCAAAGCGTTTCCCCGTTTGCGGAAGAACTCTGATGTAGAACAAGTAGTGGAAGCATACATGCTCAAGAGGGGTCACCCGAAATTCAAAGGCAACTGAATTTCGGCAACCGGGGAATCGAAATCGGAATGCCGCGAAATTCACCGAGTCAAAGCGTTTCCCCGTTTGCGAAAGAAGTCTGATGTAGAACAAGTAGCCGAAGCATACATGCTCAAAAGGGATCACCAAAATTCGAAGGGAACTGATTTTCGGCAACCGAGGCAATGAATTTGGAATTCCACGAAACTCACCGAGTCAAAGCGTTTCGCCGTTTGTGGAAGAAGTCTGATGTAGAACAAGTAGCAGAAGCATCCAAGCTCAAGTGGGATCACCATAAATTCAAAGGCAACTGATTTTCGGCAAACGGGGAATCGAAGTCGGAATGCCGCGACATTCACCGAGTCAAAGCGTAACCCCGTTTGCGGAAGAAGTCTGATGTAGAACAAGTAGCAGAAGCATACATGCTCAAGAGGGGTTACCCGAAATTCAAAGGCAACTTAATTTCGGCAACCGGGGAATCGACGTCGGAATGCCGCGAAATTCATCGAGTCAAAGCGTTTCCCCGTTTGCGGAAGAAGTCTGATGTAGAACAAGTAGCCGAAGCATACATGCTCAAAAGGGATCAGCAGAAATTCGAAGGGAACTGATTTTCGGCAACCGAGGCAATGAAATTGGAATTCCGCGAAACTCACCGAGTCAAAGCGCTTCGCCGTTTGTGGAAGAAGTCTGATGTAGAACAAGACGCAGAAGCATCCAAGGTCAAGTGGGATCACTAGAAATTTAAAGGCAACTGAATTTCGGCAACCGGGGAATCGAAGTCGGAATGCCGCGAAATTCACCGAGTCAAAGCGTTTCCCCGTTTGCGGAAGAAGTCTGATGTAGAACAAGTAGCCGAAGCATACATGCTCAAGAGGGATCCCTAGAAATTCAAAGGCAACTGAATTTCGGCAAAAGGGGAATCGAAGTCGGAGTGCCGCGAGATTCACCGAGTCAAAGCGTTTCCCCGTTTGCGGAAGAAGTCGGATGTAGAAAAAGTAGCAGAAGCATACATGCTCAAGAGGGGTCACCCGAAATTCAAAGGCAACTTAATTTCGGCAAACGGGGAATCGAAGTCGGAATGCCGCGAAATTCACCGAGTCAAAGTGTTCCCCCGTATGCGGAAGAAGTCTGATGTAGAACAAGTAGCAGAAGCATCCAAGCTCAAGTGGGATCACCATAAATTCAAAGGCAACTGATTTTCGGCAAACGGGGAATCGAAGTCGGAATGCCGCGAAATTCACCGAGTCAAAGCGTAACCCCGTTTGCGGAAGAAGTCTGATGTAGAACAAGTAGCAGAAGTATACATGCTCAAGAGGGGTTACCCGAAATTCAAAGGCAACTTAATTTCGGCAACCGGGGAATCGACGTCGGAATGCCGCGAAATTCATCGAGTCAAAGCGTTTCCCCGTTTGCGGAAGAAGTCTGATGTAGAACAAGTAGCCGAAGCATACATGCTCAAAAGGGATCAGCAGAAATTCGAAGGGAACTGATTTTCGGCAACCGAGGCAATGAAATTGGAATTCCGCGAAACTCACCGAGTCAAAGCGCTTCGCCGTTTGTGGAAGAAGTCTGATGTAGAACAAGACGCAGAAGCATCCAAGGTCAAGTGGGATCACTAGAAATTTAAAGGCAACTGAATTTCGGCATCCGGGGAATCGAAGTCGGAATGCCGCGAAATTCACCGAGTCAAAGCGTTTCCCCGTTTGCGGAAGAAGTCTGATGTAGAACAAGTAGCCGAAGCATACATGCTCAAGAGGGATCACGAGAAATTCAAAGGCAACTGAATTTCGGCTACCGGGGCATCGAAGTCGGAATGCCGCGAAATTCACCGTGTCAAAGCGTTTCCCCGTTTGCGGAAGAAGTCTGATGTAGAACAAGTAGCCGAAGCATACATGCTCAAGAGGGATCACCAGAAATTCAAAGGCAACTGAATTTCGGCAAAAGGGGAATCGAAGTCGGAATGCCGCGAAATTCACCGTGTCAAAGCGTTTCCCCGTTTGCGGAAGAAGTCTGATGTAGAACAAGTAGCCGAAGCATACATGCTCAAGAGGGATCACCAGAAATTCAAAGGCAACTGAATTTCGGCAAAAGGGGAATCGAAGTCGGAGTGCCGCGAGATTCACCGAGTCAAAGCGTTTCCCCGTTTGCGGAAGAAGTCGGATGTAGAAAAAGTAGCAGAAGCATACATGCTCAAGAGGGGTCACCCGAAATTCAAAGGCAACTTAATTTCGGCAAACGGGGAATCGAAGTCGGAATGCCGCGAAATTCACCGAGTTAAAGTGTTCCCCCGTATGCGGAAGAAGTCTGATGTAGAACAAGTAGCCGAAGCATACATGCTCAAGAGGGATCACCAGAAATTCAAAGG
This sequence comes from Populus davidiana, assembly GCA_030145905.1. NCBI lineage: Eukaryota > Viridiplantae > Streptophyta > Magnoliopsida > Malpighiales > Salicaceae > Populus > Populus davidiana. Next base: position 551,139 of record CM057796.1, read on the forward strand.
CAACTGATTTTCGGCAAACGGTGAATCGAAGTCGGAATGCCGCGAGATTCACCGAGGCAAAGCGTTTCCCCGTTTGCGGAAGAAGTCTGATGTAGAACAAGTAGCCGAAACATACATGCTCAAGAGGGATCACCAGAAATTCAAAGGCAACTGAATTTCGGCAACCGGGGAATCGAAGTCGGAATGCCGTGAAATTCACCGAGTCAAAGCGTTTCCCCGTTTGCGGAAGAAGTCTGATGTAGAACAAGTAGCCGAAGCATACATGCTCAAGAGGGATCTCGAGAAATTCAAAGCCAACCGAATTTCGGCAACCGGGGCATCGAAGTCGGAATGCCGCGAAATTCACCGAGTCAAATCGTTTCCCCGTTTGCGGAAGAAGTCTGATGTAGAACAAGTAGCCGAAGCATACATGCTCAAGAGGGATCACGAGAAATTCAAAGGCAACTGAATTTCGGCAACCGGGGCATCCAAGTCGGAATGCCGCGAAATTCACCGAGTCAAAGTGTTCCCCCGTATGCGGAAGAAGTCTGATGTAGAACAAGTAGCCGAAGCATACATGCTCAAGAGGGATCACCAGAAATTCAAAGGCAACTGATTTTCGGCAAACGGTGAATCGAAGTCGGAATACCGCGAGATTCACCGAGGCAAAGCGTTTCCCCGTTTGCGGAAGAAGTCTGATGTAGAACAAGTAGCCGAAGCATACATGCTCAAGAGGGATCACCAGAAATTCAAAGGCAACTGATTTTCGGTAAACGGGGAATCGAAGTCGGAATGCCGCGAAATTCACCGAGTCAAAGCGTTTCCCCGTTTGCGGAAGAACTCTGATGTAGAACAAGTAGTGGAAGCATACATGCTCAAGAGGGGTCACCCGAAATTCAAAGGCAACTGAATTTCGGCAACCGGGGAATCGAAATCGGAATGCTGCGAATTCACCGAGTCAAAACGTTTCCCCGTTTGCGATAGAAGTCTGATGTAGAATAAGTAGCCGAAGCATACATGCTCAAAAGGGATCACCAAAATTCGAAGGGAACTGATTTTCCGCAACCGAGGCAATGAAATTGGAATTCCGCGAAACTCACCGAGTCAAAGCGTTTCGCCGTTTGTGGAAGAAGTCTGATGTAGAACAAGTAGCAGAAGCATCCAAGCTCAAGTGGGATCACCATATATTCAAAGGCAACTGATTTTCGGCAAACGGGGAATCGAAGTCGGAATGCCGCGAAATTCACCGAGTCAAAGCGTTTCCCCGTTTGCGGAAGAAGTCTGATGTAGAAAAAGTAGCAGAAGCATACATGCTCAAGAGGGGTCACCCGAAATTCAAAGGCAACTTAATTTCGGCAAACGGGGAATCGAAGTCGGAATGCCGCGAAATTCACCGAGTCAAAGTGTTCCCCCGTTTGCGGAAGAAGTCTGATGTAGAACAAGTAGCCGAAGCATACATGCTCAAGAGGGATCACCAGAAATTCAAAGGCAACTGATTTTCGGCAAACGGGGAATCGAAGTCGGAATGCCGCGAGATTCACCGAGTCAAAGCGTTTCCCCGTTTGTGGAAGAAGTCTGATGTAGAACAAGTAGCCGAAGCATACATGCTCAAGAGGGATCACCAGAAATTCAAAGGCAACTGAATTTCGACAGCCGGGGAATCGAAGGCGGAATGCCGCGAAATTCACCGAGTCAAAGCGTTTGCCCGTTTGCGGAAGAACTCTGATGTAGAACAAGTAGCGGAAGCATACATGCTCAAAAGGGGTCACCCGAAATTGAAAGGCAACTAAATTTCGGCAACCGGGGAATCGAAGTCGGAATGCCGCGAAGTTCACCGAGTCAAAGCGTTTCCTCGTTTGCGGAAGAAGTCTGATGTAGAACAAGTAGCCGAAGCATACATGCTCAAGAGGGATCACCATAAGTTAAAAGGCAACTGATTTTCGGCAAATGGGGAATCGAAGTCGGAATACCACGAAATTCACCGAGTCAAAGTGTTTCCCCGTTTGCGGAAGAAGTCTGATGTAGAACAAGTAGCCGAAGCATACATGCTCAAGAGGGATCACCAGAAATTCAAAGGGAACTGAATTTCGGCAACCGGGGCATTGAAATTGGATTTCCACGAAAGTCACCGAGTCAAAGCGTTTCGCCGTTTGTGGAAGAAGTCTGATGTAGAACAAGTAGCAGAAGCATCCAAGCTCAAGTGGGATCACCAGAAATTCAAAGGCAACTGAATTTCGGCAACCGGGGCATCGAAGTCGGAAGGCCGCGTAACTCACCCAGTCAAAGCGTTTTGCCATTTGCAGAAGAAGTCTGATTTAGAAGAAGGAGCAGAAGCATACATGCTCAAGAGGGATCACCAGAAATTCAAAGGGAACTGAATTTCGGCAACCGGGGCATTGAAATTCGAATTCCGCGAAACTCACCGAGTCAAAGCGTTTTGCCGTTTGTGGAAGAAGTCTGATGTAGAACAAGTAGCAGAAGCATCCAAGCTCAAGTGGGATCACCACAAATTCAAAGGCAACTGAATTTCGGCAAACGGGGAAAGGACGTCGGAATGCCGCGAAATTCACCGAGTCAAAGCGTTTCCCCGTTTGCGGAAGAAGTCTGATGTAGAACAAGTAGCAGAAGCATACATGCTCAAGAGGGGTCACCCGAAATTCAAAGGCAACTGAATTTCGGCAAATGGGGAATGGAAGTCGGAATGCCGCGAAATTCACCGAGTCAAAGCGTTTCCCCGTTTGCGGAAGAAGTCTGATGTAGAACAAGTAGCCGAAGCATACATGCTCAAGAGGGGTCACCCGAAATTCAAAGGCAACTGAATTTCGGAAACCGGGGCATCGAAGTCGGAATGCCGCGAAACTCAACGAGTCAAAGCGTTTCGCCATTTGCAGAAGAAGTCTGATTTAGAATAAGGAGCAGAAGCACACATGCTCAAGACGGATCACCAGAAATTTAAAGGCAACTGAATTTCGGCAAACGGGGAATCGAAGTCGAAATGCCGCGAAATTCACCGAGTCAAAGCGTTTCCCCGTTTGCGGAAGAAGTTTGATATAGAACAAGTTGCAGAAGCATACATGCTCAAGAGGGGTCACCCGAATTTCAAAGGGAACTGAATTTCGGCAACCGGGGCATCGAATTTGGAATGCCGCGAAATTCACCGAGTCAAAGCGTTTCCCCGTTTGCGGAAGAAGTCTGATTTAGAAGAAGGAGCAGAAGCATACATGTTCAAGAGGGATCAACAGAAATTCAAAGGGAACTGAATTTCGGCAACCGGGGCATTGAAATTGGATTTCCGCGTAACACACCGAGTCAAAGCGTTTCGCCATTTGTGGAAGAAGTCTAATGTAGAACAAGTAGCAGAAGCATCCACGCTCAAGAGGGGTCACCCGAAATTCAAAGGCAACTGAATTTCGGCAAAAGGGGAATCGAAGTCGGAGTGCCGCGAGATTCACCGAGTCAAAGCGTTTCCCCGTTTGCGGAAGAAGTCGGATGTAGAAAAAGTAGCAGAAGCATACATGCTCAAGAGGGGTCACCCGAATTTCAAAGGGAACTGAATTTCGGCAACCGGGGCATCGAATTTGGAATGCCGCGAAATTCACCGAGTCAAAGCGTTTCCCCGTTTGCGGAAGAAGTCTGATGTAGAACAAGGAGCAGAAGCATACATGCTCAAGAGGGATCACCAGAAATTCAAAGGGAACTGAATTTCGGCAACCGGGGCATCCAAGTCGGAATGCCGCGAAATTCACCGAGTCAAAGCGTTTCGCCGTTTGTGGAAGAAGTCTGATCTAGAACAAGTAGCAGAAGCATCCAAGCTCAAGTGGGATCACCAGAAATTCAAAGGCAACTGAATTTCGGCAAACTGGGGGAATCAAAGTCGGAATGCCACGAAATTCACCGAGTCAAAGCATTTGCCCGTTTGCGGAAGAAGTCTGATGTAGAACAAGTAGCCGAAGCATACATGCTCAAGAGGGGTCCCCCGAAATTCAAAGGCAACTGAATTTCGGCAACCGGGGAATCGAAGTCGGAATGCCGCGAAGTTCACCGAGTCAAAGCGTTTCCTCGTTTGCGGAAGAAGTCTGATGTAGAACAAGTAGCCGAAGCATACATGCTCAAGAGGGATCACCATAAATTAAAAGGCAACTGATTTTCGGCAAACGGGGAATCGAAGTCGGAATGCCGCGAAATTCACCGAGTCAAAGCGTTTCCCCGTTTGCGGAAGAAGTCTGATGTAGAACAAGTAGCAGAAGCATACATGCTCAAGAGGGGTCACCCGAAATTCAAAGGCAACTGAATTTCGGCAAACCGGGAATCGAAGTCGGAATGCCGTGAAATTCACCGAGTCAAAGCGTTTCCCCGTTTGTGGAAGAAGTCTGAGGTAGAACAAGTAGCAGAAGCATACATGCTCAAGAGGGATCACCAGAAATTCAAAGGGAACTGAATTTCGGCAACCGGGGCATCGAAGTCGAAATGCCGCGAAACTCACCTAGTCAAAGCGTTTCGCCATTTGCAGAAGAAGTCTGATTTAGAAGAAGGAGCAGAAGCATACATGCTCAAGAGGGATCACCAGAAATTCAAAGGGAACTGAATTTCGGCAACCGGGGCATCGAAGTCGGAATGCCGTGAAATTCACCGAGTCAAAGCGTTTCCCCGTTTGCGGAAGAAGTCTGATGTAGAACACGTAGCAGAAGCATACATGCTCAAGAGGGGTCACCCGAAATTCAAAGGCAACTGAATTTCGGCAAATGGGGAATCGAAGTCGGAATGCCGCGAAAGTCACCGAGTCAAAGCGTTTCCCCGTTTGCGGAAGAAGTCTGATGTAGAACAAGGAGCAGAAGCATACATGCTCAAGACGGATCACCAGAAATTCAAAGGGAACTGAATTTCGGCAACCGGGGCATCGAAGTGGGAATGCCGTGAAATGCACCGAGTCAAAGTGTTTCCCCGTTTGCGGAAGAAGTCTGATGTAGAACAAGTAGCAGAAGCATACATGCTCAAGAGGGGTCACCCGAAATTCAAAGGCAACTGAATTTCGGAAACCGGGGCATCGAAGTCGGAATGCCGCGAAACTCAACGAGTCAAAGCGTTTCGCCATTTGCAGAAGAAGTCTGATTTAGAATAAGGAGCAGAAGCACACATGCTCAAGACGGATCACCAGAAATTTAAAGGCAACTGAATTTCGGCAAACGGGGAATCGAAGTCGGATTGCCGCGAAATTCACCGAGTCAAAGCGTTTCCCCGTTTGCGGAAGAAGTCTGATGTAGAACAAGTAGCAGAAGCATACATGCTCAAGAGGGGTCACCCGAAATTCAAAGGCAACTGAATTTCGGAAACCGGGGCATCGAAGTCGGAATGCCGCGAAACTCAACGAGTCAAAGCGTTTCGCTATTTGCAGAAGAAGTGTGATGTAGAACAACTAGCCGAAGCATACATGCTCAAGAGGGATCACCATAAATTAAAAGGCAACTGATTTTCGGAAAACGGGGAATCGAAGTCGGAATGCCGCGAAATTCACCGAGTCAAAGCGTTTCCCCGTTTGCGGAAGAAGTCTGATGTAGAACAAGTAGCAGAAGCATACATGCTCAAGAGGGGTCACCCGAAATTCAAAGGCAACTGAACTTCGGAAACCGGGGCATCGAAGTCAGAATGCCGCGAAACTCAACGAGTCAAAGCGTTTCGCCATTTGCAGAAGAAGTGTGATGTAGAACAACTAGCCGAAGCATACATGTTCAAGAGGGATCACCATAAATTAAAAGGCAACTGATTTTCGGAAAACGGGGAATCGAAGTCGGAATGCCGTGAAATTCACCAAGTCAAAGCGTATCCCCGTTTGCGGAAGAAGACTGATGTAGAACAAGTAGCAGAAGCATACATGCTCAAGAGGGAACACCAGAAATTCAAAGACAACTGAATTTCGGCAAACGGGGAATCGAAGTCGGAATGCCGCGAAATTCACCGAGTCAAAGCGTTTCCCCGTTTGCGGAAGAAGTCTGATATAGAAGAAGTTGCAGAAGCATACATGCTCAAGAGGGGTCACCCGAATTTCAAAGGGAACTGAATTTCGGCAACCGGGGCATCGAATTTGGAATGCCGCGAAATTCACCGAGTCAAAGCGTTTCCCCGTTTGCGGAAGAAGTCTGATTTAGAAGAAGGAGCAGAAGCATACATGCTCAAGAGGGATCAACAGAAATTCAAAGGGAACTGAATTTCGGCAACCGGGGCATTGAAATTGGATTTCCGCGAAACACACCGAGTCAAAGCGTTTCACCATTTGTGGAAGAAGTCTGATGTAGAACAAGTAGCAGAAGCATACATGCTCAAGAGGGGTCACCAGAAATTCAAAGGGAACTGAATTTCGGCAACCGGGGCATCGAAGTCGAAATGCCGTGAAACTCACCTAGTCAAAGCGTTTCGCCATTTGCAGAAGCAGTCTGATTTAGAAGAAGGAGCAGAAGCATACATGCTCAAGAGGGATCACCAGAAATTCAAAGGGAACTGAATTTCGGCAACCGGGGCATCGAAGTCGGAATGCCGTGAAATTCACCGAGTCAAAGCGTTTCCCCGTTTGCGGAAGAAGTCTGATGTAGAACAAGTAGCAGAAGCATACATGCTCAAGAGGGGTCACCCGAAATTCAAAGGCAACTGAATTTCGGCAAATGGGGAATCGAAGTCGGAATGCCGCGAAAGTCACCGAGTCAAAGCGTTTCCCCGTTTGCGGAAGAAGTCTGATGTAGAACAAGGAGCAGAAGCATACATGCTCAAGACGGATCACCAGAAATTCAAAGGGAACTGAATTTCGGCAACCGGGGCATCGAAGTGGGAATGCCGTGAAATGCACCGAGTCAAAGTGTTTCCCCGTTTGCGGAAGAAGTCTGATGTAGAACAAGTAGCAGAAGCATACATGCTCAAGAGGGGTCACCCGAAATTCAAAGGCAACTGAATTTCGGAAACCGGGGCATCGAAGTCGGAATGCCGCGAAACTCAACGAGTCAAAGCGTTTCGCTATTTGCAGAAGAAGTGTGATGTAGAACAACTAGCCGAAGCATACATGCTCAAGAGGGATCACCATAAATTAAAAGGCAACTGATTTTCGGAAAACGGGGAATCGAAGTCGGAATGCCGCGAAATTCACCGAGTCAAAGCGTTTCCCCGTTTGCGGAAGAAGTCTGATGTAGAACAAGTAGCAGAAGCATACATGCTCAAGAGGGGTCACCCGAAATTCAAAGGCAACTGAACTTCGGAAACCGGGGCATCGAAGTCAGAATGCCGCGAAACTCAACGAGTCAAAGCGTTTCGCCATTTGCAGAAGAAGTGTGATGTAGAACAACTAGCCGAAGCATACATGTTCAAGAGGGATCACCATAAATTAAAAGGCAACTGATTTTCGGAAAACGGGGAATCGAAGTCGGAATGCCGTGAAATTCACCGAGTCAAAGCGTATCCCCGTTTGCGGAAGAAGACTGATGTAGAACAAGTAGCAGAAGCATACATGCTCAAGAGGGAACACCAGAAATTCAAAGACAACTGAATTTCGGCAAACGGGGAATCGAAGTCGGAATGCCGCGAAATTCACCGAGTCAAAGCGTTTCCCCGTTTGCGGAAGAAGTCTGATATAGAAGAAGTTGCAGAAGCATACATGCTCAAGAGGGGTCACCCGAATTTCAAAGGGAACTGAATTTCGGCAACCGGGGCATCGAATTTGGAATGCCGCGAAATTCACCGAGTCAAAGCGTTTCCCCGTTTGCGGAAGAAGTCTGATTTAGAAGAAGGAGCAGAAGCATACATGCTCAAGAGGGATCAACAGAAATTCAAAGGGAACTGAATTTCGGCAACCGGGGCATTGAAATTGGATTTCCGCGAAACACACCGAGTCAAAGCGTTTCACCATTTGTGGAAGAAGTCTGATGTAGAACAAGTAGCAGAAGCATACATGCTCAAGAGGGGTCACCAGAAATTCAAAGGGAACTGAATTTCGGCAACCGGGGCATCGAAGTCGAAATGCCGTGAAACTCACCTAGTCAAAGCGTTTCGCCATTTGCAGAAGCAGTCTGATTTAGAAGAAGGAGCAGAAGCATACATGCTCAAGAGGGATCACCAGAAATTCAAAGGGAACTGAATTTCGGCAACCGGGGCATCGAAGTCGGAATGCCGTGAAATTCACCGAGTCAAAGCGTTTCCCCGTTTGCGGAAGAAGTCTGATGTAGAACAAGTAGCAGAAGCATACATGCTCAAGAGGGGTCACCCGAAATTCAAAGGCAACTGAATTTCGGCAAATGGGGAATCGAAGTCGGAATGCCGCGAAAGTCACCGAGTCAAAGCGTTTCCCCGTTTGCGGAAGAAGTCTGATGTAGAACAAGGAGCAGAAGCATACATGCTCAAGACGGATCACCAGAAATTCAAAGGGAACTGAATTTCGGCAACCGGGGCATCGAAGTGGGAATGCCGTGAAATGCACCGAGTCAAAGTGTTTCCCCGTTTGCGGAAGAAGTCTGATGTAGAACAAGTAGCAGAAGCATACATGCTCAAGAGGGGTCACCCGAAATTCAAAGGCAACTGAATTTCGGAAACCGGGGCATCGAAGTCGGAATGCCGCGAAACTCAACGAGTCAAAGCGTTTCGCCATTTGCAGAAGAAGTCTGATTTAGAATAAGGAGCAGAAGCACACATGCTCAAGACGGATCACCAGAAATTTAAAGGCAACTGAATTTCGGCAAACGGGGAATCGAAGTCGGATTGCCGCGAAATTCACCGAGTCAAAGCGTTTCCCCGTTTGCGGAAGAAGTCTGATGTAGAACAAGTAGCAGAAGCATACATGCTCAAGAGGGGTCACCCGAAATTCAAAGGCAACTGAATTTCGGAAACCGGGCATCGAAGTCGTAATGCCGCGAAACTCAACGAGTCAAAGCGTTTCGCCATTTGCAGAAGAAGTGTGATGTAGAACAACTAGCCGAAGCATACATGCTCAAGAGGGATCACCATAAATTAAAAGGCAACTGATTTTCGGAAAACGGGGAATCGAAGTCGGAATGCCGCGAAATTCACCGAGTCAAAGCGTTTCCCCGTTTGCGGAAGAAGTCTGATGTAGAACAAGTAGCAGAAGCATACATGCTCAAGAGGGGTCACCCGAAATTCAAAGGCAACTGAACTTCGGAAACCGGGGCATCGAAGTCAGAATGCTGCGAAACTCAACGAGTCAAAGCGTTTCGCCATTTGCAGAAGAAGTGTGATGTAGAACAACTAGCCGAAGCATACATGTTCAAGAGGGATCACCATAAATTAAAAGGCAACTGATTTTTGGAAAACGGGGAATCGAAGTCGGAATGCCGCGAAATTCACCGAGTCAAAGCGTATCCCCGTTTGCGGAAGAAGACTGATGTAGAACAAGTAGCAGAAGTATCCAAGCTCAAGAGGGGTCACGCGAAATTCAAAGGCAACTGAATTTCGGCAACCGGGGCATCCAAGTCGGAATGCCGCGAAAGTCACCGAGTCAAAGCGTTTCCCCGTTTGCGGAAGAAGACTGATGTAGAACAAGTAGCAGAAGCATACATGCTCAAGAGGGAACACCAGAAATTCAAAGACAACTGAATTTCAGCAAACGGGGAATCGAAGTCGAAATGCCGCGAAATTCACCGAGTCAAAGCGTTTCCCCGTTTGCGGAAGAAGTCTGATATAGAACAAGTTGCAGAAGCATACATGCTCAAGAGAGGTCACCCGAATTTCAAAGGGAACTGAATTTCGGCAACCGGGGCATCGAATTTGGAATGCCGCGAAATTCACCGAGTCAAAGCGTTTCCCCGTTTGCGGAAGAAGTCTGATTTAGAAGGAGCAGAAGCATACATGTTCAAGAGGGATCAACAGAAATTCAAAGGGAACTGAATTTCGGCAACCGGGGCATTGAAATTGGATTTCCGCGTAACACACCGAGTCAAAGCGTTTCGCCATTTGTGGAAGAAGTCTAATGTAGAACAAGTAGCAGAAGCATCCACGCTCAAGAGGGGTCACCCGAAATTCAAAGGCAACTGAATTTCGGCAACCGGGGCATCCAAGTCGGAATGCCGCGAAATTCACCGAGTCAAAGCGTTTCCCCGTTTGCGGAAGAAGTCTGATGTAGAACAAGTAGCAAAAGCATTCATGCTCAAGAGGGGTCACCGAAATCAAAGGCAACTAAATTTCGGCAAACGGGGAATCGAAGTCGGAATGCCGCGAAAGTCACCGAGTCAAAGCGTTCCCCCGTTTGCGGAAGAAGACTGATGTAGAACAAGTAGCAGAAGCATACATGCTCAAGAGGGGTCACCCGAAATTCAAAGGCAACTGAATTTCGGCAAACGGGGAATCGAAGTCGGAATGCCGTGAAATTCACCGAGTCAAAGCGTTTCCCCGTTTGCGGAAGAAGTCTGATGTAGAACAAGGAGCAGAAGCATACATGCTCAAGAGGGATCACCAGAAATTCAAAGGCAACTGAATTTCGGAAACCGGGGCATCGAAGTCGGAATGCCGCGAAACTCAACGAGTCAAAGCGTTTCGCCATTTGCAGAAGAAGTCTGATTTAGAATAAGGAGCAGAAGCACACATGCTCAAGACGGATCACCAGAAATTTAAAGGCAACTGAATTTCGGCAAACGGGGAATCGAAGTCGGATTGCCGCGAAATTCACCGAGTCAAAGCGTTTCCCCGTTTGCGGAAGAAGTCTGATATAGAACAAGTTGCAGAAGCATACATGCTCAAGAGAGGTCACCCGAATTTCAAAGGGAACTGAATTTCGGCAACCGGGGCATCGAATTTGGAATGCCGCGAAATTCACCGAGTCAAAGCGTTTCCCCGTTTGCGGAAGAAGTCTGATTTAGAAGAAGGAGCAGAAGCATACATGTTCAAGAGGGATCAACAGAAATTCAAAGGGAACTGAATTTCGGCAACCGGGGCATTGAAATTGGATTTCCGCGTAACACACCGAGTCAAAGCGTTTCGCCATTTGTGGAAGAAGTCTAATGTAGAACAAGTAGCAGAAGCATCCACGCTCAAGAGGGGTCACCCGAAATTCAAAGGCAACTGAATTTCGGCAACCGGGGCATCCAAGTCGGAATGCCGCGAAATTCACCGAGTCAAAGCGTTTCCCCGTTTGCGGAAGAAGTCTGATGTAGAACAAGTAGCAAAAGCATTCATGCTCAAGAGGGGTCACCGAAATCAAAGGCAACTAAATTTCGGCAAACGGGGAATCGAAGTCGGAATGCCGCGAAAGTCACCGAGTCAAAGCGTTCCCCCGTTTGCGGAAGAAGACTGATGTAGAACAAGTAGCAGAAGCATACATGCTCAAGAGGGGTCACCCGAAATTCAAAGGCAACTGAATTTCGGCAAATGGGGAATCGAAGTCGGAATGCCGCGAAAGTCACCGAGTCAAAGCGTTTCCCCGTTTGCGGAAGAAGTCTGATGTAGAACAAGGAGCAGAAGCATACATGCTCAAGACGGATCACCAGAAATTCAAAGGGAACTGAATTTCGGCAACCGGGGCATCGAAGTGGGAATGCCGTGAAATGCACCGAGTCAAAGTGTTTCCCCGTTTGCGGAAGAAGTCTGATGTAGAACAAGTAGCAGAAGCATACATGCTCAAGAGGGGTCACCCGAAATTCAAAGGCAACTGAATTTCGGAAACCGGGGCATCGAAGTCGGAATGCCGCGAAACTCAACGAGTCAAAGCGTTTCCCCATTTGCAGAAGAAGTCTGATTTAGAATAAGGAGCAGAAGCACACATGCTCAAGACGGATCACCAGAAATTTAAAGGCAACTGAATTTCGGCAAACGGGGAATCGAAGTCGGATTGCCGCGAAATTCACCGAGTCAAAGCGTTTCCCCGTTTGCGGAAGAAGTCTGATGTAGAACAAGTAGCAGAAGCATACATGCTCAAGAGGGGTCACCCGAAATTCAAAGGCAACTGAATTTCGGAAACCGGGCATCGAAGTCGTAATGCCGCGAAACTCAACGAGTCAAAGCGTTTCGCCATTTGCAGAAGAAGTGTGATGTAGAACAACTAGTCGAAGCATACATGCTCAAGAGGGATCACCATAAATTAAAAGGCAACTGATTTTCGGAAAACGGGGAATCGAAGTCGGAATGCCGCGAAATTCACCGAGTCAAAGCGTTTCCCCGTTTGCGGAAGAAGTCTGATGTAGAACAAGTAGCAGAAGCATACATGCTCAAGAGGGGTCACCCGAAATTCAAAGGCAACTGAACTTCGGAAACCAGGGCATCGAAGTCAGAATGCCGCGAAACTCAACGAGTCAAAGCGTTTCGCCATTTGCAGAAGAAGTGTGATGTAGAACAACTAGCCGAAGCATACATGTTCAAGAGGGATCACCATAAATTAAAAGGCAACTGATTTTTGGAAAACGGGGAATCGAAGTCGGAATGCCGCGAAATTCACCGAGTCAAAGCGTATCCCCGTTTGCGGAAGAAGACTGATGTAGAACAAGTAGCAGAAGTATCCAAGCTCAAGAGGGGTCACGCGAAATTCAAAGGCAACTGAATTTCAGCAACCGGGGCATCCAAGTCGGAATGCCGCGAAAGTCACCGAGTCAAAGCGTTTCCCCGTTTGCGAAAGAAGACTGATGTAGAACAAGTAGCAGAAGCATACATGCTCAAGAGGGAACACCAGAAATTCAAAGACAACTGAATTTCAGCAAACGGGGAATCGAAGTCGAAATGCCGCGAAATTCACCGAGTCAAAGCGTTTCCCCGTTTGCGGAAGAAGTCTGATATAGAACAAGTTGCAGAAGCATACATGCTCAAGAGAGGTCACCCGAATTTCAAAGGGAACTGAATTTCGGCAACCGGGGCATCGAATTTGGAATGCCGCGAAATTCACCGAGTCAAAGCGTTTCCCCGTTTGCGGAAGAAGTCTGATTTAGAAGAAGGAGCAGAAGCATACATGTTCAAGAGGGATCAACAGAAATTCAAAGGGAACTGAATTTCGGCAACCGGGGCATTGAAATTGGATTTCCGCGTAACACACCGAGTCAAAGCGTTTCGCCATTTGTGGAAGAAGTCTAATGTAGAACAAGTAGCAGAAGCATCCACGCTCAAGAGGGGTCACCCGAAATTCAAAGGCAACTGAATTTCGGCAAACGGGGAATCTAAGTCGGAATGCCGCGAAATTCAACGAGTCCAAGCGTTTCCCCGTTTGCGGAAGAAGTCTGATGTAGAACAAGTAGCCGAAGCATACATGCTCAAGAGGGATCACCAGAAATTCAAAGGCAACTGAATTTCGGCAACCGGGGCATCGAAGTCGGAATGCCGCGAAATTCACCGAGTCAAAGCGTTTCCCCGTTTGCGGAAGAAGTCTGATGTAGAACAAGTAGCAGAAGCATACATGCTCAAGAGGGATCACCAGAAATTCAAAGGCAACTGATTTTCGGCAAACGGATAATGGAAGTCGGAATGCCGCGAAACTCACCCAGTCAAAGCGTTTTGCCATTTGCAGAAGAAGTCTGATTTAGAAAAAGGAGCAGAAGCATACATGTTCAAGAGGAATCACCAGAAATTCAAAGGGAACTGACTCTCGGCAACCGGGGCATCAAAGTCGGAATGCCGCAAAATTCACCGAGTCAAAGCGTTTCCCCGTTTGCGGAAGAAGTCTGATGTAGAACAAGTAGCAGAAGCATACATGCTCAAGAGGGGTCACCCGAAATTCAAAGGGAACTGAATTTCGGCAACCGGGGCATCGAAGTCGGAATGCCGGGAAACTCACCCAGTCAAAGCGTTTCGCCATTTGCAGAAGAAATCTGATTTAGAAGAAGGAGCAGAAGCATACATGCTCAAGAGGAATCACCAGAAATTCAAAGGGAACTGAATTTCGGCAACCGGGGCATCAAAGTCGGAATGCCGCAAAATTCACCGAGTCAAAGCGTTTCCCCGTTTGCGGAAGAAGTCTGATGTAGAACAAGTAGCAGAAGCATACATGCTCAAGAGGGGTCACCCGAAATTCAAAGGGAACTGAATTTCGGCAACCGGGGCATCGAAGTCGGAATGCCGGGAAACTCACCCAGTCAAAGCGTTTCACCATTTGCAGAAGAAATCTGATTTAGAAGAAGGAGCAGAAGCATACATGCTCAAGAGGGATCACCAGAAATTCAAAGGCAACTGAATTTCGGCAAACGGGGAATCGAAGTCGGAATGCCGCGAAATTCACCGAGTCAAAGCGTTTCCCTGTTTGCGGAAGAAGTCTGATGTAGAACAAGTAGCAGAAGCATACATGCTCAAGAGGGGTCACCCGAAATTCAAAGGCAACTGAATTTCGGCAACCGGGGAATCGAAGTCGGAATGCCGCGAAATTCACCGAGTCAAAGTGTTTCCCCGTTTGCGGAAGAAGTCTGATGTAGAACAAGTAGCCGAAGCATACATGCTCAAGAGGGATCACCAGAAATTCAAAGGCAACTGATTTTCGGCAAACGGATAATCGAAGTCGGAATGCCGCGAAATTCACCGAGTCAAAGCGTTTCCCCATTTGCGGAAGAAGTCTGATGTAGAACAAGTAGCAGAAGCATACATGCTCAAGAGGGATCACCAGAAAGTCAAAGGCAATTGAATTTCGGCAACCGGGGAATCGAAGTGGGAATGCCGCGACATTCACCGAGTCAAAGCGTTTCCCCGTTTGCGGAAGAAGTCTGATGTAGAACAAGTAGCAGAAGCATACATGCTCACGAGGGATCACCAGAAATTCAAAGGCAACTGATTTTCGGCAAACGGATAATGGAAGTCGGAATGCCGCGAAACTCACCCAGTCAAAGCGTTTTGCCATTTGCAGAAGAAGTCTGATTTAGAAAAAGGAGCAGAAGCATACATGCTCAAGAGGAATCACCAAAAATTCAAAGCGAACTGAATTTCGGCAACCGGGGCATCAAAGTCGGAATGCCGCAAAATTCACCGAGTCAAAGCGTTTCCCCGTTTGCGGAAGAAGTCTGATGTAGAACAAGTAGCAGAAGCATACATGCTCAAGAGGGATCACCAGAAATTCAAAGGCAACTGATTTTCGGCAAACGGATAATGGAAGTCGGAATGCCGCGAAACTCACCCAGTCAAAGCGTTTTGCCATTTGCAGAAGAAGTATGATTTAGAAAAAGGAGCAGAAGCATACATGCTCAAGAGGAATCACCAGAAATTCAAAGGGAACTGAATTTCGGCAACCGGGGCATCAAAGTCGGAATGCCGCAAAATTCACCGAGTCAAAGCGTTTCCCCGTTTGCGGAAGAAGTCTGATGTAGAACAAGTAGCAGAAGCATACATGCTCAAGAGGGATCACCAGAAATTCAAAGGCAACTGATTTTCGGCAAACGGATAATCGAAGTCGGAATGCCGCGAAATTCACCGAGTCAAAGCGTTTCCCCATTTGCGGAAGAAGTCTGATGTAGAACAAGTAGGAGAAGCATACATGCTCAAGAGGGATCACCAGAAATTCAAAGGCAACTGAATTTCGGCAACCGGGGAATCGAAGTCGGAATGCCGCGAAATTCACCGAGTGAAAGCGTTTCCCCGTTTGCGGAAGAAGTCTGATGTAGAACAAGTAGCAGAAGCATACATGCTCAAGAGGGATCACCAGAAATTCAAAGGCAACTGAATTTCGGCAACCGGGGAATCGAAGTCGGAATGCCGGGAAAGTCACCGAGTCAAAGCGTTTCCCCGTTTGCGGAAGAAGTCTGATGTAGAACAAGTAGCAGAAGCATACATGCTCAAGAGGGGTCACCCGAAATTCAAAGGGAACTGAATTTCGGTAACCGGGGCATCGAAGTCGGAATGCCGGGAAACTCACCCAGTCAAAGCGTTTCGCCATTTGCAGAAGAAATCTGATTTAGAAGAAGGAGCAGAAGCATACATGCTCAAGAGGAATCACCAGAAATTCAAAGGGAACTGAATTTCGGCAACCGGGGCATCAAAGTCGGAATGCCGCAAAATTCACCGAGTCAAAGCGTTTCCCCGTTTGCGGAAGAAGTCTGATGTAGAACAAGTAGCAGAAGCATACATGCTCAAGAGGGGTCACCCGAAATTCAAAGGGAACTGAATTTCGGCAACCGGGGCATCGAAGTCGGAATGCCGGGAAACTCACCCAGTCAAAGCGTTTCGCCATTTGCAGAAGAAATCTGATTTAGAAGAAGGAGCAGAAGCATACATGCTCAAGAGGGATCACTAGAAATTCAAAGGCAACTGATTTTCGGCAAACGGATAATGGAAGTCGGAATGCCGCGAAACTCACCCAGTCAAAGCGTTTTGCCATTTGCAGAAGAAGTCTGATTTAGAAAAAGGAGCAGAAGCATACATGCTCAAGAGGAATCACCAGAAATTCAAAGGGAACTGACTTTCGGCAACCGGGGCATCAAAGTCGGAATGCCACAAAATTCACCGAGTCAAAGCGTTTCCCCGTTTGCGGAAGAAGTCTGATGTAGAACAAGTAGCAGAAGCATACATGCTCAAGAGGGATCACCAGAAATTCAAAGGCAACTGATTTTCGGCAAACGGATAATGGAAGTCGGAATGCCGCGAAACTCACCCAGTCAAAGCGTTTTGCCATTTGCAGAAGAAGTCTGATTTAGAAGAAGGAGCAGAAGCATACATGCTCAAGAGGAATCACCAGAAATTCAAAGGGAACTGAATTTCGGCAACCGGGGCATCAAAGTCGGAATGCCGCAAAATTCACCGAGTCAAAGCGTTTCCCCGTTTGCGGAAGAAGTCTGATGTAGAACAAGTAGCAGAAGCATACATGCTCAAGAGGGGTCACCAGAAATTCAAAGGGAACTGACTTTCGGCAACCGGGGCATCAAAGTCGGAATGCCGCAAAATTCACCGAGTCAAAGCGTTTCCCCGTTTGCGGAAGAAGTCTGATGTAGAACAAGTAGCAGAAGCATACATGCTCAAGAGGGGTCACCCGAAATTCAAAGGGAACTGAATTTCGGCAACCGGGGCATCGAAGTCGGAATGCCGGGAAACTCACCCAGTCAAAGCGTTTCGCCATTTGCAGAAGAAATCTGATTTAGAAGAAGGAGCAGAAGCATACATGCTCAAGAGGAATCACCAGAAATTCAAAGGGAACTGAATTTCGGCAACCGGGGCATCAAAGTCGGAATGCCGCAAAATTCACCGAGTCAAAGCGTTTCCCCGTTTGCGGAAGAAGTCTGATGTAGAACAAGTAGCAGAAGCATACATGCTCAAGAGGGGTCACCCGAAATTCAAAGGGAACTGAATTTCGGCAACCGGGGCATCGAAGTCGGAATGCCGGGAAACTCACCCAGTCAAAGCGTTTCGCCATTTGCAGAAGAAATCTGATTTAGAAGAAGAGCACAAGCATACATGCTCAAGAGGGATCACCAGAAATTCAAAGGCAACTGAATTTCGGCAAACGGGGAATCGAAGTCGGAATGCCGCGAAATTCACCGAGTCAAAGCGTTTCCCTGTTTGCGGAAGAAGTCTGATGTAGAACAAGTAGCAGAAGCATACATGCTCAAGAGGGGTCACCCGAAATTCAAAGGCAACTGAATTTCGGCAACCGGGGAATCGAAGTCGGAATGCCGCGAAATTCACCGAGTCAAAGTGTTTCCCCGTTTGCGGAAGAAGTCTGATGTAGAACAAGTAGCCGAAGCATACATGCTCAAGAGGGATCACCAGAAATTCAAAGGCAACTGATTTTCGGCAAACGGATAATCGAAGTCGGAATGCCGCGAAATTCACCGAGTCAAAGCGTTTCCCCATTTGCGGAAGAAGTCTGATGTAGAACAAGTAGCAGAAGCATACATGCTCAAGAGGGATCACCAGAAATTCAAAGGCAACTGAATTTCGGCAACCGGGGAATCGAAGTCGGAATGCCGCGAAATTCACCGAGTCAAAGCGTTTCCCCGTTTGCGGAAGAAGTTTGATGTAGAACAAGTAGCAGAAGCATACATGCTCAAGAGGGATCACCAGAAATTCAAAGGCAACTGATTTTCGGCAAATGGATAATGGAAGTCGGAATGCCGGGAAACTCACCCAGTCAAAGCGTTTGGCCATTTGCAGAAGAAATCTGATTTAGAAGAAGGAGCAGAAGCATACATGCTCAAGAGGAATCACCAGAAATTCAAAGGGAACTGAATTTCGGCAACCGGGGCATCAAAGTCGGAATGCCGCAAAATTCACCGAGTCAAAGCGTTTCCCCGTTTGCGGAAGAAGTCTGATGTAGAACAAGTAGCAGAAGCATACATGCTCAAGAGGGGTCACCCGAAATTCAAAGGCAACTGAATTTCGGCAACCGGGGAATCGAAGTCGGAATGCCGCGAAATTCACCGAGTCAAAGTGTTTCCCCGTTTGCGGAAGAAGTCTGATGTAGAACAAGTAGCCGAAGCATACATGCTCAAGAGGGATCACCAGAAATTCAAAGGCAACTGAATTTCGGCAAACGGGGAATCGAAGTCGGAATGCCGCGAAATTCACCGAGTCAAAGCGTTTCCCTGTTTGCGGAAGAAGTCTGATGTAGAACAAGTAGCAGAAGCATACATGCTCAAGAGGGATCACCAGAAATTCAAAGGCAACTGATTTTCGGCAAATGGATAATGGAAGTCGGAATGCCGCGAAACTCACCCAGTCAAAGGGTTTTGCCATTTGCAGAAGAAGTCTGATTTAGAAAAAGGAGCAGAAGCATACATGCTCAAGAGGAATCACCAGAAATTGAAAGGCAACTGATTTTCGGCAAACGGATAATCGAAGTCGGAATGCCGCGAAATTCACCGAGCAAAGCGTTTCCCCCTTTGCGGAAGAAGTCTGATGTAGAACAAGTAGCAGAAGCATACATGCTCAAGAGGGATCACCAGAAAAACAAAGGCAACTGAATTTCGGCAACCGGGGAATCGAAGTCGGAATGCCGCGAAATTCACCGAGTCAAAGTGTTTCCCCGTTTGCGGAAGAAGTCTGATGTAGAACAAGTAGCAGAAGCATACATGCTCAAGAGGGATCACCAGAAATTCAAAGGCAACTGATTTTCGGCAACCGGGGAATCGAAGTCGGAATGCCGCGAAATTCACCGAGTCAAAGTGTTTCCCCGTTTGCGGAAGAAGTCTGATGTAGAACAAGTAGCCGAAGCATACATGCTCAAGAGGGATCACTAGAAATTGAAAGGCAACTGATTTTCGGCAAACGGATAATCGAAGTCGGAATGCCGCGAAATTCACCGAGCAAAGCGTTTCCCCCTTTGCGGAAGAAGTCTGATGTAGAACAAGTAGCAGAAGCATACATGCTCAAGAGGGGTCACCCGAAATTCAAAGGCAACTGAATTTCAGCAACCGGGGAATCGAAGTCGGAATGCCGCGAAATTCACCGAGTCAAAGTGTTTCCCCGTTTGCGGAAGAAGTCTGATGTAGAACAAGTAGCCGAAGCATACATGCTCAAGAGGGGTCACCCGAAATTCAAAGGGAACTGAATTTCGGCAACCGGGGCATCGAAGTCGGAATGCCGGGAAACTCACCCAGTCAAAGCGTTTCGCCATTTGCAGAAGAAATCTGATTTAGAAGAAGGATCAGAAGCATACATGCTCAAGAGCGATCACCAGAAATTCAAAGGCAATTGAATTTCGGCAAACGGGGAATCGAACTCGGAATGCCGCGAAATTCACCGAGTCAAAGCGTTTCCCTGTTTGCGGAAGAAGTCTGATGTAGAACAAGTAGCCGAAGCATACATGCTCAAGAGGGATCACCAGAAATTCAAAGGCAACTGATTTTCGGCAAACGGATAATGGAAGTCGGAATGCCGCGAAACTCACCCAGTCAAAGCGTTTTGCCATTTGCAGAAGAAGTCTGATTTAGAAAAAGGAGCAGAAGCATACATGCTCAAGAGGAATCACCAGAAATTCAAAGGGAACTGAATTTCGGCAACCGGGGCATCAAAGTCAGAATGCCGCAAAATTCACCGAGTCAAAGCGTTTCCCCGTTTGCGGAAGAAGTCTGATGTAGAACAAGTAGCAGAAGCATACATGCTCAAGAGGGGTCACCCGAAATTCAAAGGGAACTGAATTTCGGCAACCGGGGCATTGAAATTTGAATTCCGCGAAACTCACCGAGTCAAAGCGTTTCGCCGTTTGTGGAAGAAGTCTGATGTAGAACAAGTAGCAGAAGCATCCAAGCTCAAGTAGGATCACCAGAAATTCAAAGGCAACTGAATTTCGGCAACTGGGGCATCAAATTCGGAATGCCGCGAAATTCACCGAGTCAAAGCGTTTCCCCATTTGCGGAAGAAGTCTGATGTAGAACAAGTAGCAGAAGCATACATGCTCAAGAGGGGTCACCCGAAATTCAAAGGCAACTGAATTTCGGCAACCGGATAATCGAAGTCGGAATGCCGCGAAATTCACCGAGTCAAAGCGTTTCCCCGTTTGCGGAAGAAGTCTGATGTAGAACAAGTAGCAGAAGCATACATGCTCAAGAGGGATCACCAGAAATTCAAAGGCAACTGAATTTCGGCAACCGGGGCATCGAAGTCGGAATGCCGCCAAATTCACCAAGTCAAAGCGTTTCCCCGTTTGCGGAAGAAGTCTGATGTAGAACAAGTAGCAGAAGCATACATGCTCAAGAGGGGTCACCCGAAATTCAAAGGCAACTGAATTTCGGCAACCGGGGCATCGAACTCGGAATGCCGCGAAACTCAACGAGTCAAAGCGTTTTGCCATTTGCAGAAGAAGTCTGATTTAGAACAAGGAGCAGAAGCATACATGCTCAAGAGGGATCACCAGAAATTCAAAGGCAACTGAATTTCGGCAAACGGGGAATCGAAGTCGGAATGCCGCGAAATTCAACGAGTCCAAGCGTTTCCCCGTTTAGGGAAGAAGTCTGATGTAGAACAAGTAGCCGAAGCATACATGCTCAAGAGGGATCACCAGAAATTCAAAGGCAACTGATTATCGGCAAACGGATAATGGAAGTCGGAATGCCGCGAAACTCACCCAGTCAAAGCGTTTTGCCATTTGCAGAAGAAGTCTGATTTAGAAAAAGGAGCAGAAGCATACATGCTCAAGAGGAATCACCAGAAATTCAAAGGGAACTGAATTTCGGCAACCGGGGCATCAAAGTCGGAATGCCGCAAAATTCACCGAGTCAAAGCGTTTCCCCGTTTGCGGAAGAAGTCTGATGTAGAACAAGTAGCAGAAGCATACATGCTCAAGAGGGGTCACCCGAAATTCAAAGGGAACTGAATTTCGGCAACCGGGGCATCGAAGTCGGAATGCCGGGAAACTCACCCAGTCAAAGCGTTTCGCCATTTGCAGAAGAAATCTAATTTAGAAGAAGGAGCAGAAGCATACATGCTCAAGAGGGATCACCAGAAATTCAAAGGCAACTGAATTTCGGCAAACGGGGAATCGAAGTCGGAATGCCGCGAAATTCACCGAGTCAAAGCGTTTCCCTGTTTGCGGAAGAAGTCTGATGTAGAACAAGTAGCAGAAGCATACATGCTCAAGAAGGGTCACCCGAAATTCAAAGGCAACTGAATTTCGGCAACCGGGGAATCGAAGTCGGAATGCCGCGAATTTCACCGTGTCAAAGTGTTTCCCCGTTTGCGGAAGAAGTCTGATGTAGAACAAGTAGCCGAAGCATACATGCTCAAGAGGGATCACCAGAAATTCAAAGGCAACTGATTTTCTGCAAACGGATAATCGAAGTCGGAATGCCGCGAAATTCACCGAGTCAAAGCGTTTCCCCATTTGCGGAAGAAGTCTGATGTAGAACAAGTAGCAGAAGCATACATGCTCAAGAGGGATCACCAGAAATTCAAAGGCAACTGAATTTCGGCAAACGGGGAATCGAAGTCGGAATGCCGCGAAATTCAACGAGTCCAAGCGTTTCCCCGTTTGCGGAAGAAGTCTGATGTAGAACAAGTAGCCGAAGCATACATGCTCAAGAGGGATCACCAGAAATTGAAAGGCAACTAATTTTCGGCAAACGGATAATGGAAGTCGGAATGCCGCGAAACTCACCCAGTCAAAGCGTTTTGCCATTTGCAGAAGAAGTCTGATTTAGAAAAAGGAGCAGAAGCATACATGCTCAAGAGGAATCACCAGAAATTCAAAGGGAACTGAATTTCGGCAACCGGGGCATCAAAGTCGGAATGCCGCAAAATTCACCGAGTCAAAGCGTTTCCCCGTTTGCGGAAGAAGTCTGATGTAGAACAAGTAGCAGAAGCATACATGCTCAAGAGGGGTCACCCGAAATTCAAAGGGAACTGAATTTCGGCAACCGGGGCATCGAAGTCGGAATGCCGGGAAACTCACCCAGTCAAAGCGTTTCGCCATTTGCAGAAGAAATCTAATTTAGAAGAAGGAGCAGAAGCATACATGCTCAAGAGGGATCACCAGAAATTCAAAGGCAACTGAATTTCGGCAAACGGGGAATCGAAGTCGGAATGCCGCGAAATTCACCGAGTCAAAGCGTTTCCCTGTTTGCGGAAGAAGTCTGATGTAGAACAAGTAGCAGAAGCATACATGCTCAAGAGGGGTCACCCGAAATTCAAAGGCAACTGAATTTCGGCAACCGGGGAATCGAAGTCGGAATGCCGCGAAATTCACCGTGTCAAAGTGTTTCCCCGTTTGCGGAAGAAGTCTGATGTAGAACAAGTAGCCGAAGCATACATGCTCAAGAGGGATCACCAGAAATTCAAAGGCAACTGATTTTCGGCAAACGGATAATCGAAGTCGGAATGCCGCGAAATTCACCGAGTCAAAGCGTTTCCCCATTTGCGGAAGAAGTCTGATGTAGAACAAGTAGCAGAAGCATACATGCTCAAGAGGGATCACCAGAAATTCAAAGGCAACTGAATTTCGGCAACCGGGGCATCGAAGTCGGAATGCCGCGAAATTCACCGAGTCAAAGCGTTTCCCCGTTTGCGGAAGAAGTCTGATGTAGAACAAGTAGCAGAAGCATACATGCTCAAGAGGGATCACCAGAAATTCAAAGGCAACTGAATTTCGGCAAACGGGGAATCGAAGGCGGAATGCGGTGAAATTCACCGAGTCAAAGCGTTTCCCCGTTTGCGGAAGAAGTCTGATGTAGAACAAGTAGCAGAAGCATACATGCTCAAGAGGGGTCACCCGAAATTCAAAGGGAACTGAATTTCGGCAAACGGGGAATCGAAGTCGGAATGCAGCGAAATTCACCGAGTCAAAGCGTTTCCCTGTTTGCGGAAGAAGTCTGATGTAGAACCAGTAGCAGAAGCATACATGCTCAAGAGGGGTCACTAGAAATTCAAAGGCAACTGAATTTCGGCAACCGGGGAATCGAAGTCGGAATGTCGCGAAACTCACCGAGTCAAAGGGTTTCCCCATTTGCGGAAGAAGTGTGATGTAGAACAAGTAGCAGAAGCATACATGCTCAAGAGGGGTCACCCGAAATTCAAAGGCAACTGAATTTCGGCAACCGGGGCATCGAACTCGGAATGCCGCGAAACTCAACGAGTCAAAGCGTTTTGCCATTTGCAGAAGAAAGTCTGATTTAGAACAAGGAGCAGAAGCATACATGCTCAAGAGGGATCACCAGAAATTCAAAGGGAACTGAATTTCGGCAACCGGAGCATTGAAATTTGAATTCCGCGAAACTCACCGAGTCAAAGCGTTTCGCCGTTTGTGGAAGAAGTCTGATGTAGAACAAGTAGCAGAAGCATCCAAGCTCAAGTAGGATCACCAGAAATTCAAAGGCAACTGAATTTCGGCAACCGGGGCATCCAAGTCGGAATGCCGCGAAATTCACCGAGTCAAAGCGTTTCCCCATTTGCGGAAGAAGTCTGATGTAGAACAAGTAGCAGAAGCATACATGCTCAAGAGGGATCACCAGAAATTCAAAGGCAACTGAATTTCGGCAATCGGGGCATCGAAGTCGGAATGCCGCCAAATTCACCGAGTCAAAGCGTTTCCCCGTTTGCGGAAGAAGTCTGATGTAGAACAAGTAGCAGAAGCATACATGCTCAAGAGGGGTCACCCGAAATTCAAAGGCAACTGAATTTCGGCAACCGGGGCATCGAACTCGGAATGCCGCGAAACTCAACGAGTCAAAGCGTTTTGCCATTTGCAGAAGAAGTCTGATTTAGAACAAGGAGCAGAAGCATACATGCTCAAGAGGGATCACCAGAAATTCAAAGGCAACTGAATTTCGGCAAACGGGGAATCGAAGTCGGAATGCCGCGAAATTCAACGAGTCCAAGCGTTTCCCCGTTTGCGGAAGAAGTCTGATGTAGAACAAGTAGCCGAAGCATACATGCTCAAGAGGGATCACCAGAAATTCAAAGGCAACTGAATTTCGGCAATCGGGGCATCGAAGTCGGAATGCCGCCAAATTCACCGAGTCAAAGCGTTTCCCCGTTTGCGGAAGAAGTCTGATGTAGAACAAGTAGCAGAAGCATACATGCTCAAGAGGGGTCACCCGAAATTCAAAGGCAACTGAATTTCGGCAACCGGGGCATCGAACTCGGAATGCCGCGAAACTCAACGAGTCAAAGCGTTTTGCCATTTGCAGAAGAAGTCTGATTTAGAACAAGGAGCAGAAGCATACATGCTCAAGAGGGATCACCAGAAATTCAAAGGCAACTGAATTTCGGCAAACGGGGAATCGAAGTCGGAATGCCGCGAAATTCAACGAGTCCAAGCGTTTCCCCGTTTGTGGAAGAAGTCTGATGTAGAACAAGTAGCAGAAGCATCCAAGCTCAAGTAGGATCACCAGAAATTCAAAGGCAACTGAATTTCGGCAACCGGGGCATCGAAGTCGGAATGCCGGGAAACTCACCCAGTCAAAGCGTTTCGCCATTTGCAGAAGAAATCTAATTTAGAAGAAGGAGCAGAAGCATACATGCTCAAGAGGGATCACTAGAAATTCAAAGGCAACTGATTTTCGGCAAACAGGGAATCGAAGTCGGAATGCCGCGAAATTCACCGAGTCAAAGCGTTTCCCTGTTTGCGGAAGAAGTCTGATGTAGAACAAGTAGCAGAAGCATACATGCTCAAGAGGGGTCACCCGAAATTCAAAGGGAACTGAATTTCGGCAACCGGGGCATCGAAGTCGGAATGCCGGGAAACTCACCCAGTCAAAGCGTTTCGCCATTTGCAGAAGAAATATGATTTAGAAGAAGGAGCAGAAGCATACATGCTCAAGAGGGATCACCAGAAATTCAAAGGCAACTGAATTTCGGCAAACGGGGAATCGAAGTCGGAATGCCGCGAAATTCACCGAGTCAAAGCGTTTCCCTGTTTGCGGAAGAAGTCTGATGTAGAACAAGTAGCAGAAGCATACATGCTCAAGAGGGGTCACCCGAAATTCAAAGGCAACTGAATTTCAGCAACCGGGGAATCGAAGTCGGAATGCCACGAAATTCACCGAGTCAAAGTGTTTCCCCGTTCGCGGAAGAAGTCTGATGTAGAACAAGTAGCCGAAGCATACATGCTCAAGAGGGATCACCAGAAATTCAAAGGCAACTGATTTTCGGCAAACGGATAATCGAAGTCGGAATGCCGCGAAATTCACCGAGTCAAAGCGTTTCCCCATTTGCGGAAGAAGTCTGATGTAGAACAAGTAGCAGAAGCATACATGCTCAAGAGGGATCACCAGAAATTCAAAGGCAACTGAATTTCGGCAACGCGGGGAATCGAAGTCGGAATGCCGCGAAATTCACCGAGTCAAAGCGTTTCCCCGTTTGCGGAAGAAGTCTGATGTAGAACAAGTAGCAGAAGCATACATGCTCAAGAGGGATCACCAGAAATTCAAAGGCAACTGATTTTCGGCAAACGGATAATGGAAGTCGGAATGCCGCGAAACTCACCCAGTCAAAGCGTTTTGCCATTTGCAGAAGAAGTCTGATTTAGAAAAAGGAGCAGAAGCATACATGCTCAAGAGGAATCACCAGAAATTCAAAGGGAACTGAATTTCGGCAACCGGGGCATCAAAGTCGGAATGCCGCAAAATTCACCGAGTCAAAGCGTTTCCCCGTTTGCGGAAAAAGTCTGATGTAGAACAAGTAGCCGAAGCATACATGCTCAAGAGGGATCACCAGAAATTCAAAGGCAACTGATTTTCGGCAAACGGGGAATCGAAGGCGCAATGCCGCGAAATTCACTGAGTCAAAGCGTTTCCCCGTTTGCGGAAGAAGTCTGATGTAGAACAAGTAGCAGAAGCATACAAGCTCAAGTGGGATCACCATAAATTCAAAGGCAACTGAATTTCGGCAACCGGGGCATCGACGTCGGAATGCCGCGAGATACTCACCTAGTCAAAGCGTTTCCCCGTTTGCGGAAGAAGTCTGATGTAGAACAAGTAGCCGAAGTATACATGCTCAAGAGGGGTCACCCGAAATTCAAAGGCAACTGATTTTCGGCAAACGGGGAATCGAAGTCGGAATGCCGCGAAATTCAACGAGTCAAAGCGTTTCCCCGTTTGCGGAAGAAGTCTGATGTAGAACAAGTAGCAGAAGCATACATGCTCAAGAGGGGTCACCCGAAATTCAAAGGCAACTGATTTTCGGCAAACGGGGAATCGAAGTCGGAATGCCGCGAAATTCACCGAGTCAAAGCGTTTCCCCATTTGCGGAAGAAGTCTGATGTAGAACAAGTAGCAGAAGCATACATGCTCAAGAGGGATCACCAGAAATTCAAAGGCAACTGAATTTCGGCAAACGGGGAATCGAAGGCGGAATGCGGTGAAATTCACCGAGTCAAAGCGTTTCCCCGTTTGCGGAAGAAGTCTGATGTAGAACAAGTAGCAGAAGCATACATGCTCAAGAGGGGTCACCCGAAATTCAAAGGCAACTGAATTTCGGCAACCGGGGAATCGAAGTCGGAATGCCGCGAAATTCACCGAGTCAAAGTGTTTCCCCGTTTGCGGAAGAAGTCTGATGTAGAATAAGTAGCCGAAGCATACATGCTCAAGAGGAATCACCAGAAATTCAAAGGCAACTGATTTTCGGCAAACGGATAATCGAAGTCGGAATGCCGTGAAATTCACCGAGTCAAAGCGTTTCCCCATTTGCGGAAAAAGTCTGATGTAGAACAAGTAGCAGAAGCATACATGCTCAAGAGGGATCACCAGAAATTCAAAGGCAACTGAATTTCGGCAACCGGGGCATCGAAGTCGGAATTCCGCCAAATTCACCGAGTCAAAGCGTTTCCCCGTTTGCGGAAGAAGTCTGATGTAGAACAAGTAGCAGAAGCATACATGCTCAAGAGGGATCACCAGAAATTCAAAGGCAATTGATTTTCGGCAAACGGATAATCGAAGTCGGAATGCCGCGAAATTCACCGAGTCAAAGCGTTTCCCCATTTGCGGAAGAAGTCTGATGTAGAACAAGTAGCAGAAGCATACATGCTCAAGAGGGATCACCAGAAATTCAAAGGCAACTGAATTTCGGCAACCGGGGAATCGAAGTCGGAATGCCGGGAAAGTCACCGAGTCAAAGCGTTTCCCCGTTTGCGGAAGAAGTCTGATGTAGAACAAGTAGTAGAAGCATACATCCTCAAGAGTGGTCACCCGAAATTCAAAGGGAACTGAATTTCGGCAACCGGGGCATCGAAGTCGGAATGCCGCGAAACTCACCCAGTCAAAGCGTTTTGCCATTTGCAGAAGAAGTCTGATTTAGAAGAAGGAGCAGAAGCATACATGCTCAAGAGGGATCACCAGAAATTCAAAGGGAACTGAATTTCGGCAACCGGGGCATTGAAATTTGAATTCCGTGAAACTCACCGAGTCAAAGAGTTTCGCCGTTTGTGGAAGAAGTCTGATGTAGAACAAGTAGCAGAAGCATCCAAGCTCAAGTAGGATCACCAGAAATTCAAAGGCAACTGAATTTCGGCAATCGGGGCATCAAAGTCGGAATGCCGCGAAATTCACCGAGTCAAAGTGTTTCCCCATTTGCGGAAGAAGTCTGATGTAGAACAAGTAGCAGAAGCATACATGCTCAAGAGGGATCACCAGAAATTCAAAGGCAACTGAATTTCGGCAACTGGGGCATCGAAGTCGGAATGCCGCCAAATTCACCGAGTCAAAGCGTTTCCCCGTTTGCGGAAGAAGTCTGATGTAGAACAAGTAGCAGAAGCACACATGCTCAAGAGGGGTCACCCGAAATTCAAAGGCAACTGAATTTCGGCAACCGGGGCATCGAAGTCTGAATGCCGCGAAATTCAACGAGTCCAAGCGTTTCCCCGTTTGCGGAAGAAGTCTGATGTAGAACAAGTAGCCGAAGCATTCATGCTCAAGAGGGATCACCAGAAATTCAAAGACAACTGATTTTCGGCAAACAGGGAATCGAAGTCGGAATGCCGCGAAATTCACCGAGTCAAAGTGTTTCCCTGTTTGCGGAAGAAGTCTGATGTAGAACAAGCAGCAGAAGCATACATGCTCAAGAGGGGTCACCCGAAATTCAAAGGGAACTGAATTTCGGCAACTGGGGCATCGAAGTCGGAATGCCGGGAAACTCACCCAGTCAAAGCGTTTCGCCATTTGCAGAAGAAATCTGATTTAGAAGAAGGAGCAGAAGCATACATGCTCAAGAGGGATCACTAGAAATTCAAAGGCAACTGAATTTCGGCAAACGGGGAATCGAAGTCGGAATGCCGCGAAATTCACCGAGTCAAAGCGTTTCCCTGTTTGCGGAAGAAGTCTGATGTAGAACAAGTAGCAGAAGCATACATGCTCAAGAGGGGTCATCCGAAATTCAAAGGCAACTGAATTTCGGCAACCGGGGAATCGAAGTCGGAATGCCGTGAAATTCACCGAGTCAAAGTGTTTCCCCGTTTGCGGAAGAAGTCTGATGTAGAACAAGTAGCCCAAGCATACATGCTCAAGAGGGATCACCAGAAATTCAAAGGCAACTGATTTTCGGCAAACGGATAATCGAAGTCGGAATGCCGCGAAATTCACCGAGTCAAAGCGTTTCCCCATTTGCGGAAGAAGTCTGATGTAGAACAAGTAGCAGAAGCATACATGCTCAAGAGGGATCACCAGAAATTCAAAGGCAACTGAATTTCGGCAACCGGGGCATCGAAGTCGGAATGCCGCCAAATTCACCGAGTCAAAGCGTTTCCCCGTTTGCGGAAGAAGTCTGATGTAGAACAAGTAGCAGAAGCACACATGCTCAAGAGGGGTCACCCGAAATTCAAAGGCAACTGAATTTCGGAAACCGGGGCATCGAAGTCTGAATGCCGCGAAATTCAACGAGTCCAAGCGTTTCCCCGTTTGCGGAAGAAGTCTGATGTAGAACAAGTAGCCGAAGCATTCATGCTCAAGAGGGATCACCAGAAATTCAAAGACAACTGATTTTCGGCTAACAGGGAATCGAAGTCGGAATGCCGCGAAATTCACCCAGTCAAAGCGTTTCCCTGTTTGCGGAAGAAGTCTGATGTAGAACAAGTAGCAGAAGCATACATGCTCAAGAGGGGTCACCCGAAATTCAAAGGCAACTGAATTTTGGCAACCGGGGCATCGAACTCGGAATGCCGCGAAACTCAACAAGTCAAAGCGTTTTGCCATTTGCAGAAGAAGTCTGATTTAGAACAAGGAGCAGAAGCATACATGCTCAAGAGGGATCACCAGAAATTCAAAGGCAACTGAATTTCGGCAAACGGGGAATCGAAGTCGGAATGCCGCGAAATTCAACGAGTCCAAGCGTTTCCCCGTTTGCGGAAGAAGTCTGATGTAGAACAAGTAGCCGAAGCATACATGCTCAAGAGGGATCACCAGAAATTCAAAGGCAACTGATTTTCGGCAAACGGGGAATCGAAGTCGGAATGCCGCGAAATTCACCGAGTCAAAGCGTTTCCCTGTTTGCGGAAGAAGTCTGATGTAGAACCAGTAGCAGAAGCATACATGCTCAAGAGGGGTCACTCGAAATTCAAAGGCAACTGAATTTCGGCAACCGGGGAATCGAAGTCGGAATGTCGCGAAACTCACCGAGTCAAAGGGTTTCCCCGTTTGCGGAAGAAGTGTGATGTAGAACAACTAGCCGAAGCATTCATGCTCAAGAGGGATCACCAGAAATTCAAAGGCAACTGATTTTCGGCAAACAGGGAATCGAAGTCGGAATGCCGCGAAATTCACCGAGTCAAAGCGTTTCCCTGTTTGCGGAAGAAGTCTGATGTAGAACAAGTAGCAGAAGCATACATGCTCAAGAGGGGTCACCCGAAATTCAAAGGGAACTGAATTTCGGCAACCGGGGCATCGAAGTCGGAATGCCGGGAAACTCACCCAGTCAAAGCGTTTCGCCATTTGCAGAAGAAATATGATTTAGAAGAAGGAGCAGAAGCATACATGCTCAAGAGGGATCACCAGAAATTCAAAGGCAACTGAATTTCGGCAAACGGGGAATCGAAGTCGGAATGCCGCGAAATTCACCGAGTCAAAGCGTTTCCCTGTTTGCGGAAGAAGTCTGATGTAGAACAAGTAGCAGAAGCATACATGCTCAAGAGGGGTCACCCGAAATTCAAAGGCAACTGAATTTCGGCAACCGGGGAATCGAAGTCGGAATGCCGCGAAATTCACCGAGTCAAAGTGTTTCCCCGTTCGCGGAAGAAGTCTGATGTAGAACAAGTAGCCGAAGCATACATGCTCAAGAGGGGTCACCCGAAATTCAAAGACAACTGATTTTCGGCAACCGGGGAATCGAAGTCTGAATGCCGCGAAATTCAACGAGTCCAAGCGTTTCCCCGTTTGCGGAAGAAGTCTGATGTAGAACAAGTAGCCGAAGCATTCATGCTCAAGAGGGATCACCAGAAATTCAAAGACAACTGATTTTCGGCAAACAGGGAATCGAAGTCGGAATGCCGCGAAATTCACCCAGTCAAAGCGTTTCCCTGTTTGCGGAAGAAGTCTGATGTAGAACAAGTAGCAGAAGCACACATGCTCAAGAGGGGTCACCCGAAATTCAAAGGCAACTGAATTTCGGAAACCGGGGCATCGAAGTCTGAATGCCGCGAAATTCAACGAGTCCAAGCGTTTCCCCGTTTGCGGAAGAAGTCTGATGTAGAACAAGTAGCCGAAGCATTCATGCTCAAGAGGGATCACCATAAATTCAAAGACAACTGATTTTCGGCAAACAGGGAATCGAAGTCGGAATGCCGCGAAATTCACCCAGTCAAAGCGTTTCCCTGTTTGCGGAAGAAGTCTGATGTAGAACAAGTAGCAGAAGCATACATGCTCAAGAGGGGTCACCCGAAATTCAAAGGCAACTGAATTTTGGCAACCGGGGCATCGAACTCGGAATGCCGCGAAACTCAACGAGTCAAAGCGTTTTGCCATTTGCAGAAGAAGTCTGATTTAGAACAAGGAGCAGAAGCATACATGCTCAAGAGGGATCACCAGAAATTCAAAGGCAACTGAATTTCGGCAAACGGGGAATCGAAGTCGGAATGCCGCGAAATTCAACGAGTCCAAGCGTTTCCCCGTTTGCGGAAGAAGTCTGATGTAGAACAAGTAGCCGAAGCATTCATGCTCAAGAGGGATCACCAGAAATTCAAAGACAACTGATTTTCGGCAAACAGGGAATCGAAGTCGGAATGCCGCGAAATTCACCCAGTCAAAGCGTTTCCCTGTTTGCGGAAGAAGGCTGATGTAGAACAAGTAGCAGAAGCATACATGCTCAAGAGGGGTCACCCGAAATTCAAAGGGAACTGAATTTCGGCAACTGGGGCATCGAAGTCGGAATGCCGGGAAACTCACCCAGTCAAAGCGTTTCGCCATTTGCAGAAGAAATCTGATTTAGAAGAAGGAGCAGAAGCATACATGCTCAAGAGGGATCACCAGAAATTCAAAGGCAACTGAATTTCGGCAAACGGGGAATCGAAGTCGGAATGCCGCGAAATTCACCGAGTCAAAGCGTTTCCCTGTTTGCGGAAGAAGTCTGATGTAGAACAAGTAGCAGAAGCATACATGCTCAAGAGGGGTCATCAGAAATTCAAAGGCAACTGAATTTCGGCAACCGGGGAATCGAAGTCGGAATGCCGTGAAATTCACCGAGTCAAAGTGTTTCCCCGTTTGCGGAAGAAGTCTGATGTAGAACAAGTAGCCCAAGCATACATGCTCAAGAGGGGTCACCAGAAATTCAAAGGCAACTGATTTTCGGCAAACGGATAATCGAAGTCGGAATGCCGCGAAATTCACCGAGTCAAAGCGTTTCCCCATTTGCGGAAGAAGTCTGATGTAGAACAAGTAGCAGAAGCATACATGCTCAAGAGGGATCACCAGAAATTCAAAGGCAACTGAATTTCGGCAACCGGGGAATCGAAGTCGGAATGCCGCGAAATTCACCGAGTCAAAGCGTTTCCCCGTTTGCGGAAGAAGTCTGATGTAGAACAAGTAGCAGAAGCATACATGCTCAAGAGGGATCACCAGAAATTCAAAGGCAACTGATTTTCGGCAAACGGATAATGGAAGTCGGAATGCCGCGAAACTCATCCAGTCAAAGCGTTTTGCCATTTGCAGAAGAAGTCTGATTTAGAAAAAGGAGCAGAAGCATACATGCTCAAGAGGAATCACCAGAAATTCAAAGGGAACTGAATTTCGGCAACCGGGGCATCAAAGTCGGAATGCCGCCAAATTCACCGAGTCAAAGCGTTTCCCCGTTTGCGGAAGAAGTCTGATGTAGAACAAGTAGCAGAAGCATACATGCTCAAGAGGGGTCACCCGAAATTCAAAGGGAACTGAATTTCGGCAACCGGGGCATCGAAGTCGAAATGCCGCGAAACTCACCCAGTCAAAGCGTTTCCCCATTTGCAGAAGAAGTCTGATGTACAACAAGTAGC
The DNA here is from genome assembly GCA_030145905.1 of Populus davidiana. Classification (NCBI taxonomy): domain Eukaryota; kingdom Viridiplantae; phylum Streptophyta; class Magnoliopsida; order Malpighiales; family Salicaceae; genus Populus; species Populus davidiana. The sequence goes on from CM057796.1 coordinate 583,870, forward strand.
CGAAGTGTACATGCTCAAGAGGGAACACCAGAAATTCAAAGGCAACTGATTTTCGGCAAACGGGGAATCGAAGTCGGAATGCCGCGAAATTCACGGAGCAAAGCATTTCCCCGTTGGCGGAAGAAGTCTGATGTAGAACCAGTCGCAGAAGCATACATGCTCAAGAGTGGTCACCCGAAATTCAAAGGGAACTGAATTTCGGCAACCGGGGCATCGAAGTCGGAATGCCAGGAAACTCACCCAATCAAAGCGTTTCGCCGTTTGCGGAAGAAGTCTGATGTAGAAGAGGGAGCAGAAGCATACATGCTCAAGAGGGATCACCAGAAATTCAAAGGCAACTGAATTTCGGCAACCGGGGAATCGAAGTCGGAATGCCGGGAAAGTCACCGAGTCAAAGCGTTTCCCCATTTGCGGAAGAAGTCTGATGTAGAACAAGTAGCCGAAGTATGCATGCTCAAGAGCAGAAGCATCCAAGCTCAACTGGGATCACCAGAAATTCAAAGGCAACTGAATTTCGGCAAACGGGGAATCGAAGTCGGAATGCCGCGAAATTCACCGAGTCAAAGCGTTTCCCCGTTTGCGGAAGAAGTCTGATGCAGAACAAGTAGCCGAAGCATACATGCTCAAGAGGGGTCACCCGAAATTCAAAGGCAACTGAATTTCGGCAACCGGGGAATCGAAGTCGGAATGCCGCGAAACTCACCGAGTCAAAGCGTTTCCCCGTTTGCGGAAGAAGTCTGATGTAGAACAAGTAGCAGAAGCATACATGCTCAAGAGGGGTCACCCGAAATTCAAAGGGAACTGAATTTCGGCAACCGGGGCATCGAAGTCGGAATGCCGGGAAAAACTCACCCAGTCAAAGCGTTTCGCCCTTTGCAGAAGAAGTCTGATTTAGAAGAAGGAGCAGAAGCATACATGCTCAAGAGGGATCACCAGAAATTCAAAGGCAACTGAATTTCGGCAAACGGGGAATCGAAGTCGGAATGCCGCGAAATTCACCGAGTCAAAGCGTTTCCCCGTTTGCGGAAGAAGTCTGATGCAGAACAAGTAGCCGAAGCATACATGCTCAAGAGGGGTCACCCGAAATTCAAAGGCAACTGAATTTCGGCAACCGGGGAATCGAAGTCGGAATGCCGCGAAACTCACCGAGTCAAAGCGTTTCCCCGTTTGCGGAAGAAGTCTGATGTAGAAAAGGTAGCAGAAGCATACATGCTCAAGAGGGGTCACCCGAAATTCAAAGGGAACTGAATTTCGGCAACCGGGGCATCGAAGTCGGAATGCCGGGAAAAACTCACCCAGTCAAAGCGTTTCGCCCTTTGCAGAAGAAGTCTGATTTAGAAGAAGGAGCAGAAGCATACATGCTCAAGAGGGATCACCAGAAATTCAAAGGGAACTGAATTTCGGCAACCAGGGCATCGAAGTCGGAATGCCGCGAAACTCACCGAGTCAAAGCGTTTCCCCGTTTGTGGAAGAAGTCTGATGTAGAACAAGTAGCAGAAGCATCCAAGCTCAACTAGGATCACCAGAAATTCAAAGGCAACTGAATTTCGGCAAACGGGGAATCGATGTCGGAATGCCGCGAAATTCACCGAGTCAAAGCGTTTCGCCGTTTGTGGAAGAAGTCTGATGTAGAACAAGTAGCAGAAGCATACATGCTCAAGAGGGATCACCAGAAATTCAAAGGGAACTGAATTTCGGCAACCAGGGCATCGAAGTCGGAATGCCGCGAAACTCACCGAGTCAAAGCGTTTCGCCGTTTGTGGAAGAAGTCTGATGTAGAACAAGTAGTAGAAGCATCCAAGCTCAAGTGGATCACCAGAAATTCAAAGGCAACTGAATTTCGGCAAACGGGGAATCGAAGTCGGAATGCCGCGAAATTCACCGAGTCAAAGCGTTTCCCCGTTTGCGGAAGAAGTCTGATGTAGAACAAGTAACAGAAGCATACATGCTCAAGAGGGATCACCAGAAATTCAAAGGCAACTGAATTTCGACAAACGGGGAATCGAAGGCGGAATGAGGTGAAATTCACCGAGTCAAAGCGTTTCCCCGTTTGCGGAAGAAGTCTGATGTAGAACAAGTAGCAGAAGCATACATGCTCAAGAGGGGTCACCCGAAATTCAAAGGGAACTGAATTTCGGCAACCGGGGCATCGAAGTCGGAATGCCAGGAAACTCACCCAGTCAAAGCGTTTCGCCATTTGCAGAAGAAGTCTGATTTAGAAGAAGGAGCAGAAGCATACATGCTCAAGAGGGATCACCAGAAATTCAAAGGGAATTGAATTTCGGCAACCGGGGCATCGAAGTCGGAATGCCAGGAAACTCACCCAGTAACAGCGTTTCGCCATTTGCAGAAGAAGTCTGATTTAGAAGAAGGAGCAGAAGCATACATGCTCAAGAGGGATCACCAGAAATTGAAAGGGAACTGAATTTCGGCAACCAGGGCATCGAAGTCGGAATGCCGCGAAACTCACTGAGTCAAAGCGTTTCGCCGTTTGTGGAAGAAGTCTGATGTAGAACAAGTAGGAGAAGCATCCAAGCTCAAGTGGGTCACCAGAAATTCAAAGGCAACTGAATTTCGGCAACCGGTGCATCGAAGTCGGAATGCTGGGAAATTCACGGAGTCAAAGCGTTTCCCCGTTTGCGGAAGAAGTCTGATGTAGAACAAGTAGCCAAAGCATACATGCTCAAGAGGGGTCACCAGAAATTCAAAGGCAACTGAATTTCGGCAACCGGGGCATCGAAGTCGGAATGCCGCCAAATTCACCGAGTCAAAGCGTTTCCCCGTTTGCGGAAGAAGTCTGATGTAGAACAAGTAGCAGAAGCACACATGCTCAAGAGGGGTCACCCGAAATTCAAAGGCAACTGAATTTCGGAAACCGGGGCATCGAAGTCTGAATGCCGCGAAATTCAACGAGTCCAAGCGTTTCCCCGTTTGCGGAAGAAGTCTGATGTAGAACAAGTAGCCGAAGCATTCATGCTCAAGAGGGATCACCAGAAATTCAAAGACAACTGATTTTCGGCTAACAGGGAATCGAAGTCGGAATGCCGCGAAATTCACCCAGTCAAAGCGTTTCCCTGTTTGCGGAAGAAGTCTGATGTAGAACAAGTAGCAGAAGCATACATGCTCAAGAGGGGTCACCCGAAATTCAAAGGCAACTGAATTTTGGCAACCGGGGCATCGAACTCGGAATGCCGCGAAACTCAACGAGTCAAAGCGTTTTGCCATTTGCAGAAGAAGTCTGATTTAGAACAAGGAGCAGAAGCATACATGCTCAAGAGGGATCACCAGAAATTCAAAGGCAACTGAATTTCGGCAAACGGGGAATCGAAGTCGGAATGCCGCGAAATTCAACGAGTCCAAGCGTTTCCCCGTTTGCGGAAGAAGTCTGATGTAGAACAAGTAGCCGAAGCATACATGCTCAAGAGGGATCACCAGAAATTCAAAGGCAACTGATTTTCGGCAAACGGGGAATCGAAGTCGGAATGCCGCGAAATTCACCGAGTCAAAGCGTTTCCCTGTTTGCGGAAGAAGTCTGATGTAGAACCAGTAGCAGAAGCATACATGCTCAAGAGGGGTCACTCGAAATTCAAAGGCAACTGAATTTCGGCAACCGGGGAATCGAAGTCGGAATGTCGCGAAACTCACCGAGTCAAAGGGTTTCCCCGTTTGCGGAAGAAGTGTGATGTAGAACAACTAGCCGAAGCATTCATGCTCAAGAGGGATCACCAGAAATTCAAAGGCAACTGATTTTCGGCAAACAGGGAATCGAAGTCGGAATGCCGCGAAATTCACCGAGTCAAAGCGTTTCCCTGTTTGCGGAAGAAGTCTGATGTAGAACAAGTAGCAGAAGCATACATGCTCAAGAGGGGTCACCCGAAATTCAAAGGGAACTGAATTTCGGCAACCGGGGCATCGAAGTCGGAATGCCGGGAAACTCACCCAGTCAAAGCGTTTCGCCATTTGCAGAAGAAATATGATTTAGAAGAAGGAGCAGAAGCATACATGCTCAAGAGGGATCACCAGAAATTCAAAGGCAACTGAATTTCGGCAAACGGGGAATCGAAGTCGGAATGCCGCGAAATTCACCGAGTCAAAGCGTTTCCCTGTTTGCGGAAGAAGTCTGATGTAGAACAAGTAGCAGAAGCATACATGCTCAAGAGGGGTCACCCGAAATTCAAAGGCAACTGAATTTCGGCAACCGGGGAATCGAAGTCGGAATGCCGCGAAATTCACCGAGTCAAAGTGTTTCCCCGTTCGCGGAAGAAGTCTGATGTAGAACAAGTAGCCGAAGCATACATGCTCAAGAGGGGTCACCCGAAATTCAAAGACAACTGATTTTCGGCAACCGGGGAATCGAAGTCTGAATGCCGCGAAATTCAACGAGTCCAAGCGTTTCCCCGTTTGCGGAAGAAGTCTGATGTAGAACAAGTAGCCGAAGCATTCATGCTCAAGAGGGATCACCAGAAATTCAAAGACAACTGATTTTCGGCAAACAGGGAATCGAAGTCGGAATGCCGCGAAATTCACCCAGTCAAAGCGTTTCCCTGTTTGCGGAAGAAGTCTGATGTAGAACAAGTAGCAGAAGCACACATGCTCAAGAGGGGTCACCCGAAATTCAAAGGCAACTGAATTTCGGAAACCGGGGCATCGAAGTCTGAATGCCGCGAAATTCAACGAGTCCAAGCGTTTCCCCGTTTGCGGAAGAAGTCTGATGTAGAACAAGTAGCCGAAGCATTCATGCTCAAGAGGGATCACCAGAAATTCAAAGACAACTGATTTTCGGCAAACAGGGAATCGAAGTCGGAATGCCGCGAAATTCACCCAGTCAAAGCGTTTCCCTGTTTGCGGAAGAAGTCTGATGTAGAACAAGTAGCAGAAGCATACATGCTCAAGAGGGGTCACCCGAAATTCAAAGGCAACTGAATTTTGGCAACCGGGGCATCGAACTCGGAATGCCGCGAAACTCAACGAGTCAAAGCGTTTTGCCATTTGCAGAAGAAGTCTGATTTAGAACAAGGAGCAGAAGCATACATGCTCAAGAGGGATCACCAGAAATTCAAAGGCAACTGAATTTCGGCAAACGGGGAATCGAAGTCGGAATGCCGCGAAATTCAACGAGTCCAAGCGTTTCCCCGTTTGCGGAAGAAGTCTGATGTAGAACAAGTAGCCGAAGCATTCATGCTCAAGAGGGATCACCAGAAATTCAAAGACAACTGATTTTCGGCAAACAGGGAATCGAAGTCGGAATGCCGCGAAATTCACCCAGTCAAAGCGTTTCCCTGTTTGCGGAAGAAGGCTGATGTAGAACAAGTAGCAGAAGCATACATGCTCAAGAGGGGTCACCCGAAATTCAAAGGGAACTGAATTTCGGCAACTGGGGCATCGAAGTCGGAATGCCGGGAAACTCACCCAGTCAAAGCGTTTCGCCATTTGCAGAAGAAATCTGATTTAGAAGAAGGAGCAGAAGCATACATGCTCAAGAGGGATCACCAGAAATTCAAAGGCAACTGAATTTCGGCAAACGGGGAATCGAAGTCGGAATGCCGCGAAATTCACCGAGTCAAAGCGTTTCCCTGTTTGCGGAAGAAGTCTGATGTAGAACAAGTAGCAGAAGCATACATGCTCAAGAGGGGTCATCAGAAATTCAAAGGCAACTGAATTTCGGCAACCGGGGAATCGAAGTCGGAATGCCGTGAAATTCACCGAGTCAAAGTGTTTCCCCGTTTGCGGAAGAAGTCTGATGTAGAACAAGTAGCCCAAGCATACATGCTCAAGAGGGGTCACCAGAAATTCAAAGGCAACTGATTTTCGGCAAACGGATAATCGAAGTCGGAATGCCGCGAAATTCACCGAGTCAAAGCGTTTCCCCATTTGCGGAAGAAGTCTGATGTAGAACAAGTAGCAGAAGCATACATGCTCAAGAGGGATCACCAGAAATTCAAAGGCAACTGAATTTCGGCAACCGGGGAATCGAAGTCGGAATGCCGCGAAATTCACCGAGTCAAAGCGTTTCCCCGTTTGCGGAAGAAGTCTGATGTAGAACAAGTAGCAGAAGCATACATGCTCAAGAGGGATCACCAGAAATTCAAAGGCAACTGATTTTCGGCAAACGGATAATGGAAGTCGGAATGCCGCGAAACTCATCCAGTCAAAGCGTTTTGCCATTTGCAGAAGAAGTCTGATTTAGAAAAAGGAGCAGAAGCATACATGCTCAAGAGGAATCACCAGAAATTCAAAGGGAACTGAATTTCGGCAACCGGGGCATCAAAGTCGGAATGCCGCAAAATTCACCGAGTCAAAGCGTTTCCCCGTTTGCGGAAGAAGTCTGATGTAGAACAAGTAGCAGAAGCATACATGCTCAAGAGGGGTCACCCGAAATTCAAAGGGAACTGAATTTCGGCAACCGGGGCATCGAAGTCGAAATGCCGCGAAACTCACCCAGTCAAAGCGTTTCCCCATTTGCAGAAGAAGTCTGATGTACAACAAGTAGCCGAAGTGTACATGCTCAAGAGGGAACACCAGAAATTCAAAGGCAACTGATTTTCGGCAAACGGGGAATCGAAGTCGGAATGCCGCGAAATTCACGGAGCAAAGCATTTCCCCGTTGGCGGAAGAAGTCTGATGTAGAACCAGTCGCAGAAGCATACATGCTCAAGAGGGGTCACCCGAAATTCAAAGGCAACTGAATTTCGGCAACCGGGGAATGGAAGTCGGAATCCCGTGAAATTCACCGAGTCAAAGCGTTTCTCCGTTTGCGGAAGAAGTCTGATGTAGAACAAGTAGCCGAAGCATACATGCTCAAGAGGGATCACCAGAAATTCAAAGGCAACTGAATTTCGGCAAACGGGGAATCGAAGGCGGAATGCGGTGAAATTCACCGAGTCAAAGCGTTTCCCCGTTTGCGGAAGAAGTCTGATGTAGAACAAGTAGCAGAAGCATACATGCTCAAGAGTGGTCACCCGAAATTCAAAGGGAACTGAATTTCGGCAACCGGGGCATCGAAGTCGGAATGCCAGGAAACTCACCCAATCAAAGCGTTTCGCCATTTGCAGAAGAAGTCTGATTTAGAAGAGGGAGCAGAAGCATACATGCTCAAGAGGGATCACCAGAAATTCAAAGGCAACTGAATTTCGGCAACCGGGGAATCGAAGTCGGAATGCCGGGAAAGTCACCGAGTCAAAGCGTTTCCCCATTTGCGGAAGAAGTCTGATGTAGAACAAGTAGCCGAAGTATGCATGCTCAAGAGCAGAAGCATCCAAGCTCAACTGGGATCACCAGAAATTCAAAGGCAACTGAATTTCGGCAAACGGGGAATCGAAGTCGGAATGCCGCGAAATTCACCGAGTCAAAGCGTTTCCCCGTTTGCGGAAGAAGTCTGATGCAGAACAAGTAGCCGAAGCATACATGCTCAAGAGGGGTCACCCGAAATTCAAAGGCAACTGAATTTCGGCAACCGGGGAATCGAAGTCGGAATGCCGCGAAACTCACCGAGTCAAAGCGTTTCCCCGTTTGCGGAAGAAGTCTGATGTAGAACAAGTAGCAGAAGCATACATGCTCAAGAGGGGTCACCCGAAATTCAAAGGGAACTGAATTTCGGCAACCGGGGCATCGAAGTCGGAATGCCGGGAAAAACTCACCCAGTCAAAGCGTTTCGCCCTTTGCAGAAGAAGTCTGATTTAGAAGAAGGAGCAGAAGCATACATGCTCAAGAGGGATCACCAGAAATTCAAAGGCAACTGAATTTCGGCAAACGGGGAATCGAAGTCGGAATGCCGCGAAATTCACCGAGTCAAAGCGTTTCCCCGTTTGCGGAAGAAGTCTGATGCAGAACAAGTAGCCGAAGCATACATGCTCAAGAGGGGTCACCCGAAATTCAAAGGCAACTGAATTTCGGCAACCGGGGAATCGAAGTCGGAATGCCGCGAAACTCACCGAGTCAAAGCGTTTCCCCGTTTGCGGAAGAAGTCTGATGTAGAAAAGGTAGCAGAAGCATACATGCTCAAGAGGGGTCACCCGAAATTCAAAGGGAACTGAATTTCGGCAACCGGGGCATCGAAGTCGGAATGCCGGGAAAAACTCACCCAGTCAAAGCGTTTCGCCCTTTGCAGAAGAAGTCTGATTTAGAAGAAGGAGCAGAAGCATACATGCTCAAGAGGGATCACCAGAAATTCAAAGGGAACTGAATTTCGGCAACCAGGGCATCGAAGTCGGAATGCCGCGAAACTCACCGAGTCAAAGCGTTTCCCCGTTTGTGGAAGAAGTCTGATGTAGAACAAGTAGCAGAAGCATCCAAGCTCAACTAGGATCACCAGAAATTCAAAGGCAACTGAATTTCGGCAAACGGGGAATCGATGTCGGAATGCCGCGAAATTCACCGAGTCAAAGCGTTTCGCCGTTTGTGGAAGAAGTCTGATGTAGAACAAGTAGCAGAAGCATACATGCTCAAGAGGGATCACCAGAAATTCAAAGGGAACTGAATTTCGGCAACCAGGGCATCGAAGTCGGAATGCCGCGAAACTCACCGAGTCAAAGCGTTTCGCCGTTTGTGGAAGAAGTCTGATGTAGAACAAGTAGTAGAAGCATCCAAGCTCAAGTGGATCACCAGAAATTCAAAGGCAACTGAATTTCGGCAAACGGGGAATCGAAGTCGGAATGCCGCGAAATTCACCGAGTCAAAGCGTTTCCCCGTTTGCGGAAGAAGTCTGATGTAGAACAAGTAACAGAAGCATACATGCTCAAGAGGGATCACCAGAAATTCAAAGGCAACTGAATTTCGACAAACGGGGAATCGAAGGTGGAATGAGGTGAAATTCACCGAGTCAAAGCGTTTCCCCGTTTGCGGAAGAAGTCTGATGTAGAACAAGTAGCAGAAGCATACATGCTCAAGAGGGGTCACCCGAAATTCAAAGGGAACTGAATTTCGGCAACCGGGGCATCGAAGTCGGAATGCCAGGAAACTCACCCAGTCAAAGCGTTTCGCCATTTGCAGAAGAAGTCTGATTTAGAAGAAGGAGCAGAAGCATACATGCTCAAGAGGGATCACCAGAAATTCAAAGGGAATTGAATTTCGGCAACCGGGGCATCGAAGTCGGAATGCCAGGAAACTCACCCAGTAACAGCGTTTCGCCATTTGCAGAAGAAGTCTGATTTAGAAGAAGGAGCAGAAGCATACATGCTCAAGAGGGATCACCAGAAATTGAAAGGGAACTGAATTTCGGCAACCAGGGCATCGAAGTCGGAATGCCGCGAAACTCACTGAGTCAAAGCGTTTCGCCGTTTGTGGAAGAAGTCTGATGTAGAACAAGTAGTAGAAGCATCCAAGCTCAAGTGGGTCACCAGAAATTCAAAGGCAACTGAATTTCGGCAACCGGTGCATCGAAGTCGGAATGCTGGGAAATTCACGGAGTCAAAGCGTTTCCCCGTTTGCGGAAGAAGTCTGATGTAGAACAAGTAGCCAAAGCATACATGCTCAAGAGGGGTCACCCGAAATTCGAAGGCAACTGAATTTCGGCAACCGGGGAATCGAAGTCGGAATGCCGCGAAATTCACCGAGTCAAAGCATTTGCCTGTTTGCGGAAGAAGTCTGATGTAGAACAAGTAGCCGAAGCATACATGCTCAAGAGGGATCACCAGAAATTCAAAGGCAACTGATTTTCGGCAAACGGGGAATCGAAGTCGGAATGCCGCGAAATTCACCTAGTCAAAGCGTTTCCCCGATTGCGGAAGAAGTCTGATGTAGAACAAGTAGTAGAAGCATACATGCTCAAGAGGGGTCACCCAAAATTCAAAGGGAACTGAATTTCGGCAACCGGGGCATCGAAGTCGGAATGCCACGAAACTCACCTAGTCAAAGCGTTTCGCCATTTGCAGAAGAAGTCTGATTTAGAAGAAGGAGCAGAAGCATTGTTGCGATGTCGCGGTCGCACAAATTAATTACCCTAGCTTAAAACACACAAGATAGTATAGAGCAAGCAAGGGGTCGATCCCACGAGGAAGTTTGAAGTTAGATTTTTATGTTGTACGTTATGTAATTGGGGGGGATTGATTTGAAATGATTTAAACTATGGCAGAAATTAAACTAGCAAACAAAATCAATTGAAACTGAAATATATCAAGAAAACAAACCTTGGTTGCAAGCACACATCCACCAACAGAAATTAGAACCGATCCTTGAAACGAAACTCCAGTTTATATTATGAATTTTATCTTTTCTTAATATTGGTTAATTAACGGATCCGCCGTATAACTATCCCTAACCAACAAACAATCACAGTGTCCGCACTAATGATTTAATCCAATGGCAGCCTTAAGATCCAGATAAATTCATTAATCTTAACAACCAAGTTGTCAATTTGTGTTGCTATGATCGAATGTTCTCCCTAAGTTTAATAACGTAGTTCCGCTACAATTATCAAGCTTAGTTGCTTCACAAGTTTATATACCACAACTCCGGTTTTGATATCAAACTTAGCAATAGATTGTTCACAATAATAACTTAGAGTCCGCTCTAGCAATTAAGATAAACAATCATAGGAAATATGCATAGGAAAACGAACATACTCATTCATAACATAAACTGAAAATAAAAGGAAGAATAAATCTCACGGTTCTTGAAATCCGAAGGTTTGTTGTGTCCTTGCAACCAAGAAAACGAGCTTAGCCTTGCATATCTATTGAACAACTACTCCTAAAGATGAAAGAATACATAATTTCTGATTTGTAGAGAGGAGAGTTTGTGTTTCCTCCTCCTCCTTCTTCTTCTTCTTCTACCTCCTTCTACTCACCCTCTATTTATACACAAATTGTAAGTAAGAAAATCAAAGTTCAAGTGTGAACATCAATAGATGGTGGTAGTGTGAAGGCGGCTGGCGGCTGGCGGCTGGTGGCTGGTGGCTGCTGGCTGCTGTCTTGAGGTTGGTGGCTGCTGTCTTGAGGTTGGTGGCTGCCATGAGGTTGGTGGCTGCCATGAGGTTGGTGGCTGCCTTCCTTGACCTTCTAGAACATTTACTAGAGGAGCTAAATTGCTGGTGGGTTTGGATGCTTCTAGATGAAATTTGGATTCGTTTCTTCACGCAACCTGCTTGCTGGCAGAATTCAGCTGTCATCTTTGAAAAATCATATATCCCTCATATGACATCGTTTTTGGCTGAAATTTGGAGCGTTTATAGATCTTTGAGTAAGGAATCCAACAAAATTGATTTTGAATCAATTGGACTTCTGAAGCTCCAGATATTGAATTTTGAATGGGCAAAGGTCAACATTGGCAGACTGCGAGATTTGACTTTGAAGGATGTGATTTCCATGATCTTTCTCTTTTTATTTTTCTTGCATTACATTTCCAAAAAGGTATGGATGTTAGCTTTTTAATGCCACTGGAATCACTTCATTTCGATCTCTGGAACTCACGCTCTGCACAAAATACCGACTGAACGTCAAATCTGCCAATTACCTCCAATTTACTCCTTTTTGCATCTTTCATCCAAAAATGCCTTCAAAACATAAAACAAAAAATATCAAGGCATTTTATATAAATAACATATGCAAAACACTAGTTAAATGCGGGTGAAACTATCGAATAATATGGTTACATCAAATACCCCCACACTTAGCTCTTGCTCGTCCTCGAGAAAGGATAAATAAAATTAAATTGAAAATAACTATGATCAATTTCTTAATCTCCCATCAATGTCTAAGAGTACAAGCATTATAAACAAGAATACAATCATGAAGGATAAATAATATAATTCTCATGAATTTATTTACATGCAAACTTCAAAACTCAATCAATCGTCTGGATTTAAATGAAATCTATGCCATGCCAAAGTGATAGGTCCTCTCATTGATATACACTCCAACACTCATGTGTTTAGGGTTTATGTGTTTAAATCTCTCAAATTCAATCAAAGAGTATGTTCTACCATAAGCTTGCTTTTCAATCTCATCTCCATTAGCAACTTATTACAAGTATTACATGAATCAAAAGGTCTTATTTTCCGGTTGTAATAGGGCTGAGGTTAAGGTGAGGTAAAAGAAAGTAAAAGGAAAGGTTCAAACCAAAGAAAGTAGAGCATTTTGAAAAATAATACTTCAAACAATATAATTCCATTAAAGCACATAAATTTTTCATCTTTAATCACAAATGCTTAACTCCTTTTGATTTCAAGCTCTTTCAACATAAAACCTTAAGAACATAAAGGAATACTTTTTTTTTTCTTTTTTCTTTTTCTTTTTTTTTTCTTCGGCAACTTTGCCCATTTTTTTATCAAGCATCACTTCTTTGTTTTCATATAATTTCCAACCATAATTCCATGAAATATTACAAGTATATGCTCTACTAATCCTTGGCCAGGGGAAAAGAAAAACATATATAAAGTTAAGGCTTATACATGGATAAAGCAAAAAAAGATAACCAAGCTCAAAACGGGTTCACTAAGGATAATATGCTTTAGGTTGGCTTTTTGGCTTGAGGGGTTAAAATTCCTAATGCCTTTATCATCTTCATGTATATTTGTAATGGGATATAATCTCAATAAGATATGAAGCAAGTTCTAGAGATACTTATCATTGAAAGAATGCACACTCAAAGAATATAATTTTGAAGGCTCAAAAGCTTGCATTTGTATAACACTATAAAGTCAACATGGCATATTCTCAAAGTCAATCCCTAAACCAATTAAACCTTAAAATTTGCATGCATACTCCTTCATTTGATTTATATCTTCATCTATCTCAATTAATTCTCATACATAATACTCATATTCTCAAAAACCAATGGGAGTTAAAAAGATCAAAATTTGTGTTTTTTTTTTTTTTTTTTTTTTGTTGAACAACAAAGAAAATTAAAATAAGAAAACCAAAATTCTCTCAATACCCCCACACTTAAAACACAACATTGTCCTCAATGTTGAAATAAAAGCAAAGGAACATAAGAGAATGACAAAGATAAAGTAAAATACGAAAAATAAAAGATAAGGAAAAAGAAAGCAAATCTGATTTTTTTTTTCTTTTTGTGCTGGGTTGCCTCCCAGTAAGCGCTTTTGTTTTATGTCATTGGCTCGACATATTGCATGCTCATTCTTCATAGATTGGTTCAATTAACTCTACAGAAGCGGTGAGTTCTGCCGTCCAACCTTCATAGAAAGGTTTCAAACGATGCCCATTGACTTTGAGTATGTTGTTCGTTTCTAAACTTGTAATTTCAACTGCACCATAAGGAAAAACATTAGAAACAACAAATGGTCCAATCCAACGAGAGCTTAACTTTCCAGGAAAAAGTTTCAAACGCGAATGATAAAGAAGGACTTTGTCTCCAACATGAAACTCCTTTCTTGTAAGCATTCGGTCATGAAGATTCTTAGTCTTTTCTTTGTAAATCCTTGCATTGTCGTAAGCATCATTTTGAATCTCTTCCACCGTAATTCCAATCTTTTTAGGCACCAAAAGGATAGGCGCCACCCATTCACTATCCGTGATGGGGTAAATGACTCCTGCATCATGAAGGACAATTTGCAAAGCTTGCAAATCCAATGTTGATTCATGCATGTTTTGGGGAACACATATATGCCTTTCCATCTCTTCTATCTTGGTAAAATCATAGTCATTGCTCAAAGCCATGCTTAATCCATACTCATCATCAAAATCACAAACTGGCTGCACACACTTATCAACTTGGTCATAACATGTGATAGAATAAACATTGCTATAAGGATATGTCATTGCATCATGAAAATTAAATTCAATTTTTTCATCTCCTACCTCCATAGACAAGGTATCCTTACCACAATCAATCTTTGTGTTGGCAGTTTTCAAGAATGGTCTCCCAAACAATATAGGAGTGCTGGTTGATGAATCACAAGAATCATGTTCCATATCAAGAACATAAAAGTCACATGGAATAACCAAACTATCAATCTTGACTAGGACATCTTCTATCACACCAAGTGGGTAAACAAAACTACGATCCGCAAGTTGCATTACAATACTAGTTTTATTCAAAGGCTCTAGACTAAGAGAATCATAAACATGTTTAGGCATAATACTAATGGATGCACCTAAATCGCATAAAGCTCTTTTAAAACTAGCATTACCAATAACACATGGGATAGTAAACGCACCTGGGTCTTTTTGTTTCAAAGGCAGATTCTTTTGAACAACAGCAGATACAACTTCACCCATACTTACCGTTTCATGACCTTTCAGTTTGAAAGCTCTCTTGGTAGTACACAACTCCTTCAAGAATTTGGCATACTTGGGAATTTGCTTGATAGCATCAAGTAAAGGAATGTTGAGTTCTACTTTCTTAAAAACCTCTAGAATCTCTTTTTCCTTGTCCTCTTTCTTTGACCTAGAAGAACTCACGGGAAAGGGTGGAATTGTTGTAAAACTGGAATTCATTGAGTGAGGAGTTACCTTTGGAGTGTTGGTCTTTGTTTCAGTTTGTGGAGGAGAAGGATGATGTATCTTCTTTGTACTCAATTCAGTTTCTATCTCTTCTTCTTCCTCCATCTCAATTTCTTTTGACCTTTTCTCTTCAATTTCTTTCCCACTTCGCAACATGATCGCACTAACATGCTCTATTGGATTCAATGCTTGGGAGGGCAACTTTCCATTTATTTGTGCTTCCAATTTCCCTACACTTGAAGCTACTTGCCCCATTTGCTTTTCCAAGTTGTGAATACTTGACCTTGTTTCCTGTTGAAAAGACATGACATTTTGTTGCAAAGTAACAGTATTAGAAGCCAAAGTTTTCATCATCTCACGAAGATCATCATTGGATGACGATTGTCTTGCTTGATAATTCTGTTGGGGTTGAAATCCTTTGGGATGGAATTGTTGGCCTTGATTGCCTTGTTGAGGTTGGTTCCCATATCGTAGGTTAGGATGATCTCTCCATCGAGGATTGTACGTGTGGGAAAAAGGATCATACTTACGCTGAGGTTGTCCGTTGAATGCTCCATCAATTGCATGAGCTTGTTCAATGTAATCTTCTTGCATTGTTGGGCACATATTCGAAGCATGTCCTTGTGAGGAGCATATGCTACAAACTTTCACCTGCTGCACATTTCCACAAGCCAAAGAACGCACAAGAGAAGTAAGATCATTAACTTTATTTTCAAGGTTAGAAATACTTACCTCATTTACTCGTTTGTTGGAGAAGTCTCCACGAGTGCCAAATTGTTTCGAGTTGGCTGCCATGTTTGAGATCAATTGGCGTGCAGCCTCAGGTGTCTTATCTACCAATGCGCCTCCACTTGCAGCATCAATGATACTACGGTCAGTAGGCATCAATCCTTCATAGAAATATTGAATGAGCAGCTGATCGGGTATTTGATGATGAGGGCATTGAATGCATAGTTGCTCAAATCTTTCCCAATACTCGGAGAGAGTCTCTCCATGAGATTGCCGAATCCCACATATTTCTTTCCTTATGTTGGCAACTCGAGATGCTGGGAAATACTTCTCAAGGAAAATCTTCTTCATGGCATTCCAAGTTCCAATAGACCCTGGGAGAATAGAGAAAAGCCATGCCTTTGCTGCCCCTTTTAAAG
This sequence comes from Populus davidiana, assembly GCA_030145905.1. NCBI lineage: Eukaryota > Viridiplantae > Streptophyta > Magnoliopsida > Malpighiales > Salicaceae > Populus > Populus davidiana. Next base: position 599,417 of record CM057796.1, read on the forward strand.
AGAAAGGGAAAGCTTTCAACTTAACTTGTTCTTCATCAACTCTATTCGGTTTCATGCCAACACAAACCATATGGAACTCCTTGAGATGAGTATGAGGATCTTCTCCTGCAAGACCATTGAATGTTGGTAACAAATGTATAAAACCAGATTTGAGCTCAAAGTTTACATTATTGTCAATATTTATGCACAATGATTGATTTTCCACGTTAGGAGAAGCAAGCTCCTTGAGTGTTTGTTGTCGTGCAACCGCCATGGTGTTGAGGTGAACTTCCTTTCTTAACCTGCGTAAAGTGCTTTCTATTTCAAGATCAACCTGCACTAGACTCTGATTAGTAGAACGGGTTACTGGCATCAATCAATAAGAAAACTCAAAAGAAAACAACCACATAAGAGAAAAAGATGTAAATTATATGAAAATCCTACGCTAGAAAATTAAAACTACCTAAAAACCTTAGAAAACAGTGGAATTTAGCCTCGATAGGGTGGGGCTAGTGGTATACCACTAGTCTTGTTTAGAACGTCGTTTCACTTCAGAACACAAAGGACAAAAACCTAATTCCACAAACAATTCTGTCTTCAACAGT